>CM067221.1:29879843-30560264 GCA_034190945.1 Octodonta nipae | reverse complement strand
AAGATTCCTTTGAACAGAGTTACGAGCTAAACCTAAACCATTTTCTGTACTTCTTATAGCCTCTTGGGAATACGCTTAAAAATAGGGTTGAACGTTTATGATGTCGTCGTCAAAAGTTACAGGCTTCAGTAAACGTCGTTCTGATTTCAGTTTTGACCCATAATTAATGAAATTATTTTGCAATTTTGCAAACTTTCTCTTGTTCATTGGTTATAGATCGGGATAGATATCATTGAAGGTATAGGGAAGTATTAAGACAAAATAAACAAAAAGTAATTACGAATCCAAAATTGCTATCAGGTATACTATACATGATAGCATTCATTGTGCGTCAGTGTGACAAGTTTAATAAGGTGAAGACTCAAAGTAGGTTTGTGAGAAAAAGACTAAATGAACACAGGCGCTGCAAGGAAAGTAACATTTGTTTAGTTTTACTCATCCTTAAAAAAGCCCCTTATAAATGTGAGTGAAACGTCTGAAAACTTTGTTTGTATGCTAGTTCAGATATATAAATAAATTAATTCAAAAAAATGACGCGGTCCAAATCCGGAATCCAGAATCAGCTATGACTCTGGCCGCGAAAACTCACGTTCCCAACTAAAACTTATGCAATTTATGGAAGTCTTGTCAAATTTCATCAACGCTATAACTCACACTGTTGGATTACAATAATTTATTATGAATTTCCAATAATTTAAAATTAATTCAACTGATATCTGAATCATAAATACGAAGGTTGTCAAGTAAAAAACGAAGAGTAAATAATTTTTTTGTTTTTTCCGTTGATCAGATATACTTAGTCTCTCCATTGTCCAAGAGAGTCGTTTATTTTCCTTACAGACGATACATCCCCTTTCTTTTTTTCACAGATACGACCGACCGGACCGAAAAACATTGTAGAGTATCCTCTGAAAAATTCACAAGCTGAAGCTCTTTTGGGAATTAAATCGTATCTGCTGAAAGCTTCAGGTGTTACTGAAATATGAAATATGGTTATTTATAGCCGAAATCCGATGGCACTGATAAAAAATGAAATGGCCCGGAAAGACGTTTCGAGCAAAGTATGAGAGAGAATTAGGAATTGTTTATTTACTACGTATTGGGGATTATCAGATCTTTTTTCGAGATTACCGGCTTTCGTACGGGAAGACTTATGGGTAATAACCAACGATGGAAAATCTAAAATTTACATTCTGAAGTAGATTGAGAGAAAGGAATCGGTCATGGAATAAATCTTCGATAGATGAGTAAAAATACAGGGCAACAGCAGATAAGCAGTAAAATATTAATATTTCTAATGTATCCAATTTCCATTGGTTAATTAACATGATTTTATAGCAGTCACCTATATTTGTCAATGTATCAGATCTTTCAACATAATATTCAACGACTTGATACAACAATAATGTGATATTTTTATCCCAACGACCGGACCAGGATCATTGCGTCAAAAACGACTAAATCCTGTCGAATAATTTTAAACTTTCCACACATATAAAGTACAGATATTTAGTTAGCTTTGTCCTTCTGTCCTGATCAAGACGGGAAAATAAATGATTTTGAGGGAAAAAATAATTAGTGAAAATATAGTATTTATGTTTAAATACTTCCGTCATTTTGGATAAATATAATTATTACCAAGATGTATTCCACCACTGCTATGGAAACAATCCAGGATTCCATGAATTGCATATACAAGCCAATAGACTCCAGTTTACTGATGCTTCAGGATATGAAAACAAAATGTAGAGATTAAAGGGATATAAACAAGTTAATTAATTCCTGGCTTGTATGCGGTATAAGAACGTACATACGAGTACATTTTCTCACCACAAGAGGTTATTCAACATGAGCTTGCATTTACAAAAACTTTATGAAGATTTAATTTTATCCCTTAGCAGCCTGGATGAAATTTTGTAGAATTTCCGCAGTATGTGAAGTGGAGATTGAAGTAAGAGCAAAATAATTTCAACAAATTTAATTTTGTTTTCTAATTTATTATAGTCAGTCATGACGATCAAATACAAAACTACTGAGAATAAATTGAATAAGTATATAGGGCGTTCCTTAATAATATGCTGTTATTTGAGGGAGTGATTCTTTGAACCATTAAAAAATATATTTTATGTGACCGTGTGTTCTAAACGTCTTAACTGTTTAGATAAAGAGCGTAAAATTTTCAGAAACACATGCTTTTTATAACAATTGTGATACCATTGTAGAAATCTTTACAAATTTCGGCCACAGTTTTTTTGCATCAAAATGCATTTTTTAACGGACAAGCAATTTTGTTATTTATACCAGTGGCGTCCATACGGCCATTGCATTGAATATATTTGGGAAAAAAATGGTATGCAGCTGCTTCCTCTGAAAATAAAAATTATATTTGATCTATTCATTTCAAAGTAATGTTGATTACTTGCCTCTCTTGCGCCCTATGCATGGTTTTGGCTTAAAAATTAAAAATTCAGGGACAAATCGTTAAAAGTCCGATACGGTGACTGTTGGCTGGAAACAATGTTATTTATTTTTTTAAGCAATTAACTTCGTTTGATATTAATTGACAATTATTTCAGAAATATGTAACTGTAAATTTTATATAGACCGGGATATAGACACACTTTGCCAACATAAAACATTTCTGGATGAAGGTATCTTAGTGAAAAGTACTCTCACCTTAAAATAAACTAAAACTTCAATGGATTCAAGTCACATTTCTGAATAGTTAAGATTTGCTAAAATTTTTAATGGAAGTCACCCTCAGAGACACTACTGTGTCGTAGAAATAATTAACTACTAAAGGCGGTCTATTAGGAAACGTTTCAAATTTGTTCTCGTCCTCTTATTATTTCTTCATTAAACAAGTTGTACATTATTTGCTTCGCCTGCATACTTATAAAAATGTGCATATTAATCAAATTCTAATTTTGCTGGAATAGCGAAATATTACTTTTTATATTTTATTAATATTGCTTGCTATATTTGAAAAATGTATATCTAGATTCTCTTGTGAATGTCATTAATGACATATCCAAAAGTGTAGCGTAGGCAAAATGCATATTATTGTGATTTATCGAGAATATTTCCTACTCAATATGAGATAATTGTTTATATTTAAAATATCCCTTTTACTGTATTATAATGAACGAAAAAGATTATGTAGTACAAAGGTATTATACTATTTGATTTCAACAAAAAAATGTACCTTCAATTAAATATTACAAGAAATTTGCGAAAAATTAATGTTGTAGTTTTCTTTACAAAAAAGTTATATTTGGTGGAGAAATAGTTTTTACAGGTTTTTCCGGCTTTTTGTGAAAGAAAAACTCCCATGAGGACTTATACAGAGCTTTCATTTCAAAACTAGCCTCCCAAAATAACTTTTAATTTATATTTACAAGGTGACACATTTTACAGGTACCGATCACCCAGCAGTTTCAATCCCTAAGCGAAGGTGAATTTCACTTATAAAAATTTAAATACAAAGGGGTATCATGCGATATCTTTTTTAAAGGCCTCTTTTTGCCATTCATTTGACACATTTTTTTAAATCAGATTATTTTTTGCAGAATATCTAATGACCTAGAAACCGTGAAAAAATTGAGAATAATTGCCAATTACACCAAAATTCTGAAGCCAGATTGGCAAAATTCAAAATGGCGGATCCAAGATGGCGGATTATTTTTTTAAATCAATGAATGTACACCAAAATTGGTATTTAGAAGTTTTTGGGTCTCTGATCATGCGTCCATAATTTACCAAATTCAAGATGGCGGACGAAATTTTCGTCTCGTGGGTTATTTTCGTCGTTCACATTGGATCCCCATCTTGAATTTTGTCTATCACATTCATGATCAGAGACCTTAAAAACCACCCTAAACCAATTTTGGTGTAATTGGCAATTATTTACAAAAGTTTATTATTTTTACGGTTTCTAGGTCATTACTCTGTAAAAAAATTTAAAAAATGATGTGTCAAAAGATTGACAAAAAACGCCTTTAAAACAGGTATCACATGATATCCCTTTGTATTTAAACCTATAGAAGTGATATTCACACCCGCTTAGGGGTTGAAAGTGCAGGGTGACCGATACGTGTAAAATGTGTCCCCCCGTCTTTCTTTTAAAGAAATTTTAAAAGTTATTTTGGGTAGCTACTTCTGAAGTTACAGCCTTGTATACACGCATTCTGGAACTTCTGTAATTCCCTAAAACTTTTGCATGGAAGAAATTAAGATCCCTTCATAACTTTTCATAATATAAACAAGAACTAATAATATCCATAATTTTGTGAGTTTATTGTTTAAATAAATTATTTTTGCGAATTTTCTATTAATATCATGTCAAATATCGTCTCTGAACCACTACTGATACTGATGATACTGATACGGACGACTGATGTATTAGTATCCTGAATAAATCGACAGCTTTATGGTTGAACATTCAAAGATATATTCAGTGTGGGTAGTTTCTAGCAAACCATGAACATTTTGCTTAGTTCTATTTGATTTTCCATATTGTGGAACTCCTAATATGTAATTTCATATATTGCTTCTAAAGGAGACTTGTGATCGGTTGCGCCACCCTCAATTAAACATTAGTACCATAAAGTATTCCATCTCGACTTCTTTATGATTAGTACAACCAAAATAATGTCGCTAAATGAAAATCGAAGGCCCACATTTTAACACACTTCCTTAATTAAACAAACAGAAATGTGCTTTCATTGTTTCATATTTGATATTCAATTTATCTTTTTGCCAGATGTTTCTACACCATTGCACAAAAAGGCTTCAACACCCCACTTTCCTTATTGAAAACTAAATGCTCTGATTGTTTCCACACAACGTTAGCAGTAAAATTTATCTAAGTATAATTTCCTATTACCTCCAGTTATCCCCAAAGGAGTGAATTATCCGTCGATATATCCATTATTTATCTCAATTTGGCCATAGAGAACGGTCGAGAAATTTTCTTGAATCCGCTTGTGAAAAGAGCGCATTATCGATTACAAGACTTTTACAATAATTATTCTTGACTGAAATTGCTTGTGAAATAGCATATATCACAAAGGACGTCGGCAAAATGACCGGAAAATATGCTCCTGAAATTGTGAGTAATCTGAAGTACCAGAAAATTTAGTATTATATGTTATGAAAATCGATAAGCAGCCATGCAGAAGTCGCATTACGAGCTGGATGTGCGAGATGAACGGAAGAAATCTGGGTCATTTTTCGGTGAGATTTATCGTCTGATGACGTTCAGCATTAAGATTCAACTTGGACATGTATAAAGTTTGTTCTATCTATTCGACATGTCCATTTACATTCTTTAAGGATTCCAATCTAGATACCAAATATTTATATATATATATTTATATAAAGGAAACAGGCAAAATATTTTTTCATAGTATATATTATATAATATATATATATATATATATATATATAAGATAAGTTTAAAAATGTACTATAATCATTATTTATAAACTTTTTAATTTTGTTGAGACTACTTTTTGTCTTAGCTTAATAACATTGTAAAAAAACGAACATTAAAGCTATATGTATGGATTTCTTAGAAAATATCACACAACACTTTTAGACCAATTGATTTTTAACGTTTCATAGTCTAGGCTAGACCTGTTCTGAATGGAAATTTAAAGAAAATGTAAAAAATAAATTTAAAATGTTTCATAGTTTTGACAAAATGCACAAACGTAACTAAGAGAATTTGCTGTCATTCGGTATATATAAGGTAGCATAAGAAATCTAAAAATCATATACAAATTATGAGGCTGCTTTCAAATAGGAAAAATTTGAAAGAGGTATCGTCAGAAATATATGTGGTGTACGTAGGTGCGACTTTGTACTAAATAGGAATTCTGATGTCATGAAAGAAATTACGAAAAATGTTATGAACAATACCGCTGTAGGGTTGTCTCGAAAACCATGAACATACATTTTCTTCCCCAATTTTATTACCAACGGAAGTAGTAGCAATGAAATTGCTTTGATTTAATAAAGTTAAGATTAAAACTCTTTTAACTTTTCTTTTGTATTGTGTTCTACTTGTGTAATATTGTTGAATTTTATGGTAAGACCTAGATACGAGTACAAGGCCTGTTCACATATTCTGAACTTTTCGAATTGTCGTTTGTTTACGTACTTTTTATGTGCATTTATTCTTACGGGAACACTCAAATGCAATTTTTTGAGTTGAATTATATTTTTTGCTGTGTTTTTGATAATTATATGGTTATTATGAGCCTGTGTCCCTGATTTATTAATTTAGTAAAGAAAGAAGGTATTGATTTTTCATTGAATCACGTCAGTAAGTTGCTACAAGCAATTTAGTTGATTTAATGATTTAGTTACCCTTTGAAAAAACGTGACACACAACTGGATATCTTCGGTCGGATCCACTTAAGCGAAAGGAAGGATATAATAGCAATTCTAATTAAAATAGACCGTGTTGATTAATTGCAGTCAAAGAGAAAAAAATGCTGTAGCTATTTTTTGTTGCCTAGCAGTGAAGTCGAAAAATGACACTTACCATTGTAACAAACGATAATGAAGATGATATATAAAAGTAGAAAATGTTTAAAATTTACAGAAATTGAGTTAAACTGAAATCATTAAACATTAAACTGATTTAAGAGGTGAGCATGTCTTAAAAAATAAAGAAAGTCAATATTGGCAGTTAACCATAAACGTTTAGTTACAGAATGGCCACAGCAATCATCAAATGGGAAGGTGTCAACATAAGTTTGGAGAAGCAGTGAACCAATAAAAACTTGTAGTGAAAGCAGAAGGCTACGAGAATTATGCGAACCGACCTGAAGAGGGCAGATGTAACTCTGCCGGAACGTCGTCATTTTACCATCGATCCCGGCAGGGATCAGTTATCAACTACGCGGATGAATTCCCGGAAACCACCTAAAACATTTAGTGCCCGCGAAAACAAATATATATATATATATATATATATATATGTTATATCACACTTCTCAAATTAAACTTTTTAAAAAAGATTTTTATTAACTTTAACAAAATTATAACTTTTTAAAATACAAATACAAAATTGAAATAATGACAATAAATAACTAACAACAGACTGAGTAATAATGAATGACAAACAAGAGAGATTTTACAATATATAACTTAATGTGTGCTGAATCGGCACTGTCGACACGGCGATTCCCACGGATGCTCGGTGGTGCTGTAATCTGATACTCCACGTGTCGCTGACTCAGCTGGGGGAATGTTGTATTGTCGTTGCGATATAAGTCCATGCTAAGTTCATAGTATAAACTTATATAACAACTCCCATCCATATAAAAAAGTTGATGGTACAGCATCAACTTTTACGTCAAGTTCTGGAGTTCTGTATCGTCGGTTGGATTCAGGAGGGTGTGTAGCTTTCCTTTGGGCTTAGGATTTGATGGTGCTGTCGGTGGCGTGTGCTGGACAGCGGAGCTTGGTGTAGTGGTATTCTTGAACCTCTTCTGGATTGACTTCATTGTGAGGAGTATATTCACAATTACTACTAAGGTGGTCGTTGTGATTGTGAGCCAGGACGTATGCTTTTCTAAGGGTGGTTGTTCCATCAGCTTTTCCAGTTCCTTAGAATATTGGAGAGCTTATGGTTGGCAACATCTAGGTCTTGTACATCTAATTCTTGTAGCTGTAGGGGTGTCAGGTTTGGCATCTCATTGGCGGCTGGCATGCCGTTGCAGCAGTTGAAAGGAATGTCCACTGGGTGGTTTCTGTATGTGATGTTTTGGACATTTTTAGAAGTTCTTGTAGCATGGACCCTTGTGTTGTCGATAAAGGCATTGCAGTCGGGTTGGATTTGCAACACTGAATTTGTCGATATGGTTTGTGTCACGACATCTTGCCCTTTGCATTTGATGGTGATGGCCAGTGGTCTTGAAATCGAGATCAACCAAAAGTTTACGTCAATCTCTTGGATATTATAGTCTGCTGCATATAATATCAAACTTTTGCAGGTTGCTGGAAGTGTGGCTGGCTGTCTGAGAAGCTGACCTTCGCAGATGGCATCTTTGTCTATTGGGTGTGATATAGCTTTGGAACAAATCTTATGATGTTTAGTTAAAGGCTTGCAGTCACCCAGGTCTTCGAAGGATGTGTATAATAACGAATCGTCATCTCTCGCGATAAATTTTGTCTTTATTGAAAGTATATGATGAAACCCTGTTCGATCATCCAAAATTGGGATCGGATAAAGGTGGTAAAGGGTGTAAATCTCAGGATCAACTAAAGGAATTTTGAGTACAAAGATGATTTTGGTGTTGATTTGAAAAGCTTCCAATTCTATCAAATCAATGTACTGAGCAACATTTGAACTGTAAATAGGAAGTGGTAAATTATTTTCGTGTAGTGACTGAGAAATCTTTTGAAGGGAATCGACCAAATCTACTGGGGTTATGATCGAACTATGTAAAATTTTTAAGCGGGCGAAAGAGACTGCAGTTAAAACATCATCGAGAGTGTTTTCGATAAATATGTAACTCTCCATTAGGCTTTCACACAGATCCAAGATATTGATTTGAAATTCATGAAAATCAAGATCATTTGAAATGTATAAAATTGACTGCCTTATTTTTTCAATGTTATTCGAGAATAATTTCTCCTCGGATTGAAATTTTTGTAAAGTTTTGTTGAGGCTCGTAATGACTGAGGTTGTTACAGATATTTGTTTCTTTACTAAATCCTGAATTTGGTGTTGGTCTTTAGTAATTTTAGTTATACAGTCATTTATGTATTCACCATCTGTTGCGTCTAAGTTTCCTGAAATAGCTTTCCAAACTGATCCCAGTCCGTTAATAAGTCCGCGTTTTCTTCTGTTAGTAGGGTAAGTTTGAGTGTCAGCGAAGATGTCTGTATATTTAGAGTTAACGGATTTAGAAATTTGTTTCAAGAGGCTAACATGTGTTTGTATTTTTGGTTTAAATGATTTCGTATTAGTTGTGTTTTCGTTAATTGTCTCTAAAATTCGGTTTAGTATGGCGTCGTTATTTGAAATAGCACCTCTGAAAGGGCTGAGGTCTTTGAAGACAAGAAGTGACCATTTGTCGTTTGAAATTTTAAGTGTGCCTTCTTCATGGAAGAAACTCCTATTGTATTGTTAACGGGTGTAAGAGAGTATTGTTGGAGGTTCACGACTGAAAACAGTCCACAGAATCTGAAAAGAAGGGATTCATTCAAAATATGGTTTTAGTCTGTCAAAGTTAATTTTACTAATTTGGTTAGTCTGTAAGTTTATAACTGTGGCAGAGTTTTTTCTAATCGCGGTGATTTCAAAAGGTCCATTGAATTTGTTTTCAGATTTGCTTTTAATCTGAGACTCTTTCACGTAAACTTTGTCGCCTACTTTGTATTCTGGTTGGTTAGTCGAAACATGTTTGTCAAATCTAACTTTAGATTTTTGTTTTGTTGGTCGGTTTTGCGCGGGCAAGTCTATAATAGTAGTTCATTCTGTTGTTAAGGTCCCTAACATATTTGGAAATGAGTTTTTCCTGATCGTATATTGTTTCGGGGGGTCTACTAGAAGTGTGCCCAAAGATGAGTTCGTAGGGCGTGAAACCAGTAGTCTTGTTTTTAGTGTTGTTGTAACAGATAACTGCGTAAGGGAGGACGTTGAATGGATGTTCGTCCGGATGTTCAGATGTATTTGCCCTTATCATTTCCGCTAAAGTCGCGTGAAACCTTTCGATAGAACCGTTTGATTCGGGGTGGTGGACGCTTGAAAAGGATAACTTTATGTCATATAGTTCGCACAGGTCCCTTATTAGAGTATTGTCAAATTCACGTCCATAGTCGCAATGGATGCGAAGAGGGGTACCGTAATGTTGGAAAAATACTAAGAGGGTGTTTACGACTGTTTTAGCTGTTTTGTCACCAATAGGGTAAGCTTGAGTAAATTTGGTGAGTTCATCCCTAATAGTCAGTGCGTAGTTTCTCGTTGGATATTCGAAAATATCAATGTTGATACGCTCGAAGGGTGTTTTTGGTGTTTCGGTTATGACAAAAGGAGCACTTAAGTTTTTCCTACAAAACTTTACCTTTTGGCAAGTTTCGCAAGACTTGATAAATTGCTCTACGCTTTTGATTAGTCCAGTCCAATTATACTTTTCTTTTATGCGTCGGATGGTCTCGTTAATTCCACGATGAAGGTTATTTTTGCCGCAGTGGTACTGCTGCAGTATAACGGGAATCTCGTCTTGAGAAGGGGTTGTCACAATATTTTGACAAATTTTAAGTTTTACGTCTTTGTCTGCAAGTATAAAGGATAGTGTTTCAAGAATCGGTAGTTCTACGTTGTTTTCAATGCAAAAAGTTTCGGATTCGTCGAACTGGTCTTGGTTGTTATAGAGAATGTTGAAAAGATGTGCAACAACTGTTCCAGGATCAAAGGGTAAAGGGACAATTAAATATTTTCTATGCCTTACAGTTTTGCTGGCTAGAACGTTTAGAGTGTCAGTAGTGAAGTTTGGGTCTTCTTCGAAAATATCTTCGATGATTTTGTCATGCAAGTCATTGAGTTTATTTTGCCAGAAGAAAGTGACTATTCGTTTGTGAGATTTGTCTAGAAGTTGGGCGTTAGAAATTTCTATTTTTGAGTAGTCGATTATCGACTCGGTTTTATACAATTGAACAAATCGATTAAATTCTGTTGTCATGCGTTCGTCATGATCATCACGTTCTTGATCGTTGTCGGAGTCATCGGAGTTATCGTGACTAGTACCTGGATCGGGTTGTTTTGGGTCGGTTTCGTTATTTGCGAAAATTTTTATCTTTGAAAGAAAGTCGGTGCATTGTTTGAAGTGATTAATTTTGATACGGGAAAGAGCGTCTGCGTTCAAGTTTACCTTGCCGGGCTTGTATTCGATTTTATAGTTATACTCCTCTAGTTTGAGGCGCCATCTGGCTAGACGACTGCCAGGGTCTTTGATCGAAAAGAGCCAAGTAAGCGGACGGTGATCACACAGGAGTGTAAACTTTCTCCCAAAAAGATACGGTCTGTAGTGCTTGACCGCCCAAACAATGGCTAGCAGTTCCCGTTCGATAGTGGAATATCGAGTTTCTGCAGCGCAGAGTGTACGGGAAGCATATGCTATAGGAAGATCTTTTCCTACGGAGCCTTGTGAGAGAACCGCTCCAATTGCAAAAGCACTAGCATCAGTAGTGAGCAGGAATGGTTCTTCGAAATTTGGGTAGATCAAGATAGGGTCAGATACAAGGGCTTGCTTCAGTTCTTTGAAGGAAGACTTGCAATCTGCGTCGAAGATGAATTTGACGTCTTTCTGCAGGAGTTTCGTTAGGGGCTTTGAGATCTTGGCGAAATTGGGGATAAAACGTCGGTAATAACCGGCGAGACCAAGAAAAGATTTAACATCTTTAGGAGTTTGGGGTTGAGGAAAATTCTGGATGCATTCAACCTTTGAAGGGTTTGGTTTTACTCCTTCTTGGGTGATCAGATGACCTAGGTAAGCGACTTCCTTACGGAGCAACTCACACTTGTCAGGTTGAATTTTCAAGTTTGACTGTCTAAGACGCTTAAAGACTTCTGTCAAACGGGACATATGCTCATGGATGGTTGGTGAATAAACGATAATGTCATCCATGTAAACAAGGCAACGTTCGTTCTGGATGCCCAGAAGAATGTTGTCCATGACCCTCTGAAAAGTAGAAGGTGCATTTTTCAAACCAAATGGCATACGAACGAATTCGTAATGGCCATTGTCAACAGAGAAACCGGTCTTGGGAATGTCTTCCTCAAGGATTTCCAACTGGTGGAACCCGGAAGCGAGATCCAGTGTCGAAAAGTATTGACACTTACCAAGTTGGTCGAGGAGATCAGAAATGTTGGGCAGAGGATATTTATCGTCTACAGTTAGTTCGTTTAGCTTCCTATAGTCGATAACAACTCGCCACTTTTGCTTACCAGAAGCATCGAGTTTCTTAGGTACGACCCATACGGGGGAGGACCAAGGAGAAGAAGAGTGCCTGATAATGCCTTGATCAAGCATTTTGGAAATTTGGGTTTTCACTTCCTCCTTATGCACTTGAGGATATCTGTACGATTTCGTGAAAACGGGCTTGGCATTATTGGTGTCAATAGAGTGTTTGACGGCGTTAGTAAACGTCAAAACATCGCCTTCGAGATAGAAAATATCTTCGAATTCTAAGCAGAGATTCGTGATAAGTTCTCGCTCTTCGTCGTTAAGATGTTCTGTCCGAATTTGTTCCCTGATAGTAAAGTTTCTGTCTAAGTTTGTAGATTCACAGTAATCGTGTGTATTTAGATTTAAGAGAGAGTGTGTATAGTCAAGGGGTTCTAAATGAAGATTGAAAAAGTTAACAGTTTTCGGCATTGCGTTCGCGTTTATTATCGAAGTCAGAAATTCTCCCTTTGAATTAACACGTACAACTGCGTTGGGAAGTCGTACTTTGTCAATTACTTGTGTCGGTAAAATTGCGTCAGTATTTCTAAGTTCACATTTAAGTTGGAAAATTTGTTCAGTTCGTGCCTGGATTGTTATTTGATTGTTATAAATATGAGTTTGTGCGTTAGTACTGGGGTGTCTGTTGGTTGTGTATTAGATTGGTCGTGATCGGGCACTTTATGTAGGGGGATAGTTTTAAAGTTAGTAATTAATTGTTTGGATTTTAAGTCGACGATACATTCATAATGCTCAAGAAAATCAAGACCTAATATTCCATCAAACTCAATATCTAGATCGTAGATAAAGACCTTGTGTGGATTGCCTAGAGCAAAAGGAATGAGGGTGGATTGTGAGATCGGAATTTTCTCATGAGTAATGCCTTGAATTGTTACTCTTTCGGGAGATCGTTGTGAGAAGTTTTTGACAGTGTTTTCTTTGAAAATGGAGATACCAGCTCCGGTATCAATTAGGAGTTTAAATTTTCCAGAAGCGTCGTTGATATAATAAAGGTTCTTGGAATTTACTGTCAGAAGGGGACTTAAAGAAATGTTTGTTCTGGGAAGTTCAGATCGGGATTGAAGTCTTCCAAATTCAAGTTCTGTATTTGAGTTTGGACTTCTGAGAGGGTAGTTGTCGAATCGGGGGGCTGATCTAGGCTCGGAAGCGCTAGAAAATCCTGGTATTCGTTAGGGCTGAAAGGTACGACAGGGGTATTGTCTACCGTTTGTTCAAACCCATAGCTTTCATAGTTTTGGGTGTTATCATCGAAATGCTGCTGATTATTATCAGTATAATAATCATACTCGTCTGCATAATATTCGTGATAGTTGCCATTTTGATGGTGATTAAAATGGTGGGTCCTTTCAGGACGGAAATTTGGGTTTGTCTGTATTACAGACGGTCGAAAGTTGTTCGGCTTGAAAGGAGGTCTTTGAAAGTTATTAGGTCTAAATTGTTGACCTTGATGGTTTGTGTTATTGTTGATAGGATTTGGCCTCGATGATTGATTCGGCCCAATGAAATTTGGTCTATTATTTTGGTTAAAAGGCTGAGGGTTATTTTGAAATCTTAACCGACAGTCCGCAGCAATGTGGCCTAATCGCCCACAATTTAAACATTTAGGAGGTGGATTTGGTTTTCTAGCCTGAAAAGATGGCTTAGGTGGAACGGATTTATTTACTTTTTGTTCCTCAAAATAGGATAATTGAAGTTCTCTTCTTATTCGTGAATGTGCCTCAAGAAGATCCTTCGGATTACTGGCACGGATAATTTGGCCTAATCGAGGTTCTAAACCGGTAAGTAGGGTGTTTAGGACCATTGTGTCAACAAGAGTGGTTTGAGCATCTTTCTGCTCGTTGCTTAGACTAGGGGCTTTTTGGATACAAGAGTGCATTTTCGCACTCAAAACCTGAAGTCTGTTATAGAATGTCAAGGGGGATTCGTTTAATAGTTGTTTCAAACGTTGGAGATCGTGAATTAAAGAAGACAGATCCCTAGAGTCTCCAAAGTGTAGTGTTAGAAGCTGCTTTATTTCGAGGTACGACGCGGGGTTCCTAGAGTTAATTAACTGCGCCGCTTTTCCCCTTAATTTATTTTTGATGTGAATTACCAACAAATATTTTTGTTCGGTATTAGACATGTTATACGCGCAATTGCACGCATGTATAAATGTAGCCAAAGAAATTTGGTCGCCTTCAAATTCTGGAATTATTGAAAATATTTCCGACAACCTATATTTTTCAGTTTCATCGACAACCGTGTTGTTCTGTGATTGTGCCATTTTGATTCAATAGAATTTTAAACGAAAGAGGTTCAATCAAAAATAATAAAAGGTATAAAAAATGGTATCAATAAAATAAATGGTATAAAAATCAATAAATTTGTAAATGGGGAAATACCAAATTTATTTGGATGATAGAATGGTATTAATAAAAATGTAAATAAGATCAATAAATCAAATAATTCACTCAATCGAATGAATAAAATCAAAGTAATCAATTAGATCAAATAAAATATCAATGTAATCAAATAATAAATCAGTGATTCAATTCACTGAATAAAAAAATATCAAATAATCAAAATATCAAATCAATCAAATATTAAAATCAATTATTAAAATCTTAAACGCTAGACGATTCACTACTACTCACATCAACAGGAACATTGGAAGATCCGTGTTCTCCTTGTTATCGCAGTTGGGACTTCTTCCAGGTTCTTTGCTCCGTTGAGGGATAGGAATCCGCCGCTACCAGTTAGAAGTAAGCTCGTGTTCTAGTAACGTTGACGGATCCTACTGACTGCGCCAATTTGTTATATCACACTTCTCAAATTAAACTTTTTAAAAAAGATTTTTATTAACTTTAACAAAATTATAACTTTTTAAAATACAAAATACAAAATTGAAATAATGACAATAATAACTAACAACAGACTGAGTAATAATGAATGACAAACAAGAGAGATTTTACAATATATAACTTAATGTGTGCTGAATCGGCACTGTCGACACGGCGATTCCCACGGATGCTCGGTGGTGCTGTAATCTGATACTCCACGTGTCGCTGACTCAGCTGGGAATGTTGTATTGTCGTTGCGATATAAGTCCATGCTAAGTTCATAGTATAAACTTATATAACATATATATATATATATAATATTAATGTTAAGCCACCGATTTTGTCTTTCTTCAACCATGGATATGCCCATAATTTAATCTGTTATAATAATTAAAGTGACGTTATATTTTGCCAGAATATTAATTAGGTGAAGTAGAATTATTATAATTCCGCAAATTTTATATGTTATTATTATATCAGTTAATATGTTCCTTTGCAGTTATATTTAAATTATGAACTAAATCACAAATTAGAATTAATATTTGAGTCGTAACAAAATAGTGAAAATTATTTTAATTTCCTTGAAACTTATGTCATAACTAAGAATAAAACAAAGAGAGAGAAACTAGAGGCGCAAAGTATATTTCGTAAGAAGCTTACGCTATCATCGTTCAGTTTCAAATGACTGCAGCTCTTCTTGTATTCATGATTTCACCCATAAGATTAAATTTAATATTTTATGACGAAATGGGACATCTAGGAAGTTCCAGGGACAACTAGCAGTTTTCCTGAGACTTCTATGATAGAAATTATACTCTCATAGATAAGGATACGTATAATATTCAACCGATTGTAGAAGCCTTCTGCAAAGTCACTAGTTTTCAGAAGAAATGAATTATTTATTATTTATACTGTCTAACAAAACTACGTACAACAAATCAACCCTTTGACAAAACATCCTAGAATTATTTATATCACCAATAAAATTCAGCATAAGTCTAAGTTTTTCAGCCCGTATTCCCGGGTTGTTTTTTTTTACAATTTTATCTCTCCTCTAGATGTTCCAGGTATTTTTCCAACCATATAACTCGTACCAAAAAAGGACAAAGACATCTATTTTTAATACGACAAAGTCTACAGCTCGGAAGGTAATATAGTTTAATGCTTCCATTCGGAGGAAAACTTGCAAGTGCTCCACCTTTCTCTCTCTCCCGAGGAACTTTACTGAGAAAGTTTCATTAGTGGATCTCCCTTGTGGCAGTGTCGATACAGCGGGCGCACTGACACATCGGTAAGTTAATAGTTTGGCAGATCGTCGGTCTTTTTAACCTGACGTAAAACTGACGGGTAACAAGCCATTATCTCGAGAATGGTGATAGAACAGCGATAAATCTAGGGTTTCACCGAATGTTTGCGCAAAAAATGCTCGCATTCGACATTGTAGAATCGCAGTTTCTTTCAACTTTGAAAATGAAAGTTTCGGTCTGGAAATTAAGTTTCTTCCACATGATAGATTGTTTGTGAGGAGAAAATTTTTAAAACAAATTATTGACGCTATGTCAACGTAAATAATTTAACTCGTTATAAGTTCAAATGATCGACGATTCATGATAGATATTCTGCAACAAAGATGCCAATGGAATGTGGCAGAAAAAGAAATATAATAAGTGGTACAAAAAAAATATTTTTTGTTGGTTATTAATTGACTCCTTTAAAAAAACGTCGTAAGAAATTTTGAGGAATTAAACTGCACTATTAAGGAAGGATGCCATATAATTTTCTATAACCGTAAATCTCACAGATACGGTTTTCCAGAAAATCAGAAAAAACATTAATTAAGGGACTACACTTTCGTGAATTTCATTGAATCTTCACTGTGTTCTCTCTCAATCAATTTGAATATTTTAAATTGTATTCTATAAAGAAAGGTTCCGGATGGATTGCGTATATTTTTCTATAACGTAAAACACACCGTTTTTCTTGAAAATCGCATAAATATGTACAAAAAATGATAAACATAAATGTAATTGTCAAATTTTCCTTATAAATATGTAGCTTAAATATCAAGATATGTCATAAAAGTCGTACAGGATGTTTGTAACGGTTTTCATTTTGATTCATTTGCAGTCAATTTCATTTTGAAAAGAGTTCTTTAACGGGTCTTACAGTCGAGTGAAAGGACAGAAAATTTTCCAATAGTTCATCGAAACGAATAATTGTTATGTCAGCGATTTTTTTTGTACGGTATACGATTGTAGGGGTGTCTGTATGTGCATCGAAATTCAAGCAGCAAGCAATTGCTCAGTTGAAATATAGGACGAAGTAGAAGAAATGACAGTTATAAAGGCGGTATCAAAAATTGTTTACAAATAAATGTGATTGGGTACATATGCAGTTGCTTATATAGGATGGTTGAAATATAAGGTGGAATTCAATTATAGTTATATAAGTAGTTCCGTATACAAGGTGGTTAAAATAAGAATGGAGTAGATCTACAGTTATACACAGTGGATCAAAAAATATTATAAAATGTTAAATGAGCATGTAGAGTAACGATATTTGAGTTATATGTCGGAATATAATTACAGTTATACGGAAGGGTAAAAAAACTTATAAGCAATTGCCTACACACGATGGCTGAAATATAAGGTGATGTAGAAATATACGTATACAGGGTAGTTGAATAAATATTATATACAGGGTGTTTTGTAGAAGGTTGGCCAAACCTGGAGGGCAGATAGGTGGGCTCATGTACTATATTCTGTAGCCCATATAACATCTAGATAGCTCACGGATTATGTTTTTTTCTTTCGCTTAATTCTCAGAGTTTTACCTTTAAACTATTGTAACGTTTTTATTTTTGACAGTATCTTCACCGAATAAACTTAAATCGAATCTATGATGTTTGCTTGCTCATCTGCATTTGATATTTGACTCAAATGATGAGAATTATATGAATTCTCAAATGAAGAGTTTCCATAAATAAGTAATTAAGGTAAACACTTTACCAAGTTACATAAAAAAAATTACAAGCACATCGAGAACTTCGAATGCTTACAAAAATTTCTCTACTTCAACTTCTTTCCAACAATATATCACACGTATTGGAAAGTAATTGGAATCATAATAAAATTTGAGGTTCTAACTTACAAGGTTAGAACTACAAAAAATAAAACATACATTAAGTAGCAAAAATTTGTTATAAATTTTGTTCAAACTGGCGCCTACCGCTATGGATGCAATCGCGACACCTTTTTCTGACTCCTACATTGGTAATCACTAGTCGCATCTCATCCCATATCATTTCAAAAGCAACATTTATTCCTGCTGTTAACTGCTCCTTGGTTTTTATTTCTCTCTCATAAACGAGTTGCTTGGCCCATCCGCATACAAAAAAATCAAAGGGAAGCAGGTCTGGCGATCTTGGAGGCCAGAGTATAGGACCAGTTCTTTCAATCCACGCGTTTGGGAATGAATTGTTCAGGAGCTCTCTGACAGTTCGCCTATAATGTGGTGGACAGTCATCTTTTTTGAATATTATTGGTCTGCATCCAATGCCATTTCATCTCATAAGATCGATCATCCCGCATTTTTTTGGAACGCAACATTGATTCATTCCCTTAACTGCTCCTTGGTTTCTATTTCTGTCTCGTAAATGACTTGAATTTTTAATGAAAGATTTGTAGATCTTATTAGATGAAGTCTTCTTGGAAGACAGAGTAAAAATATTCAGAAAAGATGGCTGTCCAGTATATTATAGGCGAACAACAATTCATTCCCAACCGCGTGGATTGAGAGAACTGGCCCTATGCTCTGGCCTCCAAGGGCGCTAGACCTGACTCCCTTTGATGGGGGTGGGCCAAGCAACTCGTTTATGAGAGAGAAATAAAAACCAAGGAGCAGTTAAGAGCAAAAATACATGTTGCATTTGAAATAATATGGGATGAGATGCGACTAGAGACTGCCACTGTAGGAGTCAGAAATACGTGTCGCGCTTGCATCCGTAGCGGTAGAACCTGGTTGGGACAAAATTTATAAAAAAATATTGCAATTTGGTGTGTTTTAGTTTTTGTAGTTCTCACCTTGTAAGTTACAATCTCAAATTTTATTATGATACTGATTACTCTCCAATACGTGTGATATATTGTTGGAAAGGGGTTGAAGTAGAGAAGTTCTCGATGTGCTTCTTAATTTTTTTTGTAACGTGATAAAGTGTTTAAGTTAATTACTTGTTATGGAGCCACGCCATTTGTGGACTCATATAATTTTTTCAACCAATTATTTGTGTCAAATATCGAATACGAAGTGCAAACAAACATAATACATTCGATTTAAGTTTATTCGGTGAAGATACTGTGAAAAATAAAAAAGTTACAATAGTTTAAAGGTAAAAATCGGAGAATTAGGGGAAACAATGAAATTAAAGAAAAAAAAAACAAAAACCGGAAGCTATCTAGATGTTATATGGGCTACATAACATAGCACAGGAGCCCACCTATCTGCCCCCCATGTTTGGCGAACCTTCTACAAAACACCCTGTAGTATGAACCATAAGTAGTTGCTTATAACAGGTGGTTGAAATAAGGGTGGAGTAAAATTATAGTTCAGGATGTATATAAAATTTGTTTTATAAGGATAATGTGGTTAAAAAATCTGACAATTATTGTTATATAGGGTAGACTGGGCACTGGCATATATAGAATACTTGACGAAATAAAATTATAAGTATACATTCAAATAACATAAAAATAGAAACAGTCAATAAAGTGGAGACGATTTATACTCGGACAAGGTACTTTTAAAAAAATCAGGGCGGTTCCAACATCATGTTGAGTTGAATTATAGTGGTACAAATGATAAAAAAACAAGTTATATTGGGTGAACAAAACACAGAAGCATATAATAAAACAAATAGAAAAATGTTAAGAAATATGTAGAAAATGTGGAAAAATAATACAAATTAGATAGAGAGAGAGAGAAAGGGAGAAATAAAAAAAGAATGTATGTCAGAAAACAATTATTTGAAAATAAATTCTGCAGGTGTTCGTTTTTTCTGCAAGAAGTATCTAACCACTATATATCCACCTTTAACTTGGTTAAATAACACAGAGTTGGTACCTGGCGCACGCATCAACGACTTGAAAAATATACTAGATAGATAATTTGTACAGAATGGGCTCATTTTTCTGTTTGTGTTCTTTATTTTTAGTGTAAGTACCTAACAACAGTGATGTATAGTGTTATATTATGTTACTATTATAAAAAAAGTTTTATTTTCAACTTTGTAGTTATTTTGTAAGTCCATTATGATTTTTTAATACTTTTTAGTTATATTTTGAACTCGGGTAGACTTTACTCTCTATTTTCTATTTTGAATGTATTCCCATTATGCCGAGATCAAACACCAAAAGCCCCGTAGGCACAGAATAATAAATTTTTGTTCAAATTAGCAGGTAACAATTATACGGACAGCATAAACTTGGTACCCGTTAACTTAATAAATGTTTTATTATATTAATTATTAGAACTTTTATCACTTTACTTTGATTTTGTTTCCTATACTAAACATTTAGAGCTGGACATGTGTTGCCACTCAATTTTCGGGAGTCGGTGACACTAATATTCTCGTCATTGCAGAATAGAAAATTTCACATTTCGCATGTGTACAAACAAAATAAGCTTGGTACTCGTTGCTTTAATGAGCCCAAAAATATATTTATTATAAGTAATTATAAGCATGCGATATCCATAAAAAAAATTAAATTGCGATTACAACGTTTAGTGTATATGTTACTCTCTTCGAGGTGTCATTCTTTTGTACGCAAGACAATATATATTATATATAAATATAATATATATTGTTTCTGGTTAGGAAATCTTCATCAGTTGCCCTTCCCACAATTGAATGTCCTCTCGAACAATTCTTTATGTATTTGATACATATCGTTAAACTTGAAGACGCGAGATGTAATGACCGACATCTAGGATTTTCGGGGAAACTAGCACATAGAATGACACTTCGAAGAGAGTATTCAATATCACTGACAGGTAAAGTTAACCTGAAAATTTCATCGCGACATTCTAACCTAGGAAGCACGGGTAACAGCAATTACATGGAACGGCTCCAGTTTCGGAACCTCTATGTGCTAGTTTCCCCAAAAATCCTAGATGTCGGTCTTTACATCTCGCGTCTTCAAATTTAAAGTTGTTGTAATTTGTGAAATCAAAAAATACTGCAAGCAAATTTTGCCATTGCACTCTTGTTATAATTGCTTATATCTTGAAAGTCTATATCTGATTCAAATAAATTTGTCAAACTAAAACTTTAAAAATTCCATATATTTTTTGAGAAAGTTTGTTTAAAAACATATTCTCGGCAATCTAAACCAAAAACGTTATAGCAGCAAAACTCTTAAGTTGTTTCTCCAACCTTCATTATAAATATTATCCATAACCTATTTCTATTACTATTTTTGTTACAAATTTTTAAGATAACACTATTTCCCGTCTATTCAAACATCAAAACCTTTACTTATTATTTGGAATAAAGCTCTGAGTAGTTAAACACGCTGCTTGTTAGTAACCGAATACAGCCGGATACATACTTCAATGAACTGTAATCAAAGAGATGAAAGCTTCTTCATTGTTCACCACCCAATGTAGAATGTCGACTACTCTTAATGGTTATAATAGAAGTTTCATTACGGCCAGTTAATTTAAATCCCTTTGGACATAATCGAAGGTTAACTCTGCAGAATAGAAAGCGACAATGTCCATTATCCTCACCCTGACATAACCAGTTGACCTTTAATAATTATTCCTATAATACGTAATTTCAACCGCTTTGTGCTGCAATATTGACAGGTATGCATTAATGCGTCATTGCTTACACAACGTTTCAACAAACCTTCAATGGGCAAATTCTGTACATTAATAGCATTCCTGTGATGTAAAGAGAAGCTTTCGCATTGAATTCTGTACTCGAAGGTAAAATTCTTAGATAATTTTTCGCTACAAGTACAAAATCTCCACTATTTACAAACATTCAGCTCCACTTCAGACTCTGAGTTCAACTAAAAGGTGTTTGTAGTTAAATTTTTTATGTAATTTTCAAGTCTACGTGCGATAAAAATGTAAACAGAATATTGCGCCCATCGTAATTTTTTTATTGCGGTTGTTGACATAGCTAGCATGTAAATTATATTTTTATTGGTGAAAAAAGTAAAAGTTTAATTTGTCTATAATTAAATTTTTGTGGAAACAAAGAACAATTCTCTGTCTACTCTCTTCGTTTTAATTTTTAACCGACTGCGACTTCCAAAAAGAATCAATTCGTCAGCACGTTTTTTTTATGTATGCTCAGTAAACATTCAAAAACGGCTTCGGCAATTTTGATGATTTAAACGGCATTGTATTAAGAAATATTACAAAAAGGTACCATATAATTCTCCATGGCGTGAGAAAATCAAAAAAGTAGTAATTAAGGACTTACATTTCAATGAATATCAATGAATCTTCACTGTTTTCTCGAAAAGGGCTCAATCAATTTTAATATTTTACATTGTATTCTAGAAACAGATGTTTCAGCTTGTTTCCGTATAATTTTCTATAACGTACAATATACAGTTTTTCTGAAAATCGGAAAAATATGTGAAAAAAACTGTAAAAATCAATGTAATTGTCAAATTTTCTTCATAAATATCGAGGTTAAATTTCAAGATATGCCAAGAAAGTATATCGTACAAGGTGTTTGCAACTGTTTTCATTCTAAAAAATTGTTATGTGAGCGATCTTTTCTTTACGGTATACCGTGGTAGGTGTGTATGTGTGCATGGAAATTAAAGTAGCAAGCAATGTGCGCAGTTGAAATATGGGGCGAAATTAAATAACAGTTATACATTTGAGTTTAAAAAATCTTACAAGTAAATGTGATATTGGGTGGCACATAAGTAGTTTCATATACTAGGTGGTTGAAATAGGAGTGAAGTAAAACTATAGTTATATAGAGTGTATCAAAAAACGTTAAAAATGGTAAATAAGCATATGAAGTAAGGATATTTGAGTTATAGGGCGGAGGGTTAAAAAAATGTTAGAAGCACTTGCATACACAGGATGATTGAAACATAAGGTGGAGTCGAATTATAGTTATACTTAACATATGGGGCGAAGTTCAATTATAGGTATACAGTGTGTTCCAAAAAATATAAAAATAAAAATAGTCAATATTGTGGAGAGGATTAATACTAATACAGGGCGGTTGCAACATAGTGTGGAGTTGAATTGTGGTTGTACAGGGTGATTGAGAAAATGATAGAAAAATAAAAATAATTACATATACACCTATGCGTGTTCAGTGCTCAGTTACACTTTCGGTATAGTTAATTGGTGCTAGACTGACATTGAACAATTACAACGAAAAGTTTAAGTTTTACTAACAAAAGCTCTAAATCACCATCCAAAGAGCTTTGTTGAACCACAATTTTGCCACAGTATGGAGGAAGAAGATTGGCAGATCTAAGCAAACTAGTAGAACAACAAATTTATATTTTGCGTAGTCATTTCCAGAAACTCGCAGAATGTTCTGATCTACACAGTGTCATGTACCAGGTTGATGACTCAACACCACTGCAACTGACAAAACAACACGTCCAATTACACCACCAGACCGCTGATCAAAAACTGAAATGGAAAGAGAAGCCCCTTCATGGAAAACATATAAATGACGTCAACCAAGATTATGTCGACAGTGCAGCGTCGAACTACTGGTTGATCTCTGATCATATGTTTCCGGAAACGGAAGGGTATATATTGGCAATCCAAGATCAAGTAATTCCAAATAAGAACTATCTAAAGTATATCGTTAAAGACTCTTCTATTAACAACGACAGATGCAGGTACGGTTGACAAACATCTAAATCTATCCAGCATATCACAGGAGGTTGTCAAGGGTTCGCTGCAACTGAATACAAAGAACGACACGATGCTGTGGCAAACATATTGCACCAGGAACTAGAACTGAAACTTGAACAATCACAGTGGGTGAGATTACCATACTATAAATACAAAGGAGAATCTCTTTTAAAAAATAACAACTGCAAGCTGGACCCCACGATACTAATTGATCGGACTGTTGCTCACAATCGACCGGATTTTTGGTAGATAAAGTCTCTCGAAAAACAACTTTAATTGGCATAGCAATTCCCATCAACAAAAATATAAATATCAAGCAGGCTGACAAAATAACCAAATATAGGGATTTGTAATTTCAAATAAAGATTCAGTGGGACATGAACAACACACTAACTGTACCAATTATTATGACAACGACAGGAGTAGTCCCAACAACTTATACAACTTAAAATACCTCGGTCTAGACGAACATCTCTACAAACAAATGCAAAAAGCCGTCCTGATAGGAACAGCCCGAACGATCAGGAAATTTATGGGAAACTGCCCCCACGACTCCAACCACGGGCCTGAAAACCTGGCAAGGGCTCCCACAGAGCTAAACCCTTTTGATATCTGGGGTTTAGTGAATTTTCCCTTATGCGTTCCTTAGAGGGAGTGTGCTGCCATACATTATATGGTCAACTCGGGGAACATATACAGAGACAGAGAGAGAGAGAGAGAGAGAGAGAGAGAGAGAGAGAGAGAATACGCTAAAAAATCACCAGAATCACTATAAATCAGATAAAAAAGAATATATGTCAGACAATAGTAATTGACTGCACATGGTTTCTAAACGGTTTTTATTGTTTATGTACAGTTGAAGTAGGTTCTTTTTATGGTTCCGTATATACAATATACGGATACCTTTATAATATCACTCAAGATTTCTGCCTCTGTCACATCGCAGCAATTTTCTCCTAAACTACTAGACGTAAGAGGTTGAAATTTGGTATCAATGTATAGTTTGGTGACCCGATCTGGAGTACATATCGTAAATGAAGAAGTTTTGATTTTAGGGGTACTTCTGGGGGGAAAAACTAAGAAATCTACCGTTCCCCCCCTGATCTCCGAAACTACTGAGCCTAAAATTTTGAAAAAAATAGGAAATATAGAACGTTGCGCGAACTTTACAGGAAAAATAAGGAGAAACCATTAATAATATTTTTGGGGGGCAAATTATAGAATTAAATGAAGATTTAAATTTTATTCAAACACATCATGTAATATATCAGATTAAAGGTCCCATTCTGAGGAACCCAAATATATTTTTTTCATATTAAAAAAATAGCTAAAAAGATATTAACTAAAATATACCAAAATTTACCCATCCCCCCCCCCGCTTATCATCGAAACCATAAAACGTAAAGTTTTGAAAAAAATTAGAGGTATAGGGTCTGACCTGAGGTTTACTACAAAAATAAGGAGAAACCTCTACTTTTAATTTTGGGGAGCAAATTGCAGAATTAAATGGAAAATATAAAATTAAAATTGTTTCTAACGCATCATGTTATATATCAAATAAAAGGGCTCATTATAGCGAATACAAATATGTTTTTTCCATATTTTTAAAAGAAATTAATTAAAAGATATTAACAAAAATATAAAATTACCCATTCCCCCCCTTATCCCGGAACCATAAGCTGTGAAAATTTGAAAAAAATTGAGGTATAGCGCATCACCTAAACTTTACTGGAAAAATAAGGAGAAACCCCTAATTTTCATTTTGGGAGGGCAAATTATAGAATTAAATGGAAAATAAAAAATTATAATTGTTTCTAACGGATCAAGTAATACATCAAATCAAAGGGCTCATTATGACGAACACTAATGTATTTTTTAATTTTTTAAAATAAATATTTTAAAGTATATAAAAAATATTTAAAAAATTACCCATTCCCCCCTTTATTCCCCAACCTATAAGACCTACATTTTTTTGTTTACAGGAAAAATGCGAAGAAATCACTAAGATTAATCTTGGAGGCCAAATTATAGAATTAAAGGGAAAATAAAAAAATATTTGTAAAGCATCATGCAATAGATCAAGTGAATGGGTTTATTAAGATGAATACAAATATATATTTTTCATATTTTTTAAATTAATTATTTACACGATATTAACATAAAGATATTAGAAATTCTCATTTCTCGCTTTATATCCGAAACCATACTACCTAAAAATTTTGAAAATAATTAGGGGTACTGGGGCTCACTTGAATGTATAAGAAAAATTATTAGAAAACCCCCATAGTAATCTTAGGGACAAATTATACAATTAAATGGAAAATAAAGATTCAATTTTCAAACGCATCATGTAATCTATCAGATAAAAGGCTCATTATGTGAATTACAAAAATGTCATATTTTTTAATCATTTGTTTAAAAGATATTAACAAAAATATTAAACATCGACTTAATTCCCACTTTAGAAACTAAACTATTTAAATTTTGAAAAATATATTTTATTTGTATGTTTTAATAATTTGAATAACATATTTAATAATTTATAATTTAAAACTTGACCTATTTTGCCCTATATCTTCAAATCTACAGAGCCTCCAAATTCCGACAATAGATTTTATAAGGCTTCCCTGAAAGTTTATTAGTAAAATAAAACTCTAATGTTAATTTTTGGGTACCAAATTAGAAAATTAAATACATATGTATTCTTATAAAAATCAAGCGAATCCTGAAGCAGATAAAATAAAAAGTCTATTTGTGGAAAATGATAGTGTATATTTTTTATAAATTTAAAACGCTTCCTTTAAAAGATATTAGGGTAAATATAAGAAAATGCACTCATTCCCTGCTTGTCTGAAACTAGAATATTAGAATCTTGAAGGGGGTACGGAACCCTTAGTATGCGAGTCCAACTCGCACTTAACCAAATTATTTAAATATAAATTATGTTTGATGGGAAATACTAACTGCTACACACTTATCAGTCCTTTAGCTACCTATAAATAGAACCAATATTTTCTTAATAATTATTAATTTGCTGTTAGGTTGGAAGTTTTCATTCGATTAATTGTCATTAATAGGAATTATCAAAGACTTTATTTTTTAAAAAATATAAATTCTTTTATCAATTAATTTTTTCTTATTCTTCAACTATAAAGATAATTTAAATGATATTTTTTCAGAAACCCAACCGCAAAATAGTTATAATAACGATGAAATGTTATTAGTTTTTGACTAGAAGCAAAGAAAAAAATAGCCTTTGTACAATTAATCTTTTGATATTCTTCAACTCTACAGATTATTTTAATATTTCTTCACATATTCAGCGCAACCGGAAAATAACTATAAAAACGATGAAACATTATTAGTGCGATGTTTGGCCGCCTATTACTTTTCGTTATTTAAGTTTGTCCTAAAGTATACATACACTTGTTTTAATACGCCCATGAAATTGGAGAAGTAGATGTAATGACCAATATTGTTCACTCATATTGACAAATCTATTGAAATAAAAATAAAATAAAAATGTAATCAAATATCGGTATTCGAAATATTTTTGACAAATGAATTACCCCCCAAATTTTTGGCTGGTACCACTCCTGGCAAGATATTCGATATAATAATTGGAAGACCTAAACCTAAAAGTTTTCGTCATTTGCGGTTTCAATCAAGTTCAGGAATATTAAAGAAATGAGAGGACCAACAACCCTAGAAGAACTTAAATATTTAATACATTCTCTATTGTCCGCTTTCTGACAATTTTTTACACAACACCTTCGGGAAGGTTGTGATAATAATAAATTAATCAAATAATTAAATTCAGATTAAAAATATTTAATATGAAAGTTACTGCAACGCGTCTGAAAAATCAATACTGATCTACTACATTGACTATTTTACCACTAAACAATAACAAAGCTTGCATGCCACTTCCAGAAGTACATATACAGTGATGGGCAAATGTGTGGAACCAAGCAAATATCTCTGGAATTATTAAAGATATCAAAATAAAATTTAGAATGTGGATACTGGAGTAGATTGCGTATTTGTTTCCAATTTTTTTTTACAATTTTGAACTTCCTGTTTTACCGGAAGTAATGTCGATTTTAAAATTTGCAATGAAACACCCTGTATAGTATTTTAGTTTCTGATGAAACATTTTATTGCGAATACAAAAATATGGGGTTTGATATTGTTTACTTCAATACCTACCGAGATATTAACAGAAAAGTAATTAAGGAAAGGGAAAATCTAATATCCATTAAAGAACTTCATAATCATAATCTAAATAATAATAAACTAAATCAAAGTGATTTTCAAAACATTGAAACTTAACTAGACTTAATGTATTAGATGTTCAAACTGAGCACCGTTTACTTCTTGACAATAAGCAAGTCGGTTTTTAAATTCTCTAGTAACATTAGCTATTACTTCTGGTGTAATTCTCTGGATGTCTTGAGTTATTCTTGCAGCTAATTCTTGCAAAGTATTTAGTCTATCAACATAAACCTTAGACTTTAAGTAAACCCACGAAAATAGTCTAGTGGATTATGGTCGGGACTTCGTGCAGGCCATTCATAAGTACCCCTTCTTCCAATCCATCTGTGATAAAATGTCTTATCTAAATGATCTCGAACAATGCGAGCGTAATGGGGTGGTGCTCCATCCTGCTGAAACCAGATATTATTTGGTAATTGTCCATTTACCTCTAATGCCGGAATAACCTGTATCTCCAAGAGCTGTAAATACCTATCTCCATTTAAAGTTTCTTGTAGGAAGAAGGGTCCCACGATAAATGCCGGGCCAAACGTTCAATTTTTGGGGATGTTGTGTATGAGCCTCTTGTACCCAATTTAAAAAAAAATGTAGCCTTGTCTGAAAACATCACATTTCTTATAAAATTATTATCACGGTTACAAATATCATCGTTACACAAAATTGCAAACGTCTGTCGAAATCGTCTTCGAAGAGATCTTGAACGAGGAAAATTTTGTATGGATGATGTTTTTCTCGCCTTAATATCCTTCCTACTGAACGACAGCTAATTCCATGCATATTGGCGAGGTTGGTAGTGGATAAGTGAGGATTTTCTTAAAAAGATATAGCAACATTTTGAGCTACACCTTCATTACTTGCACTTTTTAACAGTCCACTTTTTGGTAAATTGCTAACTGTTCCACTAGTGTCGTACCTTCGCAAAGTTTTCGTCACTACTGAACGGGATATTTGTGGACTCGGATGAACGATGTTAAAAAGGTCACAAACTTCTTGATGCGTCCTTTTCCTTTCCCCATACCCAACCATCATTAATATTTCTATTCTTTCCCTTTCATTTAATTCATTTTACGATCAAATTAAAACAATACAATCTTTTTACGTTCAAAAAACTAATTATTTATTTTGACAACTACTGTCAATTCTGCACTGAATTTCATGGACTACTAAACTTGATTCAGATTTAATTTGAGCCTGATTTAAACAAACGCTCGTATATTCGACTATGAAACAAGCAGTGCTGTTGGCTGTGACGGTATAATGCCACCGATTGGCCAATAGGAATACAAATACTTACCGAGCGGTTTGTTTATATCGGGCGTAAATGAAATCTGAACTGAGTTTAGCTACCATCGAATTTTTCCTTTCCTTAGTTACTTTTCTGTTATTATCTCGGTAGGTATTGAAGTAAACAATATCAAACCCGATATTTTTGTATTCACAATAAAATGTTTCATCAGAAACTAAAATACCATACAGGGTGTTTCATTGCATTTTAAAATCGACATTACTTGCGGTAAAACAGGAAGTTCAAAATTGTAAAAAAATTTGGAAAGAAATAGGCAATCTACTGCAGTATCCACCTTCCAAATTTCATTTTGATATCTCTAATAATTCCAGAGATATTTACTTGGTTTCACACATTTGCCCATCACTGTATAATTACTCAATGTTTTGAGTTTTGAACGTCTGGCGGCGGCGGCACTGTCAGTTGTTTGGCGTTGACATTATGGACGTAATAATGAATTTTTATTATATTTTATTTAATGAATGAACCAATATTATAAATTAATATTAGCATTCTGCACTGAAGCTCGTCAGTAGCTACTAAACAAAACAAAAATTAAGAAAATCGGTTAAGAGACATAGAAGAAAATGGTACCTAACCGTATTGTCCTTGCCTATTTATATATATAGACTAACTGTCGCACAGTGGTCGAAATTCGACCAATAATGTCAATATCTCTGGCAGGTGAAGTACCCTAAAAATTGTATCGTGACATTCTATCCTAGGACTTAAGGGAGAACAGCAACTACACGGAACAGATCCAGATTCAGAACCTCTGTGTGATAGTTTCCTCGAAAATCCTAGATGTCGGTCTTACATCTCGCTTCTACAAATGAGTAACGAAATTCAAGTTCTTTTTCAGATATAATTCATAGGACTTTATTTGTGTTCAAATTCGAAATTATAATTTAATATAACAATTCAACCGCTAATGGGCTACCACCGTACATAATTATTTTTTATAAACACTCTTTATAATTATAATTGCACTCAATTCTGTAACATTTACTAAAATACTCATTATAGTAATTCCATCTCATTATACATTTCCACCACCCTGTATATGCAACTACTCATGAACCACGCATATTTTTGAACATTTTTGAACCACCCGGTAAACCATTCTGTATATGCGACTCTTTTTGTTTATGAAATTTTTAACTATTTTCAGTAACTATAATTCTACTCCGATCTATATTTCAATCATCATATATATGGAACTCATCGAGGGCTACTCTATAAATCATTTCCTTTTCTAACATTTTTTATAATCATCCTGTATATCTATAATTCCTCTTATCCTATTTTTCATCTACCCTATAGATACAATTGTTTATGGGTTACGAAATGTTGCATTTCCATTTCCGCCACCCTATATATGGATCTCTGTATAATATTTTTTGCACCACCCTGTATAACTGTAATTATACTGCGTCCTCTATTCCAAGAACCCTGTAAATTCAATTCCTTATATAATTATTTCATTAGTTATAATTGCACTCTACTCTATATTTTAAACACCCTATATATGCAACTTCTTATGTGCCACCCATGAAAAAAATTATTTCTAACATATTTGGAATCGCCATATATAATTATAATATACAACGCCTTATATAGTCTCTCAGTCAATTTAGAACATGAGAACACATAACTTTTTACCCATCCAAAAATCACCCAAGCAACAGTTTTTGGCTTTAAAAAATATTAAATAGCGATAAAATTCTTATAAGATCCTACACATTAATTTATATTGGAATTTTTTTTAAGAGCAGTTTCAACCTCAAGTATGTTACCAAATCATCCTGTATTGAAACTCTTGTAATTTCCGAACTCAGCTGTCATAATTACTGTCACAATCTCGTTCTTGCTTGGTAATACGATTTTTCCCGGGCAATCGATTTGTAGAGGCCAAAACCCCGAAACGAAATTTCGACGGTCATAGTGTAGTTTGCGAGAATTACATATAATAAGATATATATAAATAAACAAAACATTATATGTATTATATTGTTAGATGAATAAGTAAAAATATATTTTTAGCATATCACACATCTCGTTAAAAGAACATTTAACAATTTTTGACTCAATACTAATATTTTAGACGACATGTTAAAATTAATTTAAAAGGTTACCTTATATAGAATAAAACAGCAATATATTACTAATACTTATTCAATTTTCATTTACACATGGCATAAAATAAAAAACATATTCAACTTGAGAGGATCTGAAATCAAATGTATCAATTAGCTTCATAATCTCTCAATAGTTAGTTTACTTACGTAAAAGTTTTCATCGGGGGATTACATCAAAACATTTAACAAATACAATGCAATGCACCACCTGTTAATTTATGTTAAATAATACCTTTATTTGTTGACAGTTCCTATATGTTCATTGAAATTGAAATTTTGAAAATTATACATTGATTGATCATACGATTTTCTGTCCACGCAATCTGGCGGCACTGTGGACGTAAATTATGAATTTTTTATTTTATTTTATTTAATGAATGAATCAATATTATAAATATATTTTAACAATCTGCACTGAAGGTCATCAATAGTCACTAAACAAAACAAAAATAAAATAAATCGGTTGTGGGACAGAGGAGAAAATGGTACCTAACCGTATTGTCTTTGCCTATTTATATATAGATTAGATTAAACTCTATTGCAAATGCTTTGATATTTAAGAAATATCTGATTTAATAATGTTCCTATAATTTGATCTGTTATAATTAAAGTGACATCATTATATATAATAAAATATCAATAAATGAAGTATATTTAAATTCAAAATTATTATAAATGTCATATATTCCTTTGAAGTTGCATTTAAATTAACAAGTAAATTACACATTAGGTGTAATAATTGAAGCGTAACAAACTAGTGACAATTATTTTAATTTTTCTGAAATTAATGTCTATTAGGTATTAAGAATGATACAAAGAATGAGAAACAGAGCATTCAGTCTTAAATGACTGCTGCTTTTTCAGTCTAAAATTAAGAAGGCGCTCTGTTTATAAAAGTCATTTGAAAACTTCATTCAAAGTAAATGTTTGCATGTTTTCGTTTCACATACTGTGTCCTTATTTGCAATCAAATGTAAAAACGGTCTTAATTTACAGTACTAATACATCCCAAATTCTGGTCAATTCGACATCCTTTGTACTTTCTACCTGTTATTGCAACGGTTGCATTTTTAATTTGGCCTACAGTCGCTATCTCGACTGCAACATTTTTTGTCGGACACAATGTAAACTAATCCATCTATGTCATTCTCTCCTGTTCGGTTCGTAAGCTGATTGCCAGGACGATGTAATCAAGGATATCTTAGGGATTGTTCGATGACAGGCCTCGTGGAGGAATATCCGAAAAAGATTAGCCTCGCTGCCGCTTCTGCTATTCCCTCTTTTCTTTTTGTATACCTTTGTTTGCTACTGTCAGTTGAAAAGATGTGCTTTGCTGTGTGTCGATCACTTTGCAGTATATTTGAATTTAGATTCCTATAAAAAACATGTATCAATCAGAATTAAAAAATAATAAAACTGATTTCAATAAATAATTTCATTTTACCTTTGAGACTGGGTTCTGATTTAGACCCTGAACTGTTTGGAAAATGTGACCTATAGAGAATTTCCCGTAAGTGATTCGTTGTTCCCAATGAATTATAACATACAAACCATAAATGCCACAACTATAAGTTAGAAAACAAATAAAAATGAATAAGTTTGTTGTTTAGACATTTTTAGCTCAAACGAAAATGTATGTTAGGTTGTACAGCATTTTTTCCACAAAGTAAGAACTGAACTCATATCATACTTATATATGAGAAATTATAAGCATGGAATACTAGTCTTTAGACACTTTACAAGCTTTTCAACGCAAGAAAATATACCATTTCTAGTAAGATACCTTCAACCGTTGCGTTACTCCCAACAGACCCACATCACAAAAAATTATTAGTGTACTTTACTTCGTATTTAAATGTATACATGTGAATGTTAGTGTGAGGTTCAGGGAAGAAATATGAAATATATCCCTGCCTACTCAATGACTGAATGAGTTAAGTCCTCTTGACCTTGGTTATGTCAGTGCACTACAACAACAATCACCACGTGTGTACTGTTTCAACAAGGTACTTTTCTTGTGAAAAAGAAATGACTCTATGAAGAAACTAGAAAAATAGCAATAGTAATAGACCCGCATACCAGTATTGGTAAAGAAATTAAAAGTGGGTAATAAGTTCTTGTGAAAATACTGTGATAATGGATTAATAGATATATGTCAACAACATGCACTAAGAATAATGAACGGATATTTCAAAGATAAAGGTATAGATCCATCCAAAGTACGAGAAAGCGATTCCACCATGTAATTATGAGACACACCCTAAATAGGTATAAACTACGTATATAGATTTGCAGAGAGTTCTTGTATTGAATTTCGTGGTTTGTTTTTGGCCAGTAAAAAGTGTATTGCAGTTTTAAGTCACATCCTGTACACACCTGAAATATTATTGTTGATATTTAATACCTTCCAATTGATGTTTTATCAATCTCATCGTTACGGTGATATTTTTTAGAGAGTCAAAAGTTTGTAGTGATGGAGTAGAAAATTCACAATAAATGCCTAAAACTGCGTTTTATTTTATTTGTCTTATGTACTATAAACCTTCTTCCAAAACATCTGCTGTTGGTTCCTAGTAATGGCAAAACTGCCTAATTCAATCAGGTTTCACCTTCAGAATGTGTTTAAATAAGCTCCGACATAGTTTCTTTTTTAACAATGAATTTATCAAATAAAAGCAATTCACCTCAACATCTTGTGTGTTTAAAAACGCGTTATCTGACAATTGCTTGCTATACCTACCAGGCTCAAAGCTGTAGAAAAACTGTTACAGTTGGAGCAACACTTTCAAATTCAAAATGTATTAAACTAACCTAGAACACACCAAAAAGAGGATTTAAGATTTAAAACGAGAAGGCTACAAGAAGAAATGAAAATACACAGAAATCGAGACTGGTCACAGTAAGTACCTGACAAAATATTTTAATATAAATTAGCATAATATATAACAAATAAGAATGTGATTACCAGCCAGTCAATGGCGAGTTTTCTAGTAACCTGAAACGTTAGCAGATGTCTAAGGGGAGAAAACGCTGCCAAAGTAGGGGTGGGACTCTGACATACCTAGTAAAATACTCGGAAAGCTTAGTTTGTCCCAGTTCTCAGAGACAACGGGAATGTGGGATAGAGAGACCCGAAATTCGAGATAATCACGTTAGTAGAACATTATCTACAAAATTTAAAACCTTTTAACTTTGATTGTAACAAAAGTACCGCTTTAAATTCAACAACTTTTACGTATCCTCTTTATCACATACGCGCATTTTTAACCGACTTGAAAAGGAGTGAGGTTCTCAATTCGTCTGTTTTTTATGGATATTCAGCGATTACTCGGAACAGGCTGAAAGAATTTAGATCGTTTAGACTGAATTCTGTTAAGGAGATCCCAAAGTCGTTTCATAAATTTTTCAAGGATATAGCTTATACCGTTTTTTTAAAAATCGGAAATACTTTTTAACAGACTTTCTTATATAGTGTACTTTTCTGGAAGGGTTATTTTAAAAAAAGGAAATGTCTATGTTCGGAACCTAAGTTGTAATAAAATGAAAACAGATTGAAATTAAAAATCTAAATAAATGTCAGTTAATCAACTTCAAGAATGATGTTCTGTTTGTCTATATATATAGTTGCAGTGTTGCAGGAAAAAATATATTTTTTGGTTTTTAGATAAGTTTCTTTTTTGAAGCTGTTTCTTGTTTTTTTTTTGTTTTAATGTATTTATTAAATTAAATTACCATATCGTTTCGATAATAGAATAATATTCTATCAGTCGTATCTTAGAAAATTTTATGATATTAATACCAAATGATTTTGGTTTCTGTTCCTTACAGTTATTTGTGACTAAAAGTGACCTAAAATAGTCAGTGTTCACTAAGGTAGGCTTTCTTTGGTAATCATGCGTTTTAATTGCTACCATTTTATAACAGATGAAATTTGCTCTCTTACTCTTTCCTTCACTCCCTCTAGCTTTCTCTTTCGCCCCCCCCCCAACCCTTTATCTCTCTCTCCATGTCGTTCACTCCGTATGTCTGCCTGCCTGCCTTACTCTCTCTCTCTCTCTCTCTCTCTCTCTCTCTCTCTCTTTCTCTCTCTCTAGCATAATCATAAATGAAAGTCATGTAACTTCAATGACTGAAAATTCGTTATTATTAGAGCACACAAACCACTTATGTTTTTTGGGAAATAACACCACAATCAAAATAAAACGACAAGAAAATAGACACATTGGACAGTTCAGTTTTGTAAAAACTATGTGCAACCAAGGAACATGCTATATATATATATATATATATATATATATATATATATATATAACCAAGGAACATGCTATATATAACTAATTATTACATACAATGTAGACTATTCTCTACTAAATTCAATATTGTACCGTTGAATTAATAAACTGTATTCAATTAAATTATGTTAAACAGCCACAGGCAGACACAACAACTCAACGCCTCGATGGATCACAACGACGAATTAACATAATAATTCTTTGTGTCCACTGACAAAGTCATAATCTGAATTGCATCAATATGTTTATTTATGTGAAAAATAAACAATACATCAAAATTTGATACGATGTCCATTGTTACTATTCATTTTGAATTGTTATTATTCGTCTAAACCACATATTATGTATTTAAATTAGATCCCACAACATTAACAATAACGTTTGTTGAACAGTAAACCTTCTGCCGTACGCCAAAATCAATACTGAAATTTGTAAAGGCTAGTTGATTACGACAATGTAAACAGTTATAGTTCACAACGATTATGCAAGCGTTCATAATTTTTTAAACCTGCATATGCTGTATTTATATTATATCAAACAAAATACAGTATCCTCCCGTAAAAACTAATTTAGAATAATTTAGTCAAGTGCGAGTGGGACTCGCATACTAAGGGTTCCGTACCACCTTCAAGATTCGAATATTCCAGTTTCAGACAAGCAGGGAATGAGTGCATTTTCTTATACTTACCCTTATATCTTTTAAAGGAAGCGTTTTAAATTTATAAAAAATATACACTATTTTCCAAACATAGACTTTTTATTTTACCTGCTTTAGGATTCGCTTGATTTTTATCACAATACATATATATAATTTTCTAATTTGACCCCCAAAAAGTAACATTAGAGTTTTATTTTACTAATAAACTTTCAGAAATGCCCTTTATAATCTACTGTCTGAGTTTTGAGGCTCTGTAGATTGGAAGAAAAACGGCAAAATAGGTCAAAGTTTAAATTATAAATCATTAAATCTGTTATTCAAATTATTTAAAAATGTAAATAAAATATATTTTTCAAATTTTAAACAGTGTAGTTTCTAAAGTGGGAATTAAGTCGATGTTTAATATTTTTAATATCTTTTATACAAATGATTTAAAAATCTGTTATATTTGTAATTCACATAATGAGCCTTTTATCTGATATCTGATGCGTTTGAAAATTGAATTTTATTTTCCATTTAATTGTATAATTTGTCCCTAAAATTACTATGGGGGTTTTCTAGTAATTTATTTTCCGTTTAATTCTATTATTTGGAGGCCAAATAATAGAATTAGGGATTTTTTTCATATTTTTCCTATAAACAAAAAAAATGAGGTCTTAGAGTTTGGGGAATAACGGGGAGAATATAAAATAAAAATTAAAAAAATATATTTGTACCTATTCGTCATAATGAGCCCTGGGATTTGATATATTACATGATCCGTTAGAAACAATTATATTTTTTTATTTTCCATTTAATTCTATAATTTGCCCCCAAAATGAATATTAGGGGTTTCTTCTTATTTTTCCATTAAAGTTCAGGTGAGGGGCTATACTTCCAGTTTTTTAAAATTTTTCAGCATATGGTTTCGGAGATAAGGGGGGGAATTGGTAAATTTTTTTATATTTTTGTTAATATCTCTTAATTAATTTATTTTATAAATATGGAAAAAATATATTTGTTTTCTTCATCATGAGCCCTTTTATTTGATATATAACATTCTGGGTTAGAAACAATTTTAATTTTCCATTTAATTCTATAATTTGCTCCCCAAAAAAAATATTAGGGGTTTTTCCTTATTTTTCCAGTAAAGTTCAGGTAAGCCGCTATACCTCCATTGTTTTTTCAAAAATTTCCAGCTTATGGTTTCGGAGATAGGGGGGGATGGGTAATTTTTTTATATTTTTGTTAATATCTTTTAATTAATTTATTTTAAAAATATGAAAAAAAATATATGTTTTCGTCATAATGAGCCCTTTAATTTGATATATAACATGCTGGGTTAGAAACAATTTTAATTTTAATTTTCCATTAAATTCTATAATTTGCCCCCCCTCCGCCCCCAAAAAAACAAATATTAGAGGTTTCTCCTTAATTTTCCAGTAAAGTTCAGGTGAGGGGCTATACCTCCATTTTTTTCAAAATTTGCCAGCTTATCGTTTCGGAGATAAGGGCGGGGGAATGGGTAAAATTTTTTATATTTTTGTTAATATCTTTTAATTAATTTATTTTAAAAATATGAAAAAAATATATTTGTTTTCGTCATAATGAGCCCTTTCATTTGATATATAGCATGATGAGTTAGAAACAATTTTAATTTTAATTTTCCATTTAATACTATAAGTTGCCCCTCCAAAATAAATATTAGGGGTTTCTCCTTAATTTTCCAGTAATGTTCAGGTGAAGGGCTATAGCTCCATTTTTTTCAAAATTTTCCAGGTAATGGTTTCGGAGATAAGGGGGGGGGGGATGAGTCAATTTTTTTATATTTTTGTTCATATCTTTCAATTAATTTATTTTAAAAATTTAAAAAAATATATATTTGTTTTCGTCGCAATGAGCCCTCTCATTTGATATATAATATGATGGGTTAGAAACAATTTTAATTTTATATTTTCCAATTAATTCTGTAATTGGCCCCCCAAAATTAAAAGTAGAGGTTTCTCCTTATTTTTCCAGTAAACTTCAGGTCAGAACCTATAAATCTAGTTTTTTTTCAAAACTTTACGTTTTATAGTTTCGGAGATAATGGGGGGAATGGGTAAATTTTGGTATATTTTCGTTAATAACTTTTTAAATAATTTTTTTAAATATGAAAAAAATATATTTGTGTTCCTCAGAATGAGACCTTTCATTTTGTAGTATACTTCGTGGGTTCAATTAAAAAATTATAACAACTAATATTTACTTTCACTTTTCTAGAACTTTATTTACATTTAAAACAGCTGATTCACAATACATTTTCATATAAGCTAGTCGTCGCGGTATAACTGCCTGGCGATCGTGGCGTTCTTCTTTTATATCACCAGCGTAGAATTCTCCAGTAGAAATCAACATCGTTCCTTCCGCTGCCGAGCCTTTTCGAGAATCGTATTTTTTTATCTTGAAGCGTTTGTTGTCGTGCTGAAATGACACAGGGTCGGCTTTGGGTAAATTTGGTAACACTGCCCCCCTTTAATTCTGATCGTCCCGATCAGAAACATCCCCTCCATGGTAGGGAGCGAGTCGATCTAGGTGAACCACCTTCAATTTAGCCTTGGGGTTTCGACGGATCCGGTAGACGACATCATTCAGCCTCTTGACCACTTCGTATGGACCATCCCAGGCGGGTGTAAGCTTTGGGGATTTACCCTTGCTCCGTTGGGGGTTGTACAGCCAGACTTTGTCCCTCTCCTGGAACCCGGCTGAATTGGCCTTGAGGTCGTATCGCGTCTTCATCCGGTCACTGGTGGCCAACATCTGCGTTCGGGCTAAGTCGTGTATTGCCAGCATGTTATGTCGGAGCTGGTCGGCATAATCGTCGATGTCTTGGGGAGGTTCTTCGGGGGAGCCAAATGCCAAGTCGCATGGTAATCGCAGCTCCTTTCCGAATAAGACCCTGGCTGGGGTCAGGCCTGTACTATTATGTACAGCAGAGCGATATGACAACAGGAATAGGGGAATATGCTCATCCCAATCACGCTGGTTATTGCTGACGACCTTGGATAGGTGTTGTTCCAAGGTCCTGTTGAATCTTTCCACCATTCCGTCTGACTGTGGGTGTAATGGTGTTGTTCTCGTTTTCCTGATCCCCAACATCGTGCAGACCTTCTGGAATACATTCGATTCGAAGTTACGCCCCTGGTCTGAATGTAATTCCATCGGGACGCCAAACCGGCTGAAAAGTTGTTCTACTAGCACCGTCGCTACCGTGGTTGCCTCTTGGTTGGGTATCGCATATGCCTCAGGCCATTTGCTGAAGTAATCCATTGCGACCAGAATGTATTTGTTCCCCCTCTCAGACTCGGGAAACGGACCGGCGACATCGATGGCAATTCTCTCAAATGGGACGCCCACATTGTACTGCTGCATTCTGCCCTTGGTCCGGGTCTTCGGGCCCTTACTGGCGGCACATGTGGCACATTTGCGGCACCAAGCTCTGACGTCTTCGAAGTAATTCACCCAGTAGTACCGCTGGCGAACTTTGTCTAGGGTTTTATTCATGCCCAGGTGGCCTCCGGTAATTCCATCATGTACTTCGGTCAGGATGGCTGGTACCTTTTTCTTCGGAACTACCAGTTGGGACTTGGTTTCTCGTCCATCAGCGCTTTCCCAAACTCGCTTGAGCATTCCATTGTCTACTCGTAGAGAGTCCCACTGAGCCCATAACGATTTCAGCACGCCGGAGTATCTAGCTACCTCGTCCCATCGTGGCCTGGGTGCCCCTCTCATTTTGAGTGACAAGATTGGTTCGATGTCTGGATCAGCCATTTGGTCCTGGATGCACTGTTCCGTTGTCCAGTCTTCATTGGCCTGCACTCGAATCTGCCTGATGGAGATACCCTCTCGCTGTTCCGTCTTCAGACAATGCTTGCATTCCGCTCTACAGGGTCTTCTGGATAGGGCATCGGCATTATTGTGCAACCGGCCGGCACGGTGTTCCACCTTGAAGTCGTATTGCTGTAATTTCTCCATCCATCTGGCCAGTTGTCCTTCCGGTGTCTTCATGTCCAGCAGCCATTTGAGTGCGGCATGATCTGTTCGGATTAAGAAATGGCGACCATACAGGTATTTATGGAAATGGTCCACAGCCCTTATTATTGCAAGAAGTTCTTTTCTGGTGACGCAATAATTTCTTTCTGGCTTCGAGAATCCACGGCTGTAGTACTCGATCACCCTCTCTTCACCATCTTGCACCTGGGATAGGACGGCCCCCAAACCTGTGTTGCTGGCGTCGGTGTCTAAGATGAACTTGCCGGACTGTGTAGGAAAGGCTAGGATTGGGCTGGAACATAGTGCTGCCTTCAGTCGCCTGAATGATGTTTCGCAATCCTGATTCCAATGGAAGGTCTCTTTATCAGTGGTCTGCCGATGTAGAGGGGCGGCGATGGTGGCAAATCCCTCAACAAAACGCCGGTAGTATGAACATAGGCCCAAGAAGCTTCGGAGTTCATGTTTGTCTCTTGGAACTGGCCAATCGCGGATGGCTTCTATCTTGTCTTCGTTGGTGCGGATTCCTGACTCGGACACTACGTGGCCCAAAAACTCTACTTCTTTTTGAAACAAGGAACACTTCTTCGGATTGAGTCTCAGGTTGGCATTATTAATTCTGGAGAATACTTCGCCCAGGTTCTTCAGATGGTCGTCGAATGTCTGGCCCATGACTAGAATGTCGTCGAGGTATACTAAGCACGTCCTCCATGTTAACCCGCTCAGTACATACTCCATTAGCCTCTCAAATGTAGCGGGTGCATTACATAACCCAAAGGGCATGACCGTGAACTGAAACAGCCCTTTACTGGTGGAGAACGCTGTCTTCTCTCTGTCGTTTGCGTGCAGACCAACCTGCCAATATCCACTTTTTAGGTCTAGTGTGGAGAACCAACGGGAGCCTGCTAGTGTGGTCAAAGTGTCATCGATTCGGGGTAGTGGATAGCTGTCTTTCTTCGTGACGTCATTGAGCTTTCTGTAATCCACGCAAAATCGGGTGGTTGCATCCTTCTTCTTAACTAGCACTACGGGAGCAGACCATGGACTGATGGATGGCTCAATAACTCCATTTTGTAACATGGACTCGATGTTTTCCTCGACTGCCTGTTGTTGCCCCAATGGTAGTCGTCTAGGTGGTATTCTGATGGGCTGAGCCTTCCCGGTATCTATTCGATGCTGGATGATGTTGGTGCGACCGGTGGTTCCATTTTTACTGTTAAAAATTTGCCAGTGTTTTGTGATGAATTGCTTGGCTTTTTTTTGGTTCTCTGGTGTCAAGTGTGTTAAGTGGTCAGCAAACTGTTGTAGGAACTCTTTATCGGGCCCTGTCTCCTTCACCGACGTCTGGTACTCTTCTTCGCAATTGATGATGGTCTCTACTGGCTCGAAACAAGCTATCTCTTGACCATTGGTAATTCTGATGTCGTTGTTGGACAAATTCAGGACTCTGATTGGTATATCTCGTCCGGTTTTAACTATAGCCCGTCCAACCAAGTAGTCATGAGCTGAGTGTACGGGCTCCACCATTCCAACGCAGCTCCCAGGATTGCTGTCTAGCTGCCCATGAATAATCTGTTCCGTTCGACCGGGAATTCTAGCTGAAGACTTTGCCACAATTTTTATGGAGGTGACTGAACTGTTGACGGGCCGTGTCAATACAAATTCCTCATTTAGGAACCGAAGAACATCATATCTCGGGTCGAACATAAATCCATGCTGGCTAATTAGGTCCATTCCCAGTATAAAATCGTCCTCAATATTCGCTATCAGGACCCTATGCCGGATCATGTTGTCCCCTATCTGTAGCACGACATCTGCCTCACCCTGTATTGACATGGACTCGCCGGTGACTGTTCTGAGCTGGATGTTATTGGTAACTGGCCGAATTTCTGATGCTCTTAAGACCCTGGACTTGGCAATGGACACAGCGGCGCCGGTATCGATGGTGATGGTAACTGCTCGCCAGTTGATGGTGCCTCTGATGACTAGGCTGCCGCTATCTCTGCAGAATCCCCGGATGGAAACTGTCCTGGGGGCTGGTGGATGGTGAGTCAGCATTCGCCCCCTTATGCTGACTGGTTGGAGTTTCCCTGGTTGGTAAGGTCGGCTTGTTGGCTACCCCTGGTTGGTGATCGTTCCGGTAGCCTTACTCGGCAGTCACGTTGGAAGTGCCCTGTCCGTCCGCAGCGGTAACATGCCCCTCTGGTGCCAGTTCTTTGTGACCGGTCTAATAATTTGTTCAGACCAGCCAGCAGCGCTTGAAATTGTGACTCTGACCCTTCCTGGTTGAAGGAAACTGCTCGGACCCTCGGCTTGGACATGTTCATGACGGCCTCTACTTCCAAAGCCCGAAGTAGAGCTTCACTACTGTTCTTGACGCCACTCAGTCTTAAATTTCTTTGTACTTCCACATCTCTGATGCCGTTTATGAAACTCTGTGTGGCCAACTGGTCTTTCGTTTCCTCTGGCAGGTCTGGGTAGGACAAGTGTACTGTGTGTACTGACCGTCTAATCTCTGCTTCGAATTCTTGAAGGCTTTCACCGGATTTTTGCGTTTTTCCACTGAGTTGGACTTGGTATACCTGGCTCAAGGATTGATTGTCATAGCGTTTGTCTAGGATGGCGATGATCTTGTCGAAATTGCCTTGTTCATCGACTGGAATGCTTTGGAGGAGTTCTAGGGCCGGACCTCTTAGCGAAATTACTAGAGAAGTAGACTTTTCTTGATTATCCCATCCATTAGCTGTAGCCACGGCCTCAAATTGTCGTTTATACATGGGCCAAGATGAACTGCCGTCGAATGTGGGTGGTTTACTAAAGGAACCTTTGGTACTCACGGTGTGCTGGTATTTTCCTCGCTGTAAGTCCTGTTGCATTTTTTTGATTTCTGTTTCTACCTTGTTTTGGATGGCACTGATTTTATCTTGTACTTCACTTACTTCACTTTGTACCGTGTTTTTAATGGAACTGATTTCAAATTTCACCTGGCTCTGGATGGAATCGATGTCATCTACTTTGATTTCAAGAGTCTCCACATTACTTTTTAGGATCTTTATGTCGTCGTTTATCTCTTTTATATCTGATTCTACTATTTGCATTCTTTCATTAACTGTTTCGTTAACTTGTGATACTATTTGCATTAGTTGTTCAAATTGCATTTGTCTTTTTTCTTCAGTTTGATCTTGTTTTTGTTCAAATTTCGAGAATAATCCTTCCATTAAATTTTGTTGTTCGCTTTTCATTGTAGAAACTAGATTTTGTTGTTCGCTTTTCATTGTAGTGACAAGATTTTCTAATTCTATTTTACGTTTTTCATCGATATTAGTGACAAGATTTCCTAGCTCAACTTTAAGTTTATCATCAAAAGATTTCACTAACCTTTGTTGAATTTCTTCTTGATGTTGTTTCTCCTTCTTGTCACGTTTTTCTAGAATCTGTGCAATTTTTTCGTCTAACTTTTCCATACTACGAGTTTCCATAAATCAAATTACGATTTTAACGGCACTTAATCCTCTACTTCTGATCACCAAATGTAGTATACTTCGTGGGTTCAATTAAAAAATTATAACAACTAATATTTACTTTCACTTTTCTAGAACTTTATTTACATTTAAAACAGTTGATTCACAATACATTTTCATATAAGCTAGTCGTCGCGGTATAACTGCCTGGCGATCGTGGCGTTCTTCTTTTATATCACCAGCGTAGAATTCTCCAGTAGAAATCAACATCGTTCCTTCCGCTGCCGAGCCTTTTCGAGAATCGTATTTTTTTATCTTGAAGCGTTTGTTGTCGTGCTGAAATGACACAGGGTCGGCTTTGGGTAAATTTCGTAACAATTTGATATATTACATGATGCGTTTCAATTTTTTTTATTTTTAAATTTTTATTTAATTCTATAATTTGCCCCCCAAAATTAATATTAATGATTTCTCCTTAATTTTCCTGTAAAGTGCAGGTGAGGGGCAATACCTCCTTTTTTTAAAATTCTCCAGCTTATGGTTTCGGAGATAAGGGGGGGCAAATTTTTTATATTTTTGTTAATATCTTTTAACTAACTTATTTTAAAAATTTGAAAAAAATATATTTGTTTTCGTCGTAATGAGCCCTCTCATTTGATATATAACATGATGGGTTAGAAACAATTTTAGTTTTATATTTTCAATTTAATTCTGTAATTGGCCCCCCAAAATTAAAAGTAGAGGTTTCTCCTTATTTTTCCAGTAAACTTCAGGTCAGAACCTATAAATTTTTTTTTTCCAAACTTTACATTTTATAGTTTCGGAGATAAGCGGAGGGGGGGAATGGGTAAATTTTGGTATATTTTCGCTAATATCTTTTTAAATATATTTTTTTTAAATATGAAAAAAATATATTTGTGTTCCTCAGAATGAGACCTTTCATTTGATATATTACATGATGCTTTTGAGATTTTTTTTGTTTTTAAATTTTTATTTAATTCTATAATTTGCCCCCCAAAATTAATATTAATGGTTTCTCCTTAATTTTCCTGTAAAGTTCGGGCAACGCTCTATATTTCTTATTTTTTTCAAAATTTTAGGCTGAGTAGTTTCGGTGATCAGGGGGAGGGAACGGTCGATTTTTTTTGTTTTTTCCCCCAGAAGTACCCCTAAAATCAAATTATTTTCTTTAACGATATGTATTCCTGATCGGGTCACCAAACTATACATTGATACCAAATTTCAACCTTTTCCGTCCAGTAGTTTAGGAGAAAATGGCTGTGATGTGACAGGCAGAAATCCTGAGTGATATTATAAGGGTATCCGTAAGTGAGTGAAAAGACTCCCAATTATTTTTTGTAAGCATTTATATTCTTAAGGTTCGTTAAGAGGACAGATGCACGCTCCTTTCATAAGGTCTTTTTTTATGTCATACTTTCTTATACATGTTTAGCTGTGTATTAAGCAACATACCTATTTTATTTAGGCCATTTCTTTAGTAAGGGCTTCCTTTACTTTTATATATGTATGTATAACCCCTCTTTTGAGATCCGCCTCAACTTTTTGCATCAAGTAACAATTCCTAACCGGTAATCTTGAAAATTTTAGTGCACGTGGCACTGAAATTTTGATTGGTGAAAAATTTTATTGAAAACTAGCAATCCCGGAAAACATTGTTCAATTTTATTTTATCATGTCTTCACGCTTTCCTAGTTGTTCACGGTTGTTCCGCATGGTAATTTTAGTCTGTTTATTGAAGAGCTTCGAAACACACATTAACACTGTTTTTTATATGTGAAATGTGAATTTTAATATTTATACACGGTATCAAAAAAGTACAGAGGAGACGGGATAACTTGGAAAATAAGGATTGATTTTAAAAAATGTCTTCAACAAGAGTTTCGGGAATTTCCCCTGGATATCGAGGGAACCTTGAATTTAATACTGATGATGACATTCAAGTATTCAATATTGCATACAACAGAATGACACCTTGAAGAGAGTATTCAATTTGAAAATCTTAATGTGACATTCTCAACTAGGGGTTACGAGATAACAGCAATGACATGGACCGGATCCAGATTCGGAAACTCTGTGTGTTTTCCCCGAAAATCCTAGATGTCTATCATTACATATTGCATCTACAAATTTAACTATATGTATCTAATATTGTGAAACAATCAATAGTGGTCATATTATCTATATATAAATAGGCAAAGACAAAACGATTAGTTAACATTTTCTCCTCTGTCTCTCAACCGATTTTCTTCATTTTTGTTTTCTTTAGTAGCTACCGACAACCTTCAGTGCAGAATGCTAATATTAATTTATAATATTAGTTCATTCATTAAACAAAATATAATAAAAATTCATTATTTACGTCCATACTGTTAACGCCAAACAACTGACAGTGCCGCCTATTTGATCTGTGCCTGTGGTGCCGCCGCCAGACGGTCAAAACTCAAAACATTGATTGTCTTCTAAACGTTGTTTGTGGCATATTCTTGATTACTTTTATGTTTTTTTGGGCAATAACACCACAATCGAAATAAAACGACGTATATTGAAGGAAAACCAAACGTTTCAAAGTCTATTCTGACTTCGTTGTCAATGGCTTTATATTTATTGATGTAAATTGCAAAATGAAAATTTGATTTATGACATTTAAATTGACATTAGAAAATTTGCACCACTGGGCGACCACTAGTAAGAGAAAAACTAACTAATGCTGGTATTTTATTTTACTTGTTTAAAAGAAGGCAAAAGCAACATTCGTGATGTGTTTTGGTTTTTTATCACGTACAGACTACTCTTCTCATGATGGCATTGTTGGCTTTCTTTTAAATATCACTTCAGAAAACCCCCATTTTGGCTCAAATTTCTAGCGTATAAAACCACCTTCCAATTATTTGTTTTACTTTTTCGATATCTATACTCAAATTTAAAGCGTCAAAGTCAGCACATTAGTTTAGTTCCCTTTAATATCTCTTCGTATATAGAAAGTTATTCTTATAGATAGTTTGGTACAAATGCATCTCTAAGATTATCTCAACAGATTATCCCGAATATTATTAAAAAAGAATTGTAAAATTGCTCTTAAAATAACTAGAAGACTATTTCTTCCTGGCCAAAAGAAATTGGCAACCCAATTACAACAAAAAAATTGTTTTCTGAAGGATATTTTTGGCACAATTTTTCAATGTCTAAGCACTTTCTGTTAAATAACACCACAAGTCACGAAATTTCTGTATATTCCCAAACGTTTCGGACTCTAGGTCAGACTCCGTTATCAATGGCAAAAAATCTATGAAAAAGGCACAATTCGAAATTGTAAAATTAAGATGTTTAACAATATTTGTTACTTTTTATATCAAACAATCGTTTGTTTATTGCAGTAATATCTGATTCATGAAAATATAAATTTGAAATTGAAAAATACCGTTGTGATAATTTTACTTGACATTAATAGGGCAATGGCATATACAGGATAGCACCAATGAAGTCTAAAAAGCATATAAATATAACAAAAAATTGTTTCAAGTTGGAAGAAAGATAACTTCGCACTTTTATGTGGCCGTTCTAGGAGTGACTTGGCTGTAAGATCCAAAAATTCTGTTGCTTCAGCTATCCCATTATCGCCATTAGGGAAAACAAAGGAAAAACCCCATGAACTATACCGATGAAGGGCTGTTAAAAAGAAAATGGCCATTATTAGTTTCGTCCCTGATTATCGGCAATCAAAAACGTTAAGTTGTATTTTCTGGCCTAGATGCATTTTTGTGTTCATTTGCTCGAACATTTAGAGGTCAGTGTAATCGAGCCCTGTTGTTCTCCATTAGTCAGTTGTTACTAAGAATGTCGAATGTCGAAAAGTTACTTGAAAGTGCTTTGAATTCCTCACTGTAAATACATTTTTGTTCATCCATTAAAATTTTTAAAGTAAATGGAGGAAGTGTGTATATCTTATAATTGCTCCAAGGTGTTTCTTTACAATCTTGTATCATTTGCATAAAAATATAATTATCTCAAACATGCATCAACCCAAAGAGGTGTTCCCAAAATTTAAATGATCTAATAACATATCACGCCATTTAATCAACTCCCAAAGCGTGCATTACAACGACTATGAATATTTATAAAAAAAGTTGTGATTGCCCAACAACCTGTTTATAAACAACGTTCTTTATTAAATGCATCAACATAAAAAAAATCGACAAAAGCTAAGTGATTCTTTCCGATCGTAGATACGATTGAAACGGAACATTATAATAAATGATTTAGACGTTGAATTTATACAAGAATGCTTCCGAATATGGAAACAGAGCGGTTACCAAGAAACACAAAAGGCCCCGAAAAGGCGCTAGTGTGTTTAATATAATTAATCATGTCATGTTACTTACCGAGCAACAGGGAACACTTCCTTGGTACGAGATAATGAATATGTTTAACGCCAACGCCGAGTTTACACACTCTCTGTGACTGACGTTTCGTTCACGAGTAGTCGCCTTATCGGACCGCAGCTGTTACCTCACGGGGAGAAAATGAAAAAGATTTTGTTGTGCCCCAAGGTGGAATTCGTGGTATACTGTAATATCAGATTGGGTTTGAACTGTTTTGACGTGAACTGAATTAACGATAAGGACTTACGAGCAAGCCTAATAGTATTTTTAAGCTGGATTATCAACAATATAGCACGCTCTTTTAGGTTTCCTTTAAATAGATTACATATAAATACATTTTCAAAAAACAATAACCCACTTCAAAAAAACATATAAGTAACTTATTCATGGAAGGATCCAATGAGGGGGCGATGGGAGCGATAGCCCCCACAGAGAGTTTAAAGGACATAACGACCATTTCGAATGTAATAGTGTAAGAAATTAATTAATTATTATTAATTAAAACTAATAGATATTTATGAACTTACTAAAGTAATACGTAGTTTTAAATCTAATGCTAGCGGTATTGATGGAATATCACTCCATATTGTGAACTTAAGTTTTCCCATTGTTGGTATCTATATACATCATATAGTAAATAGCTGTCTTGAGTGTGGCTATTTCCCAAACTGCTGGAAAACAGCTGTGATTGTGCCACTTCCTAAGGTATCTAATCCTAAAGATATAAGTGATTTAAGGCCTATCAGTCTACTTCCACTGTTTTCGAAAATTTTGGAAAAGGTAATATATTCTCAAGTGAATACTTATTTAAAAAGCAATGACCTACTCTCCGGATATAAGTCTGGCTTTAGGAAAGGACATAGCGCAACTACAGCTCTGTGCCGTATCACTGATGACATCATTACAGCAAGTGATAGAGGATTGGCTAGTGTTTTAACTTTGGTGGACTTCAGTAAGGCATTGGACACCCTCAACCATGATCTCTTAATCAGCAAATGTAAATATATAGGATTTGACATCCTGTCTTTGAGATGGTTAAAGTGTTACTTGAAAGAAAGGAAACAATTGGAAAGGGTAGGAAACAACATCTCGTCTACAAAGTCTATTTCTTCAGGAGTACCACAAGGCTCCGTATTAGGTCCAGTTCTATACCTAATTTACAACATAGATCTACCTAATATCATAACTGAATGTAACATCCAATGTTTTGCTGATGACACCCAAATTTACCATAGCTTTCATCCACAAGAGTATGAAATAGCTTCAATATCAATTAATAAAGACCTAAAAAGCCTCCAAACGTATGCATTGAAACATGGGCTCAAAATAAATTGTTCAAAAACAAAGTCACTATTATTTTGTTCCAAGAAAAAGCTGGAATTTCTTTCTTCAAACCTAAAAATAACAGTCGTAAATGAAACAATCCAGTTTACTGCAACTGCAAAAAATTTAGGACTAACCGTCGATGTAAACCTTAGATTCATCGAACACTCTACTGAACTAATCAAATGCTGTTACCACAGACTGAAACTTCTTTATGTTAGCCGACATATTATGACAAAAAATATGAAAAAGAGATTGTGTGAAACTTTCATTTTGTCAAAGTTATCATACTGCAACATTATATATTTCCTAGGATAGGATCAAATTACAAAATACAGAATTCAAAAAATTGCTGCACAGTTGCTGTAGGCTTGTGGCAAACTTAAGGAGATATGATCATGTTTCCCCAATCATAGTGGAATTAAAATGGCTAAGAACTGAATCAATGTTAAAATACATTTTCATTTGTTTTTTAAAACGAGTTATGGAAGCCTCAGCACCTCTGTACCTTTCGAGAAGATTAGTTCAATTGAACGGTATACATTAGTTGAACACAAGACATAAAGATTCACTTAGAATGCCCCAACATCAAACTTCCCTATATCGGCGGTCATTTTCTTTTAATGCTGTGAAACTATTTAATTCCATGAATATTACTCTAAAACACCGTATATTCAACAAATCATTCAGAATCAGTTTAAAAAAAGATGTACTAATATCTGATAGCTCGTGTTAATCTGATAAATTCTTTATTTTTATACAACGTTTATATAATTAAGTTTTTATAATTAGGTATATTAATTTTTGTTATAGTGGAAAAATGCACCTGACAAATGATATATGTATGTGTATATAATTGTGTATATATGTGTATGTATATTTGTGTGTGTATATGTGTGTGTGTGTATGTGTGTATGTTTTCATATGCGGACAACTGGTCCTAGAATATGCATTCAGGATACATATATATGTATATATAAGTTTAGTTAGTAGTTAGTTTTAGGAATGGTTATGTGTGAATGGTCTATGGCTAAACTTCGCCTTTGTACTTTTTAATGTGCAATAAAGTCGTATTATTATTATTAAATATAGGTTTAAAATTATATTTTGGAAAATTTAGTACAGGATCGCCCACTCCTAAAGCATGAAATCGCCCCCCTCTCCCCGAAAACACCTGCCTGGATCCGCCCCTAAATGTATTTAATACTTTTCAGTAAAATTTAAAGATTTATTGTTTTCTGAATGTAAGTTGTGGCATGTCTAGTTTGTATTTTTATGATTCTTGGGAATAACACCATAATTGCTGGAAACCTTGGATATCTCAAAGAGTTCAAACGTTCTCGCATCTAAATCAGACCCCGTTTTCTGTGGGAAAAAATTAACACAACTGAGCAAAAAAATTCAAAAATAAAAAATTCGGTTTGACAAATTTAGCATTCACAATTTGAAAGTTAAATGTCTAACAAAAAAACTGATGTTACTAAAAAAATTACTACTAATTTGATATATGCAGTTAGTATTAAGATCTAAATATCATGTGAAATACAAAGTTTCGTTCAAATGGGAAGAATTTGAAATAGTTGCCTTTAGAATTTCATGAGGCGCTCTTTCACCCTTTGTTTTGTGTTATGTAATATGGTTGAATTTATTCACAAGTTGATGTCAAGCTGAACAGCAAAGTTGCAGAGTAGAACTCATAAATGTACTTACCAAATTATTTACACTTTAATTTGGCACCGAAATCAGAAAAAAGTATTAATATTATTTTTTGCTGTTTTGTCAAATTATTTTCTTTTGTCTTTTGTATTTAATTGACAATTTTTAGTGATATAATGTGTTAATTGCATGCAGTTTTCAAAATTAAACCACTTAGTCAATATTGTAAAAACACAGTTTTGCACCAAACCTTTATTTTAAACACTCAACGCACGTTGGTGTTAGGGTGCAAAACTGTGTTTTTACATTTGTGACACACCAAAGGTTCCACAGCTTTTCGATTAGTCAATATTGCCAAATAACATGTATTTTAATTTTAAACAACCTTCATTATTTTTGAAAATATTTAACTGCGTTATGAATATTTTACATGATTTCAACTTAGGTAGACCCCCTATATTGTTTCCATCTTTTTTAAATCTGTTAATTATCAGACATTGTGACTTAGTTCCAATTACATTTATTTAATAGTCACTCCTCCACGAAATATTATAATTAATCAATTATTTAATTTTGTTAAATTTATTTATAATACTATTTTTCAGTGATATAGCATAATTGGATACAGTTTTCAATTCTAATAAACACAATACATATTTTTTGACAAACATCGTAAATAGTTAGAAACGTGGCATGTGATGATTTCAGTGTACGTTCAATACGATGCAAATCTTTTTATGAAAAATGACTTTTTTCTAAATATTAATCATCACAATGTTTTCCATTTGACTCCACCTTATGAACACACTATATATATAGAGACGAATTAGATTTTGATTTAATTCCCAATCTATTTTCAATTTATTACACCCAGGTTTTGAACTACGACAATTGCATACTTTAATACTATTGACTTAGCTAACAATTTTTTGCTGATTTTCTAAAAAATGGTATAAGGTATATCATTAAGAACTATTATTGCTCCACGTTGGCATTCCCATTAACAGAATTGATTTTAAACGATCGAAATTTGTTAATCCAGTTTCGAGTAATCGCCAAACATATATAAAACAACAAAAACACACATATTTATAGACTAATTGAGAACCTCATACTTTTTTGAAGTAGGTTCAAAAGTAGTGAGTGGCGTATACCGAGTGATCAATATAAAGTGAATTGAGTTGGCAAGGCCAATTTCCTTAGGTTAGGATATTTTTCAGTTTATCTGGTACTAATTTTCGACATGATAACATGACAAGTGCCAATTGATTTTAGCTATTGTTTGATTTCTTCGTAACTATTCTCTTTATGGTTGTATAAAAAATATCTTTTACAAAACAAAACAATGTGTTGCAAAATGACACTTTTATTGTGATGGCACATTTCCGTAGTGCTACTTAAATGAAGATAGGTCCTGGACATATTTGCTGCACTTATGTTTTGAACAATATATTAGTGAACTAGCTGACCCGCCCCAGCTTCGCACGGGTTAGACAAATGGGCGTATATATTCTTAGTGGTATTATTTTGGAATATTTTACTTTTTTATTCCGTTGTACGTTGCAGGTGAAATCATGAAGGAATTATTTATAGCATATTTTAATATAAGGTTATTATCATGTAATTTTGCAGAATTTAAGAATGTTTTGTTAGACGAAAATTACGATGTAGTGGGTCTTTCAGAGTCATGGTTGTCACAAAATACGCCAGACAGCAATTTATTGATAGGAGGATATAATCTATTACGATAAGCCAGAGAACACAGAGGTGGTGGAGTAGGTATTTATGTTAAAAATTGTCTAAAATATGAAATTATAAATACTAACTGTAGTGCTCTAATGAAATAGTTTGTGGTGGGGACATTAATGTTAATCTATTAGATCCAGAAAGTCAAAATGCAAATATTTTTCTTGAATGTGTAGAAAATTTTAATCTCCAACAAGTAATAAATGAAGCAACAAGAATAACTAATTCATCTAATAGTTTACTCGATGTTCTTCTCATTTCTAGTGACAATGACAATTTTTCCACAGGAGTGAAGGAACTGCATATATATGACCACAGCTTGGTTAATTGTAACTTTCATAAAAATAAGTTTAGGGCTAATATTGAAAAACAGTTTAAGTTCAGAAATTTGAAACGTATTAATAAAGAATTGCTAAATGAATTTCTGTTATATGCGCCATTCGAAAGCATAATTTATACGAAAGAAATTAATGTTAAAGTTGAGTCCTTAAACAAAATAATTATAAATATATGTGAGGTTTTAGCACCTATAAAGACCATAACGACTAACCGTCAAAAACCAATATGGCTTACAGATAATGTCCAGTTGTTGCAAAAACTGAGAGATAAAGCATTTAATAAGTTTAAAAAAAGTAAAAATAACAATGATTGGATATATTACAAACAACTCAGAAATCAGACTAACATTGCCATGAGAAATGAGAAGAAGAGCTATTTGAATTTTTGCATTGCTGCTAATAATACTAACCCTAAAATATTAAGTAAACAGTTAAGTGACTTAAATATCTATAACAAAAAAATAAACCAAATGAAATCAATGAGGCTTTTCTAAACCATTCTCGTAATATTTCTTCAGTAGACAAAGATTTATTAGATTATTATAAACAAAATTTAAAATGCAACTTTAATGAATATTTTCAGTTTAAAATAGTGTCATCGGCGGATATAGTAAAATATCTGCATGAAATAAAATCTTTAGCTACAGGACCAGATGATTTTAATATAGCTATGATTAATCTTTGTTGCCCTATTATATTACCATATATTACTAATATCATAAATTCTTGCTTATTGGAGGGTATCTTTCCAGACAAGTGGAAAATATTGCGAGTAACACTTTTATCATTTAACGACCTTCGCCCAATTAGCGTCACCCCGGTTCTTTCAAAATTATTAGAGAAAATAATGAATAGTCAAATTTGGGTACATTTAGATGAATATACGGTATTGCCTCCGCATCAGTCTGGTTTTCGTTTAGGTTATAGTTGCACTACAGCTCTTTTACAGGTAACGGATGATATTTTTCGAGCATGTGGTAAAACAACAGCATTGCTACTTTTAGATTACTCAAAAGCCTTTGATACCCTCAATCATGAACTTTTATTGGCAATATTACACTACGTTGGGTTCTCTAAAACTTCCATTAGGTTTGTTAAAAGTTACCTACATAAAAGAGTCCACTTTGTGGAAACTGAACAAGGTAGATCATCGCAGGAAGCTGTCTGCTGCGGAGTTCCACAAGGATCTATATTAGGTCCCCTTTTATTTAGCTTATATACGTGTAATATTTCCAACTATATGTTTTTTTGTTCAGTTCATCTGTATGCAGATGACACTCAGGTGTATTACTCGTTTTCACCTGAAGAGTTTGATGTAGCTCAAGAATATATTCAAGGTGATTTGAATACGTTGGTGTCTGTTTCTAATAAACATAATCTTTATATCAACCCCTCTAAATCGTACTTAATGATTTATGGAAAAAACAAAAATCTAATTGAATCTAAGTTTAAAATCTATATAAATGAGAAAAAAATAGAAGCTGTTAAAACTGCTAGAAATTTAGGTGTAGAAATAGATACAGATTTAAGATTTAAACCACACATAAATAAGCTTTTAAAAAATTCATATGCTACACTAAAAATGTTATATCCCAACAGCTTCTATCACCTAAGGTTAAGACTATATTAACAGATTCTTTGGTACTAATTTTTTTTAATTACTGTGATACTGTTTATGGGCCATGTTTAGATAATATAGATAAGCATAGAATAGAAAAGGTTCAGAAATCATGTTTAAAATTTGCATACGGCATTAGTAAATTTGAACCAATTCCTCACAAACTCGAAGATGCAAACTGGCTCAATATGATTAATAGGCGTTTGTTGCATTCAGCTGTTATGTTTACCAAAATATTGCTTTATAAATGTCCTCCATATTTGCTAAGTAAAATAAAATTCGGAACAGATGTACATATATTGAATTTGCGCTTCAGAGGAATGATCTCTCCCCCACCACATAAAGCGGCATTATTTAAAAGGTCTTTTACTTTTAACATATATTCAGTTTATAACAAAATACCTGAAGCGCTAAAATTTTTAACACTAAACCGTTTTAAACAGAAATACAAAAAGTACTTGTTGAATCTCCAATAATTTATTTGTAATCTTCTTGATTTCATCACGTGCAACTAATTAGATTATTCGTGTATGTATATATATTTTCTTCTTTTTTTTGGTAACATGTGGCACATTTATATTTGTTATTGTATTTTTATGTCTTTTTATGTTGTTATTTCCGGGGCGCTGTTTAAGAAACTTTCCTAGATTGTTTTCAGCGTTCTTTTTTTGAATTTATCATAAACACTGTTTTTTGATTTATATTATTGTTATATATTTATATTAAATTGTACTTTATGGATAAATTTCAAATAAAAATTATCCAACCCATGTGGTGTTAGAATAGCACCATGGTATCTACCGCCTGTCGTATGAGGCGACTAAAGGGGCAGCTGTCTGCTGTCCTACTACCTAGCCTTCCTCCCTTCCCCAAAACCGGCACGGGATGATCTGGTTTAAATCATTTCATCTGGGAACTGACAACCCCACGGTTCCGAGTTACCCGTGTCACCAGGGTCAATTGGTGGCACCACCCATGAAAATAGAGCTACGGAGTAGAGGCCGCTGCCTGGGGATCGCCAGGCAGTGGCGATATTAAATTGTACTTTATGGATAAATTTCAAATAAAAATTATTACCGACTTGACCATAGAATATATGGCATCACACTCCCTCTAAGGCACACATAGTGTGCCCTTAGGGGAAAATTCACTAAACCCCAGATATACTACATATCAAAAGGGTTTAGCTCTGTGGGAGCCCTTGCCGGTTATCAGGCCCGTGGTTGGCGTCGTGGCTGCATGAATTTTCTAACCGTCCGGGCTGTTCCCAACAGGGCGGCTTTTTGCATCAGTTGGTAAAGATGTTCGTCCAGACCGAGGTATTTCAAATTGTTTAATAGATGTTTTGGGACTACTCCTGTTGTTGACAAAACAATTGGTACAGTTCGAGTGTTGTTCATGTCCCATTGTCTCTGAATTTGAAATTCTAAATCCCTGTATTTGGCTATTTTTTCAGCCTGCTTAATATTTATATTATTGTTGTTAGGGATTGCTATGTCAATTAAGGTTGTTTTTCTAGAGACTTTATCTACCAAAACTATATCTGGTCTATTGTGAGCAACAGTCCGATCGGTCAATATCGTCCGGTCCCAGTACAGTTTGTAGTTGTTATTTTCTAAAATAGATTCTGGTTTGAATATATAGTAGGGTGTTCTTACCGACTGTGATAGCTCGAGATTCAGCGCTAGTTCCTGGTGCAGTATTTTTGCCACAGCATTGTGTCGTTCTTTATATTCAGTTGCAGCGAACGCTTGACAACCCCCTGTGATATGTTGGATAGATTCAGATGTTTGGCAACCATATCTGCATCTGTCCTTGTTGATAGAAGGGTCTTTGACGATGTACTTCAGATAGTTCTTAGTTGGAATTACTTGATCTTGGATTGCCAATATAAAGCCTTCCGTTTCATATGACCAGAGATCAACCAGTAGTTCGACGCTGAACTGTCGACATAATCTTGGTTGACGTCGTTTATATGCCTTCCATGAAGCGGCTTCTCTTTCCATTTGAGCAGTCTCTGATCAGTTGTCTGGTGGTATACTTGAACTTGTTGTTCTGTCAGTCGCAGAGGTGTTGAGTCATCAACTTGACAATATGACTCTGTGTAGATCTGAACATTCTGCTATTTTCTGGAAATGATTACGCAAATTGGAAATTTGTTGATCACGTAACTTGCCTATATCTGCCAATCCTCTTCCTCCTTCATACCGTGGCAACGTTGTACGTTCGACGGAGCTCTTTGGATAGTGATTTTGAGCTTTTGTTAGTAGAACTCGAACTTTTCGTTGTAGTTGTTCAATGTCAGTCTTGCACCATTTAACTATTCAGAATGAGTAACTGAGTACTGAGCACGCGTACGTGTTAATAGCCTGAAACAAATTTTTACTGTTAAGCTTAGTTTTCAACAGTCGTCTTACTCTTCTATAGAACTCTGTTGATAGGTCCTTTTTCATGGTGGAGTGATCAATTCGTTGAACCTGCTTTATTCCAAGGTATTTGTAAGTATGGCCCTCCTCCATGGATTCAATTGAGGTGCCATCTCTCATTTCGTAGGGCCCCTGCTGTATTTTGCCTTTCACTATATTGATAATTCGGCATTTGTCTAAGCCAAATTGCACATGGATGTCATTAGTGAACCCTTCTACTATTTTAAGCATATCATGCAGCTGTTGTTTCGTAGCTGCCATCAACTTTAAGTCGTCCATGTATAAGAAATGGTTTATCTTTAGTGCTTGTACGTTGTTGTGTTTGAGTCTGAATCCAAAGTTAGTCGCGTTCAGTTTGTGTGAGAGTGGGTTCATGGCAAGGCAGAACCACAGCGGGCTAAGAGAGTCTCTCTGGAATATACCCCTTCTGATTGGGATAGAGTCCTTATTATTATTATTATTATTATTATTATTTGACGTCATTCAACATTTTTTCTTTTGATAATTTTCACATCCCATACATTATATGGATACAACGGCCTCTAAAAAAACATTATTTTGGTTTTTAAAATGGAGAGCAACATATATTTGAAGTGTTTGAAACTTTTGATATTTTATATTTCAGTTTTTGCGCTTTCGATATCACTGACATTTTTAATATTTTTGGCTTTATTAATATTTTTGACATTTTTAACATTTGGAAAACAGAATTTTAGCAACATGATAAAACCCGCTAGTATGTATTTTAGAAAACTATATATATCAAGTTTTTCGCAAGTATTACTTCATATTTTGTGCGAAAATGACATTAATGGACTAATGGACCAAGACGTACAGGAGCGAAACGATATACATACCTAACTATATACATATACACAACACACACATACACATAAATAAATAAATAAACAAATAAATATATATATATATATATATATATATATAAATTTATATACATATTTATGTATAGGTACAAGATGGTCAAGCGGTGACAGTGGTTTTTATATTTTTTTTCTTCTAAACCATCCTTGAACTATAACGAACGAAACAAAGAAAATTATCGAAATCGGTCAAGCTGTTTTTGAGTTTTAGCGACAAACAACAATTCATTTTTATATATAGAGATATGCTGATGTAGAAATTGTTATTGACACATTTTCAGTACACCGAAATAGATCTTACAGCCAGGGAGTGTACTAAAATGTAAACCTGAAATGGTTGTATCGGTATTTATACAAGGTGTCATAGGTGATGCACTGATCAGAATGGAAAACACTCTGAATAGGTCTATAGTAACATTAGCAACATAAACGGGTATAGTAGTTTTTTGAAATAATAACATTTTACATTTAAGTTTTGCAATTCAGGGTATTTCTTACGGAAGTGCACCACAGCATGTAAAAAGAAATTGCACATTTTTTGTGGTTTATCCTATCAATTAGAAGATGTGGATCAAACTTTTTATTCTGATGAAACATGGTTTCACTTATTGTTGCAAAATAAATAGATATTTCTCAACTTTTTTTTTGCTGTATTTCTAGATGGCTATGTTAATAAAACATGACATTTTTAAAGAAATATTTTCTCATATCCATATTTATTATTTTTTATTTTGTTTATTCAACAGTACACATCAGTGACTAAACTCACCTGTAGTTGATATTTAAACTTACAGAAATATATCTGTATGTAAGACTGGTAACAACTTTTTAAGCTAAAAATGTTAATACTATAGTAATATTTATAGGAGAATAATTACAACAACCACAGTAACACAGTAAATATATTAGAATTTGTTCTTATTTACAAATTTATTGAAACCACTTTTTCAGTTCTGTCGACTTTCCCTTTTTTATGATGTTTCTTATAGAATTTGCAGCAGTTTACAAACATGTTTTCTGATCAGGACACTCTGAGAAAGTGCCATCCAACTCTATAAAGGCAGACAGGACTATTTCTACAATTGTTAGAAATATAACCACAACAATTCTTGCATTAATTTGTAATAAAATAGTCACTATTTTTGCATCAATTACATCTAATTTTTATATTTATAAATTAGTTACTACATGATTATCAAGGTGATTCCTATCCGTAAACTTATTTATTATCTGTGCATCAGATATTTATCACACTCATGCAGGTAACACTTATTCTAGTTTTTTAGTTTTTCAAATTCAACATTTTTTTATTGCGCCTTTTAAACAGAGTTTGTTTTTGCATATTATCTGCTTGAATTTTGCTATTATGCTGACTATCATTAGATTTAAATAATTTCTCATATATGATTTGCTAATGTTTCATTTAACAATAGGTTATTGTTTTTCAGTTCAGTATTAGGATACCTAGAGGCTCTCTGGTATTAAAGTTAATCAGTTTATTTATTTTCTTTTATCAACATCTCGACTAAAAGCCAAAGTCAAGTCTTTGATTGCATCTTCTGTAGTTAGTTGTAGTATTTGAGGTTATGTCAATAAGAAGGTTTCAAATGTCAAGAAGAAAATATCAGTTGTGCCAACTCATTACTGTTGCTCTTTGTTTTCAATACCAACGGTTCAATGTTGCCACCAAAATCTGGGTATTACCAACTCAGTACACTTCAGGTTGATCACTTATCCGCTTAATAATTCTTGATGTTCCTCTGTCGAACAATTTTTTTCTGATTTGTAGATAATGTTGAATTTGACTTTTCGTAATTGTCAATTTGTGCAATTGGACTATTGTGATTTACTCCATGTGTAATTCAAATATCTACAATTTTCACTTTCATACGATCACTATCAATTTGGCATGTAATTTCAGAAAGGCGCATATATAGCATTGATGCTGCTTACTACACCTTTATTAGCACGCCAGAAAATTACAGATAATAGTTACTTTCGTGACAGAAAATTTATTAAAGGTCGATGGTGTTAATTGAAGGTTATACTTACTCCGATATTTTCTCCAAAGTTGACTCTTAACATTCGATCATTTCTCCGATAACTCTTTAATAACACCATGTTCATTCGTATTTCGATTAAAGAATGATACCTTAATTATAGGATACAATTTGAGCCACGGCCAAAATGGAGATTTCGCTGATAAATCAAACCCGAAATGTTATTACAGTGCTTCGAATTGTTTGTTTTTCGGTATACATTTGATTAAGGTCTTTCGATTCACAGTGAGTTTTGTTTGTCATCGATGCGGGATTTGTATTTATTTTAGAGCAATTATGTTCGAATTTGTGCAGTTGAATTCATCACCGATCATACAATTACGTTCTCTTGGAACGATAAGCTGCAATAAAACATCAGGCGGTCAACACGAAAGCAGGAAATTTGATTTGTTCAGCAGTTACTCATTTCTGTTTATATCGTCAATAAAAATGATTTTCTTACAGTTGCAAATAAATAACTAACCTCATCTAAAAATCGTTTCTCAATAAGCATTAGGGTTTTCTCTCCTCAACAGTAATAAGTATTTGAAAATTGTAAATGGCGAACAAAGTGAAGTTAGTTCTGCACGAAAATTCCTCCTGACAAATATTCTGAGAGAACGGGGGGGGGGGGTCTACAATATGATCAACCAGTATTCCTGTATGCAGTGCAGAAATGTTGGAAGGTGATAGGATTGATCATTATAAATTAAAAAATCTTATATGAAAATATGACATGGGTGAAAAAAATAAGCACTTAAGTGCCTATTTATGAATAATAATAATTTATGAATTGAACAGAACAATAAAAAATGCTCACCACTCCAATTAAATGAATCGATATGTAAACTAATTTTATTTAAAAATTTTGAACAGAATGATGAAATAGAACACATGGCAACATTGGTTAAACTGCTTTCGTTCGAATTGTAACGAAAGTAAACATTATTGTAGGTTTATGCATTGCAAAAACGTATTGTGTGTTTTTCTGAATGCAATATGTTGATGTGGTTTGGCTTAATAAAGAAAAATAGTTTTCGATATTAAATCGAAAAATTTTCTGTTGGTGTGTGAAGGGACACTATCTTCATGCGACGGAATTATTTACAATTCATGAATACCTGCATATACTTTTATCTACGTATTTCTTATATATTACAACTTTTCTCTTGAACATGCAAATTGTTTTTTTTTTCTGTTTTGCAATAAGTTTTCAGTTTCCATTTAGAATAACAATTAGAAGTATTAAGAAGTCTTTAAATATATAAGATAGATACACAATTGTTGAGAGTTTTTAGTTTATATTGACCAGTAGTATCATATGGCAAAATTAATTAATCTGCACTGCATTATGTGCCACCCTGTATAAATAATGTTTTGTACATTATGTGATGGTTTTCTGTGTTTAAAGAGTTTCGCCTCCAACTCTGGAGCCATTAACAGTCGATGTTGCTTGTAGCTAGAAGTTTTTTTGTTTAACAGAAAAAATTTGACAATGGCAATTTAGCGATTGGTGATTACTTGGTACTGAGGGTACGGTTTTTTTGTTCGTCTACTAATAGATTTCTCTATCTCAAATCTAAGTCAATTGAAGGTACCCCGATATCCGCGTTGTTTACCATCATACAGATCTTAAGATTTTATATTTTTAATTTTCTTCGTTCAACAAGCTTTTTGTTTTTATCACAATCTATCATGACCAATACTACAACAGTATTCCGAGTAGAAACTAAATATCAGAATACAGAGTGAAATTGTAAGTACAGCAAAGTAGAAGGAATACCTTCGAAATTTTTGAGATGTGCTTGTAAAAATCCATAAATTTAATGCAAATTGTCACTACCTGGATACGTGAATGGAGAATCGGAACAGGACGAATGGAAAAAATGGCATGGATATTACCTATACACAAAAAAGCAGATAAAATCTATAACTGGCTCTATCAGTCGATCATGTGGACAATATTACCGAAAATCAGTCCCATTTGAAATTGAACGGAAGGAAAATTTTAAAGGAGGAATAACATGCATTAATAATATTGAAATATGTTTTCCTCGCTATTAAACGACATAATTTTAGTTAAACACCATATTACTGACAACCCTATAAATCTGTCACACATGAGAAGTTTAAAGCTCTAAACTGGTGTAAAAGACACTAGTTTTGACATTACTAAACAATTATCCTATTCAGGATTATGATTCACATTTTCAATTATTTATAGGATGCTCCTTATTCCTTTTGGCTTATATGTTCTATTTCCTATCTTATAGAGCGAGCCTTGATCAAAGGATACACATTCACATAATCTTATAAATTATGTAAATAACACCAACAAATTCAGTCTTCAAGCCAGATTCAGGGGAAACCAAATATGAAAATCTTATTACCAAGCGTGTGTGTATCCTTTAGTTACAAACGCCTAGCGTAGCAATACACGGAGAAAAACAAAGGCAACATGTAATAAGTAGTTTTAATTTAATAATACATGTTTTCTTGGTCAACAAAGATTGTCATCAACAACTAGACAGTAAATGTGTATATCACAATACTATTGTTACTAAATTGTCACATATATGGTACGTTGCAGTTCACATTACAACATTTTAAAATCGAATTTACAATAAAATTGTAATTGTAATGAAATGTGACAATTGAATGAATGACTAGTTATTGATGACAATATTTGTTAAAAAAGGGCACATATAGGTCCGAGACGTTCAAGTATAATAAACCCATATTAACCAAAAACCAAGAATTAAATTTAAACTAATACTATATATATATATATATATATATATATATATATATATATATATACATATATATATATATATATATATATATACATATATATATATATATATATATATATATATATATAAATCCACGGATACAATAAAACCTGAAAGAAATCAAACACTGCCTTAGAGATTAACCTGACTAGAAAGAGCGTCTGAATTTGTATGTTTGTAGTCTGTACTTATATTTGTGTCTTTAATTATGACTTATGTGATACGCGAATTATATTAATGATACCAAGTCAGTCAGCATATTAGTAAAGGAAAAAATGCAAATAATAAATAAATCTAAAAAACAGGCTAAGGCTTATTAAGAAATTGCATTTTCTTATACATACACACATACATACATTATACTGTTTTTTCAAACAACTAATATGTCCAAAACTGGCACGCATAAAGTAAGCAACAATTTATATTTAAAAAATCCTACTGTGCAATCAATAATTATTTTCTGACATACGTGTAGCAAATTTATGTGATGTTTATTTTTACGTTTATGAACTTTTGCCTTTAATTTTCCGATTTGCTGAAAAATCGTACGTCTTAGGTAATAGAAAAATATATTAAATCACCTCTGAATCTAACTAAATATATTATAGTTTATAATTTATTAATAAATGATGGAAACTGGAAAACTGTTACCAAACTCTGTACAATCTATATTATTTTATGACATAGCCAGCCATTTAAATTTAGAGATTTATGTAAAAAAATATTTGCCACATATCTTTTGATTTAACCGTTTTTTTGCACATACATATCCGATTTTCTGAAAAATAGTACGTTGTAAAAAAATTCACAAATCACCTCGGAATTTATCTTAGAATAATTAAAAAATTTTAAATTTAAAGTGTAGAGAAACCAGTGATTCATTGAACTATAATCCCTTATAATTGTTTTTTTTTCTGGAGAACGATAATTATCACCATACAAACAATTATATGGTACCTTTTCATAATATTACTTAATGCAATGCAGTTTAAATGATCAAAATTGTGTAGTTGATGAGAATATATAAACAAACGATGCCGAGGAAATAATAACTTCCATGCTTTTGGAAGTCGGTTAAGAAGATAATACATATATAAGTCTCACATACCTCAAATTTATTAGTAGTTTCCGTATTGTTTTCTATTAACATGTTATTTTCTACATAAACATTAGGTTGGTCGTTAATTTTTTTTGCGACGCCCCCTCAAAAGCTTCCGTTTGATGAAAAAAACTGGGAAAGTTTTCTTTTTTTTTAATTCAAACAACACGTGGCTCGAGACGATCTAAGTCAATTTTTGGGTATGCGTATAATAATCTTTTTTTGGGAATATTTCGTCGAAAATACAACTTTATTCGAAATATAAAAAATAATAAAACTCAAATCAATAAAAAAACAATATCTGTTCAAAATAACAATTAATAAATATTGAGAATTTCCCAGTCATAGATCATACAAAGAGTTCTCAATTGATTTGGTCTATTAAAATGATATTTTTATTTTAATATTACATTAGTACAAACGATATATTAATATTTAGAGTTCTTCACTCCAAGCCTCAAGGAAGATTTCTTTCGTAATTTTAATGCTTTTTCTTCTACAATCATCTAAGATTTAAAACAGGAATTGTTGAGGATTATACCCAAAAATTGACTTAGATAGTTTAGAGGCACGTGTTGTTTTGAATTAAAAAAAAAAAGAAAATGTTCTTAGTGTTTTTTCATCAAATTATTCTTAACGATCACCCTAATAAACATATAAAATTCAGCCATTTTTTCCATAGAATAATGCCGTATTCACAATGTTCTGAATTCAGTTATAAAAGTGTGACTTGACCATATGCAATATCTGGTATTCAAAATTATACGAAAGGATTACGATTTAAAATCCCGAACCTCCTAAAAACTTTGTACACCTCTCCATGCTTCTGACCACTAACAGAAAAAGCTTTCATTGAAAATATTTTATTTTAAAACATTTTTGCTTTATTAAATGTCGATTTGAGTTCTTTATCTAAGATTGTTGAACAATTAACTTTATGTCCGTTCTGAGAAGTAAAATGCATAATTAGATTTTATATATGTTAATAAGTTTTGTTCTTCTATTTTATAAATTTTAGAGTAACCTAAGCACACATCACAATAAAATAAACCGAAAACTACTTTTAGATAAAGTTCATTACTTCAAATGTTGGAGATACTCAATTTGTCGGAATTCTTTCTTATACTCGTATATGCTCACCAAATACTCCAAAATGGCTTAATCGGAAAAAGTTATTCCATTTTTCTGTTACAGTTTAATCGATTTGGATAGTTTAGACCGTATTCTGTTAAGGTAGGTACCCTGGTGATGCCATCTGTTTTTATATAACGTAAAGCAACATTTTTCAAAAAATCGGAATATTGAATGCAGAAATCATATAAGTCAGCGAGGTATCACATAAACTCTCTTCATAAATATCAAAATATAATTGTCAGTACAGATCACAAAATAATTGTTCACATATGGTCTATGTAACTGTTTTGAATTTTATTTACCTATTTGAAGTCATTTAAAAAAATGTTAACATACCAGTTACAAAAACACGGTTACAGCGGTAAGTAAAAACTATATAATTGTCATATGTGCTGTAACTTTCTGCAAAATGGATAATAAAAGCTATTAAAATGTTATATGTACATTCTGGTACATTCTGTTAAAAAATTCTATTTTGTAGAAAATACTTACAGTTGATATATGAAAAATAATGTCGTTCTTAGGCTATTATATATACTCACTGACAAATAAATCACAACACCCAGAAGAAAATTTTTAAATTTAATTTTGTTTTGGTAAAACAAAGGTGCTATAGTAAGAAGTAAAACAAATTTAAAATTTACCAAAAAAAAACTGTTTGATGGGATCCAAAATTGATGTTTAGTATTTTTAGAACTCCACGTAAGTGAATTTGAACGAGGCCGAATAATCGCACGCATAGAAATCCAACAACTACTTTTGGGATGTAGAGTAGAGTAGACACCGGACGTCGAAGGGGTACAAATGAATTTCAATATAGACGTCTAAAACTTATGGCTTGTAGAAACCGATTTTCCACAACAAGGCGATCTTGTAAATATCTGAACGGTTTACCGACGTATAAGGTCTTTTGGACTGCAGCATTATTGACACCATCTTGTGCTACGTCTGACCGCTGACCATCGAAGGCAACGACTACAGTGGTGCAGAGAACGACAACATTGGAATGTGGAATGGCATTAGGTCATCTTCTCTGATGAATATCGATTCTGCTTAAATGGACATAATGACCGAAAAAAGGTTAGATGCCGTCGAGAAGAAAGATTTGATGTTGAACGACATATACACCGAACAGTAGGCGTTATGATATGGGGTGCTATTGCACATGGAAGTAGGTCCTTTAGTCTTTGATCGAGGCAACATGACAGCACAACGTTACTTTCAAGAAGTAGTGGAGCCGTATGTACCTTCTTACCTTAATCGGCTTATGGATCTCATATGTCAACAAGAAAATATTGGCGCAGGGGCGGATCCAGACACGTGTTTCAGGGGGGGCGATTTCATGCTTCAGGGGGGGAGGCGATTTCATGCTTCAGGGGGGAGGTGATTTCATGCTTCAGGGGGGGCGATTTCATACTTCAGGAGGGGGCGATTCTGTACTCAATTTACCAAAATATAATTTAAACCCATATTTCTGGACTATTAAATTAAAATTAGTCGTTATGTGGTTTAAACGCATAGACGTGACCTTCTTCTAGGCTCTTGGAGTGAAGATTACCTCGTTTTAATATTAAATTTACTAACTTTGAGGCTATCGGTGTGGGCAATCGCCCCCATCGCCCCCTATCGTCCCCCTCCCCCCTCCTTGGATCCGCTCGAGTTATTTTAACCTTTTTTGAAGAGACATATGTGACTCTGTTGGCATTGCCGCCCAGTACCCCCGATTTTTCGCCCATAGAACATGTTTGGGATATAATGGGTAGAAGGCTTCGAAATTTACCCCAGCTCCCACGGACTCCGTAGGTTCTAAGACATCTCAAGAAGAAATATACTGCCTTATTGAATCAATGCCAAGAGGTGGTTCGTAGTGTAAAGAAAACCGCGGTGAACAAACTTTAATAAAAAAATAAACTTCTTGGTATTTTTTATTCAAATTTTAATCATTTACTCCTTACTAACAGCACCTATGTTTCCAAAAACTATATTAAATTTAAATATGTACTTCTGGGTGTTTCCTTTTCTTTGTCAGTGAGTATATAATTTGTTTTGAAATGATTATTTTATAAAACTAAAAAAAAATTTTGCAAGGGGTAAGTTGGGTTATCTTTATCCTTTCCACACAACGAAGTACAAAATATTACAATGAAGGTCATTTGATGCGTTGCAGTAACCCAGATCATAATGTAAAACAAACGAGGTGATACACTGTAACTTAATTTCCTAAAAAGATGAAACGACTTATTATTTTAATACAAGTTTTTCAAATATCGAACCCTGATAACACCTTACCATTATCGTACCAACCAAAAATGTTCGTTTACTTCTTTCAAATGTACTAATACTTTCTCATACTTCAATTGAATAAATGCCTTGGTATTTTCGGAAAATTCCTACAAAATAAAAAAAGAAACGAGAGTGTGACAAAAAGCAGCCAACTAAATGATGTACGCTACTGACTGACCGTCTGTGTTGTGCAAACTTAAAATATTTACTCCAAACTGAACACGTATTATCTCAACATGGACATTGCTCCTGTCCATGATTTCAATATGTTGAAATTTTGGGCAAGATCGGTGCCGAAACAACAACAGATCTACAGACAGCCTAGAACTTACATCATCAGATTATGATCCGTGTCTAATATTTGAAATGAATGGAAGTAAAATTTTTTACCAAAATATGAACCTCTGTACAACTAGATAGGCTTAATAACTGTTTTTTAAAGATCTGCTAACAGTTTACAATTGAATGTGAAAGAAATGATATTAAATTTTAGTAAAATGAATTTCAATTGAAACCTTCACTAAATATCAAATAGTACTTATAGTACAAAAGAACATTTTAACGATCCCATTACGCTGATGATATATATAAGGACAACAAAGCCCTTCACAACGTCATTTTTCTACATGTAAACGTCTTAGTTTTATGATAACGAGAAAGCAGTAATAAAAGGGAATTTCATTTTGAATTATTACGGAAAAGTAGGTACAGAATTCACATGTTCATTTTTATGAGCTCGAAATAACGAGTCTTCCTCTTCTTAGATACGAAAAGAGATTACTTACTGGAGTCAGTTTGTAACTTTATACCAGATTTTATTATAGTGTAAATTATAATTATGAAAGTGTGTATAATAGGTCTCTTTGTAAAGTAGTTCTGAATTTTTTGAAAATACCTGTGATGATTATTTTTATCATACTCAAAAACCAACATTTGTTAGACAATGATTAACAAGTTGGACCAAAAGGGAAACTAGCTTATAACTGCTCAGCAAGTAAACATTCGAAATATTGAAAACACAGAAAATAGTTAAATGAAAAAACAAAAAAAAAATCTGAATTCAAGCTCTTCTCTAATAATTGAAGAACTTAAGATGAAGATCAGAAGTTACAACAAAATGACCGTTTAGGTTATCACTTCAACATTATTTGATGTCTCAACACGAAGAAACCAAAAAGTATGACGTAAGGGTAGTAGATATTTAAATTTAGGGAAGATAATATGTATTAAAATATTCCGTAGGTTTCCGAACGTTAAAGACAGATTTTTTTGGTACTCGGGATATAACAATGGCATGCAAATTCTATACACCCTGTGTATGATGAACACAACACGCTGGATGCGAGAACCTTATAAGCTAACAACCTGTTACAAACTTATGCTGCTACAGATGCTTCATGATCTACACTTACACGATCATCCTGCATGAGAACACCCTCTATACTAACATCATATCTACTTACACCTAATACACCTACAGCCTGTATACTGGTACAGATGTCTCAGTCTGTATTCATACATCCAGTATATGTATACTGTATAGGATGTATACTGATACCTTATATTTTATATATTTATACTCCCTCTATACTGCAGTATGTCTGCAGAGAAGGACGTAGCTATTATCGACAAACATTAAAGGGCGTGGTTCAATTCTATATCTATAATGTAATGGCTAATTTCTAAGATTTTTTGAAGCAAGAAGCATGACTAACCCAACACATTGTAAACTGAAACACATGTATATTACTACAGATGCATTATCCTGTATAAGTACACCCTGTATACGTATTCTCAATACTTACATCATGTGAACTGCTACAGGTGTTTGACCGTGTAGGCCAAAATATTTGAGCGGTATTATGTCACACCTTTAAGAGCTATTTACATAATATTTACAAATCATTCACAAATTATTATAGGTTTGTTTAAAAGTTATAATAAGAGCGAGGGACCGTTTTTGGTCATTTTCATAATTCTGAAAGATGTTTGAATCGCATCAGGCACATTCTAGTGTTGATGAGAGGCATATCCATGACCACATTAATAGCCTTGTACGTCGAGTTCACAGAGATTATCGACTTCAGCACTATACTATTTTGTCTGCGACAACATACCGCAAGACATCCAATTTCTTTTCTTTCTTCTAGTTCTATACATACAACTTTCTAGCGAAAGACATCGAAGAGAATAACTAATTGGAGCATTAAAAGAAATACTTTAAGACCACGAAAAGCAGAGGCAGAGAAGCTATACGACGAGCCATAGATGGCAGCTAAATACACTAATGCTAACCCAAAAAAATTAATTAAGGGGAGACTAGGAAATCTCTAGGGAAACGAAGATGAAGGAGAATACATACTCTAATATAGTGTTATATACTCCGTTGGTTCAATTAAAATTTAAAAACTAATCTTCACTCCTGCGATGATGGGTCGCTCTTTTTAAAATCAGCATTCTGCCGTACAATCCATTGTCAATTTTAGTTGTCGAGTTATTTCGAGATATTTTTTTCCATCCGAACCTTCTAGCTCTTCTTTTTTTCTATCCCAGCGATTGATGTCGCACGGAATGAAACCAGGAACGGACTGGATCGATTTTTATAATAATAGTAATATACACCCGCAGACGGATACATGCTAACTGCCTCCTAACAGTACAAGAAACAAGAAATTGCGTCAGCGACATTGCACCAAGAAAACTGCAGTGGTCTAGAAGGAAAACTGGAGAATCCAAACCAGTCTCTGGGAAATGAATATGTCATTCCAGATTAGGGGAGGTTTTGACGTCAATCGCCCTCGAGCAGATTGGTGCCCCTTAGGCTAAACCTATTAACCAGTATCTAACCGAAGAATTACTAGAAATCCGAAAAGGCTATAGCACCATCATACATATCCAAACCCAACATAACAGAAAAGACATTAAAGGATAACATAAACTTATACCTCGCGTTTGCTGACTATAATAAAGCCTCGCAATAAATTCAAATTATAAAGAATATATGGTAAAGAAGCGACTAATACAGTAAGACTTTATAAAGACTACGCAGAAGTATACAGCACTGAAACGCAATATAGCCCAGATTATTGGCTGTCGCAATGGAAGATATATTTAGGAATTTGCAATGATTAAAGAAGAAAGACAAAGAAGAAGAAGAAGAATCTGATTCGCTAATTTTCTTTCAAAATATTCGAAGCTGTTGAAATTATACAAATATTTTTATATACAAATTTTAAGTTGAATGTTATGTGTCTTCTTTAATATAAATTTTATTCCAAATATCAAAAACGTTGTGTTGTGCCATAGATCCTAAATTGAATTAAATAAGATTGAAATCAATTACGAAGAATATGACCATACTTTATATAATTTCTTCTGGTAAAAATCCCTTATTTAAATATAGCGAATTTTTTATCAGTTAGGAACCTGTAATAGGGAGTAAAAATACTACACTAAACTTTTTCAATAATTTTACTTTGAAAGCTTTTTAGTCGCCTTTAATTTTTCCTTAACGAAGTCATTTTCTTAATTTATAAATCACAGACGCTTTGTAACTACAAAGCACGTCAAGTTCCTCTTCCTCAACCTCCGGTCCCTTTAAAACAAATGCTAATTGAACAAATGCTAGTGCCAAATCAAATTGCAGCTTCCGCTAAGAGAATTGTATCTCTCCTTCTATCTACTACAGTCAACAGTAACTTTCAGTTAGCGTTGACTCCTATTGCACTCCGAACAAAACGGAGTTAACTTTAGAAATAGATGAACGAAGTCAAATTAATGGTAACCAGTTGGTTAGATGTGGACTATTTGAAACATACAAAATGTCAAGGTTGTTTGTCTTTGCTAACGACATGAAACGCCGCTTTCCTTTATTTCTAATTCGTGTATTTCGCCGACTTTATTCAGTCACTCAAACAGATTTCTGCGAATCGAAGTATTTGGTTAAATGAGTAGACAGAAACTTTGCAGAGCTTTTAGCGAAGTTTATGTTGACGTTCATACGTTTTCTTTCAAGCTCTTTGCGTTGAATTAAATATATTTCTTCAGAGAATGTTTTACGGGAAGTTTTCTTATAACTTTCTGTAAGTGAACAACACAATATTTTTAGCAAATTGACCTACTTATACTTATTGAAAACCATAAGATATAAATACACAATTTTGACAAATGTAACTTATGTAAATATGATTAATAAAATAACTAAAATAATCGCCGGTTTTTGTTTTCATTTGTAATTGTCTAAAATCCCATTCTTCTGTTTTTAATGATTACACTAATAATAATATGAAAAATTATTTATCCGGGAGTATATTCGTTCATTATTCCGATTAATGTTTGAATCTTGCAGACGTTTCGCCAAAGTATCATCAATGCATTGCCAGGTAATAGACTGAGAGTTGCTGTGTTCGCCCTATGTATTTATAAGCCTTTGTCGGAGATTGTAGCAACGCAGATTGGTTGGAGTTGGCTCCTCCTCCACAGTCGTTTGGGTTCCGTTGTGGAATATTTGATTTTGTTTTCTAAGTATTGGAGAGGTGCAGGGCGTCATTTCTTCTGTTTAGTTCTCAGGTTTTTTCTAATTCAGTTGCCTCTCGTACTCTGTTTTATAATTTGTTGTATTAGCTATTTGTTTGCAGCTATCAAAATTTATTTTGTGGCTCGTTTTTAGTTGGGGACGAAACAGAGCTCAAGTGGTTGTTTATTTCTGACAAGTAGTTTGTTCTCTTCAAATTTAGCAGATATTTTCTGGTTTGTGTAGCCGACATACCTTTTACCACAGATTTCACACACAATGCTGTATACACCATGATTTTTTAATATGATTTTAGGATTTGCATTTGTTATAGTTGTTCCTATAGTTTGGTGTCCTTTTCGAAGAATTGTTGGTTTTTCAACAACATTTCCTATTGTACTTTTTATTGGTTCTTTGATGGCATGGTGTGTATATCCATTTTGCTGAAGAGCTTGAAATTAATGTACTGGCAAATTCCGGTATTTGTTAGGGTGGTGATCTACATTCAGATATCTATTAGTGTGTGTTAGTTTTCGGTAAATAATGTGTTCTAGGAGTCCGCTCTATGTTCTTGTTATGTGGACATTAAGGAGAGGCTACTGCTTGTTCTCTTCAAACTATAGCGTGAATTAAATTCTGCGGGAGATGGAATTTAAATAATTTAAGGACTTGAGTAGCTCTTCTTTGCCAAAAGACCATACGACAAATACGTCATCTACTGATCTAATCTTATTGGCTTTATGTTATTGGCTTAAGCGATACTAAATCTAGCGCTTTTTGTTCGAAGTATGCCATAAATGTATTTGCAACTGCTGGAGATAGAGGCAACACCATTGCAGCTCTGTCTGTATGTTTATATATTTGATTATTGAACATAAAATAAACGTTTTTAAACTGCTTTAAAAGATCGATTATGTGGCTTGGAAGTTTTCCATTCTCTCTACACATTAATCAACTTTTTCTACTATTAGTTGTAGGATGTTGGCTAGGTGTTTTCTAAATTGTATAGTGGCGAATTGAAGGCACTGAATATCGGTCGGAGGCGAACGCTGTCTTTGTGAATTTTTAGGAGTCCATCGAACTTCGAACATGTACTTGATTTTTCTCATAAAATTAGTTTTTTCTTAATCTCTTCTTGTATAGACGAGTCTTTGCTCATTGATGTAGTTGTTTTCTCTAGATCCGCAGTAGGTTCTCTAGACGAAGATTTGTGGCTCGGGTCGTTTCAGCGAAGTTGCTTTATTTTTGACTGGTAGTCTGTGGAGTCCATTACAGTGGAAGTGGTAGTGGTAGACTCCCGGTAGTATCGTGCTATATTCAGATTTGTTGAGTATCTTGAGGGCTTTCCTCTTATTGGTTGTGAAGGTTTTGCGAATCTAATGATTTTGGCCACAACTTGTCTTATTTGCTCTGCTGTCTCGTCATCTAGATTTGTGAGGTTTTACTTAACAAATGACACAATTTCTTCGGCAGGAATTCTTGTAGGAGCTGTAGCGAAGTTAAAAAATTTCCAAAGATCTTTTTCTGTCGGTCTCAGTGCGCCAGTGTGTTAGACGTTCGTGGCGGTTCCATATTATTTCATGTAATTGATCGTTGAGCATAACGTGAAAGGTTGTAGAGCTGCTTTTCCGTTTCAGTCACTTCTTTTCGTGTTCTCCTGATTTGTTCGTTGAGAAGCGCCGTGTTTGCCTTATCCAGTATTGTTTGTGGTCTTCTGGTCCTGATTTGGTAAGACGGTTTTGTGAATTTTGGTTGTAGATGTTGGTTGCGGCAATTAATTAGAAGGCTGATCAAATGAAACTAAATTATTCTCTCACCGACTAGAAAACAAAGAAATTAGTTTCATTAGATCATTCCACAATTCAATTTTAGATAGCTGAGGTTGCACAGCAAGAGTCATCTTTTTTTCTCTTAGTTTTTCGTAGGTTTTGGTGGTTTGAAAATATCCTCGCCCTAGAGGTGAGTATTGTCTAGGCGTAGAATTTTATGGATGGAAAATATGAATAATTATCCGTTTTGATTCATGTTTGAATCTTGCAGACGTTTCACCAAGGTCTCACTTGGCACTAACAATGCGTTGTCAGGTAATAGAATGAGAGTTGCTATGTCCGTGCTATGCATTTACAGGCCTTTGTCAGAAGTTGAAGCAACTCTTATTGGTTGGAGTTGGCTTATCCCCCTCCGCGGTCGTTTGGGTCACATGGTCAGTGGTCAGATGTGTGTGTTGCAGGTTCGGTTTTACAATATTTGATTATTGTTTTCCAAGTATTGGCGAGGTGCAGGGCGTCATATCTTCGGTTTAATTGTTTGCAGATATCAAAATGTATTACGTGAACTGCTTCTAATTAGTGTTGAAATAGAGCAGACGTTGTTTGTTTGTTTCTGACAGATAATTTGTGCTCTTCTAATCTAGCAGAAATATGTCATGTTGCAACCATCACATGTAGATGCGGACACAATCTTTATGTTCAACAATGCATTATGTACCTCATAATAAATAAATAAATAATAATCATTCAATAGATTAAAATCCATACGTGGCATACGCGCCCCAACCGCTAAAGCGTCACACATCGCTCTCTTAGGTTAAGAGAGCGAATCATCCATTTGTTATGCGTCATAAACTTCTTGTATCTAAAGCCCCGTAGCTGAGTGCGTTCCATTAACAAATTCGACGCGGCACAGTAGTAATTACAAACTCTCGAGACTTTAGACTACCTTCCCTCGAGTGAAGTGAAGTTTGCTCCAACTGGCGCCCGAGCTTCTCATTCTTGTTATTCTTCTGCTTGTTATTCTTCGTTGCCTGCCCCTACTGCACGTCGAGCACATAGTCGAGGCTTTGCCTCGCCGTATCATGTCTTGGGAAATTAATCGAGATCAAATGATAACACACCCGTTATGTTTACATCCTTAAAGTGAATAATTATATGCAAGCCATCGATCGGATCTCGTATCCGATTAAATATATGTGAATCGACCGAGAAGGTGCGACTTGTTGAATATTTGGGATACCCAGAATACACCTTGGGTGAAAAAGATAGAATCAAAAAAAACTTATAGGTGTTGGTTATATTTAGATAAAAATTGTTAGGTTAGCGTCATTAAAAAAAAATCCTGGAATTTACATACTTTTCATCAAGGTTTTATTTACATTTTGTATCTCATTGACTCCTAATTTTTCAATCGACTTTAAATGGAATTAAAATATTAATGATATTTTAAAAAGATTTATCAGGTTCATCAGCATTTAAAACACTTCACATGTATGTCGAAAAAAAAAATTTTAGTTACTGTTAAGGACACATTGGCAAGCTTCTATATATTGTCAAACATAACCTCCTAAGGCAAAACTTAATGGCTAATAGTGGAATTATCTTTTTTGGTCCGTGTGCTCTTTTTTATTTAAAATATCTCGAACAGTACTTTGGGGATAGTATTGGGATCCGACTTCTCATGTATCAATTCAGGCGATACTCTTTAAATGTTAAAATGAGTACTTATCACCGTTACATTTGAGTTTCTTCATTTCCATAAATGTTATGACATCTTTTTCAACCTCCATATTTTGCTCATTTCGTTCATTGTTCTTCGCTCTAGCCTGTAAGTTTCCATCTCCGTTGCTAACCAGATCTAAGTTGGATGTTCCAGCTTCTGCGTCGCTAGGCATTTCTGTAAGTTGATTTCTAGGTCATTTTTTCTGTATTCCCCCTAATCATATAGCTCACACCAACCTTCATTTACTCATGCGGCTGTCGGCTGTCATATCTAAAGGTGTTCATTTCTATCTTGCGTCCCCATGCCTCCACATTCTTACTTCCACGGTGTCAGTTATCGAACATGCTGAAATGTACAACATGTTTTTTTCACTAGAATATGCTTAATTATACCCAGGATATACTGGTTCATCCTATTGTAGATATCTCTTTCCTTCAGAATATCTGTGTGGAAGAATTTGTGTGCGGACGGACTGCCAGTAATCCGAGCAATTTTTCGAAATTGCCTTACTACTTTTTGTTCCCTATTTACAAACTACAAATACTTATATCTTACAGTGATTAAACTGAAGAGAAAACCCTAATCTACAAGCAAAATAATGTGTATGTATGTCCAATGGACTTCATTAAGGAATTTCAAAATTAACGACTCACTGTATCCGTTTAGATAAATGTGTTTGACTCATTTAGCGATTTAATAATAATAATTATTCACCAAATTTTGAGAGCTTAAATATCAACACAGTATGTGTATAAAACTATGTATTGATAAAAGCAAAAATTGCATCGGCCGGGAATCGAACCCGGGCCGCCCGCGTGGCAGGCGAGCATTCTACCACTGAACCACCGATGCTGTACAGAAACTTGTTCTCAAGCAAAATTGGATTAGAAGAGTATAAAATACGTTTAGTTGAATAAACTAAATTTATCATTTAAAAACAACTACTGTTATTAAAGGCCCCAAATGTAATGAAAAAATAAATCTAAATTTGTAACGCCACATGCATCCTATATGAAAACAATAAAGATAGTGGCAGATATCCGATAAAGGCCACCCTTTTATATTCATTTTTGTATATACCTATCATTGTATCTTCATTAAATATAATTTGAAAACTTCACGGTAATACACAATGAAGAAGAGAACACAAAACGAAAGTTAAAGAGGTTCAATTTTATTAAATGAGTGCGATTGCATTGCTGCAGCTTCAGTCATTTCTGGTTACCGATATTCAAGGATAAAATTATTAATGCTCATGTCATTATATATAGGACTTCTTCATAATTGTTATCGGAGGTTTTTCCTTATAACTTTAATGTGGTCATAGAAACATCAGAACAAAGTCGCACTTAGTAGCACCAGATAACTTTCAAATTCTTCCAATTTGAAAGAAGCTTTATTGTTTTTAAAATCTTGGAAATTGGTAGTGCTACGTTGTACATATTAAATAGTAGTGAATTTTCTTAGCCACGTCAGTTCATAATATCAACAATTTAATTTCAAATTGTACATTATCAAATAATTGCGAAACAAAAAAATCTTATTGTATTCATTGCCGTTGAGAACAGGGTCTAATTTAGACCCTGTAAGTTTTTCAAATCTACAGACCTTCGGGTGTTGTGGTATTCCAAAAAAACTATAATTACAAAGTCAAAATGCCACAAATATCAATCAGTAGAAAACAAGGATGGAACATTGTGCATATTTTAGGACCTCCAAATAAGCACCATATCTTGTTAAATAACATAATATAGTTTTTCACAAAATCGGAAATACTTATTATACACTACAAATTGGCGGATGCGACAGTATTAAATGAAAATAAGTATCGTTAATAGATTGGAAAATAAAAAAATTCCTAAGAACCCTCAAGACCAACCAGATTAGACGATGAAGAACATAACATTTTTACAGGAAGCAATTTATAAAGATGTTAAAATACAGAATGTATATACGAGTATGATAAAATAATATACAAACGAGGAAGTCTGTATGAGAACGCCAGAAAAACAAATAAAATTCCATTATTTTTGCACCACCCTACAATGTTAACGACTTAGTTGTACATAACTTTGTGTATGGTCAAAGATTACTCTAAAAGGTTTTATGCTATTTAGATAGTCCAAACTGTATCGTATTAAGAAGGATGTCAAAATTGTCACATTTTTGTCTATGACGTGAAAAAAAATTGCTCCAAAAAGGTGGAGATTCACAATTCGTCTGTATAAATTATGCCTTCTTCAATTAAGATTTCTAATATATATAAAACTTACTTAATAAGCAATCATTTCTTGCTTACGTTTTACGGAACCACAAATAAGTATTTAATTCCTCGAAGTTTCCTTGGACTTCCATCGTCTTGAAATTGTTTATCTCAAAACGTTTCAATAGCTTTGTATCTGCTATCGTCATCAGGTGAAGTATATAATTGTTGCACAAGAATATTATTTATTGGTGTTTGGTACTACTACTAATGTGCTTTTAACACTGTTTATTAACTTATTTATTGTAATGGCTTTAGCACTTACTCCAGAATCTCGAATCACCTAGAAGCATGTTTTTTCCAAATAATATTCTCGATATATACACATGTTCTTTCAATTGACTTATTGGAACTTGTTCATTATAATACTACCATGTCTGATCAAGCGCTTAAATCATTTGCACACTTTTTTCAATTAGTAACAAATTTCCTTGCATTTATTTAATATACAGGGTGGCCTAATCAAATCGAAAGATGGTCAATATTTCGGATACCGTTGATTAGAAAAAACGCTTGCCCCCGCGATTTTTATATTCCGGTAGAAAATATTTTGCACAAATTATGAAATTTGTCACTTCAAACCACCGCCGGAATCGCTGCAACCTATAGATTATAACGGGAATAAGGGTTGACTGGTGCCTTAGTTTAAAGTAATCAAAATCTTTGTTCAAAACTTAATTTTGCAAATTAGATGCTGCAGTTTTTGATAAAAAAAGGAAATATCTAGTATTGCTCGATGAAAAAAATGTAAATACCCGTTTTTATCTCGAAGACAAAATCATTAATTCTCCTGTATAATAAACCCTTTTACATGTAAACAAAGTTTAGAAACAGGTAAAACCCTGCGAAATAGTCATAGTAAATTGAAATAAATTATTTGTAAATAATCAGTCTTTATATTTAGAGGGAAGATAAAAACTGCAATATTTATAAATACTTTACATAAACAGAAGAATTTAAACATATTTGACTGTTTGCAAACGGTTTTCTTCAAACGAAAAAATTAGTTTTTACTTAAATTTTTTGAGATATTTGCAATAAGAAATGTAGGAAACATTTTCTAATCTTTATGTTTTATCTGTTGCATACTTGATGAACACCAGTGAGGTATTGCATGAAGTTTAATCCAATTTTGTTTTAACGGTTATAGCTCACTCCTGCGGGTGGTCAATAGTGACAAAGCTGGAGATTTTGAACGAAACACTTTTTCGTCATTTGCGGTTTCAATCAAGTTCAGAAATATTAAAGAAAAGAGAGGACCAACAACCCTAGGAGAACTTAAATATTTAATACATTCTCTATTGTCCGGTGTCTGGCAATTTTTTACACAACACCTTCGGAAGGTTGTGATAATAATATATTAATCAAATAATTAAATTCACATTAAAACCAGAATATTTAATATGTAACGCGTCCGAAAAATCAATACTGATCTACTACATTGACTATTTTACTATTAAACCTAAACAATAACAACGCTTGCCTGCCACTTCCAGAAGTACATGCTCTAAGAATATATCTAACGATTGCTCCTTTCATATATAATTACTCAATGTTTTGAGTTTTGACCGTCTGGCGGCGGCGGCACAGGCACAGATCAAATAGGCGGTACTGTCAGTTGTTTCACGTTGACAGTATGGACGTAAATAATGAATTTTTATTATATTTTATTTAATGAATGAACCAATATTATAAATTAATATTAGCATTCTGCACTGAAGGTCGTCAGTAGCTACTAAACAAAACAAAAATGAAGAAAATCGGTTGGGAAACAGACGAGAAAATGGTACCTAATAGTTTTGTCTTTGCCTATTTATATATAGAAGATATTGTTTTGGTAAATCATAGTAAGGATTAAATAATTCAAATTTGAATAAACATACCAAGGAGTTTAATGTTTTTATTAAGTTTGTTAATAATGTTTGTCCACCACGGTTAGGTTAGGTTAGGTTAGGTTTATACACTCCCCAACACATCTTGGCATTGATTAAATAAACAATGTCCGTAGGGGCTGGGGTAAATTTCCCAGCCTTACATATACATGTTTGGTATATAATGGATACCAAACATGTTCTATGGGCGAAAGATCGGGGAATCTAGGGGGAAATGGCAACAGATTCAAAAAGGTTTAAATTAACTAGAGCTACGTGAGGCCGAGCATTATCTTGTAGAAATATGGAATCCATGAGCCGATTACGGTAAGGGAGTACATACGGCTCCACTTATTGTAGCGGCTTAGACGGTATATTCTAGGTTATTTGTGTCTATAACTCTCCCAAGGTAAGGGAGTACATAGTATGTATACATGAATTTCACAAAAGAACAACTATCTATAACTTGGCGAGGACTAAAATGTAAGAGGCCCCACTATCAACGTAAAGCAAATAATAAATGTAAAAAACAGTAAAAAGTAGCCAAGACCTCTTGAAGTTCGAACGGTCAAAGTAATAAAAATTAACAATTACAATAAATTTTGGGTTATAAGGATTTCTTATACAACATCTGTGTGCCAATTGTTCGCACCTGCCCGTGAATACTTGTATTATAAATATTATAAAAAACCGAATAATATTCGGGTTGAAGATAAAGTTGATAGAGGACGAGGGATTCCGATTGATAAAGTTCCTTGTAATAAATATGTTTCATACCAAAGAAAAGTAAATACATATATTGTTTGCATAGGATCTGAAGAAGTGTTTCACTTGTAATTTCAATAAAATAAAAAATGTAAATCACGGATTGTCGATAAGTAATTGTTAATAAATGTCAGATAGATATTATCCCACAACTAGAAATAATATCCATTATTTGAAAATTAGAAGTGATGAAGAGTCAAATATGAAAGAAATTATTGCAGAAAGCTTTCTTTTCAGAGTACAAAATGAGATCTTTGGCATCCATGATTAACTCAACTCTATTTTAGGTACTCTATATTTTTATATTTAAAAGTTACGTTTTAAATTTATCTATGCTAAAAGTTAAATTTAATGAATTGTTAAGTTTTCTTAAAAAACAATAAGACTTTTTATGAAATCTGTAATCATATAGGATATAATATACGTACATAAGTACATATACATTCACTCCGCCAAAAAGTAAAGTACACTCCGACCAGTCCACTCTGTGTGCATTTAGCCTGCTTTAAGAGTTTTGTGAAATCTGAAATCGTTCCGTTCCAGCTCTGGATTTTGTGAAAAACGGAGTGAATTTTACTTCGACTGCCTCCGACCCCACTAGGATATATCCGATATGACAAAATTGACAGAAGGGAAGGAGTGATATATATCCGGCTGAGGATATATATCCAATGATATATATATATGTGTCCGAAGTTACACGAGCCTATTACATACGGCTCTACTACTTTCTGAAGATAACGTTGCGCTCTCATGTTGCCTGAAACAAAGACTAAACTTCTATGTGCAATAACACCCATAAGGCCTACTGTTCGGTGTACATGTCGCCCATATTCAAATTGAGGTTGACGTCTTTCTTCTCGACGTCGTCTAACCCTCTAACCTAATGCGATTACACATTCCAATGTCCTTCTCTGCACCAATATAGTCGTTGGCATCAATGCTCAACGGTCAGAGGTAGCACCAGGTGGGTGCTCCAGTCCTTATACGACAGTAAATCATTCCGACACTTACAAGATGGCCTTGTTCTCCTAACCACTCATCAGCCAAATTTCGAGTTGTCGAAAACGGTCTGTAAAGGCCATAAGTGTTAGATAGTGATATCTAGAAATGAAAAACCCGCCTCACGAAACCAATTATTTGAGGTCTTTCAAAATCACTTAGCTGGTGATACATTCAGCGTACACCTACTGCCGAGCATTTTAACATTACTAAACATCGATTTTGTTTAGTATCGGACAGTTTGTTTTTTGGTATATTTAAAAAGATGCAAAAAGCGACTACAATATTAATTGATGGAAAAAAGTTTACATGAAAAAACTTTCACCAAATTTTACCAAATTTACCAAAGTTTAACGCTTTATAGTGTATATGTATGTATTCTCTTTACTTTTATACTATCTTACTGTTATCAAATTCCAATTTCCAAAGTACATCTTACAACAAAGAATTCGCATTTCTTCCACCTCTATGCAGGTGAAGCGCTCTCTTAATATTAACAACTGAAAAGAATGATGTTCTTTTGCAATCACAGAAGGCTTTGTTTCCAGCTCATATACATTTTCTCCATTCCGACCTTCTAAGTATTCACGCCTTCCTCTATGAAGCATCATTTATACCAATTTGGCTCTCATTATTATAGGCCCCACCGTCTTTTGCCCGAAACTTTTGGTTTCGCACGATTATGCAAACAGGTGTAGAGAATGGCGTGTAAACAGTCTGTTAATTTGCTAATGCCCACGAAAAGGTTGGGTCTTTTAAAAGCTAGTTTCGTATTCTGATAGAGGATAATCAAAAAGCGCCAGTCCTTTGTTGCCTTAGGCAAATTATATTTTTTTACGTCAATTCATATATCTTTATGTAAAGCTAAAATTCAGTTAGTCACTAAAAGTATACTTTCACCATTTCGGATTTCTTTGAACAGCAACCAGTCGATGTTTGAATTCGTCGCGGAATATATGTAAAATTCTTATAAAGGACATATTTCCAGAGTTAAAAATTTGTCAGCAAAATTAAATTAATGAAAAAAATGAAAAGAGTTCAGTTATCCACCATGTATATTTGGAAAATTTAATTGCCTAGTTAATAGGATGATTTTGAGGGATATACAGGGTGCAACATAATGCAGAGAGGCATATTTTGGTAGATGATAGAACTGGTCAGAATGAATAAAAAAAGTCTTATATAACTTGTGTCAAAAAGTTAACCTTTTACGAGAAAAAAATGTTCATAGGAAGCACTTACGTGTGTATTTAAACATTTATTTGCAAAACTGCAACAACTTTATCAACTGAACAGTACAATAAATAAAATGCTCCATCATTCCTATCAAATAAAAAGATATTTTAAGCCCAACCAATTTATATTTTCAAGTGGGTAAATTAAACAGAAATCATGGCAACACAGTTTCGTTTATTAAGAGTTGACTGTAATAAAGGAATTATAGCAGTAGGTTCGGGTTCGGTATTGCAAAAAAGTAATGTGATATTTATTTGTTTTGAATGTAATATTTGGACGTGGTTGGTTTAGCTAAACGATTTACTTTTATTTCAATATTAAATTGAGGAATTTTCTGTGGCTTTTTCTTGCAATTGTGAAGTTGTTGCTTGAGTTAAAATACTTTTTAATGCCTAACTCGAACTGCAAATTGCTGAAAAATTATGGAAGTTAAAAAATATATTTTTTAATGATGTTTTGTTGATATAGCATTGCAATAGTTTAATCTATACCGTACGGATATTTGCAGTGATGTTTTTAATGACCCCATCATATTTTTAGCAATTTATGCATGAAGTTGAAAAATTAAACAATGGTGACTTTCCCTGAAATTTAAACTTTATTTATAAAATTATACAATTAAACTCTTTAGTATAGCAATTTTAAACTGCAGTACTACTGTTAAGCTGCCATAAAATTAAATCACAGGCATAATAAATTTAATGAATTAGTTTTATAGTTCGAGTGACTGCGTTTCCTAGTCAAACATAAAAAATAACTTAACTAAAATCATGGTAAAAAAAACAAATATTAATTCTAAACTAAAACATGAAAACCATCTGATATTTTCCGTTTGAATCAATTGTTTTTCTTTACCGCAGAAACTGTTTGCAAGGTCGTCAGAGCAGGCAGATGATGAATAAACCTTATTGTGGTAAGTAATTCTTGGTACGGTTAGGAACAGTTCCGGCCAAACATTTTAGGGGAGCGACACATTTCTCATAATTATTTGGAATTTTGTAAATCTCTCAAGGGCTCTATCAAATTTTCTTGTACGATTTGGGGAGGGTCATGACCTCTATGAGCCCTCTCGGACCGCCTGTGTATAATGGCACTTGCTTCAGTGACTCTACAAACTGATGAGACTGCACTTTGTTTAACTTTTTAGTTTTTAATAGGTCTTTTTGTAATTATCACATTTGTTTTTCGGTTTCTAGACCTAGGTGAAATTGAGATTCCTGAACGGTGTGGAAGCCGGTATGATCACCATAATTTCTTGTGCAGTTTATTGACGATCTCGTCGTTTCTTATTTTTTACACTCTAGCTTTAACTTAAGCCTATAAGGATGTTGCTTTTCCGCGGGTGTCATATCCCATTATTATAGAAGCTTCCTTCTACAAAATAGGAAGGAATTTAACCGTGGTACATTTAATAATTTTAAAATACATCTAAAGTAACTGCGTTACCGATACAACTGTGTTACTTTTTTATAGTAACGCAGTGTAGCAGTAACGCAGTAGTAAATATTTTAATATTTTGTAAATGTGCATTAAAAGGAAAAACAAAAAAGAACTATTACGTCATTCTCCAAATCTATACCTTAACATCTGTGTATGCGAATAATAATAATGCAAATATCTTTATTACTTACCTTTCAACAACCGTAAATCAGCGGTCACGCAATAAACAATAAACACACTTACCTCCTCAACTGAATGTGAACCGACTTATTTCTCCAGCGCAAAGGGTATGGTTTCTTTTAATAGTTACTACTAGTGGAATGAATTGAGGTTTTTCAATTTTTAATACACTTATTTTAAGAATAGTATCCCAGTGTAGTTAAGATTTTGTTCTTTGTCGAGGACACAATGTAAAATAATATTTATTTCATTAAACACATTAGGTAAAAAGTACAATTAGAATCTTAGTAAAGTTCCAAACCTATTTATTCGACAACGATATTCAAGTACAGTGCCATCGTTGACAAAGTACGAGGGATAACCCTTTATAACATGAGACTCATGCTCCGGGACAGCAATATTTTTTTATGCAAAACAATTGGGTTACTAAAAAAGACAACATTGTTACCTAAATTTAGTTAAAAATAAAATACAATATTGATTACATTTTATTTTTTTGTATAGTAAAATAGTGTTACGTTTATAAATAAGTCAATTTGTTTACAAATTTGTACTGTTTTCGTATGAAAAATGAAATTTACAAAAAATTTTTAGGCCGTTTATGTCGTAAAATATGAGTGCGGAAATATTAAGCTGAATAAAAAATAACTGAATTACCTATTAGTGAGTTTTTTTGTGACATTGCAAATTCATGTTATTTGTAAAATTTCTCAATTTTGATTTTTTTTGGGAATGGCAATGGAGACTATATAATATTACAAAATTGGTGTTTGTCTTTTTGTTTGTTCGTTTGTTTGATTGTTTGGGTATGACGTAAAAACTAGTGAACTGATTTTGCTGAATATTTTTTGTTGGAAAGTCTATAATTAGACTTCAAATCTGGGATATACTTTATCTCGCTACATTGACATAAAAAGTAGATAAAACAAAAAATCTTCTATGATGTTGGGTAAGACACAATTAGTCTATTGGTTCCACCGCACGCACCAAATATTAGATACTTGCATTGGCTTAGCTTTTATTCAAAATTTGGAATACGACAATATATCTTTCGATTTTAAAAAATTCAACTGATATATCAAGCATAATTTTACAACGTGTTCCGTATTATTATAAAACGTATTTAACGCCGCCAAAAAATTACGACACCTTCTAAATTAATATTTCCTACAAATACAACAGGCAAATATAAAAACCGGCTGAAATAAAAAAGAAAAGCAACACAACGGCTATCCCGAAATTTCGATCGAGGTAAAAAACGACTTTGATAAGGTTCTTGAATACACTCTGGCAAATCAGCAATAATCATTAAATGCTGGTATTTTCTATACTGACTATTTATAGGCGACGGTTGTACAAGTTGAGTACACTAAAGTATGCAGTGTGTGATGAATCGACAGTGAAAGATGTGAACAGCTGTAGTATTAATCATTTTGTTTGTAAACTGTGAATTTATTTTGATATAAGTAAAGACGTTGAAAGTGAAAGGGAATATTGTAAATTTTTGAACCCACATAATCTGTTGCAATATACAGGATAGCTGAAAATGCAACGGAATAGAATTAGGTAGGTTTAAAAAATCTTTAACAAAAGTGATATTGAGTGGCCCATAAGCGGCTCCCTGTATAATATGTGGTTGATATAACGGTGGAGAAATTAAGTTATATGGGATGGTATAAAAAAGTTACATTGGGTATGCTATAAATAAATACATATACCAGGTGGACGAAAAACGGCTGGAGGAGAATAATATTTTTACAGGATGGATAACAAAATGTTATATTGTATAAAATATTATATAGGGTAGACCATGCGTAATTGCAGCCTACTAATGTAGAATACCTGAAATATGGGCCGACGCAAAATTATAGTTACACAGTGTTTAACACAATATTAGAAATAGTTGCATATAGAGGTGATTAAAATATAGGGAGCAGAGAAATTATACTTTACAAGGTGGCTCAAAAATTGTGAGAAATACTTGTTATATAGCGTAGACCATAAGCAGTTGCATAATTGAAATATAGGGTAGAGTAGAGTTATAGTAAGGTGTTTAAAAAATGTTAAATTGATGAACAAATAAATAGCAGCATACACATGATGGTTGCACTATAGGGTGAAGTAGAGTTACAGTTATACAGGGTGGTTCAAAAAAATGTTGAATAAAATTGTTATATAGAGTGGCACACAAGCAGTGGCTGTTTGGATTAAACATTTTACGGATTGATGGATTTATAGTTATTTAGTGTGGTTTAAGAAAGTGAGAAAAATTTGTTATATAGGATAGCCAATATGTTACAGAAGCTATTTCTTGTTGGAACAACTCTAAGTATAGAGAAGAAGAATTCCCTTCTGTAAATCAAACATATATTGACATTATTTTTTCATTGAATGTCTTCTTTTGAAACAGTTTATTAAGAATCTGTTGAAAAGGGCAGCCATATCTTTAACATTATATTAATTGTGCAATTAAATCTTCTTATTCAACGTTATAATAGAAAAAATAGTTTTCTGAAAAAACGTGTTACGTATATTGGAAACAGCCTGGAATCAAAAATAATTAATGGTATCTGTTTTGTGCAATATTTATGTCAATGAATGCAAATCACATTTTATACAATAAACGGAAACAAATCATGTCTATTATGATAAACCTGACAAGAAAAAAAAGGAGACATTTCCGATGTTTAACACCCTATATGTCGAAAACTAGTCATACAATTTTAATAATATTCTGCTCAATTAAACACTGAACAATTGTTAATGTAAAATTGTAAAAATGTACATATAAAGTTGACAAAAAAATAGAACTACAGGGTAATATAAAAAATTACCTTTTTAATATGTATAGTTTTTGCAATCAGTTTAACATCCTGTTGAGTATAAAGAGACGGATCATATATATGTTTAATGTTTAGTAATACCATTAAACAGATATTGCAGCACGAAAGGTTCCCACAGGGTGATTCATTAATAGTAAAGAATAATTATACCCTCTCTAGCTATATGTGTGGCTCACACGGTATATTATATGAAGCGCATCAAAGAAATTATTACTTTAACGATATATTAATTATGCAATAACATCGTCTTATGTTTTTTACGTTGTAATGAGAAAATGTTTTTTGCCAAAAAACATTAACAAATTTATGGCAATAGTTTTGTGAAATATTTATGTCAATTAATGTATAAATCAAAAGTTCTCCAATAACCGGGAAATAAAACATATCTATCATCATTTTCCATGTTTAACACCCTGTATCTCGAGACCTATTTACGTAAGCCTTAACTGCAAATGCAACAAGATTAAAACCGCACGTGCAAGGACGCAAATTCAGCGTCTTGGCTGCCTGATGATTTGATGAATATCAAACCGATCTTGAATTAGAATCGGCATAACAGTTGAAGTAGTTAGACGTATTTTCATAATTTAATATTTTACATGTTATAATCAGATATATTTTTGAATTTATAATTTTAAGTTTAAGTGAAATAAATATTTTTTAAAAACAGTGTTAATTAACACAAAAACATCACTGGCGCAGTCACACACGGATTTTGGAACGGGAAATTATCAAAATTAACCCGTCTGAAACCAGAAAATTTCAAAGAACCTCCTCGACCAGGAAAGTTCCAGAGATCCGCCAAAACCTCCACGAAGGAAAGTTTTACGGGCATGAAGACACAAATATTGTAAGTTACTCAATTCCAAATAACTTTTGTTAATTTCTTCCCTGTATATGCCGATCTCCTCGCAATTCTTATCTCCACGTCAGGAAAATATTGATAGCGAGTTAAATATAAGTTTTGATTCAGATTTAGATTTAAGTTCACTATTTAATAATTTGACTTTAGATAATAATTCATGTAATAATTTAAACATGGCTCAAATACCAGTTTTTGATACAAAACTTTTACAAATAATTCCTCAATTTGACGGAAATCCTTTAGAGTTAAGTTCATTTTTAGAAACTGCAAATACTATAATCAATACATATTGGGATCCGAACCCAAATAATGCCGGTTGTGTTCAAAACATTAGCATAATTTATGGCATTTACGCTAAATTAACAGGCAAAGCACGCGAAGTTTATACTATTTAGACACTCATGAATCCATTGCCGCGAACAAGCAGGTAAAGAAAACTTTTTACAACACACATGCTCTCAAAATATTTTTAGCTGGTCTCAGAGAACCATTAGGCTCTACAATTCGAGCTATGAAGCCTACTGGGTTGGCTGAAGCTAGATAATTTATAATTTCTGAAATTAACATACGTCATTTGCAAAAACCCATTGAAAATGTAAAACCAAAACCACAAAATTTTCAAAATCAACCACAAAATTTTAAACCTTTTCAAAATAATTTTGCTTTACATCATGTACCATTATTTCAACAAAATGTACCTCAATACGTAAACCCTATTCAACCACCATTTCCACGCGGACCAATAAATATTCAACCACGTCCTGTACCCTAGCAAAGACTACCAACGAATAGTCAAGTTTTTGGAAGACCCAGACCACCAATTAATGTTTGGAAGCCAAATAATAATTCAAATAATCAAACTAATATTCAAAATAGACCTCGACCCGTACCAATGTCAGGTGTATCAAAATTTTCTAATCATACTGCTAATACTGTCATCCCAAATCCTCGTTACCAACCGAAGAAATTTGGAGAAATGCATAATTTTGATTACAATGATCCCAATCAATATTTTTATAATAACTGTAATGAAACAAATATACCTGAACAATCTTATTATAATAATCAATATTGTTTTAATGAACCGAACTATGACGAAAACTATGATGAAAGTGAATTTTACTTAAATTCATCACCAACAGTTCATGACTCCAACATAACATATCAAAATGAAACTTCTAATTCTGAAAATCTTAATGAACCCAATGACCAAAATTTTCACGATCCCAGCCAAAATTCGAAAATCTCATAGAAATACATTCAATTTACGATCGCAAAGATTTACCTTCTATTAAAATTGCTGATCCTCCCTTAAAATTACTGATTGATACTGGAGCAACGAAATCTTTTCTCAACCCAGATATTGGTGAGAAATATTTTTCTGATTACCTTCAAAAAGAAACTTTCACAATTTCTTCTATTTTCCAAACAACAACTCGAAACCATTGTGTAAAGATTCCAGCATTATCAGAATTCAATACCAAACAACCCATTAAGTTATATCTTTTCAAATTCCACCATTTTTTCGACGGTCTAATAGGCTACGACACTTTGAAAGATCTTAAAGTTCAACTTGATCTTAAAAATTATAAAATAAAAACACCTTCAACACTATGAAGCAAAAGAAAAACTTTTATTCTTTGCTAGAATAGAACCCTTCACTATCGAAACAGCAAAAATTCCTGTTAACATAACAAATGGACAAATTCTTATTCCCCAAACCAAACTATTCAATTGTGTAATTCGAGAAGGATTAACAATTTCAACAAATGTTTACGCCCCTGTCGATATTCAAAATTCCACACCACATGTCCAAGAAATTTATTTATATAAACCCATAAATGCAAATTCTTTTACCGAAAATGACTTTGAATTTTATCATGTTCATATCGAACCCTCATTTATTGACTATCAATGTCACAAATTTACTTCGAACGGACCATCTCAACCCTGAAGAAAAATTTCACCTTAAAAAACTTTGTAAAAACTATTCTGACATATTTCACCAAGACAATACTAAACTTACTTTTACAAACCAAGTTAAGCACAAGATAAAAACGAAAGACGAAATTCCAATTTACACCAGATCTTATAGATACCCGTTCATTCATAAAGAAGAAGTCCAAAAACAAATAGATGAAATGCTAAATCCAGAAATAATTAGGCCAAGCGATTCACCATGCTCTTCACCTATTTGGGTAGTGCCCAAGAAAGCTGACGCTTCTGGAAAGAAAAAATGGAGAATAGTCGTTGACTATAGGAAGATTAACGAAAAAACAATCGATGATTGATACCCTATTCCCAATATATCGGACATATTAGATAAATTAGGAAGAAGTCAATATTTCACCACCCTTGACCTAGCAAGTGGTTTTCATCAAGTAGAAATGCATCCAGATGATATACAAAAAACAGCATTTAACGTAGAGAATGGACACTATGAATACCTAAGAATGCCTTTCGATTGAAAAACGCCCCCGCGACTTTTCAGCGTGTGATGGACAATGTATTAAAAGAATACCTAAATAAAATTTGCTTAGTTTACATTGACGACGTAATTATATTTTCAACTTCTCTTCAAGAACATTTAGTTAACTTAAAGAAAATTTTTCAAAAATTTCGAGAACATAATCTCAAGGTACAATTAGATAAATCTGAATTTCTCAAAAAAGAAGTAGCATTTCTAGGCCACATAATAACGCCAGAAGGTATCAAACCGAATCTAGATAAAATAAAAGCAATCCTAAATTATCCAATACCTAAAACAACTAGAGAAATAAAAAGTTTCCTCGGACACCTAGGTTATTACAGAAAATTTATTAACAATTTCGCAAAAATAACTAAACCATTTACCAGTTGTTTAAAAAAAGGAGCAAAAATTGACTTCAATGACCCTATTTACATAAAAACTTTTGAGGACTGTAAAAAACTTTTAACTAATGACCCAATACTTATACGACCAGATTTTACTAAAGGACCCATTGGTCAGGATAAACCCATTGCATACGCATCCAGGACTTTGAATGATGCAGAACAAAATTACTCAACTATTGAGAAGGAGCTACTAGCCATAGTTTACGCGACTTCTTACTTCAAATGTTACATAGTAGGAAGAAAAATAAAATTAGTCACCGATCACAAACCTTTACAGTGGATAATGAATGTTAAACAAGCAAATTCAAGACTAGTAAGATGGCGATTGAAATTAGAAGAGTTTGATTATGAAGTCATTTATAAAAAAGGCAAGTTAAACACCAACGCAGACGCATTATCAAGAGCAGAAATTTATCCAACAGACACGTCATCAAATGTTTTACCAATTTTTGAATACATGGACGAATTTAATAGAAATATAATGGAAAATCCCGAAGCAACTTCCCAAAATTCAGACGAAAGTGAAGAAAATCAAGAAAGACTCTCACTTGTCCCGGAAGTAGATCCAGAAGAACAAGACGGAAATCAAACTGTCCACACTAGTAATGAAGATCCAATCTTAACAATTGACATCACGGAAAAACCTCTAAATTATTTCCAAAATCAGATTATGATAATAAAAACTGACCATAATTGCAGAAGTCAGAAAGAAAATTTTCGAAAATCCAGTACTACGAACAAGATGGCAAATTTACATCACTCCAGAAAATTTCCAACAAGCCTGTATTAAATTTCTAAAAGAATATGGTGTGCCTAAACGTCAATAGGTATTTTATTTCCAAAATGACGATAATGACGATCTTTATAAAAACATGTGCAGATTTGTACCGCTCATTTTCAAAAACTCTGCTTTTAAACTATTAAAATCAAATAAACTACTTTCCGACATAACTAAAGTAACTAGACAACAAAAATTAATTAAATCACAACATGAAGGAATAACTAACTATAGAGGAATTCATGAAACCATCAATGAATTGAAACTAAAACATTACTGGCCAAAATTAATTGACGATGTAAAAACTTCATAAATAACTGCCATATTTGCCAGCAGGTAAAATATGAAAGACACCCACCACTTATAAAATTGCAATTAACACCCTCACCGAAAAAACCTTTCGAAACCCTACATGTAGATACATTCAAATTCGATAATGTCACTGCATTGACAATATGTGATAGTTTTTCAAAATTCGGACAAGCCTACATTTTGCCAAGTTTATCAGCTATTCATATTTATCAATCCTTGTTACAATTTATTTCTTCTTATAAAATTCCTGAAAATATAATTTCAGACAACGGAACAGAATTCATGCAACATTTAATAAAAGAATTTTCAAAACTTTATAAAATTAATTGGCATTATACTTTAGCCTTAAACCCAAACAGTAATTCTATTGTTGAAAGATTTCACTCCACACTCTTAGAACATTTAAGAACTCTTTCACTTTTGAAACCACAACTAACTTCTTTCGAAAAATTAATCTGCGCTATAACAGGCTACAACAACTCAATACATTCAAGCACAAATCAAAAACCAATTGATCTTTTATTTGGACATCTTGAATTAAAAGACCCTATCGAAATCGATAATTCGATACAACCAATCAATCATCAAATAAAAGAACATAAAGAAACCATGTTAGAACTTTATAAAATATCAACCAAAAATGCTCTGACAAAAAACAAAAGGTAATTACTAAACTTAACGAAAAAAGAAACGATCCACCCGATATCCAACCAGGAATAAGCGGTTATAAAAAACTAACGGAGCTACAATCCAAAACAAAACCCCTATACAATCGAGAACATATTTTAAGATCTAACGAATTAACATTAACAACCCCTCACGGTACTTACCACAAACAAATTTTTAAACCTCAAAGAAAATTTACAAAACAATTTTTGCAGGATAATCCTGATGACAATCCTGATGACCAACAATCTGATAACGTCACGGAAAGTTCAGATTCAGAACCTGAACAATAACCTCGGAATTTTAATTTTCAAACAAGGAACCGCAAGAATTAAAATTGGTTCTCACTCTTTCCTTCATTATATTCCCATCAATTCAATCAAAACCCAAATTTTTAATATAACTCGTGAATATGAACACATTGGTAATTTAATAAACCAAACTACCCTTAATTATAAAATGGAACTTTATACTAGTTACCAACATTTGAAATTTGAAATTGATAATGTAAATAAAAAACTAATTTCAATTTTCCCCAATCAAAGATACAAAAGAGGCTTATTGAATCCTCTAGGTAGCATTATCAAATCTATAACTGGAAACATGGATCAAGAAGACGCTAAGGAAATCTATAACAGCATTTCACAATTAGAAAATAATCAAAACCAGATTATTAGAAAGGTAAATAAACAAATATCTCTAAGTACTAAATTGGTCAATGGTATAAATGAAACAATTACGTCAGTTACGACAAATCAAAAATTAATTTCAAATAAGGTTGAAGAATTACGAATTGCTCTAAATGAAACAAAATTCGGTTATGAACATTATTTTGAAATTCGAGAAATCTTAAATCATGTAAAACTTAATTTAGACTCAATACTTAATTTTCTGACTGAAATCGAAAATGCTATAAGTTTCGCTAATCTAAACACTTTGCATCATAGCATTATTTCACCAGAACAACTTAAACATTTAATAAACATTCTTTCTGAAATTCACAGCCATACACAAATATTATTTGATAAGAACAATTATTTTGAATATTACAAAATTGTCAAAACAAATATTCTTTACACTGAAGATAAATTAATATTTTCTTTAGAATTTCCACTAGTTCATTCTGAAGTTTTTAATCATTATCACTTATATTCGATTCCGAATAACAATAATACCATAATTATTCCTCCTCAACCTTTCCTTATATTGAGTAATGACCAATATCAATACCAAGAAGATCCATGCCAAGAAATCAACCCCAACTACCTGTGCCAAACAAACAGCCTGGAATGGATGGAAAACAAACTTAGAAAAATGTCAACAAGTTCCTGTCAAGTTAATCAATACCATTATTGAGGAAATCGATGAATCCCATTATATTGGTATTTTTCCAAGGCCACAGAAAATTCAAACAAGTTGTGAAGAAGACGATGTAGCCATCATCAAAGGACCTTACCTTTTTGAAGTTCCACCCAAATGTTCAATTTCAACCCCGAAGTTCACCTACCAAAATGAAAAGGGAATCTCCCAAGGGCATCCAATAGCCCTTCAAGATATTGAAGAAATTAATTTACCAGTTATGTCTGTTTAAAAACTTAAATTAGAAAAAGTTTCACTTGATAAATTGCATGAAATTCAACTTGAAGAAATTAATAATGAACCTTTAGAAACAATTCAATTGCATTCAAATTATCACAGTTGGTCCATTGGAACATTTTCAATTTTGATTTTATTAATTATTTGCTATTTTCTTATTAGAAATAGAAAACAAATTCAAGCTTCAATAAAGAAGAAACTTCAACCCAATGGACAAGATGCCACTCCAAGAAGAGTTGACGAAACTCGAATAGTTCCACCCTCGAGTTCCTTCTAAGGGATGGAGGATTTACGTAACCCTTAACTGCAAATGCAACAAGATTAAAACCGCACGTGCAAGGACGCAAATTCAGCGTCTTGGCTGCCTGATGAATATCAAACCGATCTTGAATTAGAATCGGCATAACAGTTGAAGTAGTTAGACGTATTTTCATAATTTAATATTTTACATGTTATAATCAGATATATTTTTGAATTTATAATTTTAAGTTTAAGTGAAATAAATATTTTTTAAAAACAGTGTTAATTAACACAAAAACATCACTACCTAGTCATAGAATCTGCTTAAGCAGGTAGACTTTTTTGTCAGAGCATCAACTCAACTCCCTACAACATACCAACATTTCAAAAAAATTGTCGGAAGTCCATTTTTTTCAAAAGGTCCTTTAAATTGTCAGAAATTCTATTGAATTGTGACAGGAAAAAATATTTTTTGTCTTTTATTTACGTTCCTTTTTTGAAGTCGGTTATTGTCTTTTTTTTAATAGTATATTACGTTACCAGGGCTCGGGGAACAAAAATCCAAGGTTGCGAAGTCTCACTTCCCTCGTGTGTAACGTATACAATTTTTTATAACGCTAGAATTGAAAGTTCGGTTGTAAATAATGTCTTAAAATAGTAATAAGTGTTTAGGTTATAAACAAGTAAAGATGTCAAACTTACTTCTGAATTCTCGTGTTTTGGTAATAAACAACAAATCGTTGTCAAGGAAATATCGTGTATCATAGCAACGCGTAATTAAACAATAGCACATTTATTCATTAAATTAAATAATTAGATATTAAGTGTCATAAGTATATATATTAGGGATGAAAGTTGACGCATGCGCTTTCAATAAATTTATTGTTTTGCCGGGAGGCAATATGGCACTTTCATCCCTAAAATTGCAGTTAAAAATCGAACTTTCAATCCAGGCGTTATAATTTATTTTTTATGGCATCACACTCCCTCTAAGGCACACATAGTGTGCCCTTAGGGGAAAATTCACTAAACCCCAGATATTCTACATATCAAAAGGGTTTAGCTCTGTGGGAGCCCTTGCCAGGTTATCAGGCCCGTGATTGGCGTCGTGGCTGCAGTTCCCCATGAATTTTCTAACCGTCCGGGCTGTTCCCAACAGGACGGCTTTTTGCATCAGTTGGTAAAGATCCAGACCGAGGTATTTCAAATTGTTTAATAGATGTTTTGGGACTACTCCTGTTGTTGACAAAACAATTGGTACTGTTCGAGTGCTGTTCATGTCCCATTGTATCTGTATTTGAAATTCTAAATCCCTGTATTTGGCTATTTTTTCAGCCTGCTTAATATTTATATTATTGTTGTTAGGGACTGCTATGTCAATTAAGGTTGTTTTTCTAGAGACTTTATCTACCAAAACTATATCTGGTCTATTGTGAGCAACAGTCCGATCGGTCAATATCGTCCGGTCCCAGTACAGTTTGTAGCTGTTATTTTCTAAAATAGATTCTGGTTTGTATATATAGTAGGGTGTTCTTACCGACTGTGATAGCTCGAGTTTCAGCGCTAGTTCCTGGTGCAGTATTTTTGCCACAGCATCGTGTTGTTCTTTGTATTCAGTTGCAGCGAACGCTTGGCAACCTCCTGTGATATGCTGGATAGATTCAGATGTTTGGCAACCATATCTGCATCTGTCGTTGTTGATAGAAGGGTCTTTGACGATGAACTTTAAATAGTTCTTAGTTGGAATTACTTGATCTTGGATTGCCAATATAAAGCCTTCCGTTTCAGGAAACATATGACCAGAGGTCAACCAGTAGTTCGACGCTGAACTGTCGACATAATCTTGGTTGACGTCGTTTATATGCCTTCCATGAAGCGGCTTCTCTTTCCATTTGAGCAGTTGCTGATCAGTTGTCTGGTGGTATACTTGAACTTGTTGTTCTGTCAGTCGCAGAGGTGTTGAATCATCAACTTGACATATGACTCTGTGTAGATCAGAAAATTCTGCTAGTTTCTGGAAATGATTACGCAAATTGGAAATTTGTTGATCACGTAACTTGCCTATATCTGCCAATCCTCTTCCTCCTTCATACCGTGGCAACGTTGTACGTTCGACGGAGCTCTTTGGATGGTGATTTTGAGCTTTTGTTAGTAGAACTCGAACTTTTCGTTGTAGTTGTTCAATGTCAGTCTTGCACCATTTAACTATTCCGAATGAGTAACTGAGTACTGAGCACGCGTAGGTGTTAATAGCCTGAAACAGATTTTTACTGTTAAGCTTAGTTTTTAACAGTCGTCTTACCCTTCTATAGAACTCTGTTGATAGGTCCTTTTTCATGATGGAGTGATCAATTCGTTGAGCCTGCTTTATTCCAAGGTAAGTAAGTATGGCCCTCCTCCATGGATTCAATTGAGGTGCTATCTCTCATTTCGTAGGGCCCCTGCTGTATTTTGTCTTTCACTATATTGATAATTCGGCATTTGTCTAGGCCAAATTGCATATGGATGTCATTAGAGAACCCTTCTACTATTTTAAGCATATAATGCAGCTGTTGTTTCGTAGCTGCCATCAACTTTAAGTCGTCCATGTATAACAAATGGTTTATCTTTAGTGCTTGTACGTTGTTGTGTTTGAGACTGAATCCAAAGTTAGTCGCGTTCAGTTTGTGTGAGAGTGGGTTCATGGCAAGGCAGAACCACAGTGGGCTAAGAGAGTCTCCCTGGTTGCCAGGTAGTCATGACATATTCTAAAAAGTTAACAATACAATTATTTACTTTATAGAGTTTCAGCACCTGAATGAGCCAATCATGTGGAACTGAATCAAAGGCCTTTTTGTAGTCCACATATGCCATGTAGAGATTTCGTCGTTTGGCGTGGGCTTGATTGCAGACAACGGAATCAATTATTAGTTGTTCTTTGCACCCCATCGAGTTTTTCGCGCATCCCTTTTGTTGTTCGGTAATTATGTTGTTTAGCTCACCATGTCTGAAAAGGCGATGATTAATGCACGACGTTATAAGTTGGTATAAGGTTGGGAGGCAAGTGATTGGTCTGTACTTTGCTGGGTCCTGTGTACATAGGTTATCTTTTGGTAAGAGGTATGTAGCCCCATGGGTAAGGAAACTAGGCATCTTGTGTGGATAGATAATTATGTCATTAATGAGTACTGTTAATTTATCGTGGGTGGCGTAAAGTTTCTTTATCCAGTAATTCTGCACACCATCTGGTCCAGGTGCTTTCCAGTTATGGAGATGTTTCATTATGTTGGACGTGTCTGCCGTTGTAAATGGTTGGTGTTGCATCTTATCACAATTCTGAAATGCAGCCTCCTCCTCATTAATCCAGCTCGCTCTGGAGTTATGGGAAACTGTTGTGGAAAGTTGTGTTTTCCAGAACTGTTCGATCGCAGTTTTACTGGGATAACTAGGGGTTTCATTATTATTGATGTTGTTGAGTTTTCTATAAAACCCTCTTTCTGATTTTCGGAATAGTGCGTTGTCTAGTTTCCGTTGGTTACTGGTTTTGTACCTTCTCAATCGACTTGTGTATACGGTAAGCTTTTGTCGTAGACTATCCAGACACTGCTGAGATGTGATTTTTTCTCCATCCCACTGGGAGTGTATTCGGTTATTGTACATGATCGTCTTGACAAGTCTTTCTATTCTGTTGTTCCTGACCCCTCGTTGGTACTCGGTCAGTCTTCCAATATCTTTCCGAAGAGAATTAATTTTCCCTTCTAGCCTTCTTTGCCAAGGTGGTATTGGAGGTGTTTGTCTAAATTGGGGAGGGTCTTGCTTTGGCCTTATTGCGACCCCAATTGTTCTGCAGATGGAAATTGCAGCATAGTAGAAGATACCCAGTTTCTTAGAAGATCTTAGTTTGGGAAGAGTTGGTCTAATCAATGGATATGTTCCACTATACTCTATAAGAGCTCTTTCCATTTCTGCTTGGATTTTCTCAAGCAGCGTTGGCTGGCTGATCTTGTTGAAGTTCTTGAATCTCGTCCGCTCTTTGCGCCAAAGGTGTTTCAGGCTCTGGATCTGTTGTATTTGGACCAAATAATTCGCGCTGAACTTCGCTCTTTATTTCGTTCAGTTGATCAGGCGAAATAAGGCCATTTCTCAAGATGACACGATATTGATCTGCGACTCTCTGTTTTTATATTATTATTATTATTATTATCCCGACTTGACCATACAATGTATGGCATCACACTCCCTCTAAGGCACTCTATGAGTGCCTTTAGGGGAAAATTCACTAAACCCCAGATATCCTAGATATCAAAAGGGTTTAGCTCTGTGGGAGCCCTTGCCAGGTTTTCAGGCCCGTGGTTGGAGTCGTGGCAGCAGTTTCCCATGAATTTTCTGACCGTCCGGGCTGTCCCTAACAAGACGGCTTTTTGCATTTGTTTGTAAAGATGTTCGTCCAGACCGAGGTATTTTAAATTGTTTAATAGAAGTTTTGGGACTAGTCCTGTTGTTGACATAACAATTGGTACAGTTCGTGTGTTGTTCATGTTCCACTGAGTCTTTATTTGAAATTCCAAATCTCTATATTTGGTTATTTTCTCAGCCTGCTTGATATTTATATTATTGTTGTTAGGAATTGTTATGTCAATTAAAGTTGTTTTCCGGGAGACTTTATATACCAGAACTATATCTGGTCTATTGTGAGCAACAGACCGATCGGTCAGTATCGTGTGGTCCCAGTACAGCTTGTAGTTGTTATTTTCTAAAACAGAATCTGGTTTATATTTATAGTATGGTAATCTTACCGACTGTGATAATTCATGTTTCAGTGCTAGTTCCTGGTGAAGTATTTTTGCCACAGCATCGTGTCGTTCTTTGTATTCAGTTGCAGCGAACGCTTGACAACCTCCTGTAATATGCTGGATAGATTCAGATGTTTGGCAACCGTACCTGCATCTATCGTTGTTAATGGAAGGGTCTTTAACGATGTACTTTAGGTAGTTCTTAGTTGGAATTACTTGATCTTGGATTGCCAATATAAAGGCTTCCGTTTCAGAGAACATATGCCCAGAGATCAACCAGTAGTTCGACGCTGCACTGTCGACATAATCTTGGTTGACATCATTTACATGTCTTCCATGAAGGGGCTTCTCTTTCCATTTCAGCAGTTTCTGATCTGTGGTCTGGTGGTGTAATTGGACATGTTGTTGTGTCAGTCGAAGTGGTGTTGAGTCATCAACGGGCACATGACTCTATGTAGATCAGAAAATTCTGCGAGTTTCTGGAAATGACTACGCAAAATAGAAATTTGTTGATCTAATAGTTTACTTAGATCTGTCAATCCTCTTCCTCCTTCATACCGTGGCAAAGTTGTACGTTCGACAGAGCTCTTTGGATGGTGATTTTGAGCTTTTGTTAGTAAAACTCGAACTTTTCGTTGTAATTGTTCAATGTCAGTCTTACACCAGTTAACTATACCGAAAGAGTAACTGAGCACTGAACACGCATAAGTGTTAATAGCCTGAAACAGATTTTTACTGTTTAGTTTGGTTTTCAACAGTCGTCTTACCCTTCTATAAAACTCTGCTGTTAGGTCCTTTTTCATAGTCATGTGATCAATCCGTTGAGCCTGCTTTATTCCAAGGTATTTATAAGTATGACCTTCCCCCATAGATTCAATTGAGGTGCCATCTCCCATTTCGAAGTGCTGTATTTTGCCATTAACTATATTAATAATTCGGCATTTGTCTAGGCCAAATTTCATATGGATGTCACTAGAGAACCCTTCTACTATTTTAAGCATATCATGCAGCTGTTGTTTTGTAGCTGCCATCAACTTTAAGTCGTCCATGTATAACAAATGGTTTATCTTCAGTGCTTGTACGTTGTTGTGTTTGAGACTGAACCCAAAATTAGTTGAGTTCAGTTTGTTTGAGAGAGGGTTCATGGCAAGGCAGAACCACAGCGGGCTAAGAGAGTCTCCCTGGAATATACCCCTTCTGATTGGAATAGGGTCAGTTTGTATCGAACAGTTGGCTTCATTCAGTGAGATTTTGGTTTGCCAGGTGGCCATGGCATATTCTAAAAAGTTAATAATACAATTATTCACTTTATAGAGTTTCAGCACCTTAATGAGCCAATCATGTGGAACTGAATCAAAGGCCATTTTGTAGTCCACATATGCCATGTAGAGATTTCGTCGTTTGGCGTGGGATTGATTGCAGACAACGGAATCAATTATCAGTTGTTCTTTGCAACCCATCGAATTTTTCGCGCATCCCTTTTGTTGTTGAGTAATTATGTTGTTCAGTTCACAATGTTTGAAAATGCGATGATTAATGCACGATGTTATGAGTTTGTATAAGGTTGGAAGGCAAGTGATTGGTCGGTACTTTGCTGGGTCCTGCACACATAGGTTGCCCTTTAGTAATAGGTATGTAGCACCATGCATAAGGAAACTAGGCATCTTGTGTGGGTGGGTAATTACGTCATTTATAAGGGCTGTTAGTGTTTCGTGGGTTGCGTACAGTTTCTTTATCCAGTAATTTTGTACACCATCTGGTCCTGGTGCTTTCCAGTTATGGAGGTTCTTTATTATGTTGGATGTATCTTCCGTTGTAAATGGCTGGTGTTGCATGGCCTCACAGTTCTGAGATGCAGCCTCCTCCTCATTAATCCAGCTGGCTCTGGAGTTATAGGAGATTGTTGTGGAAAGCTGTGTTTTCCAGAATTCCTCGATGTCTGTTTTACTGGGGTAACTAGGGGCTTCATTATTATTGTTGTTGTTAAGTTTTCTATAAAACCCTTTTTCTGATTGTTGGAAGAGTGTGTTGTCTAGTTTCCTTTGGTTACTGGTTTTGTACCTTCTCAATCGACTTGTGTAGACGGAGAGCTTTTGTCGTAGACTGTCCAGACACTGCTGAGATGTGATATTTTCTCCATCCCACTGGGAGTGTATTCGGTTATTGTCCATGATAGTCTTGACAAGCCCTTCTATTCTGTTGTTCCTGACTCCCCGTTGGTACTCGGTCAGTCTTCCAACGTCTTTCCGAAGAGAATTGATTTTCCCTTCAAGTCTTCTTTGCCAAGGTGGTATTCGAGGGGTATGTCTAAATTGGGGAGGGTCTTGCTTTCGTCTTACTGCGACCCCAATTGTTCTGCAGATGGAAGTTGCAGCACAGTAGATGATTGTGTGTAGCGACTCTAACGTATTAGCACCTAAAACATAGTTTGGCAAGATAAATTTGTTTATAGCCTGCAAGACGATACCCAGTTTCTTAGATGATCTTAGTTTGGGAAGAGCTGGTCTAGTCAGTGGATCTGTTCCACTATACTCTCTAAGAGCTCCTTCCATTTCTGTTTGGATCTTCTCAAGCAGATCAGCGTTGGTTGGCTATTCTTGCTGTAGTTCTTGAGTCTCGTCCGCTCTTTCTGTTAAAGGTGTTTCAGGCTCTGGATCTATTGTATTTCGACCAAATAGTTCGCGCTCCACTTCGCTCTTTATTGTGTCCAGCTGTTCAGGCGAAATAAGGCCATTTCTCAAGATGACAAGATATTGATCTGCGACTATCTGTTCAGTAACTTGAAGCTCTGGGTACACACGACAGAACTCTTGATAGAGTATTTGGCGATATCCAGTCTTGTCCTGGCCAAGGTTCGTAATTCTGTAAAACGTGCGCATTATAAATTCATTCATGGCGCCAGTCCATTTCATGCGCTGTCTTTTCAGTCCCGCTTGAGTGAGCGCTGGCTGTTGATCTTGCGCAACACTTTCTGCGGGTGGTTATTTTATATTATAATCCCGACTTGACCATACAATGTATGGCATCACACTCCCTCTAAGGCACTCTATGAGTGTCTTTAGGGGAAAATTCACTAAACCCCAGATATCCTAGATATCAAAAGGGTTTAGCTCTGTGGGAGCCCTAGCCAGGTTTTCAGGCTCGTGGTTGGAGTCGTGGCGGCAGTTTCCCATGAATTTTCTGACCGTCCGGGCTGTCCCTAACAAGACTGCTTTTTGCATTTGTTTGTAAAGATGTTCGTCCAGGCCGAGGTATTTTAAATTGTGTAATAGATGTTTTGGGACTAGTCCTGTTGTTGACATAACAATTGGTACAGTTCGTGTGTTGTTCATGTTCCACTGAGTCTTTATTTGAAATTCCAAATCTCTATATTTGGTTATTTTCTCAGCCTGCTTGATATTGATATTATTGTTGCTGGGAATTGCTATGTCAATTAAAGTTGTTTTCCGAGAGACTTTATCTACCAAAACTATATCTGGTCTATTGTGAGCAACAGACCGATCGGTCAGTATCGTGCGGTCCCAGTACAGCTTGTAGTTGTTATTTTCTAAAACAGATTCTGGTTTATATTTATAGTATGGTAATCTTACCGACTGTGATAATTCATGTTTCAGTGCTAGTTCCTGGTGAAGTATTTTTGCCACAGCATCGTGTCGTTCTTTGTATTCAGTTGCAGCGAACGCTTGACAACCTCCTGTGATATGCTGGATAGATTCAGATGTTTGGCAACCGTACCTGCATCTATCGTTGTTAATGGAAGGGTCTTTAACGATGTACTTTAGGTAGTTCTTAGTTGGAATTACTTGATCTTGGATTGCCAATATAAAGCCTTCCGTTTCAGGGAACATATGACCAGAGATCAACCAGTAGTTCGACGCTGCACTGTCGACATAATCTTGGTTGATGTCGTTTATATGTCTTCCATAAAGGGGCTTCTCTTTCCATTTCTGCAGTTTCTGATCTGTGGTCTGGTGGTGTACTTGGACATGTTGTTGTGTCAGTCGCAGTGGTGTTGAGTCATCAACCTGGCACATGACTCAATGTAGATCAGAAAATTCTGCGAGTTTCTGGAAATGACTACGCAAAATAGAAATTTGTTGATCTAATAGCTTACTTAGATCTGTCAATCCTCTTCCTCCTTCATACCGTGGCAAAGTTGTACGTTCGACAGAGCTCTTTGGATGGTGATTTTGAGCTTTTGTTAGTAAAACTCGAACTTTTCGTTGTAATTGTTCAATGTCAGTCTTGCACCAATTAACTATACCGAAAGAGTAACTGAGCACTGAACACGCATAGGTGTTAATAGCCTGAAACAGATTTTTACTGTTTAGTTTGGTTTTCAGCAGTCGTCTTACCCTTCTATAAAACTCTGCTGTTAGGTCCTTTTTCATAGTCATGTGATCAATACGTTGAGCCTGCTTTATTCCAAGGTATTTATAAGTATGACCTTCCCCCATAGATTCAATTGAGGTGCCATCTCTCATTTCGAAGTGCCCCTGCTGTATTTTGCCTTTAACTATATTAATAATTCGGCATTTGTCTAGGCCAAATTTCATATGGATGTCACTAGAGAACCCTTCTACTATTTTAAGCATATCATGCAGCTGTTGTTTTATAGCTGCCATCAACTTTAAGTCGTCCATGTATAACAAATGGTTTATCTTTAATGCTTGTACGTTGTTGTGTTTGAGACTGAACCCAAAATTAGTTGAGTTCAGTTTGTTTGAGAGAGGGTTCATGGCAAGGCAGAACCACAGCGGGCTAAGAGAGTCTCCCTGGAATATACCCCTTCTGATTGGAATAGGGTCTGTTTGTATCGAACAGTTGGCTTCATTCAGTGAGATTTTGGTTTGCCAGGTGGCCATGGCATGTTCTAAAAAGTTAGTAATACAATTATTCACTTTATAGAGTTTCAGCACCTTAATGAGCCAATCATGTGGAACTGAATCAAAGGCCTTTTTGTAGTCCACATATGCCATGTAGAGATTACGTCGTTTGGCGTGGGCTTGATTGCAGACAACGGAATCAATTATCAGTTGTTCTTTGCAACCCATCGAATTTTTCGCACATCCCTTTTGTTGTTGAGTAATTATGTTGTTCAGTTCACAATGTTTGAAAATGCGATGATTAATGCATGATGTTATGAGTTTGTATAAGGTTGGAAGGCAAGTGATTGGTCGGTACTTTGCTGGGTCCTGTGCACATAGGTCGTCCTTTGGTAAGAGGTATGTAGTACCATGCGTTAGGAAACTAGGCATCTTGTGTGGGTGGGCAATTACGTCATTTATAAGGGCTGTTAGTGTTTCGTGGGTTACGTACAGTTTCTTTATCCAGTAATTTTGTACACCATCTGGTCCTGGTGCCTTCCAGTTATGGAGGTTCTTCATTATGTTGGATGTATCTTCCGTTGTAAATGGTTGGTGTTGCATGGCCTCACAGTTCTGAGATGCAGCCTCCTCCTCATTAATCCAGCTGGCTCCGGAGTTATAGGAGATTGTTGTGGAAAGCTGTGTTTTCCAGAATTCCTCGATGTCTGTTTTACTGGGGTAACTAGGGGCTTCATTATTATTGTTGTTGTTAAGTTTTCTATAAAACCCTTTTTCTGATTGTCGGAAGAGTGTGTTGTCTAGTTTCCGTTGGTTGCTGGTTTTGTACCTTCTCAATCGACTTGTGTAGACGGGGAGCTTTTGTCGTAGGCTGTCCAGACATTGCTGAGATGTGATGTTTTCTCCATCCCACTGGGAGTGTATTCGGTTATTGTCCATGATAGTCTTGACAAGCCTTTCTATTCTGTTGTTCCTGACTCCTCGTTGGTACTCGGTCAGTCTTCCAACGTCTTTTCGAAGAGAATTGATTTTCCCTTCAAGTCTTCTTTGCCAAGGTGGTATTCGAGGGGTTTGTCTAAATTGGGGAGGGTCTTGCTTTGGTCTTACTGCGACCCCAATTATTCTGCAGATGGCAGTTGCAGCACAGTAGATGATTGTGTGTAGCGACTCTAACGTATTAGCACCTAAAACATAGGTTGGCAAGATAAATTTGTTCATAGCCTGCAAGACGATACCCAATTTCTTAGATGATCTTAGTTTGGGAAGAGCTGATCTAGTCAGTGGATCTGTTCCATTATACTCTCTAAGAGCTCCTTCCATTCCTGCTTGGATCTTCTCAAGCAGGTCAGCGTTGGTTGGCTGTTCTTGCTGTAGTTCTTGAGTCTCGTCCGCTCTTTGTTCCAAAGGTGTTTCCGGCTCTGGATCGATTGTATTTCGACCAAATAGTTCGCGCTCCACTTCGCTCTTTATTGTGTCCAGTTGTTCAGGCGAAATAAGGCCATTTCTCAAGATGACACGATATTGATCTGCGACTCTCTGTTCAGTAACTTGAAGCTCTGGGTACTCACGACAGAACTCTTGATAGAGTATTTGGCGATATCCAGTCTTGTCCTGGCCAAGGTTCGTGATTCTGTAAAACGTGCGCATTATAAATTCATTCATGGCGCCAGTCCATTTCATGCGCTGTCTTTTCAGTCCCGCTCGAGTGAGCGCTGGCTGTTGATCCTGCGCAACACTTTCTGCGGGTGGAGTTCTCGTTCTCGTTTGACTCCGTTGGTGATGGTCACGTTGTTGTTGTGACTGTGTTGGTGAGTGTTCTTGTGGTTCTTCTGGTTCTTGGGCTGTAGCTCTTTGGACGGCAGGGGCCCGCCTCCTCAGCACCCTGCCACCGACGTCCCGCATGCTGTCATGTCCAGCGCCGGCTCCAGACATGCCCTGGCGATCCCCGGGCAGCGGCTCTTTTCCGAGGCATCTATTTCTTAGCTCCATTTTCATGGGTGTTGTCACCAATTGACCCTGGTGACCCAGGTAACTCGGACCCGTGGGGTTGTCACTTCCCAGATGGAATGATTTAAACCAGACCATCCCGTGCGGGTTGTGGAGAAGGAAGGAAAGCTAGGTAGTAGGTCAGCGGACAGCTGGCCCTTTAGTCGCCTCATACGACAGGCGGTGGATACCGTGGTGCTATTCTAACCCGGCCACCACACGGGATATATTATATATATATATATATATATATATATATATATATATATATTATTAATATTTTAATTTGCACACGTAATTTTCGTTAAAGTTTGATAAACAAACATCATGTTTTGAATATTAAAACTATTACGGGGTGTTCCGATTTATTTTACAATTATTACATAAAACACATCAACGAGCTCCAAAATCAAATACCTCCCTGCTCAAAATTATGAGTAGAAAATAGCAACTCGATGTAATACGTATCCGAGGAAAGATCGTCCTTCACACATATGATTACCAGACGAAAAGTATATTTTATCAAGTATTATCTATAAAAACAAATCGTAATAATACACAAAAAGTATTTTGAATTGGGATGTAATGTTCGACAAACAGGGCGCACAAAAAACATATCGAAAAGACTTTGGGCGTATGACAAAATTATTTTGGTAAACAGAGAAGTGTTGTTCTTGTCGCACCCTCTTTTATTCAAAGGTCGCGTCATGTGTAACTATGTCATTTATTGCAGTGTTTCTCTGTGGCAATCAATTCTCTGATTTGTAATTTTCAAAGCCTGAAAATAGTAATTTGTGAATTTTTCGGAGACCACATTATATTAACGCATTTGCAATATATTTATTTTTATATATAAGGTGTCAAAAAATGAACTCAAACTTCAAATGACTAAAAAAACATTATTTATGAACAGAGGATGAAATGGAATGGTTCGAATACAGAAAAATGCAGAATCATGTACTCAAATATTCAAAAAAGCGCCAGGAAAGAATTCACTAGGAATATCGCGACATTGTCTTTTAATTTCCAATTTCAATGAATCAATTCTTCTTAGTCGGGTGGGATAAACTTTGTCCTTAAGATATCCCCGCAAAACGAATACGAGCGTGAAGTCTGGGGAACCCGCAGGTTATTCGTACCGCTGCGCCTAATCCATGTGTCTGGAAAAGCTGCAAGGAGGTGAGCTCGTACATCGTGATGGTAGTGGGAGGTCCTCCATGTTACTAAAAGTAAATCGTTATTACCAAACATCCCTGTATGGTCATGGGTAATACTGTGAATTTTGTTGGTACAGTAACACCGACACTGCTTTCCGTATCAACACAGTGTGTAAGCACAATTGTCTCATGACACAATAACCAAATTGTTTGAAATGCACCTGGTTCGCTGCCAGCGGCCACTGTTGGGTCTATCCGTGCTACTTCGTGCTGCTGGCAAGCAGTTTTCGCTTGGAAATACTTAACGACGAGTTCATGTGCCAGTGAAATAATCTTAAAATTTGAAATCGCCATTCAAATTTATTTTTGGTCGATTGGTAAACGAGATGTATGTAATTATTACCGTTATATTACCTGGGGATTGTACTGATTTAATATTAAGCATGATAAAGTAACGGGCATAAGTAAATTTTGATTTTGAAAACCGAATGCATGTATGGATAAAAAGAATCACAATACACCACCCCAACTGACAAAACCTGTCACCGCTTCATACAACGATGACGATGCTATCATCTAAGTCAGTGTCATTTCATTCATGAATACAGTTTCAGTAGCAATGCTACAAATAAAGGTGTAGGCAGGAAAGTGCCATTCAACAGTGACACATGACTATCTCTGTAATTTATAGACCGACAAGCTCCTGAAGCAAATAACTCCCACCAGAGATAATTCTGTGAAAAAATGATCATATGATTCCCCATGCTGACATCTCACACCTCCCTGTTACTCCTGGTAACTTTACGTGGCGTTCAATTTAGGTACATGATAATTTAAAGGACCCCAATACGTACAATTATAGCAATTAATGGAGCCATTTTCCTTAAAGGAAGGCCCTCGCTCTACACAATTTTTTGTTGAAACCCTGCATCTACTTCGCATTTTGCCAGGTACCATTCACAGAATTGAACTCTCGGATAAAGATCATCTTCACTGAGAGCTTGGATTAGTGTTGGAGTGTGGCAGTTTACTGCAGACGCTTCATCGATATGGTGATCAAAGGAGTGTTTCCTGCATCAGCTCTTCTGTTCCGGAGCTCTGATCCGAGCAATGGTCCGATATGTTGGTGGCGCTTTACGAATTCCCTTCTGTATCCTCTCTGCACTTCAATAACATTTCAGGACATACTTCCTCGCTTTCAAGCTAAGTTGATTTCCTGCCATGATGTGATTCATTAGTTACACATGCAGTTCAAAAAAGCTAGCATGTCAGCAACAGTAAAATTGTAGGTACATTCTTTTGAAAATATATTTAATTATAATATATATAATAAAAAAGTAGATCACTGGAATTAACTGCTTATATCTGCTTGCTTCATAATAGGAAAAAGAGGAAGGCCGGCTAACAACCTCTGCCTATTTTTTATGCTTTTTATTTTCGATTTCTATTAAATTCGTTCGGTAAACAAGAAAGTGAAACATGATCAATTTTAATTATATTTTCTTCAATTAAGATAGATGGATACTTGATAAAATATACTTGTCCTCTGATAAGCAGATGGGTAAAGGTCAACGTCTCTTCGGCTCCTAGACTATTGTCAGCTTCATATTTTGGAGAAAAAACCAAAAAAGTATTATTAAATCACAAATTTTCCTAAATTTCCATCGAACATAAAGCCAGCCACAAATAAATTATTCATGCCGCATACAGTAAGAAGAATAAGCACCAAAGATTTATATACCTTTCAGCAAACACATTCGAGAACAAGATGGTAAACGTGAGATAAATTTACTTTGGGAAATTGTACGCAACATCCAACAAGTTCTTCGCACGCCATTGCTTATAACACCTGTTAACTTTAATCTGGCTCGCTATGGTATAAACACGACAAGGAATATATATGATAATGATAAGTTAGCAAAACTTGCAGTATTTAGTTGCTAACTAGCTGAAGGCGCGAAGAATGCGTGACCAGACGCCACTTATGTCTACTCTTCGATGTTGGAATAATTACGAGGCTGGCCCGAAAAGAATGAGGTGTTGCGAGTAGATGCGGTGATCCATCAGTGCCGTAACGGTTAAGGAGTCTTTGGTCAGACTGTCTCATTACTATTTCAAGATGGCCCGAAGGAGCGGCGCTCGCTAAATTGCTAGTTGTTAAAGGTAATTGCCCGTAAATAAGTTATGTTAATTCTGTGGGAGGATGGGGGACACTTGAAAAATAGTCGGGCATTTATGCCTTGTTAATAATTAATGTAAACATACAGATGAGGAATTGTACGGTGCATCAAGTAAGCCAATAACAATATATTAATGCTGTTACTTTTGATTCTTTGGTTGGAAATAGCGCGATACAAATGAAATGTTACGTGCACCTTTCAACAGAGTTGCTTGGGATAAAAGCATGACAGTAGTACAGCACCAAATATGACATTTATGCTCTATAATTTCTAATTCAAATGTCAATAACACGTTTGAAGTACATAAATAAGTTTTCGAGATTTCGATCTTCTGCGTGTAGTGCAACTATTAACGGTTTCCAACCAGAAAGTATTTACCATCTTCCGTTCAAACGCAAGTCGAGTCTCGAAAGGCTACTAACATTTTGTCCAGCTTTTTCATAAACGGCAAAGAAATAATTTAGTAAGGAACTCAACTTTGGGAAAATTCTATCGAAGAAGATCTTCAAAATCACATCTATTTTATTCTTTAATGTTTGGTAGGTTAATGAGTGTTTTTGGTGGGTTAACAATGTCAGTTGACGCACGTATATAAGTGAATAATCAAATTTTATATAAGATACCGTACATTCATATTATTACTGGCCACAAGTGAATTTACACATATTTTGTATATCTTCTGGAATTTTTTAAAGATTTTGGGATAAGTACATTTTATTCTAGATATTTACTATGAATAATGAAATGGTATTTTTTGTAATACGATATACGTTTTACCATATATGATATGTGTAATCTTCATAGATTGTTACCGAAATTTTAATTTTAGATGTTTATGAAATAAATAGTTATATATTATTCACATGTAATGAAAGAACAAATTATTTGTTGTACCTAAATGTAAATAAATCAAATAAAAAGCACAATAGAGAAGAAGAATTACTTTGTTTATCAAATTCTATCTTATCTAACCTATTTTTGTCCGAGAAGAGCAGTAACCTGGTACATTTCACATTTATGTATTAAGTTTATTCCAAATTCTCAGCAGTACTGCGGTTCAGCGTATTTCATATTTTAATAGTGGCCAGCTAATGCTTCAAATACATCAAATATTTAGCTAATTTACTTTTTTGAAATGAGTTCTATCACTTATCATGGTAGTTCAATCCAATATATCTTTTAGGTACAAACTTATCTTGGGGATGTTGCCCTTACATGCTGGTGTCTATCGTCTCAATATCATGTAAAACTCTAAAACCACCCGTTTGCTCCTTCGAAGGTTACACGATACTGCTATCTCTAGGTTATATCAGCTGAAAGTTTGTGCTTTATCCTCAGCCTCGTTTGTTTTCATTATTTTCCTATATTTCATTCAATGTTTAAGCACTTTTGGGGAAATAACCCCACAATACATGAAATAACTGTATATTTCCAAACGTTTCGGGGTCTAGGTCAGACCCCGTTGTCAATGGCAAAGAAACTATGAAAAAAGGCACAATTCTAAAATTTAAAATTACAATGTTTGACAAAATTAGTTTGTCAAACATGTAAAATTTAAATGTTTGGCAAAGTTATTGTAGTGTTATTTCCCAAAAAGTGCTTAAACATTAACAAAGTATGCGACAACTATCATTTAGGGAACAACTACACATTTCATCATCTATGTCGTCATCTTCATCATAATGTTTATTATGTTCTCAGGGATCACTGTGCTAAGTTGTAGTATCTTCACGTCCCATACACTGCAGTTTCCATTCTTTTCTTTCCAACCTTTTCAAGAATGCTCTATGCTCCCGTGGGCCAACAAAAATTGATTAAGATGGTAATCGACATTGCACCGACCTCCAAGAAGGAGGAGGTTATCAGTTCGTCAGCATCTTTTTTTTTAATTTATGCTAAGTGATTGTTCAAGAAGGGTTTCGGCAATTTTAATGATTTAAATTGCATTGTATTAAGAAATATTACGGTAAGGTATAATTTTCTATAACGGTTTTCCAGAAAATCAGAACAAACAGTAATTAAGGGCCTACTGTTCAATGAATTTCAATTAATCTTCACTGTTTTCTCTAAAACGGCTAAATCAATATGAATATTTTACGTTGTATTTTACAGAGATATATTCCAGCTTGATTCCGTTTATTTTTTTGTACCGCAAAACATACTGTTTTTCTGAAAATCGGAAAATACTACAAAAACGGTAAACATCAATATAAAGGTCAAATTTTCATCTTAAATATCTAACTTAAATGTATATCGTACTGGTTGTTTGTAACGGTTTTCGTTTACAAGGCTTACAGTCGCAAGAAATGGCAGAAATATTCATTAGTATATCGAAACGAAAAATTGTTATGTCGGCAATCTATTCTATATGGTACACGGTTGCAGGTTTGTTAGTGTGTGTGCGTGCAAGCATAGAAATTTGCGTATCAATCAAAAAAACTTAAAAATAAATGTGGTATTGGGTGGTACATAAGTAGTTGCGTATACAACGTGGTTGAAATAAGAGTGAAATAAAACTATGGTTATACAAAGTGGATCAAAAAACTTAAAAAAACGGTTATATAAGCATATTCAGTAAGGATTTTCGAGTTATAGGGCGGATGGTTTAAAAAATGTTAGAAGCAGTTGCATATCCAGGATGATTGAAATGTAAGGTGGAGTGGAATTACAGTTTTACAGAATGGTTATATAGTCTGGAACATAAGTAGTTGCTTATACTTGACATATGAGGCGATTTAAAATTATAGGTATACAAGGTGATTTAAACAATAGAAAATTAGAAACAGTCAGTAAAGTGGAGAGGATTAATACTTACAATACAAGGCTGTTGTAATATCGTGCAGAATTGAATCACACTGTCGATTCAAAAAACGATAGACAAATAATTTATATTGGGTGCTCAATACCCAGAAACATATACAGGGTGAATTAGAGTTAAAAAATATGTGTATATTATATAAAAAAAAATACTAATTATAGAGAGAGGGAGGCATAAAAATATGCTAAAAGAATCAATAGAATTATAACTTAAATCAAATAAAAGAGAAAAAAATTATTCATTGCATACGGTTTCTAAACGGTTTTTATTTTAAGCCAGTTGAAGTCGGTTCTTTTTTAATATAAATTATTGATATTAAATCACCTCTTCTACACACACATATGTGTCCCTTGAGGTTATATAATTATAGTCAAATCCTAAGTCCATGTACTCTGAACTCTTACAAATTTCGAGACATTCAAAACTATTTTTAAGTCTTTTAATTTTTGCTTTGTCTCCTATACGAATAGCAATATTTTCAGAAATATTTACCGTAATAAGTGACTATATTCAGCTTAGCAGCGATCAAACTGAAAGAACAATCCCATTTGTTTAAAAAAGTTATTTAAATTATAAAACCGAAAATGTCAATTCCCAACTAAATAATAAAAACAATTCAATATGTAAAAAGCTTTCACAATTTACGTACTTTTGGAAAATGTAAAAAATTACCCTCAATTTTTCAACACCAAATTTACATCGTGGAAATAAACATACTTCTAAATTGTCCGTATTAATCGCGATTTTCATTTTCTCGTCACTATTTAAATCTTAATTCCAACATACCGCGTAACAAGTTCTCGATAATTATTCCCAATGTCGATGGAAATCTACCGAAGTGTCAATCACTCGAAACCGGATTACGCCTAATTTTTTTTCTCTTTTCCATTCACTCTGCCATAGTGGTCGTCAAACAGAGATAATTTCTTTTATTCATGACAATTAAATTACCCCAAATCGAAACGAGAGAGAAGCCAATCAACCGTCCACGTAATGTGTTGTATATTAAGTCGAATCGGATCTGGTCTATCTGTTAAAAAAGGGAAAAGGCTGAATTATTATATCATCTTAAATGATCTCGTACGTGGTGAACACTAGGTCACGAATAGTGTTCAATTAAATCCAATTAAATTAATATAAATTCTTTATTATCAATTTAATTTCGGTGTCTGTAGTGGCCCATTTCGTCGAAATGATAGATGTCGCTAATTTATTCATGTTTAAATATCCAATTATTTTATTTTAATCATATATTTGAAGTACATACATTATTTTTCGAAATTTTGGCCTTTTAAGGGTAGCGCCAGTAATGACGGATCTTACCTAAACACGATAGTCTTGCGTTCAAAAGCTTGTAGAATTCAGAAACACTAGGAAGATAACTGCTTTAAAAGGTTCAGTTAAGCATCAAATTAGAATCGGAAAGTGACAGCTGTTTCCTCACAGAAATGATCTGAAATTATTTCAAATGCTACAACCTAATATTGTAAAGGTAGTGTTCATTTCTTATTTATAATATATGTTAACCAAATACATAATTTCAGCCTACTTCTCAAGATAGAAATATTTATATCAAGTATTTTTTGTATGTATTAGCTTTAGTAATTAGTCTTCTATAAAATATTACTAACCAGTTTATTGATAATATCTTATTCTTAAGCCACAGTCTCCTAGCAAATATACGCGATTCAAATAGATACTGCAGCTATTGATGAGCATCTAAACTATCTTCTGTCATCCATTAACCACAAATTTTGATGGCAATCTATTGTCTTTTGGCAGTGTATTTTGCTCCCTAAAACACAGCCACAGAAAAAGGTCTTGACTTGTGTTCTCTATGTTTTTATCTTCATCTCAGCAAGTCTCGGTTTAGCCATAATAAAGGCTCTTTTTGTTACCCAAAAAAATTTTATCAACTCAGCCAAGACTCCTGCTTTCAACTTGATATCAGACCGTTTTGGAAATTTCATTAGGAGATAAGTGAAGCAATTTTCGGATTTGTCTAGAGCTTTCACAAATTGCCTAATTAGGCCAAGCTAGATATGAAGTTGTGGGAGCAAATTTTATTTTCTAAAAGATTCCTTAAGTATATTCCCGTGTGGTCTGTTTGTAATCAGTCGCACAATGCAGTCTCACTCGAACTAGACCTACAGTCTTAATTGGAACAACCCACTGTGTGAAAATGATGACCGAATGTTTTTAAGCCAAGATCGATCTAGGTTATGCGCATGCCTTAATAGCAATTTCGTCAATTTTGGGATTTCTGGATCTAACCTTAGAACACATGCTTGGTTTGAAAACTACTAAATCGACTCTGAAGCGTCAGAAAGGCGTACATTTAGTACAGAGAAAAACCAGTGCACCAATTGGGGCTCGAACTTGATTCGCCGAATCGCCGAGCCGTAGATCAAACTACCGATCCACACAGCGTCTCTAGTTTGTTTTTCACGTGAGTTTGATTTTTTTCTAAATTTTAATGAATTTGTACGGGTTATTTAGTTGTATACTCCTTCATTCATGGATTTCTTCAGTCATTCTTCATATTTATTTATTAAAGCGACGCTTTGCTATAGGAGGTTGGGACTTTCTAAGTACTAGTATTAATTTTGAGGATTTGGACAAATGGCGTTTAAGGTTTGAAGGATATATAGTCAATTAGCAATTTGTGGAAGCTATCGACAAGATCGGAAATTGCTTCACTTATCTCGTAATAAAATTCCCAAGACTGTCTGATGCCAAGTTGAAAGCAGTCGTCTTTGATGGTACTCAGATCAGATCAGTGTTTCGAAACACTGATTTTACTAGTACAATGACCACGAAGGTGGAAAATGCTTGGCTGAGTTTTAAGGAAGTAGTTCATAATTTTTTGGGTAACAAAAAGAACCCTCATTATTGCTAAACCGAGAGATTCTGAGATGAAAATTACCCCGGATTCGGATTCAGCTACCCCAAAACATGAAGTACACATAATAGGGCTCCAGGTCAAGACCTTTCTTTGTGTGGCTGCGTAATTCAACTTCTTTGCTTTATTTTATTGTTGATAATAGATTTTTTGACTAACTTGTTCAATTTTGGATTTTATCTGTGTCCTCAGATCGCTCTAATCATCATGACGTTATTGATTTCCCTTATATTTCGTCAACCAATTAATATGTCAGAGAACAGCAAGAAGGACTAGAAAGATTACTACAGCACTATACTCTTCATTATCAGACAAGTTATTGAATAATGTGTTTTAAATATATCAACATGAAAACAGTTACAAATAATCTGTACGAACAATAATTATTTTCTGCATATGTAGACAATTCAAATTCAGAGATTTTTGTAGAAAATTTATATAACATCTCGCTACCGATTATAGGTTAGGTTAGGTTAGGTTAGGTTATGGTATGTTTTACCCTATAAAACAAAATTTCCAAAATTCCACCGTTATCCATTCTTATATTGAACATAGCGTACAGCCAGTTTTGTCCTATTCGTTCTATAACTTACAGTCAACAAATCTGAGCATTCAATATTTATCAGAAGTTTTACCCCGTACAACAATACAATAAGTGCCATATCAAATCTCAAACTGATTAGGAATGTGTAGCACCTGAGGCTGACTCCAGTTCGGAGTGTTTGGAACATTGACGGGATTGGTTATGAATATACTAAACATGCACGCATACATAGGAAAGACCTCCATCAACTACTTCTCTATTGTTGTTCGAGTGGAAATGACATGTGGCTGCCGGACTGTTGGTTGAATACGGACAACTCAACTTCGAGTAATAATTAATTTAGCCGTTAGCTATTCAATATAAATTTCGAAGAGTTATTTAAACTCTCTACAGAAATTGATGACCTAATTGAACAATATTAGTTGTGTTATTCCTCTGGGCAAATTTCTCCAACAATTTGAAGAAATTATTTAATTTCTGTTTTACAGGGTGTAACATATCACAGTGTGTTTATTTAGTTAGGTCTTATGTAACATACATATATTTAATAGTTTATGGTATATAAAAAAAAAGTTCAGTTCTTAATTAAATTCAACTACAATAGATAAAAAACAGATATATGCGTATTAATACTTAATACCTAATTATAATGGATACACGCCAATAAATTCAATATGTTGAGTTTGATATCTGTTAAGCAAGAATCATTTATCAAATATTACAGTTACTTTACCCAAGAAAGAATACAATACCCAACGAAAGCCTTCTTTAATTTTATTAAATAATAATTGATAACTTTTTATCGGAATAGTTCGTTTTAAGGGGAAAATCAAATTTCCTTCATCGCATTTTTGGTCAATGCACTATTATTCGTACCTATAAGCGCCACATTAAATGGTGAAGACAACTCTTTCAAGTTCTTACAATTTAAGCTTTGTTATTTCAGATCTTTGGAATGTTTATGTATTAGCAGTAAATTCTCTGAGTTACATCCGTTTATATTGTCAAATATTTTAATATCCAATTTAGAGGCTAGAATTGTCAATGCAAACATTGTAATTTTTAATTCTTTTAATACCGTTGTGCTAATTTTCTATTGCAATTGAAAATAAGCTCTGATTTAGACACTGATACGTTTGAGTATTTGAATTATCTAAACTTTCTATGAATTGTAGTGTTATTCCCAAGAAATTCTAAAAAGACAAAGGTTGCAGCTAATTTACAAAATAAGAAAAAAAAAGTGCTTAATTACCTGTATTCTAAATTTACATATGCAAATAAAATACTTGAATACGATACAAGGAATATTAAAAATTTTTATAGCGGAAATTATTCTAGTTCTTCCATTTCTGTTTTTTCAAAGGATTGTTGTATTTTAATGATTTGGCTATGGAGTTAAAGAAATGTGAAACATCCATAAATACAAAAATGTGTATAGAGAATATATTAAAATTTTAAATATTTTAGTTTCATAATGAATGGGGATGAATATTAGATTTTTGAACTGCTAATATTCAGATGTAATATAACAGAATGATACGTAATAAAATGGTAATGAAATGTAAGGAAATGAAAAGTGATCTAATGTAATGAAATATAGTTAAATGTAATGTAATTTAATATATTTTAATAGTATTTGTTAACTAAAGAATAAGTAATTTCGAAAAGATTGTTGAGGAGGTCTTGAATTATTTTGTCTATTCATGAAATTGTCAGTGTCAAATTTTTTGACAAACAATAAATTCAAAATCAAAGCGAAAATTTTTTAGAAAAAAGCCTCGAAAACAACACTAAACGATTGACAACGACTCCAGACTCGGAGTTGAAACGTCTCCATACACAGATAAGTATTACACAATATACAATACATTACTTATATACAGGAATACTGATTGATCATTTTATAGACATCTCTTTCTCTCAGAAAAACTGTGAGGAAGAATCTCTGTACAGACAACCAGTAATCCGGGCAATTTTACGAAATTGCCTTACTACACTTTGTTCTACATATACAATTTTTTAAATACTTATCTGTTACAGGAAAAAGTTTGGAGGAGAGAAAACCCATGAATAGACAAAATAAAACTAAAGAATAGTTTACTTTATTATTTAATTACATTATCAGCAATACATTTATCAAAGAATATGATTCCAATAAAGAAATGGAAGTTAAGGAAATCTTAGACAATCATTTTTTAACACATTTACTTAAATGAAAAATGTGGCACTGCTGGTTACTCAAGCATCTCTTTTTGGTAAACAAGGTGTGATGATCCGCCCTACAAATTTTATTGTTTTGTCAAAATATTAGATATGAGAACATTTTATTGTGCGTCTTTTTCAATTGTAATGTGTATTCACAAATGGGGCAAAAAGTATTTCGTAGCTCTACGAATTGAAAAAGAAGTCGATTTCGGTGAATATATTATAGGTGAATTATTTTAATTTGCCCTATAACAATGACAATTTTGGTAAATATTAAGTGTGCACTAAGAAAGTTTTCCATATGTTTCCAATATAAGTAGACACACTATATGTACAAACGAGTTGAGAACCTTCAACTTTGTCTATTCATTATCAATCATTTTGACTTTACTCCAGTTACATTCATTTAAAATGTAAAATTTTGGTAAAAATTTGGTTTTCTATTGCTTAAAAAATGATTTATTTTAATATTTTTATGAGATCATGTCTTCTATTCTAATTCTAATTGTAACAAAATTAAAGGCACTGTAGTTTAAGCTAAATTCATATTTTTGACAAACCTCGTAAACAACGGAATTTTTTGAGAAATATATATTTTTTTAAATCTTACGAATATTTTTTCCATATATGGCAGTTTAAGTGTAAATGTAGGCGATATGAAAATCTCAATTTTAAAATCTGTTAAATAACATTTATTTTGATCAAATTTATTTCCAGTAAAGTTGATCGTTGATACTGAATAACAATAATTACATTAATTAATACTCCACCAACAAGGTACATAAATTAATGGTGTTGTTTATGTCCTAATATTTGGAGAGCTAGTGACCTATTTTTCATGAAGTGGTTAATTCAGGTAAATTTTACATAGAGGTATAGATAGGATAGTTTGCCATATTTGCGTGTGTATGGTAGGTAGGGCACATACAAGAAAAGCTATAAAACAATTTTTGTCTAAAAAGTTTATGAATCAGAAGCCAGCAAAAACCATTCGAATGTATATTTGGCCAAAATAACAAAATAAATAAAGGTGGACACTTTTGGATGCATTAGCAATTTTAAAATGTCTTAAAAACTTGTCAAACAATAAGACAACATTCCTTGACTATTACTATTAACTATCACAAAGAAGGTACATCTAGAATTATAAATTTTAACTGCTTTTCTTTTTCAGAAGCACTATATTTATGCTCAAAGTCTACCCTAATGACCGGTGTGATCCGAAATCTTAAATCTACGAATTATTTCGTTAAGAACTGGCGCATTCACCATTTATTAAATAAATGTAAAGATAAAACAATAATATAATTTATAATTATATATTTTCAGGTAAAAATAAACTTCTAGGAAAAAAGAAGTTTATTGGGATATTACGTCTCCACAGTGCCATCGAAACCTAAACTAATGCACTCATCAGATATAGTTTTGATCCAACCGACCACACTAGCCCAACATGATAAAAGACCTAAACAAGTGAGAAGTTTTCGACTATTTTCGACTATTCACCGAATTCTGTAAGTGACCTTTAACTGTTTCCTAGACCTGAAAGCATGGTTGGGTCAACGATAAACCTTCGAAGCTCTCAAGATAAGAGACTTCTCACTGGCAGCTAGCACCCCTGAAGAGGACATCAAGTAACTTATGTCACGATAAGACAAAAGCGTCAACTTTTTGACGATTTTGTAAAAAATAGATCCTGATATAGTCGTTTTTGTATAAAGTTATTATGTAAATTTATCTTATCGTATTTTTGCATATGGGTTCTAAATGTGCTACTGTCGGAACTGAGCTATGTGATTCTAATATTCCAGTTTCAGACAAGCATAGAATAAGTGCATTTTCTTACAATTACCCTAATATCTGTTAGAGAAAGCGTTTTAAATTTATAAAAAATACACTTTTATTTTCCACACATAGACTTTTTATTTTATCTGCTACATGATTCGCTTGATTATTATAAAAATACATATGTATTTAATTTTCTAATTTGGTCCCCAAAATTAACATTAGAATTTTATTTTACTAATAAACTTTCAAGGGATCCTTTTATAATCTACTGGAGACAAATTATTTAAAAATACAAATAAAATGTATTTTTCAAATTTTAGTGTACTTTCTAAAGAGGTAATTAAGTCGATGTTTAATACTTTTGGTAATATATTTTACACAAATGATTTAAAATTGATATATTTGTAATTCACATAATGAGCCTTTTATTTGATATATTACATGATGCTTTTGAAAATTTAATTTTTATTTTCCATTTAATTCTATAATTTGTCCCCAAAATTAATATTGGGGTTTTCGACAAATTTTTCTTATAATTTTTCAAATGGGCCCCAGTACCCCTAATTATTTTCAAAATTTTAGGTAGTCTGGTTTCGGAAATTAAGGGGGAAATGAGAATTTTTATATATTTTTGTTAATATCTTGTAAATAATTAATTTTAAAAATATGAAAAATATATATTTGTATTCCTCATAATGAGCCCTTCTATTTGATGTATTGCATGATGCGTTAAAAAAAATTTATTTTCCGTTTAATTCTATAATTTGGCCCCAAAATTAATATTAGGGATTTCTTCGTATTTTTCCTGTAAACAATAAAATTTAGGTCGTATAGTTTAAGGAATAAAAGGGGGAATGGATAATTTATATATTTTAAAATATTCATTTCAAAAATATGATATATATATATATATATATATATATATATATATATATATATATATATATATATATATATATATTGGTCATAATGAGCCCCTTAATTTGATATATTACATGATGCTTAAGAAATAATTTTAATTTTATGTTTTCCATTTAATGCTCTAATTTACACACTAAAATTAATATTAGAGGTTTCTCCTTATTTTTCCAGTAAAATTCAGATGACGCCTCCATCTCTAGTTTTTTCAAAATTTTACGGCTTATAGTTTTGGAGATAGGGTAGGGGAAATGGATAAAATTATTTCAATTTTTGTTAATATTTTTAAAATAATTTATTAAAAAAAAAGAGAAATTTGACACACACACATTTGGAATGTGTTCGATGGCACATTCCATAGAGAATATTCAAAAAAATGTATGAATTAGATGTTGCGGTTTTAGTTCAATGCTCGTTCAATGCAAGTATATAAATAATTGACGAAGGACCTTTAGCGGAACAATCAATAAACACGTGCCGTCACATAAACGAATCACCAAATAAAAGTTATCACTAACCTTTAAGTCGAAGCTCTGGTGATTTCTTGGGTCGTCTTTCTTTAGAGGCTAGCCCAGTAACAGCAGGAACAGTTTCTTAGAGCTTCGTCTGGACAACACGTTACACAAAAAATAGCGACGTAATGTTCATTGATTGAGCAGACAAAAATGCGAGTTTAACAACAAATGATGCGCTTTTGTAAACACAAAAGAAACAAAATGAAAGCGGTTTAGCGGTCGTTACGAACGAAGCTACTAACTCGCGGAATCGTAACGCAAAAAAACAACAATAGGCGCCGTCTCTTCAGACGGGATCAAAGCGTGACCGAATAGTTCGGAGCACAATACACGAACCTCCCAAGCGTCCAAATTGCTAGGGATCCGAAACACGAATGTCAATACTGTCTATATTTTACACGCAAAAAAACACTTACAATTAGCATTAGCGCGACGGAAGGTTTTAGAAAAGGTGCAGAAGTTTAAAAATCAATGAAGTAATTCAATCAAATTGAAAACAATACACCAAACAAATTGCGGGAACGCACCATTCCGCCAGCCTTGAATTACTTATTTCAAAACTAAGGGGCCACTGGCAGTGGACAAAGCTTTACAAGAGGTCGCTTCAAAGTACCACTTGCAGTTCTAACTGTAGCAACGCGTACAACACCATCACCTCCAGGATGTACGTCAATAATGCGCCCTAATGGCCATTTCAAAGGAAGTGAAGTGTCTTGCTTCAAAATAACAAGAGTACCTGGCTTAACAACCTTTGAAGGATCAGTCCATTTGCTCCGTTGATGAAGAGTATGTAAATATTCTTGCGACCAACGTTTCCAGAATGCCTGATGCGAACGACTCAGTAACAGCCATCTATTAAGATGATTAGATGGGACAGATAAGAAATCAGATTCAGGAGGTGCTGTTAAAGGTTCCATGGTAAGAAACATTCCAGGACTCAAGGCGGTAAGATCCGATGGATCGTTGCTACAAGGGGTTATAGGTCGCGAGTTTAAAACTGTGCAAATACAGTAGAAAGTTCTTCGTAGGTTAGGATTTGATCTCCAACGACACGTCTTAAGTGAGCTCTGACACTACGAATTACTCTCTTTGCGGATAGAGTCCAAAATCGTTGCTGCAAGAGAAATTGAACGGTTTGGATTCTCGCGTGAAGATTGGTGACATCTACTACCAACTATAAGAGTTCCCTGTTCATCAAGAAACGGCGAAAGTTTACGAAGCGATTAGGGCAAAAGTTTTCGTTCTCGAAGAAGGGAAGTTCTCTTTAGAAAAATATTGATCTTGAACATAGCGAACAATGCGAAGCTGAGCCTGATATAACTCAGCAGCCAAAAATGATCCAGAGCCCCGACTGGATTGCGGGCGTTATCAACAAAGCGACAAATGTGAGCTATAATGCGGGTAATGCGATTAGTAGAAGAATGTTCTTCTAACAAAGTACCAAATAAATTTGGTAAAGCGGTGACTTGAAGCGCCACTATGCGGGCTTCAGTCATAACTATCGGTGACATGCTTGAATCTGAGCAAGCATGTGGCAAACAAGCGGTAATCAACAATTGTGGGCCTTTCCACCAAAGTGTATTGCGTAATAACTCTGATGGCAAAGTGCCGCGGGAACCCAAGTCAGCGGGGTTATCACAAGATTGAATGTAAAACCAATGAGAAGAAGGAATTTTTTCCTGAATGTAAGCAACTCGATTACTGACAAATGTCTTCCAACGGTTCGGGGAAGAACTAAGCCATGAAAGGACTACCGTGGAATCTGACCAGCAACGAATCACCTTGAACAACAAACCAATGAGCCAACTTAGCGGTAAGAACTGAAGCACACAGTTCCAATCTGGGAAGTGACAAAGTTTTCAAAGGGGCAACTTTCGATTTAAACAACACAAAAAAACTTTGACGAAATCCAGATGCGGTTTCGAACACAAAATAAACAACAGCATAACCTTTCTCAGAAGCGTAACCAAATGTGTGAAGTTCACAACTAGAAAAGTTTTCTATAGCAAGCAGGTGAGCCAAAACTAAATTCTGTAAGGTCAACAAAATAGCGATAATGTCTTGCTGCAATTTGGGACCGATAAACAAACAATCATTCAAAGATAACCGATGAGGTACACTACACGAAGTTTGGTTGTGCTACTATCAGGTTTCAAAACACAATGATGCGGTACGTAGTAACAATCAGAAAAAGTAGATGGATCGGGAACCAACTCCATATGATCCAGCTCCAAATACTTTTTCAGAAAATCACAATATTGTTTGTAGAGATCTGGTTGCTGTAGAAGACGTCTTTCTAAAGAGTAGAAACGTTGTACGGCGAGATTATACATTCCATCAAAAGCAGGAAGTGTATTTCGAAAAGGAAGAGGTACAACGAATCTACCTGAATCCAATCTCCTGCAACCCTCGGAAAATATTTTTTCACAGATAAGATCATCAGGGGACTGAACCAGTGCGGTAGGAACATCTTCAATTGTCCAGAACCTTTGGAGTGAATCATCTAATGATACTACATCTTCAATTTGACAAAAAAGTGAAGTTGGGTTTATGACTGACTGAGAGTGAGAGTTAACAGAACTCGAAGACACTCTACCCATAAGGATGTAACCAAACACAGTATTAATAGCATCAGGAACACCTTCCTTTCCCAGAAGGCGTCCATCCAACAAAATTTGGGAGAATATATCGGCACCTAACAAAAGGTCAATAACGCCTGGGCTATTGAAACCAGGATCAGCAAGTTTCAAATTGGTTAGATATGTCATATTAGCCATGTTAATGGGCGCAACAGGCATATCATTGCAAATGCGGGGTAAAACAATAGTATCAATAACAAAATTGCACTCACGCTTGACTATAGAGCGAAGAGAAAGGGTAAGAGAGCCCTCAGCAGAGGTTCTCTGCACAGAACCTAGCCCGTTGAGTTGAATCGAAGCGGGCGTAGGTCGGAAGCCAAGGCGTTTCACAGCCTTGCTCGCAATGAATGATGTCATGCTACCAGAATCTAGCAGACATCGCAAAGTTTGATAAGAACCGTGCTTATCTAATACCTCAACTAAAGCGGTAGATAACAACACATTTGAATTGTATGACAAAAGTGAACTATGACAAGAAGTCTGCGGTAGAGAAGTTTCGGGACTTTCAACAGTATTAATGGTACTGGATCCACCAGAAGTGGAAGCCAGGTTTGCGGGGGGAGCTTTAGATTCAGACCCAATACCTGAATCAGCACGATTTACAAAATGAAGCAATGTGTGATGGTGTTGTTCGCAGTTGCGGCAAGTGGATAAAGATTTACAGCGATTCGACTGATGAGAATCGCTCAAGCAATTAAAACAAAGTCTAAAATCTTTAAGAAACTTAAACCGCGCGGATACTGATTTGTTCAAGAATTCAGAACATTTGTAAATCGCATGATCGGATTTACAAACTAAACAATTTCTATTCTTAGTGACAAACAAAGATGTAGTGAACCGGGAAGAATGTTGCTTTGAATTCAATGGTAACTTTTTGTCAACACTTCGCTTTGCCTTGCGGGATAATTCAACATGTTCAAAGGCATCGCAATGCTTCGACAAAAAATCAACAACTTCCGAGAGGATCGGAAAGTCATCTTGAGCGGTCACAGTACCATGGTAAAGTTCAAATTTAGCGGCTAAATTCTTTGGAACTCGTTTCAACATCATCTGAATGATACAAAAATCCCACTGATTTACTGGTAAACCCAAATTCTTCAGTGCTTCCAAATTATCACTGAAGTCATCCAATAACTTCCGAACCTCTGAAGGGCTATCTGAAGTTAGTTGAGGAATTGTTGTAAAGCTGACCAATGAGACTCCGCGATTAAACGAGTTCGCTTGAATTTTTTAAAAAGTGTTTCATAAGCACTCACGTAATTGTTTTGTGTTAGTTTAAAATTCTTAATAACCTCAAAAGCAGGCCCTTTTAAAGCTAACTGCAAATATTTGAACTTCTGCATAGCACTGAGTTTTTCATTATTGTGAATTAATGAATCAAACAAATCAATAAAAGTACCAAATTCCAATGTCTCCACTAAATGAAGGCAAATCAATTCGCGGCAAAGCAACACTTTCCGGTTCCCGAGCTATATTTTGTGGCGTAGAATTCTGAACAGATTTCAGTTTAGCAAAAATAGACCTAATTGAATAAAACAATTTTTCAAATTTATTGCGAATGTCATCCTCAAAGTCAAAATCATCGTTTTCTGAAATTTATCCAACAATGGAATTGTGATGTTTAAAAAATTCGGAATGGATTGAATCCGACTTCAAAAATATACTAGATTGGTAGGTAATTAATTTTTACAGAATGAGCACCTTTTAATGTTTACATTTGTTACTTCCTGGGTAGGTACCTTACAACATTGAAGGTGTTATTTATTTGCTAGAGTTGTATTTTGATATAATTAGTTTTAGCTTTTTAGTTATAGGTAGAAGTCGGTTATATTTTTTTAAAAAAATGTTTTATTTTCAACTTTTTAGTTTTTTTGAACTCAGGTAGTTTTCATTCTTTATTTTGTATGTATAACCTTAATAGACAGAACCAGGTAACATCGAAAGCCTCAACATTACACAATGATAATTTATCATTTAAATTGACAGGTAAATCTTTACGAACAAAATGTACCAGTACGCGTTGACTTAATAAGCCCAAAATATATTTATGCCTTATGGACTACGCCATGTAACTTTTCTTCAACTTTTTTGACAACCCTGTATAACTATAGATAATTCCACTCCAACCTATGTACCAACCATCCTGTACATACGACTGCCCACGGACAAGCATAAATTTGTTAGCTGTCTTCTGTAAAGTATAGGACAGAGTAGAATCCATCCTATATTTACCCCATAAATTATTTAATTTTAACATTTTATGTTATCGCCCTGTGTAATATTAATTCCTCTCCACACTTTATGCAATTTCTTATAGGCTATAAAAGAAATAATTTTTTAATCACACTTTATAAATATAATTCAACTCCAGCATATATTTCAACCATCCTGTATATGATTTGCTTATGTCCACATCATGTAACAGTTTTTTAATCACCCTATATAATTTTAATTTCACATTTTTTTCAACATTTTTATACCACCAAACGTCCAGTCCACCCTATATTCCAACCATCCTGTATATAAGGCTGCCTACGGACCACTATCATTCTAGTCCGTCCTATATTTCAATTTTCATATAAATGCAACTCCTTCTTGCCACTTTACTTTGTGATTTTGTTTGCTATAACTAAACACCCTGTCTATAGGCCACCAAGTACCAGTTTAAAGTTTGACATGTGTTGTCACTGAATTTTCTATTAGGCCGGGAGAATGAGACAACAAAAAGTACCGTCTTCGCAAAATGGAAAAATTTGCATTTAAATAGGTATTTATCTGGTATACAAACAAAACGAGCTTGGTACTCATTGATTTAAGGAGCCGAAAATACTATGCTTTACTACCTATATGGTTGAAATGTACATAGAAAATTTTCAAATTCGCAATTAAAACTTTCAGTGCCTAAAATTAGCGCACTATTACGTTGGAATTAAAATATTTATGAGGAAATGTCTGTTATATCATTTCGATGAAATTTTTTATAAGAATTTTGGAATTTTCGGCGATTATCTGCAAAACTGCAAGTTGCACGTCGCAGAAAAGTATATGAGATCACCTAAGGATCTTCCTTAATAGATTAAACGTTAAAAAACTATACACATCCATAAGGAGTTATCGAAAAATCGACTAAAATATTAGGGATATTGGTCGATTTCCATGCACGCATGTGTTCATTCACAAATTTTATCACTTTACCAATAGAATTCTTTTCTAAAATTTGATGTTTCACCAATTCGGATATATTAAACAAGACCATATTCATTCAAAACGGTGCACCACAGGAGAAGAAATCAGGTAACATACATACAAAAAAAAAAAGCGAAAAAATACACGACGAATTGATAACCTCCTCCTTTTTGGAAGTCGGTTAAAAATGTACAATTTTTTATTGTTGAAGTAGAAAATATCTGACCAAACGTCAAATAAATTTAAAACAATTTAGCAAAATAACCAAACAAACAAAACGAGCTCTTGTAAGTTTTTAAGGGGGCAAAAAAATTGCGTTTTATTTCCAACGGAATGAGTGAATATCCCGAACTTGCTTTCTCTTCTAACAAATAAAGAAACGAAAATTCAATGCGGTTTTCAACAATAATTGTAACGAAAAATCAATGGTTTTTTTGATCGTTAAACTTTGCACGAAATTAACTCAAATGTATCCGGCCCGGAGTTGGACCAAATTATGTAATTTATTCGATAATCTTTGCACGAAATTAAGTCAAATTGCATCCGGCTCAAAGATGGACCAAATTATGTAATTTATTCGATAATCTTTGCACTAAATTAACTCAAATTGCATCCGGCTCGAAGATGGACCAAATTATGTAATTTATTCGATAATCTTTGCACTAAATTAACTCAAATTGCATCCGGCTCGAAGGGCCAAATTATGGAATGTGTTCGATGGCACATTCCATAGAGAATATTCAAAAAAATGTATGAATTAGATGTTGCGGTTTTAGTTCAATGCTGGTTCAATGCAAGTATATAAATAATTGACGAAGGACCTTTAGAATCAATAAACACGTGCCGTCACATAAACGAATCTCCAAATAAAAGTTATCACTAACCTTTAAGTCGAAGCTCTGATGTTTTCTTGGGTCTTCTTTCTTTAGAGGCTAGCCCCGTAACAGCAGGAACAGTTTCTTAGAGCTTCGTCTGGACAACACGTTACACAAAAAATAGCGACGTAATGTTCATTGATTGAGCAAACAAAAATGCGGGTTTAACAACAAATGATGAAACATGAACAAAATGAAAGCGGTTTAGCGGTCGTTACGAACGAAGCTACTAACTCGCGGAATCGTAACGCAAAAAAACAACAATAAGCGCCGTCTCTTCAGACGGGATCAAAGCGTGACCGAATAGTTTGGAGCACAATACACGAACCTCCCAAGCGTCCAAATTGCTAGGGATCCGAAACACGAATGTCAATCCTGTCTATATTTTACACACAAAAAAACACTTACAATTAGCATTAGCGCGACGGAAGGTTTTAGAAAAGGTGCAGAAGTTTAAAAATCAATGAAGTAATTCAATCAAATTGAAAACAATACAAATTGCGGGAACGCACCAACAATACTTGTGAGCTTTCCATGAACATGTGCCATCTATCCACTAAAATTAGGATTGACTTCCTACAGTTTCTCACATGTAGCGTTTGTAGGTTCAGATTGCACTATTGCTAGTATCATAATAATATATTGATTCAAAGTCAAAAACTATTATTTAATTTTTATGAAGACGACTGGCAATAAAATAGATAACAATATTCAATAAAATAGTTTTTTTCTTGAAACGAATGAATACTCCAATCAGAACAACCTATTATCTCTTGTCTACATGCCGGAGAAAAGGTAATGTCTGCTCAAGCTTTTTATAATTATAATGTTCAATTATGTAGCCAGAATACTTAAATTTTCAATATTCCGAACTCATTAAACCATAGACCATTAAAAATTAAGATTACAATTAGATATGAAACGCGATACCGGGAATCGTAAAAAACTATTTGCTTCTATTATTGAATTGGAACATAGTCAACATTTGGAATTTATTTAATTAATATTATTTTAATCGATCCATGCAAATGAATGATGCAATATGAAATTATTAATTAAAAGCTGTGAATATTAGATAAACATTGTATAATGAAACACAATCGTATTAAAGTGTCAATAAAAGCTTGAAATATGTTACGAGTGCGTATTATTTTATAGGAATTGTTTAATATTCGGGAATGAATCCTAAATATCAAATTTATTATTTCCAGTACTTGAGTGAAACTATGCAGGCGTATCTCCTGTTAAAATTACATGAATACAATATTGCCAAATGATTCTCATTAAAAACTAACAAGTAATGCTATACATTAAAACTTACCTGGCTAGGATGATAGCCCAAGTGTTCTTGGAACAGAGGTTTGGAATCACTAGAAATAAAATGAAAACATAAACAGGTTATAACATAATATAATATGATAGGTCGTAATATTCCAAAAACAATACTATGTGAAAGAAATTCTCATCATTTTCCAGAAATGCCTTACTCTTGCACAAAATTCATATTTATGGATTACCAAAAATCGGATTCAACAAAATATCGACATAATCGAATCATATCTTACAGTAAATACGAGAAGTGTAAAAAATTTAAGATCCTTAAACAATATCGTAGGTTCAGTTGACATGGGTTAGAAGAATAATACGAAAACAGATACTGATCATGGGATTCGGAAACCAAGATCCGAGAGAGCCTTGTGGGTCGTCAACTATCTGGGTCACCTCTTAAGTTTTATACTTGGAAAATCAAGACCTTACAGAATGCCCAATAAACAACCACCGAATTTATTACTCATGCAACCTCAACGACCTCAATCACTGAATTCATTCTGAATAAAAAACAGCTCGTCGTTTGATTAGGAACTTAATGACATCGATAAACTTGACAAACGAAATGAATTGTTTTGCAATGATTTGAATGACACCCTGAAGAATCTATGCCAACGAAGCATACGATTAGTAATCGGCAACTTCAACGTAAGTCCATTTGGATACAGCTTGAGACATAAACTCGAAGAACGATTGATTCCAGCTACCAGCCAGACGGAGATCACCACAAGATACCCAAGACCACATCGCCGAAAACAGATCGACTACAACATGCTGAACAAAAGAGCCAGAAATTAATTTTCTATTTTAGTAGTAATCATTTTTAACCTACTTCCAAAAAGGAAGAGGTTATAAATTAGTATGCAACTTTTTTTAGGTATGTGGGGCGATTACTCAAAAACAGCTTGGGCAATTTTGGTAATTTAAACTGCATTATATTAAGAAACATTACAAAAAGGTCCCATATAATTGTCTACAACATGAAATTTACGGTTTTCTAGAAAATCAGAAAAAAAAAGTAAATAAGGGACTAGATTTCAGCGATTTTCAATGAATCTTCACTGTTTTCTCTAAAACTGCTCAAGCAATTTGAATATTATAATATTATAAATTGTATTCTATATGTTCCAGCTTGATTCCATACATTTTTCTATAACGCAAAACATACCATTTTTCTGAAAATCGGAAAAATATATGCAAAAAACTAAACATCATGGTAAATGTCAAATTTTTATCTTAAATATCTAGTTTAAATGATATGTCATGAAAGGGTGTTTTTAATGGTTTTCAAATTGATGCATTTGAAAGTCAGTTTCTGTTAGAGACGAAGTTATAGTCGCGTAAAATGGCAGAAAATGTTCCGTTAGTTTATGGAACCGAAAATTTTTAAGATATGTCGGCGAACTCTTCTATATGGTATTCGGTTGTAGGTGCGTGCGTGCACATGACTTTTGGTGGTACATAAGCCGTTGTATACATAGGATGGTTGAAATATAAGTTGGAATTGAATTAGTTATACAGAGTGGTTCTAAAAATATTGTATTGGGTGGCACATAAGTAGTTACAAGATGGTTGAAATAAAAGTGGAGCAAAACTATAGTTATATAGAGCGGATATTTGCGTTATAGGACGGAAAATAATTACAGTTAAACAAAAGGCTTTAAAAATTGTCAGAAGCAGTTGAATATTCAGGATGGTTGAAATATAAGTTGGAGTAGAATTATAATTATACAGGGCGGTTTAAAAAAGTTAGATAGTTTAGAATATAAGTGTTGCTTATACAAATTGTTTGAAGTAAGGGTAAAATTATTGTTATTCAGGGTGTATCAAAAATTTGTTATATAAGCATAAGCAGTTAGGGTATTTGAATTATAAAACGTAGGACGAAGTATAATTATAGACAAGGGTTCAAAACATTTTAGAAACAGTTGCATATACCGGGTGGTTGAATTAAATGGTAGAGTAAAATTATTGTTTTAAAGTGTAAATTTTGTTATATAGGGTAGACCATGAGCATTTGCATAAATTGAATACTAGACATATGGGACGAAATAAAATCATTGGTATATAGTGTACTCTCCACACTATTGACTCTTTCTATTTTTCTATTTTTTAAATTGTTCCTGTATAAGTATAAATCCTCTGATTTATACTTATATATATTAAAGATTTCAGGACCGTTGTGATATTGTATTGAGTTGAATTGTAGTTGTACAGGGCGATTCAGAAAATGATAGACTAATAAGTTATACAAGTGGTCGCTCAGTGGTCGAAATTCGACCCTATTTCATGAAATTATATTTTTATAAGAAACAGAGTTGTGGAGAAAGCGGAGAAGTAGATGTAATGACCCAAATTGTTCACTCATATTGACAAATCTATTGCAATACAAAAAAAAAATGGAATCAATTATCGGTATTCGAAATATTTTTGATGAATGAATGACCCCCAAATTTTTAACTGGAACCGCTCCTGGCAAAATATTCGATATAATAATTCGAAGATTGTTCTTTGCAACCTAAAAGTTTTCGTCATTTGCGGTTTCAATCAAGTTCAGGAATATTAAAAAAAGAAAGGACCAACAACCCTAGGAGATATTAATTATTTTATACATTCTCTATTGTCCGCTGTCTGGCATTTTTTACACAACACCTTCGGGAAGGTTGTGATAATAATATATTAATCAAATAATTAAATTCACATTAAAAACAGAATATTTAATATGAAAGTTACCGCAACGCGTCCGAATAATCAATACTGATCTACTACATTGACTATTTTACCACTAAACACTAACAACGCTTGTATGGCACTTCCAGAAGTACATGCTCTAAGAATAACGATCGCTCCATATATAATTACTCAATGTTTGGAATTTTAACTGACTGGCTTCGGCGGCACTGTCAGCTGTTTGGCGTTGACAATATGGACGTAAATAATGAATTTTTATTATATTTTATTTAATGAATGAACCAATATTATAAATTAATATTAGCATTCTGCACTGAAGGTCGTCAGTAGTTACTTGCCTATTTATATATAGATATAATATATATATTAAAACAAATGAAAATGTTAAAATACATTTATAAAATATAGGCAAAGAATACAAATTAGAGAGGGAGAAAGAGAAAGGAAAAAAGAGAGAGAGATAAGAATACACTACCTTAAATCAGATAAAGACATGTCTGAAAATAGTGATTTATTACACACGGTTTCTAAACGGTTATTATTTTAAGTCAGCTGAAGTCGGTTCTTTTTAAATATAAATTATACAATCTCTTTTTAAAGTACTTTCAAGTTATTATCTCACAATAACATCCGGAATAAGTCAAAATCAGTTTCACCTTACACCCAATATATAAGAATATAAGAATTATATTTTAACTGTCCAATTCTTTTATTGCCTTTAACAATAAACTTGTAATTTATATTCATTATACCCGCTAGGATTCATATAATTTAAATAAGATTACAAAAATCCTGAACTTATGTACAGAAATCATAAGATGCTTAGATTTAATTTAATGTCGGGAAACTCGGGATATATTATTAGATCAGGCTGCCCCGGTGATAGAGGAAGAAGATAATATATTTAATCCAAACAGCCATCGTCATTGTAACAAAACTTGACTACTGAATTATATCAATTCAAAAAACTGCCAGCTGTTAGGATAAGGCAAGGCTTCATTCACTGAAAAAACTTGTCAACATAATTACTGTCCGATTGATTGAATGAGTTTCAAGCTGCAAATTTTCTCAGAATTCGAATGTTCTGTGGAATGTAAGTCAAGTCAAAAAAGTATTTTGGTATTATATATCTGTGTTATATTTGGATATTACGAATATAAGCTATATTTGTTTTTCAACTGTTACTAACATATAACTTTGAATTTGTTGAGTGTAGCTTTAAATTAACGCAAGAAACACACACTAATGACATTTTTGTACATGTTCGAAATATAATTAATAGAGTAACCTCTAAATATATACATATATGAAAGCATTATAGGGATACAGTCTTTGACCCAAAGAACAAAAAGAATATCAATAATGTTCAACTTAAAAATATAATGAAAGACAATCGAATTTCGAACAGTGGACAACCACTAGTTAGTTTTATTTGATATATAAACAGAAAGAACCGCTCAAAAATAAGATACATTTAACAATCTATTTCTGTATTTTATTTACAATTTCATTTTTATGAAATCGATAAACCGTCTATTCCGACACTTGTTATGATTGGCTATTTTTCACCCACAATTATTGGAATGAAATTAAGTAATAATTAATTTAACTGCCTCTCCAAACCGCAGAGGCATCTTAAGAATTTCATTATCTCGAATTCTTTTACTCTTCGAAGAGGTTTTTCCTGCCATTTCCTTTCTTTATCCTCTCATTTATTTTATTTTAACAAACATATATCTTTCCCTTCAGAGTTGACCCACAAAAAGTTCGTCCGAAGAAAAGAAGGAATATCCTTTAACGTCGTTTCTCCAGACGTTTTTCCGGCTATAGTGTGAATTCTTAAGGTCTTTTATGTTAGAATAAAAATATGAGAAATGACCAATGGATATATATATATATAATATATATATATACACCAATAAAATACGACGACTATCTTTCCTTAGGTTTCGGTTTCTTTATGTTTTATAAAGTTACGTAATTTGATAGCTTTGGATGGAAGCTTTTAAGAACATTTACCGTGATGGAAATGTACTCTGGTAACATTAATTTGGAAAAGTGTATAATCTTACATTCGCTTTAGAGGAATTTTTCTTTGACTCTTTTTTTTATTAAAACTTATTTCTTAATTAGTTCTTTAGTAAAATTCTTTAGGATTATTCCCTAAATTAACCATTTAAGAATATGTAAAACAACAAAACAAATATTTTAATGTAGTATATAAATTTTAACTAATTAATTTAATAGGTTCGACTTGCCTTTACCGTGTACGTATATATAGAAGAATATCTCAGTCATCAAAGATTTTCTGCTAAAATTGTCTTAATTCAAAAAATTCAGAGGAACTACAACAATAAATAACGAATAAATATTAATGCAATAAATAATGACATTGGCCTAAAAATAAGCATCAGGAAAACGAAGGTAATTGATAATGAACTAGCAGAGACTCATGACTTCTCAATAAACACAAATCTAGAAAAAAAGAAGAAAACAGGGTGTTGCATACTTACCGTACAAATGTAAGTAGCATAATGCTTAAGCTCATTTCAAGCAAAACAATGTCCTATGGACAAGCATCCATAATATCAATATAGTATGTTGTGATTTCAATTATTTTCGTTCTTAGTTTATTAACATTAAAGACGTCAATTGATTACTCAGTCCTACAGTTGTCAAATATGGTTTCTGTTCGTGATAAATATAGATTTCTTCTAAACGTTGTTTCTGGCATAATCTTGATTACTTTTATGTTTTTTTGGGCAATAACACCACAATCGAAATACAACGACGTATATTGAACGAAAACCAACGTTTCAAAGTCTGTCCTGACTTCGTTGTCAATGGCTTTATATTTATTTCGATTGTGGTGTTATTGCCCAAAAAAACATAAAAGTAAATTTAGATTTGCAACATGCCTAGACTATTTTTTTCTAACAGAAATTTTCGGGCTGCTTGTTGGCAGGGGCGGACCCAAAGCTGAACTTCATGGGGTCAATTTTGTATGTGTGGGGGAGAAGGCGATCTCGTACGAATTTTACCTAAGTAGAGCCATTGCATGAAAAATAGTTGACTTTTGATTTACTTTTTTTAAACTCTTAGACACAAAGGTTCATCTTTTTAGTGTTGAACTCACTGACTTGGAGGCTCCCGGAGGAGGCGATCAGACATATCCCTCCCACCTTTGGATCTGCCCCTTCTTGTAGAGGTATGGGCGACGACTTGCAGTAACTAGAAACGCTCCATTTGACATAATTTGAAAATAGAGCAAAATATTCTATAAAGGAGAGTTCAAGAAATCATATTTCATTATTATGAATCTCCTCCCTATTTCATATTTTACAATTTTTGTCTTAGTAGTAAACGCCTATAGCTCGACAACCATGGAAACTTGAATATTTTCATTTGAACGGGATTAAAGTCTCGAATAATTATTTCCGTTCAGGTTTGCTTGGAGCAGCAATGAATAAAAGGATCAAATTGCATGGATGACATTCGGAAGAAATAAGTGTAGAAAGTCAGTCCACTTCAAAAAAGTAATGAGCGAAAAAGAATAGAAAGGATACGAAATACCTAGGTAATATATATTTGTCACACAGTAAAATTCGTGAAATGCCAATGGACAGTACTACACCCACTAGACCGTCATCTGATGACAGATTTTGGACCACCAATTTCTCGCTTCTGTCTCGAAATGGGTTAAAAAGTGTATTATTTTTGAATACAATGAGACGAAATTTACGAGAGAACCGCGTAGTTTACATAAGAAAAACTCATTTGACATTTTCCGAATAAATATGTTTTTGAACCGTTTTTTCTCGCTTCTGTCACGTTGACTAGGCTGACTGCACACGGAGCTTCTCGTCATAGATGCTTAGAAAATTCGTCTTGCAGCGACGATTCCTATACACCTATAAGAAACGTAGACGGAGCGTAAATTAAACGTACGGGTATAGTATGGAGTGTAGAGTAAAAGGAGGACAAACTTATATGGGAATAAAACTGAAAAACTGTTCAGCGGACGGTTTCAAATAAGAAGTTCAAGAAATGACCAGAATGGCGCAAATGTGACCACAGGGTACGTTATGAAGTTAATTGTCTACGGATTGAAATACACAAATCCTACATTTAGAAGTGAATCGACTGAAAAAGTGATAATGATGTATTAATTAGTAAAAATGGTAAATAAAACGTAGAAAATCTGTTATGTGAACTTCTCTTTGTAAATGGTTGTCTCCGTTTCTTGTAATCTCTGCAAGTGATATGAGTTAATAGTGTTTTAATTGTGATATAAATTAATAAGCGTGTGCCCCAGTTTTGACTTTTTATGAAACGGAGTGAATTTATAAGTGTTATTTTGTTATAAAACTTTTTGAAACAGTTAAACATTGGGAAAAATTTGTATATTTGTAATATTTTTATATTTACTAACAAATAGATGTCTTTGAATTAGATGTAAATAAAAATTATTTATTTTTACATTCTTTTGTTCAAATTACTTATTTATTTTGAAAAGTGTCCCTTTACAAAGTTGGTGTTTCTACTTCCTTGTTCACCTCTGTCTGGATAAAAGGTAGGTAATTAACAATTCTTTTCATCACTGAATAAACAGCTACAATTAAGTTATCTCTTCTGTTATCATTATGTAATAAATTCCACTTGCATTTTATTCTAGAATAGTTCCTTTTTCAAGGATTCTAACATTTTCACACACTGGTTTTCCATATATTTTCTCTTGTCTAGTGGGACAAAAATCTCCATTAACTACAATTAAATGAGTATTTTTGGCATCTTTCTGCTGTAGTTGTATTTTAAATATTTCCAAAGGTACGTCTGGTGAATGCCCCTGGAAAATTATCTTCAGAACTTTGTTGTAGTTCTCGAGTTGATGGACAACGCCATAAGCAGTTTAGTAATTATATAATAATGGGTTACGAAAAACACAAGTATGTCGGATCTAATACGCTCCGTGTGCAGAATGCCTAAATGAATTCTATCATGCAACCTAGCTGCAAAATACTGTTATAAAAATCCATCCAGTCCGTCCCTGGTTTCATTCCGTGAGACATCATTCGCTGGGATAGAAAAACAAAAAAGCTAGAAGGTTCGGATGGAAAAATACATCTCGAAATAACTCGACAACTGTAAAATTGGCACCGAATTGTACAAGAGAATTAGATGCTGATTTTAAAAGGAGCGGCCCATCATCGAAGCAGTTAGTTAGTAGTAGTAGTATATAACAATAAGATAGGCATAAATGGGCATGAAGCCAAAGGGTTGAGATAAGAACGTGATCATGTAAGAAATCGTAACAACATGGGCACGATTCTCTGGTTTTTGCCAAGCGAAAGAATAAAAATTGATATCGAGAGTAATCCACAATAAAATTGTTTGCGAATGGCCAAGTATGATTAAGGAACGGAAAATATTGTGGAAACTTAAATGATTTCTGTCCTTAATGTGACTTCAGCATTTGCAAACTATGCAATTTTTTTGTGGACTGCGCTCGATATCGACTTTCATTCCTTTGCTTGACAGGCGCGAGAAAATTGTGGTAATATTGTTACGTTTCCTCACAAGATCAAGGCCTTATATTCAACTCTTTGACCATATGCGTCACTAATGGCTATCGTATTTTCATGCTTGGTTTCATAATTGAATTACTTGATTCAAAATAGCAGAAGCGAGAAAATCGATCTAAAACATTGAGTTATATATATATATATATATATATATATATATATATATAATATATATATATATAACCGTTGCATGCTGTTAAATCATGTGAAGGTCATCTTTGATAGTTCAGCTTCAAGCATTGTTAATAGTTCAGTAGTAAAATAGTCAATGTAGTAGGTTAGTATTGATTTTTCGGACAAGTACCAGTAACTTTCGTTTTAATTATTCTGTAAGTTTTTGTTGTGAATTTCATAATTTTATTGTAGTAATTATTTTCACATTCTTCCGAAGGTGTGGTGTAGCAAATTGACAATCAGTGGACAACAGAAAATACATTAAAGATTGTAGTTTTTATAAGGTTGTTGCAAATGACGAAAATTTTTAGGTTATATATTTTTTAATTCAACATATTTGTCAATATTGTCGTATACTTAGTGGGTTCAATTAAAAATTATAAAACTAATATCCACTTTCACTATTCTAGAACTTTATTTACATTCAAACAGCTGATTCAATAATACAATAATAATCCCATATAAGCTAGTCGTCGCGGTATCACTGCTTGGCGATCGTGCCGTGCTTCTTTTATATCACCAGCGTAGAATTCTCCAGTAGAAATCCTCATCGCTCCTTCCGCTGCCGAGTCTTTTCGAGAATCATATTTTTTATCGTAAAGCGTTTGTTGTCGTGCTGAATGACACAGGGTCGGCTTTGGGTAAATTCCGTAACACTGCTCCCCCTTTAATTCTGATCGTCCCGATCAGAAACATCCCCTCCATGGTAGGGAGCGAGTCGATCTAAGTGAACCACCTTCAATTTAGCCTTGGGGTTTCGACGGATCCGGTAGACGATGTCATTCAGCCTCTTGACCACTTCGTATGGACCATCCCAGGCGGGCGTAAGCTTTGGGGATTTACCCTTGCTCCGTTGGGGGTTGTACAGCCAGACTTTGTCCCTCTCCTGGAACCCGACTGAATTGGCCTTGAGGTCGTATCGCGTCTTCATCCGGTCACTGGTGGCCAACATCTGCGTTCGGGCTAATTCGTGTATTGCCAGCATGTTATGTCGGAGCTGGTCGGCATAATCGTCGATGTCTTGGGGAGGTTCTTCAGGGGAGCCCAATGCCAAGTCGCATGGTAGTCGCAGCTCCTTTCCGAATAAGACCCTGGCTGGGGTCAGGCCTGTACTATTATGTACAGCAGAGCGATACGACAACAGGAATAGGGGAATATGCTCATCCCAATCACGCTGGTTATTGCTGACGACCTTGGATAGGTGTTGTTCCAAGGTCCTGTTGAATCTTTCCACCATTCCGTCTGACTGTGGGTGTAATGGTGTTGTTCTCGTTTTCCTGATCCCCAACATCGTGCAGACCTTCTGGAATACATTCGATTCGAAGATACGCTCCTGGTCTGAATGTAATTCCATCGGGACGCCAAACCGGCTGAATAGTTGTTCTACTAGCACCGTCGCTACCGTGGTTGCCTCTTGGTTGGGTATCGCATATGCCTCAGGCCATTTGCTGAAGTAATCCATTGCGACCAGAATGTATTTGTTCCCCCTCTCAGACTCGGGAAACGGACCGGCGACATCGATGGCAATTCTCTCAAATGGGACGCCTACATTGTACTGCTGCATTCTGCCCTTGGTTCGGGTTTTCGGGCCCTTACTGGCGGCACATGTGGCACATTTGCGGCACCAAGCTCTGACGTCTTCGAAGTAATTCACCCAGTAGTACCGCTGGCGAACTTTGTCTAGGGTTTTATTCATGCCCAGGTGGCCTCCGGTAATTCCATCATGTACTTCGGTCAGGATGGCTGGTACCTTTTTCTTCGGAACTACCAGTTGGGACTTGGTTTCTCGTCCATCAGCGCTTTCCCAAACTCGCTTGAGCATTCCATTGTCTACTCTTAGAGAGTCCCACTGAGCCCATAACGATTTCAGCACGCCGGAGTATCTAGCTACCTCGTCCCATCGTGGCCTGGGTGCCCCTCTCATTTTGAGTGACAAGATTGGTTCGATGTCTGGATCAGCCATTTGGTCCTGGATGCACTGTTCCGTTGTCCAGTCTTCATTGGCCTGCACTCGGATCTGCTTGATGGAGATACCCTCTCGCTGTTCCGTCTTCAGACAATGCTTGCATTCCGCTCTACAGGGTCTTCTGGATAGGGCATCGGCATTATTGTGCAACCGACCGGCACGGTGTTCCACCTTGAAGTCGTATTGCTGTAATTTCTCCATCCATCTGGCCAGTTGTCCTTCCGGTGTCTTCATGTCCAGCAGCCATTTGAGTGCGGCATGATCTGTTCGGATTAAGAAATGGCGACCATACAGGTATTTATGGAAATGGTCCACAGCCCTTATTATTGCAAGAAGTTCTTTTCTGGTGACGCAATAATTTCTTTCTGGCTTCGAGAATCCACGGCTGTAGTACTCGATCACCCTCTCTTCACCATCTTGCACCTGGGATAGGACGGCCCCCAAACCTGTGTTGCCGGCGTCGGTGTCTAAGATGAACTTGCCGGACTGTGTAGGAAAGGCTAGGATTGGGCTGGAACATAGTGCTGCCTTCAGTCGCCTGAATGATGTTTCGCAATCCTGATTCCAATGGAAGGTCTCTTTATCAGTGGTCTGCCGATGTAGAGGGGCGGCGATGGTGGCAAATCCCTCAACAAAACGCCGGTAGTATGAACAGAGGCCCAAGAAGCTTCGGAGTTCATGTTTGTCTCTTGGAACTGGCCAATCACGGATGGCTTCTATCTTGTCTTCGTTGGTGCGGATTCCTGACTCGGACACTACGTGGCCCAAAAACTCTACTTCTTTTTGAAACAAGGAACACTTCTTCGGATTGAGTCTCAGGTTGGCGTTATTAATTCTGGAGAATACTTCGCCCAGGTTCTTCAGATGGTCGTCGAATGTCTGGCCCATGACTAGAATGTCGTCGAGGTATACTAAGCACTCAAATGTAGCGGGTGCATTACATAACCCAAAGGGCATGACCGTGAACTGAAACAGCCTTTACTGGTGGAGAACGCTGTCTTCTCTCTGTCGTTTGCGTGCAGACCAACCTGCCAATATCCACTTTTTAGGTCCAGTGTGGAAAACCAACGGGAGCCTGCTAGTGTGGTCAAAGTGTCATCGATTCGGGGTAGTGGATAGCTGTCTTTCTTCGTGACATCATTCAGCTTTCTGTAATTCACGCAAAATCGGGTGGTTCCATCTTTCTTTTTAACTAGCACGACGGGAGCAGACCATGGACTGATGGATGGCTCAATAACTCCATTTTGTAACATGGACTCGATGTTTTCCTCGACGGCCTGTTGTTGCCCCAATGGTAGTCGTCTAGGTGGTATTCTGATGGGTTGAGCCTTTCCGGTATCCATTCGATGATGGATGATGTTGGTGCGACCGATAGTTCCATTTTTACTGTTAAAAATTTGCCAGTGTTTTGTGATAAATTGCTTGGCTTTCTTCTGGTTCTCTGGTGTCAAGTGTGTCAAGTGGTCAGCAAACTGTTGTAGGAACTCTTTATCGGGACTTGTTTCCTTCACCGACGTCTGGTACTCTTCTTCGCAATTGATGATGGTCTCTACTGGCTCGAAACAAGCTATCTCTTGACCATTGGTGATTCTGAAGGACTCTGATTGGTATATCTCGTCCGGTTTTAACTATAGCCCGTCCAACCAAGTAGTCATGAGCTGAGTGTATGGGCTCCACCATTCCAACACAGCTCCCAGGATTGCTGTCTAGCTGCCCATGAATAATCTGTTCCGTTCGACCGGGAATTCTAGCTGAAGACCACAATTTTTATGGGCGTGACTGATGTGTTGACGGGCCGTGTCAATACAAATTCCTCATTCAGGAACCGAAGAACATCATATCTCGGGTCGAACATAAATCCATGCTGGCTAATTAGGTCCATTCCCAGTATAAAATCGTCCTCAATATTCGCTATCAGGACCCTATGCCGGATCATGTTGTCCCCTATCTGTAGCACGACATCTGCCTCACCCTGTATTGACATGGACTCGCCGGTGACTGTTCTGAGCTGGATGTTATTGGTAACTGGCCGAATTTCTGATGCTCTCAAAACCCTGGACTTGGCAATGGACACAGCGGCGCCGGTATCGATGGTGATGGTAACTGCTCGCCCGTTGATGGTGCCTCTGATGACTAGGCTGCCGCTATCTCGGCAAAATCCCCGATGGATAACGTTTTGGGGCTGGTGGAGGGACAGTCAGCATTCGCCCCCCTATGCTGACTGACTGACGGTCCCTGGACATGTGGCTGTTCTGTTGGTTACCCCTGGTCGGTGATCGTTCAGGTGGCCTCACTCGACAATTACGTTGGGAGTGGCCTGTCCGTCCGCAGCGGTAACATGCCCCTCTGGTGCCAGTTCTTTGTGACCGGTCTAATAATTTGTTCAGACCAGCCAGCAGCGCTTGAAATTGTGACTGACTCTTCCTGGTTGAAGGAAACTGCTCGGACCCTCGGCTTGGACATGTTCATGACGGCCTCTACTTCCAAAGCCCGAAGTAGAGCTTCACTACTTTTCTTGGCGCCACTCAGTCTTAAATTTCTTTGTACTTCCACATCTCTGATGCCGTTTATGAAACTCTGTGTGGCCAACTGGTCTTTCGTTTCCTCTGGCAGGTCTGGGTAGGACAAGTGTACTAACCGTCTAATCTCTGCTTCGAATTCTTGAAGGCTTTCACTGGATCTTTGCGTTTTTCCACTGAGTTGGACTTGGTATACCTGGCTCAAGGATTGATTGTCGTAGCGTTTGTCTAGGATGGCGATGATCTTGTCGAAATTACCTTGTTCATCGACTGGAATGCTTTGGAGAGTTTCTAGGGCCGGACCTCTTAACGAAATTACCAGAGAAGTAGATTTTTCTTGATTATCCCATCCATTAGCTGTAGCCACAGCCTCAAATTGCCGTTTATACATAGGCCAAGATGAACTGCCATCAAATGTGGGTGGTTTACTAATGGAACCTCTGGTACTCACGGTGTTCTGGTATTTTCCTCGCTGTAAGTCCTGTTGCATTTTTTTAATTTCTGTTTCTACCTTGTCTTTGATGGCACTGATTTGGTCTTGAACTGTGTTTTGAATTGAACTGATTTCAACTTTTACCTGGCTTTGGATGGAATCGAGGTCATCTACTTTTGTTTCAAGAGTGTCTACGGTATTTTTTATGGTCTGAATGTCATCATTTATCTCTTTTATATCAGACTCAACTATTTGCATTCTTTCATTAACTGTTTGATTAACTTGCGATACTATTTGCATTAATTGTTCAAATTGCAATTGTCTTTTTTCTTCCGTTTTACCTTGTTTTTCTTCAAATTTCGAGAATAATCCTTCAATTAAATTTTGTTGTTTCTCTTCCATCGTGGAAACAAGATTTTGTTGTTTTTGTTCCATCGTGGAAACAAGATTTTCTAATTCTATTTTACGTTTTTCATCGATATTAGTGACAAGATTTCCTAGCTCAACTTTAAGTTTATCATCAAAAGATTTCACTAACCTTTGTTGAATTTCTTCTTGATGTTGTTTCTCCTTTTTGTCACGTTTTTCTAGAATCTGTGCAATTTTTTTCGTCTAACTTTTCCATAAATCAAATTACGATCTTAACTGCACTTAATCCTTCACTTCTAACACCAAATGTCGTATACTTCGTGGGTTCAATTAAAAATTATAAAACTAATATCCACTTTCACTATTCTAGAACTTTATTTACATTCAAACAGCTGATTCAATAATACAATAATAATCCCATATAAGCTAGTCGTCGCGGTATCACTGCTTGGCGATCGTGCCGTGCTTCTTTTATATCACCAGCGTAGAATTCTCCAGTAGAAATCCTCATCGCTCCTTCCGCTGCCGAGTCTTTTCGAGAATCGTATTTTTTATCGTAAAGCGTTTGTTGTCGTGCTGAATGACACAGGGTCGGCTTTGGGTAAATTCCGTAACAATATGAAATGAACGTTTGGTGGGGGAGGGGGGTTCATGACGCCTTCTATTCCAGTTTCTCCCACATTTTATTTTTGATAGACATATACTATTGACAAACGAACCTCAATAATGTTCACAATGTGATGAAATAGGGTCGAATTTCGACCACTGGGCGACTACTAGTTTTTATCTACTTATTACAAACAAATATTTTATTAGATAAAGTATATAGACAAAAATAACTACAATAGACTAACAGAATCTATCTAAAAAATCAAAGAAACTAGGTATGTATGTTAAGCTTGATAAATTCTTAAATATGTTTAACAACTTGTCCCTTCTTATAAAATTGTATAAAGATGGTAAATAGTAAAGATGAAATTATTTTATTTCAAATTAAAAATGCTCTTCTATAAAAACCATGCATATCTTAAAGTGGAGACTTAATTTATAAACGATCTAATTAAACTAATAAATTTGTAGATTCTCAAAACAATACAGCCCAAAACTCAGAAACAAATGATAACTTCGCGAATAGTAGGTATAAATTAAATTTATAATACATTTGGTTTAAAATCTGAATACCTACATAATTTATTCAATAAAAAGGTTTTCTTTGTAAGAGAATAGTTAAAATTTCCAACAACAGCTACTGAAGAATTGTGCTCCATTACTAATACAATAACTGAACATGCTTATGAATTTTTTAGAAGTTATGAAATTTTAACAGTGCCCCTTACAAAACTAGACGCTTTAAAAACTTTATTCTATATAATTCTTTTCTTATCGATCCTGAGGTAGAAGACACCCTTTTCTAGTTTCTGCCAAGAAAATATTTACTTAAATACATAAAAAACTACAAAAAATATATGATTTTGCTGATATATGAATTTGCATACACATAGGTATATAAATCAGGAAATATTTTTAGAACATTGTAGATGAATGGGATTAATTTTATTTTATATCAATTTTCGAATAATACGTATGCCAAGCAATCAGTGCTTATGAAATTCGAGAATTAGGTAAGTATTACAAGTTTCCCCGAGCTATATCATGAAAGGAATATTCCGTTGACATTACCCATAAAAAGTTTAGTAAACAATTTTAAGGAACATACAATTGATTATATTCACAGACCTAGGAATTTATATGTCTGATTATATTGAATAATTCTAAAAAATTCGTATTTCAAAATTCAAACATTTGTGAAAAACGTTACCTACTACAATGGCGGATCCAAGAGGGTGGCTAAGGGGCTCAAACCCAGCCCCCAGCATTGTAGCTATGCTTTTTTTTAAGTTTCTTATGCAGAAACCTACGTTCAGCGGGACAACTCTCCCCAAACTACAATCCTGGATCCGCCACTGACCTACTAGAAATGCAACAAAATCTTAGGATTAGAAAATTATGAAAATTCTGAGAAACCTTTGTCATTGCAGTTTCAAAATTATCATTCAACTAACTTTGCTTCTCACACCGCTTTGTAATCAGAAATTCTAATTCTTCTGATTGGATTTTATATACTCAAAGCATTTCCTAATGCCAAAAGGTTCTGGTAACATATTCAAAACATTTTAAAACTGTCATTAGCGTAATAGATTTTATTATTATTATTGCAGGGTATTCTAAAACTAGCTGTATGAAAAATGAATATAATATACCTAGTCCTATCGGAACTGATAGAGAAATATAACAATAAGTATTTATTAAACCTACTATCTGATATAAATTTAACTATTTGCTAATTTTCAATATTATATTACCATTTTGTTTATTATCAGTTATGTTGAGCATAAATATGATTAAATATTATGAATTAAATCATACTTACTTACCTACTTTACTTGTTCACTTGAACACTTTAATTGTCTCTAAAATCACTGCTAAATTGCGAATCACTTTAAAACAATAATACTATTTACACGATTAGTATCGCTGACATCGAGAATTTATAATAGTTATACAACAGAAAAAACTGGGATTTTACCAACGAAAAGCTTAGCGTCTATATTCTTTAATTTTACCGAGGCGCAGGCCATAGCCTACTAAGCCTGTAAAAATTTGTATGTACTTATTTCTGCACGTTTCTCAGCATCACAGAACAATTTGAAAAATACATTTAAAATGATGTCTTGAAATGTAATTAGGTACATTTTACATACAACAGGAAGTGTTTATTATTAAAATCCTCAAAATATTTTTCAAATTGAAATTTATTGTTCCTAAATTTAGGCATTTAAGCTAACCCTAATACAAAAAAGTGTAAGATATGTTGCATACGACAAGCGATATATTTGAGAAATCCTGTGAAATCGCGGTACCGGAAATTTAGAACATGTACATACTCTAAGAATCGAAAAATATAACTAAGAATCTGTATCTCTTTCTATCTTCTCTTAAATATGTGTTTACTTCGGCCGCGACATTAGCCTGTCCCTTTTTACTCCCTATACCTTCTTGAAAAGTTTGCAGAACTTGTTTTTTGCTCCAGCTTCATGCTTTGTACTTTGTGTTTGTGTCATGCTTATCCCATCCTTTACACTGTTAACCTAGAAATCCTGCATTTTTTTTAAATAAATTTAGTAGAAATATATAGTATATTATTTGTATGTTAGTGTAACACTTCTGTATTGTCAAAATATTTAGAAAAAAAGTTGGAAGGGTCTAATTTACACACGTTATTGATGTATTAATGATTTAATTCTCACTTAAAGGTGACAAACATTGGAATGTTATCTTCAAGAAGTCAACTTATTATTAGATTTTTACAACAGTCGAAATGTGTTCTACCAGTCACTCAAAATCATTTAGTAACACACAACCGGTATAGGAATGTTTACACTATAAATTGGGACTCTAATTACAGGTTATGTAGAATTGATCCTGGGGCATTACATATTTGTCGAAATTATGCCAAAGGAAAGGACAAGAAAAAAGATAAAGGTAGGATGAACTGTACGAAATCAAAAGTTAGTTTTTAGAAATTATCTTGTCAACAGCAAAATCTAAAGTTGTCATAAATGAATCCCAATTGGCAGAAATTGTTAATCTTGAATCTGTTAAAAATCAAATGCAAAAAGCTGTGGATGACTTGAAAGAAGACTTCATAAAACATGTTTCACTTAGATCAACAACAGGTACAGTCCTAGTCTATAACCAAAATAAATTGAGAACAAATAATTTATTATGCAGGTTTTAGGTTCGCTCGAAATGATTCCTGTTGAATTTGATGGTAATGCACATACTTTACAAGAACTATCTCAGATAGTGAGGAAGAATCCCAAAACTATTGTTGTTAATATGTCTGTTTTCCCTCAAGCTATTCCTTCAGTCTTGAAAGCAATTGAGAAGTCTGGTATGAACCTGAATCCTCAACAAGAAGGAACCACACTTTATATTCCAATACCAAAGTAAGTGCATAATTTTGATAGCCAGTTACAGCTGCTTACACTTATGTATTCATTTTTCAATAATTGGTCTGTTTGAACCAATTATGTTCTATTCACACATATCAGTCACATCATGGCTCTGTCAAATAATATCTGAGAAGCATCAGCCACAAAAAGTATTTGTTCATTTTTTTTCTTGAATCAGACCTGTCAGTCTCCAAACAAGAGCATTAAAGAGTGCAACATTCTATTGGACTTAGTGGGAAAAAGCAGCTTCCAATCATGTGAAATACCATGTTGCTCTCATTATTGCCCTCTCTTTCTAGTCATAATATTTGTGCATTGTAGGTTACTTCCAGAAGTAATTATTTTTACTTTTGACTGTAATTTTTTTAAAATTTATGGACAGTGTGAAAAATAACATAGTAACAATTTTTAGTTTATTTTGTAATATGTTAAGACATTTTTCACTCACTTTGAAATACTACAATTTTTTTGTACATTATGTGATAAACTTCCCTTTTTTTCCATGCTTCATGAACCAATTTACTGTTTTTAGTTGTTTCCCCTCTTCATCCAAAGCATTATAAAATAGCCAAGCAGTTCTCTGAAAACACCATATAAATATATAAATGCATTTGAGTGCATATCTAACAGAAAAAATTACTGAATGAATTGTAAAAAAAATCTGAGGGATAGAACTGAATACAGTCACTTTTTTTACTGATGATGGTTCTTCTTCATGAAGGTGACTGAAATATGTGTGAATAAAGTTTTACTTTATGTAGAATTGTATGGGTTTTATATACACCAGTTAAGAGCATTGGCGGCTCCAGGGGGAGCCACTAAGGGCACTTGCCCGCTCTGAGACCATCAAGTTTACTTATATACACAAATATATATATATATATATATATATATATATATTTGTTTTTAAGTTTTCGCGGGCAGTAAATGTGTTAGGTGGTTTCCGGGAATTCATCCGCGTAGTTGATAACTGATCCCTGTCGGGATCGATGGTAAAATGACGACGTTTCGACAGAGTTACATCTGCCCTCTTCAGGTCGGTTCGCATAATTCTCGTAGCCTTCTGCTTTTGCTTCTAGTAACTAGAATACTAACATTTTCAGGAGCGCGCCTGCTGTTATATAGTCGCGGTTCGGCGCCTATCGGTTGGCACCGTGAACAGCTGCGTGTGATTGGCCCTTGGCACTGAATGGGCACGCCTCCCGCCTGCTGATTTGTTGTCCTATAACAACTCAACCGGAAAAAACGGGCACAGTCAACCTCAAGGCAATTGCAAACGAATAAAACAGTTTATAAGTTATCTTCAATCCAATTGAACTCTTCCTCGATTGGCGTGTTGGCTAAGGGATTCAATTACGCTATTGCTCCCTCTCACATACCAACAGAGAGCATAATATTTGGCGTGGAAACAGCACTTTCAAAATTAGATGCGAACACCGCTGAAATAATTAGACAAGATGTGTCATATGTTCTAAGAAAGTCTAAATCACCCAAAAGGAACCTATCTATAGAAGAAAATGAGGCCTTCAAACAACTTCGCCTCAACAAGGACATTGTCATTCTACCTGCTGATAAAGGAAATGCGACTGTAATCTTAGATACAGCGGATTATTCAAACATTGCTACAAGATCCAGCATATAAACAAATTACTACTGACCCAACAACTTATCTAGAGAAAACAACCAAGGCCAAAATCCAAGCAAGTAGGATCGACAGAAATCTCCAAATGCAACTCATTCCGCGTGAAAAGTCATCGAGATATCCGAAATTCTATGGGTCTTCTATTGTCCAAGTGCCAGATTGTCACTTTTATAATGCTATGGCACTAAGAATTCTTAGAAACATTAATTACAAGAGAGTTTTGGAAATGGCAGATATTAAGTTACTTACAATGTCAAAATGTAAAGACAAATGAATGCAGTTGTTAATTTGTAGAAAATTATTAACTATTGTGCAAGTTCTAGACTATTCTAGAGTATGAAAGAACTTACAAAATGATGGGTAAACCATGAATCAGTCATACAGTTCATTATTTGTTATTATTTTCTTACACAAGTGTAACAGAGCAAGTTGCATACTTCTAGTTTGCCCCAGGTATTCTTTCACACTTCATGTGCATTGGTTGATGCATTACTTTAGTAAGCTTCATACTCATAAGAACAAATGATTTATTAATTTTAATGGTAATAGTGGCAATGGGACCACCAGTGTACATTTTCTGGCAAAGTTACTGACAACAAGGTAACTGACAGTCTGATGTACAGTTTTTTTGGCATAGTAGCAACTTGATTTTTTGGTGTTTAATTCGTAACCAAGCAATATGTCTGGCCGTGGAAAAGATGGCACAGTTAAAGGAAAGGCAAAATCACTATCCAGCCGTGCCGATTTACAGTTTCTGGTAGACCGTATTCATCGTTTATTGAGGAAAGGAAATTATGCCGAACGCGTCGGCACCGGTGCAGCAGTATATTTAGCAGCTGTTATGGAATATTTGGCTGCTGAAGTTTTGGAGTTGACCGGTAATGCTGCACGTGATAACAAGAAGTATTATTACGAGACATTTACAACTCACCATCAGAAAGCTACGAAGAATTGAATAAATTGTTGTCTGGTGTAACAATTGCATAGGGTGGTGTCTTACCCAACATTCAAGCTGTCCTGTTACCAAAGAAAACCGAAAAGAAACTTTAAATGAATTAATATGCCCAATAAATTATATTTTTGGAAACAATGAGGGCCAGGTCTAAAATTACCTGAATTTGCCTGTATAAAAATGGAAGCTTCATAAATATTTGGAATTGTTAAAAAAAATTATACTGAGTGCTCAGAAATTGGCGCCGAATTCGGAAATTGTTTAACTCATTTTTCTCAACGCCAATGGATTCTTCTCTAAAAGATAGAGGGAGTTTATGCTTACAACCCCCATACCTAAAACGGTTTTTGTATAAACTTCGAAAAACTAAAATTTCCATGTTGTTATTAGAGACATTTGAATTATCAGTAGGCATTTTTGAAAGACTACATTAATTTAATTTGTTAATCACCTTTTCAATTTGATATTGATGAGTGTGTGTGTGTAACCTTTTCTCCGCGATATCCAGATAGACCAAAACATACTCATGACACCATCATACAGATCATTCCCAATTCTAAAAAACACAGGCATTTTGTTAAAAAGCAAAAGATAATCAATCTGTCGTTGACAATGGAAGAATGCACCACAGGCAAACCGGACAAATTGAAGTAATCTTCATTATTAAATCCTAACTGGGATATGATAGATTCTTTTGATATAATTATGTTTTAACGTCAAATTATTAACAAATATTGTTTGTTGACACATCAGCATTTGTTTTTTGTTGATTCTTTCATTGAACAGTTTCCAAGGATTTAGGACGCCTCACGAATTATTCAGGCAAGTTCTGGATATTTTTGACCTGGCCCTATTTGCATCCAAAAAAATTTTTTTTGTGAAGGGCTGTCAAAATTTTCAAAAAAATTAAATAACTTTAACTGGAGCCCTTTAGACATATGATGTTTTCAATAAAGTCGTATTAAAATTCCTGGCAGATTTTAAAAATGCTACAAAAAATAGGGTTTTTATTAAAAAAACAAATTTTGGGTCCACTTTCGGCAGAACCGAAAGTCGTAGATACCTGAAAATATTTTAACTAAAAACAGCTCCTCTAAAAAAACCCGAATACCAATTTTCAGATTAATACTCTCAGTAGTTTCCCATAAACATATCGACTCAGCTCATCGTAATATACCCTGTACACCCTTCTTGCATGCGCAGTACCTACCGTCCCCACGTAGGTGAGGCAATCATTCGATTACCCACTCATCAATTCTATCTATGTGAAATATTTACTTGAATAAAACACTTCATGAAAAATGCGTCACTAGCTCTCTAACTATTATGGGCACTAACAACTTATACATTAAGGAAATAGAAAAAGAACTGTTAGCTCATGCAACTTTTTCACTCAATCAATTTCATATAGGGATTGGTTTTTCTGAAACTTAACTCCATTCATATATGCATTGTAATCAAAAGTAGAAGTCAGGGGATGTCCTAAACCATTTTCGCATTGCAACACATTGCCTGTTCCGTTAATTTACCAACTCTTATCTGGGTTACGGGTAAGTCGCACCACTTCCATGTACCTGCTGAAAATTTACAAATATTTTGTACTGTTCATTGAAACTACAAGTGCCATCGCCTACCTGTACTGCTACCAGAATTGACAAGTTTTGATTATGATCAGCGACCATACAGAGATTTTTTAGACATCCTGTTTCAATGCAAATCCGTCGTTGTATTTGATTTTATATCAGTGTTTTACATTTTTTAGTGCGGATGTAAAATTCAGAAAGCGTTCAGGCAAATTGTTAAAAAAAGTGTAAATTTGTTAAAATCCACTCAGTTTCACTGGCGAAGCTTCTTGGATGGAGATTGACCATGGCATTGTGCCCATCATCTCCATCATCTTGTTTATTGCAAAAATGTTTCATCTCATTTTCTCGTCTAGCTTGAGCATTTACACCAGACTGTTAGATTAATAAGTTGGTTTGAATAACAAAAAACTCAGTGAAATATTCTGCAAAAAACAATATTCTTGAATGAATCAATGTGGATGATCAAGTAGACATATATTCTACCCTAGGCCAGGGTATTTCATAGTGTTTAAGATCATGAAACCTAACTCTCGGATTTATTAGTCTACTATTACTACTTATTTTTGACATTTATACTAAGCTTCAGAGAGTGGCCCTCTGACTGAAACCTTTTAACTATATAATTAGATATTATATCCAAGTTCTTACTTCGACGTTAACTAGAAAAAATGAAGCAACCTTTCATGGTTGTACATTTATAATAAAACTATGTATACCTCAAAACATTAAAATTGTGTCACAAAGTTTGCAATAGAGTGTCTACTCCTGACTCCCTCTACCTACAAGTCGATGAATGCCAAATTTCAATAAATGAGCATTGATAAAGTATCACACATATATCTGTACCCTAGAAAAAAAGTGTATTAAGCCTAAATTAGCATTTTATTGGAAAACATATTCAAATATATTGTTGAACACTTATGTAATTTTATAACATTTTGTTTATTTTTAATACAGGCTTATATTGTTTTGCTATATTTATTTTCTGTCAGTATCAAAGGTAACACATGTTTGTATTTGATAGAGGACTTAATATGTACAGTAAAAACAAAAAATGGACTTAATATACTTTATTCAATGGTACAGATATACAAATTGACAAGAATTTGAATGTCAGATGGTACTGTTTAAGTTAAGGGTTGAAAATCCATTCATTATTCAGTCAGTGTGTATCTTATATATATATATATATATATATATTCAATTCTGATATTATGAGTGTGAGAATGTTGTACTTTTACATTAACTGTTTTGTCATATACAAGAATGATAAACTGAGCATACTTACCTATCTTAGATTTAGCACTAGACAAGTCATCAGAAAAAACAATGTTCGGTTGAAGAAACCAAATATGTGGTTCATCTGATGCATAGTCCTTAATCTGTAATATGCCACTTGGATTATGGACAATTTATGTAGACATATAGGTTGTAGTGGATAAAATGAATCTATATTTTCCTCATTTGGTTAGCAGCATTTCCAGATTGAGTTTTTTTTGCTTCTTAAATACTGATTTTATGAAAAATATTGTGCTATTCAGCATCAATTTTAATAAACGTAAAAAATAATAGAAGGCCGATCAGAAAACACTGAACAGGGAAGAGTGAAATTATGATCGCGTTGATATAAACTGCGAGATGGAAAAGCTGAACAAACACAGTAAAAATGTATCAAGAAAAGAATATGGAAAAATGACAAGGGACTAGAAAAATGATAAAAGAAAATCTACAAAACTATTATGAAATTGAAGTAAAAAGATTAATAGAACAAACAAATAAAATCTCTTAGACGGAATGGAAAAGACTACTTGCTACATTACCAAAGGAAATCGGAACTGAGGTAAAAAAGGCTTGAAGAAAATTGTAAGAGAAAAATAAAAATAATCAATATATGTTCACATGAAATGTTAGACTTAACAACAACTTGTGGCAGAAATCATAAAGGAATGAGAATTTTTTAAAAAATATGCAATATGTCTATTGTTTTTGCTTAAATTTAATATTTTGGTAACAAAAAGTTGTACAGGCGTAAAAATTGGTATGTATATGGTCTTCTCCCCAAATAAATAAAACTGAATTTATTAATTTTGCAAAAATTCAATTATCTCGTGGGGGACAGGTAGGGAAATGTTTTTTGAAAACTTTATTTTTTCGGAACCTCAAATAATAGAGCCATGAGAATTAACAGTTGATTTCTTTCTCTACGTGAAGATTAAAATATTAAACAGGGGACACTATTGTTTACGGGAGAATTCAATCTTCAAAATAGAACGTAAAACTTGTGTAAATCTTGGTATATATATAGTCTTCTAAGGTAAGTAGAAGCGGGTTTTATCATTTTGTGAAAATTGAAATATTGAATGGGGACCACTATTCTTTACGGAGAATTCAATGTCTTCGAAATTGAAAGTAATACAGGTGTAAATATTGATGTGTATAGCCTTTTAAGATAAACAGAAGCAAGTTTTATCATTTTGTGAACAATCAATTTTCCGACAGGGGACAGTGGGGACTTTTTCGGGAACGGAAAATAATAATACAGATGAGAATTATGATTTAAATTCTATAAATTAATAGAGAATTGATGTGAAATTTTGCAAAGTTTCTTTTATTGAATAGGTGGATGGGTTTCAGTATTTTCTAGGGAATAAAAAATTATGCAGGTGTACCCGATGTTCATTGTATGAGAATTAATAAACTGACTCTTCTCTCGAAAGGAATGGAAGGGATGGAGACTAAAAAATGGGTAATATCTGATTAATCACAGGTGAATCTGGAAAAAAATAGAAAATGTGGGAAACATAAAAAATGTTAATTGTCAAAAACTTATGAAATGAAAATCAATTCCAAAACAAAGACAAAAATATTATAAACCTAGAAAATGTCAAAATGTCTACAATGTCAAAAACATCTAAAATGTCGAAAATGTCAAACATTGAAAATGTCAAAAGTATTAATAACGTAAAGTGGTCAGTGATATCAAAATTGGAAAATAGGACAAATGTAATATCAAACATTTCAAACGAATCAAATATGTTTAGCTCTTCACATTAAATACCAAAATGTATTTTTCGAAGCAGTTGTAATATGCGAATCCGGGACAGGTCTGCTAGTTATGTTTCAGAAATATTCTATTCAAATTCTTTTTTTTTTTCATTGTCATAATCATGAACATGTTTACTTTCGCTGCAGTGGTAAGTCAAAACAAAACGTCTCAAAACGCAAGAAGCAGTTCGGAGTCACAAAATATTTAATAACTGCATTCTAAGGATTTTACACCATCGAAAGTCGGTACAGGCTTGCCAGATTGGACTACTGGTGGCTAATTAGGATAGTTTCTTTAAGATTTGGCTACTGAATTAACATTTTGGCTACAAGTATCAGTTGAAGTTTTTTTTATTCAATTGCATTGGCAATCTTCAGAATTAATTAGGAATATTAGTATTATTATATGGTAGTAATAACAGGAATTAAATTGAAATTCGACTTACCAGGATTATTTAGAAAAATCACCGGATTATTCAAAGGTATAGTGTAATAGAATTTATTACCATGTTTTATCTTTTGTATATTCCAAAATGTATCAGTAATCAAATTGGAAATAAATGATAATATATGTTTCATAATGAGAAAAAAACTACTTATACTTTTGGACAGAAGTGGGACTTAGACGAAAATCTGGCAACCCTATTAACATTCGACAGCAGACGGTATTCATATTGAAATGTTGCCAACATAACGACTTACAGAATACGGCTGCTGCTTACTCTTCAATTACTTAAAGACAGAAACTACTGTACCGAAACCTCATTTTGTAAATGTCAATTCATTCATTTCATTTATTATAAGCTGCAGACGTTCAGAGATTAAATATATTACTCGGAAAGTGAGAAAACATTGTTTTTTATTTATTTAAATAATATAATTAGTTCATATACCTAAATGGACTATTTTGATCACGGTGTACGTTGCTTTTAGCTGTAACTTCTTTGATGGAAAATATCTAGGATTAAAATTTCGTTAGCAATTTGCTCTTATTTTTAGGGTTACAAAAGACCACAGGGAAAATTTAGCAAAAGCTGCCAAACAACATTTTGTTAAATGTAGGACTGCTATTAAAGATGTCCAAATGAAATACAGCAAACAGATAAAAAAGAAAGAAGGCTTATCTGAAGATCTTGTAAGGAATATTGAAGCACAATTAAATGCTATAGCAGACAAATATGTAAGCCAAGGTAATAATATGTTTGAGAGTAAGTTAAATGAACTGATAGGAAATGAATAAAATGCATTTAAGGATTTTACTGTTGTTTTTTTTTTAAATACCTTCATCATATATATATTTTTAAGACTGTTTATTTGAACATTAGTATTTTTTTCAAGATAACCAATAATAAGAACAATCTTAGCAAATTTATTTAGTTGAATTACAAAGCATAAAAGATTAAATAATGATAAAATATCAATTCCCAAGTTAGATTAATTTTGCCGTGGCTGCCTCAGAACCGAGACAGCCACGGCAGTATCCCAGTGCTTTCTAAAAAAAAGAAACGGATGTAAACGAACAAATTTAAGTTTTTAAATAAAATATGTTTATTTAATCCGTGGTATCCATGGCTACAGCTGGTACCGGATCCTGTGGTCCATCGTCCCCCGCATCTTCTCTCAGTGGATCGGCTCTTCGACCTTCGGTTGCTGCTCCACCTCCCCCTCCTGCAATGAGAAAATCGTATATCAATCGATTTCAACTTAGGTTGGGCCGAAAATTTTTAACGATTTGTCTGCTTCTTAAAAGTATTTTATACATTTTTGAATAATAAAGGAAACATTGGAATAGTTGAACTTATTTTTGGTAGAATTTATATCATTATATAGAAGCGTGCCGTGTCTATGGGATGTGAAGTCCAAATAATATTTGGATGCAGATTTAAACAAGCGGAAATGGATCGGCTGATAGAAAATCGTAAAGAGATAAATTATTCTGTAAATCGAGATTTCGAAAAAAAAAAAATACACAATATGCGATGTAATTTCAGAAAGGAACTGACAAAATTCAAAGATTCTAATTATTGGTTCTGGTGGAGACATGTATGTACAGAGCAATGACTACTAATATAAATGGACCTGCCTGTTTACATTAAAAACGGGTTGAAAAATGTACGCATTTGACTGAACGCCTGAACGGCGATACTTTACGCCATTTTAACATCCAGCAGGCAATGGCGCAAGTTTGCTTTTTCACATTTTGATTTGAGGTTAACTTCGTAATAGATAATTTTTAAAGTGTTTTGGGGTTGAACTTTTTTGAAATCAGTGATTATTTTGTATAATTGTAAAAAACAATAATAAAGTGTTATTCCATAGTTTTACAAGCAGAAAAACGGCATATTCGTTTGCCGAATTATCTTCTCACCGGTAAGTCTCAGATCATAAACGTGTTAAATGAGTTTTACAAAAGGTCATTTAAGCTGTAAATGTTAAAATAAAACTACATTTTACGTGAATAAAAAATATTTTGATAATTACTATTTGTAATGTCTTCGATGGCACATTACATATAATATCCAAAAAAATGTATGAATTAGGTGTTGCGGTTTTAGTTCAATGCTGGTTCAATGCAAGAATGTAATTGACGAAGGACCTTTAGCGGAACAATCAATAAAACACGTGCCGTCGCGTAAATGAAATCACCAAATAAAAGTTAATCACTGAACTTTTAAGTCGAAGCCCTGCAGGTGGTGTTTTCTTGGTTCTTCTTTCTTCAGAGGCTAGCCCCGCAGCGGCAGGAACTGTTTTAGAGCTTCGTCTGGACAACACGTTACACAAAAAATAGCGACGTAATGTTCATTGATTGAACAAACAAAAAATGCGGGTTTAACAAACAAATGATGCGCTTTTGTTAACACAAAAGAAACAAATGAAAGCGGTTTAGCGATTGTTACGACCGGAACTATAACTCGCGAAATCGTAACACAATAACAACAAAAAGCGGCCGTTTTAAGACGGAATCAAAACACAGCGTCCGAATAGCTCGGAAGTCAATACACGAAACACGAATACTGTATTTTACACGCAAAAAACACTTAAAATTAGCATTAGCGCCACGGAAGGTTTTGGAAAAGGTGCAGAAGTTTAAAAATTAATGAAGTAATTCAATCAATTTTAAACAATACACTAAACAAATTGCGGGAACGCAACAACTATTACATTTGTCTTCTAAACGTTGTTTGTGGCATATTGATTATTTTTATGTTTTTTTACTATTACATATTAGAAATTTAGCCACTAATTGTTTTTGATATTGTGCACATCTTTTAATGGATTTTAATATATTTATATTTGTGGATTAGGTACGTAGTTCTATTATTTTGAATCTGAATAACATGACTTTTGACTTAATGTAGTTTGGACGCTACTGTTGGAGCCGGAATATTTGTAAACAAATATATCTGTGTCTCTTTCTATTTTTTGTCTCATGTTTCAACCCATTTTTCCTTTGGTTGTATATGAGAGTGCCGGGTCCATTTATATTAGTAGTTATGGAATGACTACTTCAAGATTTTAACAGATTATAACAGAAACAGAGTTTCCAAGAAGAGGTCTGGGAAATTTGTGGTTTTTATAGTACCCTAATATAACATAAAATTTGTCTTCATCCATACAGAGATATTTTAAATGTTTTGGGTTTTTTCTGTTGAAGTTCCTTGACTAACTGAACCTGAGAAATTTTGTATTTTTCTGGCAACCAATATTTGAACCTATTACTATTTTTCTGCGGAGCAACTGTAATGCCAATTACTGTCTTCATTTCAAGAAAAAGCGATGTCATTTCACTATTTTCCCAAATTACCTATCTAACCAGACTGTCTCAAACCCCCCACTCCTGAGACCTCGCCTCGAGGTAAGTATCTACACAGGAAATGAACTGGAGCAAGTCAACTGTTTATTTGCAGTAGTGCATACATCAAACTATTAAACGCTAGAGGCGGTGTTTAATTTAGGATATGCAGTGCTGTCAGGCTAAGAATAATCCTGAGTTCAAGTATATGTACTCTGTACATCCAATATCACAGAAAAAAAAAGACGCTTCAACGGGTTCTGCGCGCACCATTTAATACCAAGTGAAAGTAAGACTTTACAAGACCGATAACAAAATAAAGTTGCATATATAATAGTGTTATTATAGATACATAATTTATGGAATAAAATTGAACCTGGTTAACTCGAATTTCAATGGAAATGCTAAAAATTTCGAATAAATCAGTTAGCGTAGCGAGTTTTTCTAGATATACAAAGGTTTGTACTACTACAATCTTGTTACAGTTCTAGTATTTTTATTTTTACGCATTTATCTCATGTTCACTTAGTAGTCAACAAATACTGGTCTTTAAATTTCTTAATTTTATGCTCAGTACTGTGTTTACTACTGTGAGAAGTGAGTTATACCAAGTTATTTACACTTAAAAAATGTTATCCAGAAAAGAGCAATTAAAAATTAATACCCAAAACGGAAGAAACAGATAAGGTGGTTCCTTGTTGAGCGGAGATCTACTATACATTGTTTTCTGAATGTTATTTGTGGCATCTTCTAGTTTATTTTAGATTTTCTTGGGAATAATACCACATCAGAGTTCAAACTTGTGTATATTTTAAAACCAAACGTTTCAAAATGCTGTCGGATTTCGTTTTCAATGGATATAAATTTATAAAGTAAAATTGAAATATATGACAATTATTTTGACAAATATGTTTACGTTACTATGGAATTTCTTTGATTTTAAATATACAGGGTACACAAGAAATTCCAAAGATCATTAAAATCAAAAAAAATTTTTTCAAGTTGGAAGAACTTGAAAAAATTGTCTTCAGAATTTATTTGTGGCGTTCCTAGGGACGACTTTCTTTTTAAGATAGTGCATTTGCCAAAAAATGCGATCAAAGAATTCTGATAATTCAGTGATCCCATTAAAGTCATAAGGGAAAACCTAGGAAAAAACCTCATGAACTATCCCGATATAGGGTTGTTCAAAAGGATATGCCCATTGTTAATTTCATCTTTAATTATCGGCAACCAGACATGACTAAACTACGGATAGAAGCGATGCAGTCGTTTTCATTTAACAGAATAAGGCAGATTCTTTTAATTTTCGTTTTGTGCAGTGTTCTTCTTTGTGTAATATTGTTGTGTTTTGAAATTGTATTTTATGGCCTTGGTCCCAAGCAAGTTCACAAATTTTTGATTTTTCGAACTGACGTTTCTTTATGTAATTTTGATGTTCATTTATTCGAGAAACCTCTAGACCTCTTAATGTTCGAATAATGAACATCAAAATTACATAAAGAAACGTCAGTTCGAAAAATCAAAATTTGTGAACATGCTTGGGACCAAGGCCATAAAATACATTTCAAAACACAACAATATTACACAAAGAAGAACACTGCACAAAACGAAAATTAAAAGAATCTGCCTTAATTCTGTTAAATGAAAACGACTGCATCGCTTCTACTTCCGTAGATTTCAGTCATGTCTGGTTGCCGATAATTAAAGATGAAATTAACAGGGGCATATCCTTTTGAACAACCCTATATCGGATAGTTCCTGAGGTTTTTTCCTAGGTTTTCCCTTATGACTTTAATGGGATCACTGAATTATCAGAATTCTTTGATCGCATTTTTTGGCAAATGCACTATCTTAAAAGAAAGTCGTCCCTAGGAACGCCACAAATAAATTCTGAAGACAATTTTTTCAAGTTCTTCCAACTTGAAAAAAATTTTTTTGATTTTAATGATCTTTGGAATTTCTTGTGTACCCTGTATATTTAAACTCAAAGAAATTCCACAGTAACGTAAACATATTTGTCAAAATAATTGTCATATATTTCAATTTTACTTTATAAATTTATATCCATTGAAAACGAAATCCGACAGGATTTTTAAACGTTTGGTTTTAAAATATACACAAGTTTGAACTCTGATGTGGTATTATTCCCAAGAAAATCTAAAATAATCTACTATACATATTGGGGGAAGAAAGCAGAATGGATAGACGAAGATGAAGTTAATGCTAGTGTCGAAAACAAAGAAGAATATACTGCAAAATCGTTATTCTAGATGTTTATTCATTATAGTAATATTTGTATAATATTATTGCTTTTCAAGAATTAACTAAGTGATAAAAAAAGTTCATAATCCAAAGTATAGTTTGCTAGCAGTATCATACATTACAAGCATTGTGTCTTAAATAGAATAAATATGCTGGACAAAAGACCCACATACAGTAGTACTAGAGTTAGTAAGAAACTTCATTTATTAGCAGAAATCCAATAAGTAAATAGGAAAAGAGAGGTATATGTGGTGACACCTGTATCATAAATATATGAAAGAAAACAACACATTTGTAAAGTTTTGTCATTATTCATGGTGGGTTGGGTTATGGCTTAACCGACTTGCGGTAATGGAAGAGGTTTTGAATTTGTATCTACATCACATTGACTGGAGAACTGGTTTCTTTCTCTTCTGATAAAAGGAAGTATCCATACTCTGACCAACATGTAAAGTTATAGTTATTTCATGTGAATATTAAAATATTCCGTTCAAAGAAAAAAATACATAAAATCACGTAAATAATTTATTCAATGTGTTCTCTATTTCCTATAGAAACATCATATAATGCCACTAAATAACAAAATTTATTATTCTGGCAAGCAAAAAATGGATTGCATTCACTTTTTGTGTTTAATTACTGTGATAAAACAAAGCACTTTTTGTTTTTCAATCATTAATTAAGAGTGACACAAATTTACAAAGTATAGTTTGTTGAAAGTCCATTTTTCTAAATTCTTCACAAATTTAACAATTTGCTATACCCTATGATACAAGCTTTCAAGGCATTACAAATAAATTTGTTTTGAATATTGTGGGGGGAAGGAGTACTGACTTAATTATGGTATCTATGGTTTACAGATTTAAAATTCCAAGAGATTAGGTTATGTTATAAATAGATAATAAATAGACCAAAGAAGCTATGGACAGACTATTATTACCCTCCATTGAAAAATCCAATGATGTATTTGATTCCTGATTTGATCTTGTACAAACTATTGATAAAACAATTTTCACATACCTTTACTCAAATGAAGATAACATTTTATTTTCAACTTTATATAGCTATATAATTATAACATAAACAAATATATAAAAGAAAATCTGTGTTTGTATCTGTTCCCATTATACATTATTTACATGTATGTAATAAAAAAGTATTGTTGTATTTTTACTATCATGCAATTGGTAAAAAATCTAGTTTGAAGAGCTGTACACAAATAACTTTCAGAGTTTGTGCACATGGAAACTTCTAAATCACAAGTTTAGAACTATCAAATGACCTACTAATGGAGGAAAAAATGAATTTGGTGGGCTGTTACCATAAAAAAGAATCTTTCAGAGTTTCTGCCCATGGAGATTTTAAATCCACTAGTGCTGAACAATCAAGAGGCAGTTTCCAAAAAAAATAACAGAAATATTTTAGCTATGCCTATAGGAGGCAAAAAAATCAATATTGGGCAGCTGTATATCGCAAATAAAATACTTTCAGAGTTTGTGTTCATGAAGACTGTTGATCCAAAAGTTCAGAACTATCAAGTGGATAAATTTCAAAAAATTAGCCAAAAGCCATTTTTCATAAGAGTATGGGGCCCTTTATGTAAGACGAATATGTATTGTAATCTCATAATTCTCCTATATGTCAAAATCATTTTATTTAGTATATCAGTTGACTTTAAAGTTGTCCAGTTTCCACTGTATTAATCCTTCATCAAATGATGGTATGAAATGTACAAAAAATATATTTTCATTATTTTTTTTAGATTTTGTATCAAATTATCAATTAATAAAAACAAAAGCTATTTACCTCTACGTTCTTCTCCTTCAATCAAAGCCAAATATGGAGCAGTCTCTTCCTCTTCTAATATCTTGAACGTCTGATCCTTTCCAACATAACCAATTGCGACATTCTTGGTATTCAAATCAACTTCCGGTGCTAACGTGTCTCTCAGAGCACGTAAACCGTGTTTAATCAATGTCTCCAAATTGCATGATGAGAAGGCTTCAAGATTTTTCTCTAAGTAAGTTCTAGCGCTTTGTGATCTGGCTCCTATTGACATCGCTTTGCAATCATAGTAGTTGGCTGAAGGGCAGGTTTGGTAAATGTGAGCACCGTTTTCATCAAAACCGGCAACCAAAAGACCTACACCGTAAGGTCGGCGGTCGTAACGTTGAGTTGATAGTTGCATTTTATTACCTAAAAAATATGTTATAAATCTGACAATGTTTTTGGTTGTAATCACAATGTCGTTGCTCTTCTAAAACTAGAAGTTTAGAGGAATGATTTTGCAAGTTATTTTACCTGTCCCGGTGGTTGTAGCCAAATAGGAATACGATTATATAACAATATAAATATAACATCAGTATAAATTCAAAATGGCAGAAACCTCAAAATGGCAGATAAAACATCATATATATCCCATGGAAATTTAAAAAAAACTTGTACTAAAATATACTAAAAAACTCGTATGTCTAGTTATCCATCCTTTGTTGATGATACTTCTATATAGCAGCCATATTCATCCCTCTCTTATAGACCATTTTTATGTCATCCCCCACTAACAACTCGACACCATGCTGCTTAAATGGTGAAACGTCAGATCAAGTTGGGATAGTGAATGGAATCCAGTTGTGTTCCCTGACGAGTTTTCAGGATCATGATGGTCGCAAAAGAGTAACATAGTTATTTGAAGAATGAAATAATATGATTCTTACATGAAGGGTGATGATATGAGGTGCCACAAAATAGAGTAATGTCCACCACTAAAATCTATCAACAACACTTTGCATACAAATGATTACATACTAACATAGTGCTATTTCATTGCCATACATAAGAGCAACAACTATTAGGAAGTTCTTACAAGAAAACAACATGACCCTACTTCTGTGGCCAGACTTGTCACCAATCAAAGTATTGGTATTAAACTGGGTTTTGCCTCAACCTCAAATAACCTAGTTGACCTTTGCCTCAAAATTCTCGAAGCTTGAGATATAGTTCCTGATAATAATAAATAATTTAATTTTAAGGATGCCTCAAAGACTGTCTGAAAGAATAAAAAAACTGCTGCAGAACACTGGCGGATCCAGTGAGGGGCTAAGGGACCGCGGCCCCCCCTCCTCCAAAAAAACCATCTGAGTGGTAAGCTTTTGTAGTGTTTATTGTGCTAAAATCAACCTTCAGTGACGCCCCCCCCAAAGAGATCAAGTCCCCCAAAAGAGATCAAGCCCCCCCAAATGACAATCCTGGATCCACGCCTGCTGCAGAACCACTAATTATTAAATAACTTTATTGTTGAATATTTAAGTGTGATAATAGAATTATTTTTTTAAGATTTATTAAACAATCTTTATAAATTATATTAATTTTGATAAAACTGTACTGTCATATGCAGATGACACGGGCGTAATATCCTTTGCAAACACCTGCGTCGAAGTCCAAAATAAGATGAATTTATTATTAAGGGAAGTGAATCAGTGGTTAGTATCCAATAAATCTTCACTTAATATAAATAAAACTGTTTATATTGCTTTTGGGTGCTCCTGTGATAGTGTGCCAAAGAAAATGAATATATGTATAAATGGCTATATGATTAATAGAGTTGAACATCACACATACTTAGGAATTATTTTTGATTGTAACCTTAAATGATATAAACATATTATTTATTACTAATACACACAGTACTTGGATTTTGTGTTCTATAAATTATTGAAAATAATGACAGCTGAGATAATCAAAATAATTATGCATTTATCCGTAGTATTATTCCTTAAGGCAATTTTGTTATGTTTGCCTACTTCAAAATAGATTACTTAAAATCATGAACCAAAATTTTAATAATACAATCAAACATCCAGTTAATCTTGGACAAATAGTTATTCTTGAATAATTATGTTTTCATTATGAAACACTTAAAACTGAGTTTTTAACCACCATTAGTGTTAGCAGAAATAAACTCAGAAACTATTGTTTCTTGATAGACTTACTGGGTAAAAAAAATGAGGAAAATTAAATGTAAATTCAAATTGTTAAGCATACTGTGCATTTTAGTAATATATTTTTTATATTTTAAGTGACTTGTAGTCTATTTTGCAAAACCTCCTAAAACCCATTTTTTACATACAAAATATATTTTTTAAGCCTACAAAAGTTTCCAATTATATTTTGCTTATTTAACTGTAGATCATGGAAATACAAATCATACCTCAACACAATATGTACACACAAGTAGTATAATTTCACACCCTCTTTCCTCACTTAGTTGATCACAACACATTTTTATAAAAAGTAGATTTTTTGTACTCAAAAGTTGGCACATCTGATGTATAGACATCAACTCCAATGGCTAAGTGATATTCTAACTATGTATTATTTTACTCAAGTTCTATCCTAATTAATACCCATCTTTGCAGGACAAGTCACATGGATGAGTAATTAAAAGAAACAGGATCAAGTTGAAACAAGACACAAAATCCCATGCTAGTGACTGAAATATGTATCTTAAGATCTAAAGGATGAAAATCACCTACAAATGACACTTCGCAACTGTGCACAATCATCATGATATAATTTGAACCAATCAGAAGATTAAATGAATCTAAGTAGCAAAAAGTCAGAAATAAATCCACTACTGACTAACAAAACATTAATATATTTAAAATTTCTAATTCCAAATATCTGAAAGAGTGCCATTTGGTCATGGAGTATAGACTCTCCTAGAGTTGGTCCCCATATGTAGAAGATCTACGAATGTAAATTATTATTTTACTTAGTTCAACAGATTACCAACAACTTGAATGTTGTTGACTAATGGAACTAGCACTCCAAATCTAAATTACATTCAGTACCAATTATTAATTGCAGTATTTAGAATAATGATTTCATGTATGAATATGGTAATCTTAATCAGAGCAAAACATATACAAAAAAATGTTATAAGGTGAATACTGACAGCATTAGGTTGCAAGTTGTGATTTGTTTAATTTATTTTTTAATGTTAAAGTAGTGCATTAATTTTATTCAGTTTAAAATATGACACAATACAAAAAGCTGTAACTGGTTTAATAAGTAAGGTAATGTAAATCCAATGGACAGCTGTTGACATATTTGGATCTATCATTTTCTGTTTTCAAACTCAAAAAAATCTCATATTGCTAAGGTTAAATTTGCTAAAGAATCACACAGTTAACATATGAAAAATTCATTCTCCATTTTTGGAAAAAAATGTTATGCCAAACTTAACAATTTGTCACAATTTTCTTCATACTTTGACTGTTCATTGGGGGTGTCTCTCCATAGATTTTTCTTGCCACAGATAAGTATTTGAATATTGTAAATGGAAAACAAAGTGCAGTAAGGCAATCTCGAAAAACTACCCAGATTACTGGTTTTCTGTACAAAAATTATTCTCCAAAGGTATTCTGAGATAAAAAGATGTCTAGAATATGCTGAACCATCTTTTTCTCTAACAATATCTGTGGGGAGGCATGTCTATACAGACAAACAGTAATATGAGCATTTTTTTTAAATTGCCTGTTTACACTTTGTTTGCCAGTTAGAATTTTCAAATACTTATCTATTACAGGAAAAATCTGAAGAGATAAACCCCAAAAAAACAGGCAAAATAGTCAAAGACCTCCTAAATAATCAAAGACCTCCTCAACAATCTTTTCAAAACTACATACAATTTCCTCCTTTTTGTCAGTTGGGAGAATGAAAATTAATATCATGCCAATGACCAAGTAAAATTAAAGAATGGAATCTTTAAGGTTTCTGTTATATCTGTTTCATAGGTCTTAAAGCTTTGTTTACATGGACACAGTAGAGGTGCAAGTAAGCAAGTAAATTGCTGCTAGTTTCATGCTCTGTGTAAACAACTACAGGCCTCAAATTCCAGGCAAGGCAAGTATAATACAAGTCTTTAGGCAAGCTAATAAGACAATCAAGTGTATTAAAACAGTTGTAATAGACTTGCTTGAGAACTGCTACATTGAAAGTATGTGATTATACTGAAAAAAAATCTCACCAGCAAAGAACAGAAATGTAACTAAACTTGCCTAAAACACTTGCCCATTTATTGAGCCACATGTGAAAAATACTTGCAGCACTTTCACTTCATCTCTAATGGCTTCATGTAAACACAGGGCTAAGGAAGAAAAATATATACCCAAGGTAAGAAATACCAGAATGCTTTTAATATGAGAGTTAGCTAATAAATTTATTTTAGAAAGTTAACTATATAATATGTGGGTATGAGCATATTACCTTACATGCTCTCAAAAATAGATATATTTTTTCTTATAAGAGCATAGTTAGATATCTGTAGATATTGTAAAACTCACCTAACATACTAATAAGTCGATTAAGTGGCATATGTGTATCTAGAGAGTACTTGTAATTCAAACATTCATTCCTCATATATCGACTAAGTATTCTTGCATCAGCTGTAAGTCCAGAAATGCTAATTCCAATATGATCGTCGATGTTAATAATTTTCTTCTGATAAGCTGAAAGCTCTGAAGAAGCTCGTTTCAAAGCAATAAGTACAGCATGAGATTTACTTTTTAGACCCACAGTTGCAGAACCCAAATTCACGGCTTCCATAGCATATTCTACTTGGTGAAGACGTCCTTGCGGGCTCCATACTGTTACATCACTATCATATTGGTTTCGGAACATTTTTCCTGTATCAAAACTACTTGTAAGTATAACAAAACTAAGAAAGCCGACGAGACAACCTAAAAACCGTTTGTAATGATATGTCGAATGTCATTCATTCGTCTATTGTCAAAAATCAGTGACATGAACTAGTGGTTCTCAAACAACAGTATAGAACATAAACTTAATTCATCTACAAATAATTGGAACACTAGTTTATTAATGCCACGTATTCTCGATAGCCATTTTCGGTCCAGCTGCCATTTTTCCCTATGACTTCTATTGTATTTGAAAAAATATTACATATGATTTACATTGAGTTGTGGTGAACGCAGAAAGGCTTGCATATTGCATCAAGTGATTAATGATTAAAGCAACGTTTATCACAAGCAGCTTGATGACCTGTTTGTTGTCCTACAAAAATTTCACTTCATTTTAAATAATTATGCATGATTATTTTTAAGTTTACTTGGGAATAACACCACAATTGGATTAAAAAAGCTGTATATTGAAAGAAAATACCAAACGTTTCAAGGTCGATTCTGACGTTGTTTTCAATGGGTGCATTCAGGGAATTATAGCATTAAAGCGCTGAAGCGCCACATCGCTTTTGTTTCTAGTTATTTTCACTTGTTGTTGGCGACACTTTTATGTAATATCAGCACAGAATTTGACATCTGATTTAGTTATAAAGCGGTAAAGCGGAGAATTTATATGCTTTACTGCTTTATTAAAACGCTGCAGAGCTGTGGGTAAAGCAGACATTCTCTAGTACACCGCTTTAACAAAGCGCTTCATCACTACAATTCCTTGAATACACCCATTGGCTTTAGAATATGTAATGAAAATGTAAATTGCAAATTGAAAGTTTGATTTATGACATTTAAGTTGACATAAGATTTTGGTTGTTTATAAATATACAGATAGCACGAAAAATTCTAAAGATCATGTATTAAATAAACGGCTTTCAAGTTGGAAGAATTTGAAAGAGTTGTCTTTAGAATTTATAAGTGGCGTTCCTAGGTACGACTTTGTATTCGCCAAAAATGCGATCAAAGAATTCTGCTATTTCAGTGATCCCACTAACGTCATAAGGGAAAACCTAGGAAAAACCTTATGGAATATTCCGATACTGGGTTGTTTAAAAGGAGATGACCATTAATAATTTCTTCCTTAATTGTCGGTAACCAGATACGATTGTATTCTACAGAAGTAGAAGCGATACAATCGTCTTCATTCAAAAGAGTTAAGGCAGAATCTTTTATTTTTCGTTTTGTGTTATGTTGTTCTTTGTGATGTATAGTTGAATTGTCAAATTCCCATGCATGTTCACAAATTTTCGATTTTTCAAATGTCGTTTCTTTGTGTAATTCTTGTGTTCATTTATTTGTATATTTAATGGTCTCGATGTTTCTCCAATATAAAATTTATTGCATTCACAAGGAATCTTGTATATGTAGTTTTTTGAGTTCTGAGTTTTGTTGGTTGGTTTTTATTTCGATATTAGTGATTTCAGTGTATTTCTTGTTTGGAATGTTGTTTTAACATTAAATCTGTTACCAACTCTTTTCAATCTTTCTGACAGACCCTGTATGTATGGTATAGTTGTAACTGTAATGTGGTTGTCTTGAGTAGCACTGTTAATAAGAAAAGTTCTGGGTTGATTCGGAAGGTTTGTTCTTTGTTCAAGTCTGTTTAACTCTTTGTTGATAATTTTGTAGAATAATTGTTTCCAATGAGAACATTTTTTATAATTGTTTTTTCTTTATTGAATTTATTATTATCCGAACAGTTCGTCTTTGCTCTACCATATAATGATTTAATAACACCTTATAAATTCTAAAGACAACTCTTTCAAATTCTTCCAACTTGAAAGCTATTTAACTTAATACATGATCTTTAGAATTCTTTGTGCTACCTGTATATTTAAAAACAACAAAAATCTTATGTACACTTAAATGTCGTAAATCAAACTTTCAATTTGCAATTACATTTTCATTACATATTTTAAAGCCATTGACAACGAAGTCAGAATCGACTTTGAAACGTTTGGTACTTTCTTTCAATATACATCTTTTTTAATCCAATTGTGGTGTTATTTCCCAAGTAAACTTAAAAATAATCAAGAACATGCCACAAATAACATTTAGAAGACAATTAATTATGCATGATTCAAATTCACTGCATATAAGTATTGGTCTTTTATTTTTCAAAAGATTACTTTTAAAATTTTCTCTTTAATACTGAATATAAAACTTAAATTTTTGAAGTTCTCCATTTACAGTATAATTTTCTGAATTCAATTCTTGAATATTGATTTTTGGAATAGCACTTACAGAAAATAATATAAATAATTCTATTCGATTGACTAATTAAATGTCAAAAATATAACTAAGCAATGTGGTTCAATCTTGGATGGTGCCCAATTCCCAAAGATCACATGTTTTACCTCTGCGATTATCTGTGGATTCGAGGGAAATAAATTTCACAAACTTCGAGTGAAAAAAGAATCTTTATTATTAACGTGTAACATTCATTAGCAATACATTAATTTGTTTACGGGAAATGTAGTTTGATATACATCTTAAACGATATACAAAAAAAAGTACATATTATATTATATATATATATATATATATATATATATATATATAGACTATGTAGAGCAAAGCATGACTCAAAATGGATGGCGGTAAAATAGTCATTCTTTTAGTGCCTTTTGTGTAAAGCTTGGAGGTTCTTCTCATAGATGGGGAAACGAGTACTAATTGAAGCTTAACATCCGTAGTAATACTGGGTGAACAAAACAATTTTTGACTTACAACACAATACCATATTGATTTAACTTTATTGTAACTGCTTTATAATTTGTAACATTACGCCTAGCACTCCTTGAACCATAATTTAGGATCTTAATCGACTACATATTATTTGTAAAGTAAAATGTCAAGTTTTCTTTCAATATGGCAAACTCGCGATAACTGTTCGCTGTTCAATTTAACGAATATAATGTGTATGATTTTCGGTAGTTTTTGGGGTGTTGTTTTGTTTACATTCGGCTGTCTAGTTTAAACGTGTATTTTTTGTGAAAATTTTATTTATAGTTTTAAAACCTAGATATTAATAAGAATTGGATTAAATCCTGCATTTTCGATGTATTTTTTCTATTTAAAATAATACCCTTGGAGCATATTTATTGGGCAAGTACTTCGATTTACCTAGCCGAGACTCAGCGGTTAAAATTGAAGCTTTTGCATTACGTTGTATCTTGTTCTTTCTAAATATTATGTAAATATCACTTTCTCCTTCTCTGCTTAGACATAATTTCAGATATATTTCTGCCAGAAATTAATAGTGTTTATTACAGATCATGTGTTCATTTTTTCTTAGTTGACGTTATTTCTTTAGGTATTTATGTACTGTCAGGACGCAATATTGCCGCATTGACAATAATTTACATAAAATATATTTTGGATTTTCTTGGTTATTAAAGCCTAATAATTGTATAAAAGTTTTTTGTTCGCTTTGGTGTATACTATCTCCTCCTAAAATATATGCTCTCAAACTATTTACACCCTGTACAATATTCATATTTATACACAGTCACAGTAACCCTGGTTGATTATATTGTAGAGATTTCTTTCTCTCAGAACATTCTGTATGAAGTAACTAATAATTCAGAAAAATTATTTAAATTATCTATACTACACTTTGATCATTACAATTTTTAATACCTCTCTTTAGAGAAAATAAATAAAGAGAAAAATCTCTAATGCGTAGTCAGAATAAAAATTCTACAGCATTGGTACATCCGTATATTATTAGTTATTAATGTTCAGCTGCCCAAAGGCAACCAAGGATAATCTTTTATTTGTGTAAATTTGTGTTTTATTGGTTTCTCTCTTCGAAGTTTTGGGCTCTTAATTGTTTTTTATTGCTCTAGGAGCCTACTGCACATGACTTTTTTATTTGTTGGTTTCATTTTTAGACCAATTTCACAAGTGATTTTCTCCAGTATTGTTAACATAATCTGTAATTCTTCCCGGGTTACCATTCAGGGGCTGGTTAACCGTTGTTGGTTCATTGACATTTCCCATTGACCCTCGCGCTATGGACAAAAATACCCCCAATAATTGGAAAACACTATATCAGCAAGAAATTGTTAATACAAAGCCTATGCTAAATTTTTATTTATGTAACGGGAAGTAATCCGAAAATTCGTGGAATCGGCATTCATCAGATATTTCGGTACCAGTGGGACGACGAATGCCAGTGATCATTCCAGACCCTGAAAAGTGCATTTACCAGTGCCTCTATTTTAAGTTATCCTTAGAGATGTGAACTTCATCTTGGATACAGACGCAAGGAATGTTGGAATTGGAGGACCAGGAGAAAGTTATCGGATATTTCAGCAAGACTTTGAGCAAGTCAGAAAGGAATTACAGCGTTACTCGCAGGGAACTTTCGGCTGGTAAAGGGGGTGGAATATTTCTACAAGTACCTCTATGGTAAGAGATTCCTCCTGAGAACTGATCACACAGCACTAAAGTGGCTCCTGCAGTTTAAAAATCTCGGAGGGCAAGTGGCAATGTGGGTTTAAAGGTTGCAGGAATTAGCCTTCGAGACAGAACATCGCGCTGGAACAAGTCATAAGAATGCTGATGCCTTATCGAGGAGACCATGCCCTGATGATTGTAAACATTGTCAGGGAGCTGAAGAAAAAAAGGCTGTTCTCTGTAGAACTACCACCGTCGATGACCATTGGCAATCTGAGGAGATCCAGAAAGACCAAAAATTAGATCCAGAGCTATAAGAGGTTATCCGGTGGAAGGAAGAATACCGCAAACCTACGTAGTAGGAGATTTCTCCATACTCACCAACCATAAAGTCACATTGGGCTCAATGTAACTCCCTCATCCTGGAGAATGGACTTTTGAAGCTGTCCTGGAAACTCCAAAGGAAGGCGAGGACAGAAAACAGATTCTAATCTTCAGAAATAAGAGACCAAAAATTTTGCTAGAACTACAACTGGGGGATATCTGGGAGTAACGAAAACCCTGGGGAAGTTGAGAGAACGCTTCTATTAGGTAATGGGAATGGATGCCGGAAATGTACGGTTTGTGCTGCAAGTAATGGGTCTCAGAAGCGAGCAAAAGCTCCCATGAAGCAATATAACGTGGGCGGTCCATTCGAAAGAATGGATCAGTCGTTTTGGTGTTCCTTTGGTGTTACACTCCTTTGGTGTTGGTGACCCCGGCCAGTGTGATTATGGAATGAGAGTGACGACTGTCATGCGATTTGAAGTTTGGAAGTCCCCCGGCTGAAGACTATGTCAGCCAGTTACTTTAGAAGATGAACGAAATCTACCAACGAGTCCGGTTAAAAATCGAGAATGCCAGCGCCCGTATGAAAGAAGCCCATGACATCAAAGCTGAAAGCGGGATTTTCCAAGTTGATGATCTTGTTTGGTTGTATACCCCTCAAGTCGTCGTTGATATTCGTCGAAGCTACAAAGATCTTGGAAGGGGCCTTACCAAATTGTAAAGAGAATCAACAACAGGATAAGGGAGCTACCTCGAGGAAAACTAACAAGGAAGTATATGTCAACAGGTTAGACCCTTATGCCGAAAGTCATGGCAGCAAAGTTCACCAAGCCCAAGTCCGCAGTATCCATAATTTGTAATATTATCCTATACCTGTTTTCCTACACTTTTCTAAGAAATATTGGAAAAGTATGCATACAATAGACTACTTTCAAAGAGATGCGTTTGAATTAGCTACATCAAAGGGTACCAATTTCTTTACATTCAAACATCATTGAAATTTTACTTTTAATGTACTGTCACAAATTGCAATTGCAAGAGACGTTTTAAGTTAACAATTTTTACAAATAATATGAAAGCCCTGTTAATATCCTTAAATATTAAATATGAATAATTACCGTTTTGGCTGGAGGTGAGAACCCAGAAACAATCGTTGAAATTTATGTTATATTTAATCTTAATGATTTCAAATAACTTCTACAAGATTAACATTGCAACTTTATGTACAATTTATACATAAAGTTGCAATTTTGTATTAAGACATTCATATTAGGGTAAAATTGCTTATTATTTTAAGGGTAAATTTGGCGGAGGACCTACTATTAATAGAATGCATATTTTCTATTCGATTTCTAGAATGAAGTTTATTGATAGGTTGGTATTAAATGGGAATAAACGTTAAATAACGAACATCAATAAAGGTGGAGGCTGTCAATTTGTCTGTATATACAATGTGTCTGATTAAGTTGGAATCATATAGAAAACTTTAATTATTAATATTAAGTAAACATTTATTCATCATAAAAATATCTGCATGTTCTGAAATTTTATATGAGGTTTGTCAAAAACGTTTACGATTACGATTTTACGATAAAATTCTAGCATAAAATTAATTGAAAATATATTGGAATCAAAACACAATAAGTTATTTAACATACGTAAAAAGGATGGATATTCTCAATTAGTTTGTATGTAAGTTGAATTTGTATAGAAAACTGTCTTATTTATAATATAAAAAAACGTATGCTTTAAGAAGATCTGCTTTGAAACCTAAAATGAAAACATCACCTGTCAATTTGTTGAAGGGTATATGAAATTTGTCAAAAATATGAATTTTATAATACGAAATAATGAACGTTAATTTTTGGCAATATCGAAAATTGTTGTGAAACAACGTTATCTAGAATTAAAGGCTATATGAATTTATGCTATTGTGACAGTAAAAATTGCAAAATAAATTAAAATATTTAATACAAAAACTGACTTCAGAAAAACACAAAAGTAACTTAAATAAAAACAAGACAAGGCATGACTTTTCTACAAAATTAATAACTTATATTGAAGTCGGTGCCAAGTGAGTCATAAAATATATGAGTTTTTAGTAATTAGGTAGGTATATGTAGCTATAACACTGTTTTACTAGCTTCACTTGTAACTATGTAGGGTCTTAGAAGTAAATTTTAACCTACTTCGAGCTCTCGAATCGAAATGAAACTTTGTATGTGTATGTAGTTTGTATTTCAGGACAATAATTCGGTATGAAGGAGTTGATATGATTTATAAAACGAAAGTTTACTTTCACGTTTTAATTTTGTGTAATATCCAGCGCATCCACCATCTTTTAATTTTTTTAAAAGTAAAAAATTATTTTTTTGTCGTTTCTTTGTTTTTTTTTAATTCATTTATTGAATTAGCATTTTCATTGTCAGCTAGCTTATTAAGATAGGATATTAAGATTTGCCATAGTATAATTCTATATTTAAGGAAATGATAGAAACTTTTTAAATAGTAGCAACCAAAATTATTATGACTAGGTGGTGGTGGAAAGGTTTTTTCAAGAATCGATTCTCGATTCTGATTTTATTTTCATGTTTTTCGATTCTAAGAATCGATTAATCGAACGTAAAAATCGATTCTTTCGATTTTAATCGATTCTAAATTAAAATGTCAATAATTTTTATTGGTCAAGTCGCAATGTCACACACAAATAATTTAAATTCATTTTATAAAACACAACAATAAATCAAGTACTTTTTTCAAAAGTAAAACTAATCAAACAAATCACTTTTGATTAATTTTAATAATTCAAGTTTAAACAAACTGAAGAACAGTTAACTTATTTAAGAAAACCATACATTTTCTGGGCAGATCTCAAAATAGGAGCATATTTAAGTGATCTGGTGTTAATCGACTACGTATTTGACTCGCAGTATGCGAGAATAAACGACAAGAAGTTGCAACAATAGATCCGTTGTTTATAATATACGTCCACACGGCGCTCGGCGCCATTTTAGTTAATGTATTGCGAAAACATAATTTTAGTTTTGATATTTGCACGACTTTTTTGCAAGATGTTTGTTGATCGCATTTGAACTTGAAACTAGTCACTAAACCGTAAGTCGAATGTCAAATGTCAAGAATCGATTTTGATCGACTAAATTAAAGATCGATTCCTAAAAATCGAATTTTAAGTGAAAACTCGATTCTCGAGTAGAATCGGAATCGACTATCCCTAGTGAGAACATTAAATCTATATATTGTAATTTAAGAAGGGCTCCAATTTTTATGTATTGATTGTTCCAAAACACAGGAGGTTATCAATTCGTCAGTTTTTTTTGTGTATTCGTGGTAATTGATTCATTTTAACGCGATTTTCCAGAAAATCAGAAAAAGCTTAAGCAGTTTTTCCGTATAATTCTATAACGGTTTTTCTTAAAAAATGGTAAACATCAGTGTATGTCAAATTTTCATCATAAATATCTAGCTGATATGCGTATATCAAATTTTTTTTAAAATATCATAAGTAGCGAAAAGAAAAATTGGTAGGTGAGCAATCTTTTCTATACGGTATATGGTGGTAGGTGTGTGTGTGCGTGCATCGAAATTCAAGGAGCAAGCAATGTGCGCAGTTTATAGGACGAGATAAAATTATAGTTAGACAGGTGAGTTCAAAATATCTTACAAATGTTGTGTTTGGTGGCAGACTGGTTGACTGTCAGAGTGGACTAAACTTTAAAAAATAGTAGTTAAATAAGCATATGCAGTAAAGATATTCGAGTTATAGGCGGAGGGTTCAAAAAATAATTATCACAGGGTGGTTGAAAAAATCTTCTTGTCATATACGGCGAAGTAAAATTATAAGTATACAGGCTGATTCAAAGAATAAAAAAATTTAAACAGTCAATAGGGTTGTGAGGATTAAAACTTATACAGGGCGGTTGCAACATCGTGTAGAGTTGAATTATTGTTGTATATTCTTTTAATACCATCAATATAGCACTCCAAATAATAAAACAAATAGAGAAAGGATTTTATTGTATTTTAGAGAAAACCTATAAATAACGAAGTTTATTGTATATCTTAATACTTAGAGTAAATAAACTCAAATAGAGATTTATTATTGCCTTACTTCCATTTTTAGAAATATAGAAAAACCTTCGTCTGAGAGGAGCAAGTCTTTGGATTTGTCAATTAGTTTTCTTGTGTAATATGTGTAAATTTATATTGTACTATACTTTCTTGTCCAACTAACCTTAGAAGGGAACCTTCAAAATCAGTTAGTCAAGAACGAAACAATATTGACAAATACTAACAGTTTGGTGACTTCAATATTCCCTACAAAAGACTTCAGAAAAACATTATTCAATATCAATTTCTGACAAGGAATCGAAACGTACCGACTTATTAAGCAGATAAGTATTTTGAAATATACATATATACATATCACACAAGACAACTCGGAGAGATATGTATCCTATACTCTACTTTCTGTAAGTTAATCCTGCGAGATAGTTTTTCTATAAGAAGACATTAGTATTATGAACAATTTCTACTAATTGCCCTTACTACCAGGGACGGATCCAGAGAGAGGGCGATCGCCCCCTCCGAGAGCCTCGATGTTAGTGAATTTAAAATTCAATTGAGGTAATATAACTTCAACAACATAGTAAAAGCTACTGCTATGGACTATAACTATTTTTAATTAGTATAAAAGTAATACCCCTTCCATTTGGGACAATTTCGTACCAGATTGCCTATCTGAAGCATGGGATTGCCCTCGGAAGGTCTTATCTGGATCCGCCTCTGGTTACGCCACATTGATTTTATTATTTATTATTATTTTCAAAAATTGCTGCAAATAGAGAAAACATATACTTATTCATTCACCAATTATTTACAATATTATTTATAAAACAAAAAGAGCCGGCAGTCATTTAAGACTGAAAGATGGAAGCGAAAGCTTCTTACGAAATTTTTTCCCTTTTCTCCTTATCTCACTGTCGCTATTTTTCTTTCTGTGTCACTCTTAGTAATGAATATAAATATCAGGTGAATTAAAATAACTCTCACTATTTTGTTACGACTCAAGTATTATTCCTAATTTAATTCTTAATTTACATATATATGAAAATAAATTTAAGTTTAGATATTGAGTAAGTGTTTGAAAATAGATTTGTTCATCTGAGATAAGTATTAGAAGACAAGATGTCAAAGAAAGTTCGTTTTGTTCTTAGCTAACGTCATTACAAACACATAAAATTTAAAGACGCGAGATGTAAAGACCGACATCTAGGATTTTCGGGGAAACTAGCACATAGAAGATCCGAATCTGGAGCCGTTCCATAATTATTCCTAGGTTAGAATGTATGTGCTAGTTTTCCCGAAAATCCTACATGTCGGTCTTTACATCTCGCGTCTTCAAATTTAACGAAATGTATTAAATACATAAAAAAGTGTTCGGAGAGAACATTCAATTGTGGGAGAGCGCAATTGATGAAGGTTCCGTAACCAGACACAATATATATATTATACATATTGTCTTGGTACAAAAAATGACACCTCGAAGAGAGTATATATAACATTTATTCAAAACAATAAATTATATAGCTATATATTCAACTGTAGCAATAATTTAAAATTTTTATTCATTTGTAATATTAAAATGAGTTTTATTCATTTTATATGAATTGAAAATTGTACATAAAATTAATTTGTAATGACATAATATTTAAAAAAAAAGTATAATTTTTTCTTGGGTTTTAATCCCAAGACATGCAGCCGTATGCTTTAGACTCTTGACCACTTATCTTTCCTTCAGTTATGTAGTTATGTTCATTAGAAGGTATAAAAGTTCTGTCTGTATGTAATACATCAGTGCCGCTAGTGAGTGGTAAACATACTTTGTTTATTACGATAACAAATTGATGTAAACAAAATTCATTGATAATATGAAAATTTAATGCCAAGTTGCCATTTTGTGTGGTATCCTCTTTCATTTCTGACATATGTCAAGTCTCCAATTGAATATATCATAAAGAGAAAATTGAGTATTTATTAGCACCAATACCAAATTTTTTGCAGGTATTCTATATTACTTGTATGTTATATTAGTTTATTTCCTATTTATTCTTGATTACCTGGTCCCTGTTTTTTACACCGAGGACTATATTGGATGGGTATTTCAAGATCAAAGCAGTGTGTGGTGTCGGTCGGTCGTGTCGTGTCGAAACAGATGAAATGTAAAGTTATGAATTTCAGTCCCTTGCTTTCGCTCTAAATATAATTAGTATATGTATACATTTTTAAACCAATTTCTAAATTTACTTTAATAAACCTTTTTATATTATTTTGAATTCCTGTTTTTGTTTCCATAATTTCATTATTTTAAGAGGTTCGTTAATTTGATGTGTCCGAATTGGGGGTTATTGCTTTATGAGCCCAATCATCCGCCATACATGCATGGACAATCTAGTCTATTCAAGGTTCGTTAGGCATTGAACATAAAGATTTTTTTAAATAAGATATAAAAAGTACAGCTTTCCGTGTAGAACAGATTAAAAAATGGTTGTTGGAGAATCAAATCTAAACTATGAGATATAAAAAGATTAGAAATATTTTGAGTTAAGTCAATTTGTGCTCTATAGGCTAGAAAATAATTGACGATAATAATAATATAATAAAGCCTTTATTACCCAACAGTAAAAAACCATTTACAATATTAAAAAATAAATAATTACAGAAAAAAGTATAGAAAAATTATACTAACACTAAAATAATTGGAATAGACATGTATAAAATAAATTAAAAAATTGACCAAAGAAAAAGAAACATTAGTTATAAAGTAAATACATACATATGCACTTAAATTGAACTGGGTTATATAGAGATAATTTATAAATTGAAGATTCGTGCACCTGGATGATTTCAATGAAGTCTCTAAAAGTACAAGCGTGCTTTATTTTCAGTTCGTACGTTGAGCAGTTGAATAAATCACACACCTCTGAGATTATTAGCATTATTATCATCAGATTATATTACAGCTTTAATAAGATATTAGTTCGAGCTCGTTTGCACTCAAACGGTCTTGTATGCCTAATACAACCCTAGGAATGACAATTCAACCTGAGACAATAGCTCTGGACAGTCAATCATGTTATTCAGTAACTTGTACAAAAAATAACTGACGCTTGATCTCTGCGACTTTTCAAGGACATCACATTGAACTCGAGTAGTAAAGATTATATTCACATTCTTTGGGGATAAACTCCGCGATTTTTAAATGTTAAATATTTCAAAAAAATTTTTTGAACCCTTTCTATATCCAAAATGTATCGCTCGTATATAGGATTCCAGATATAGAACTATATTAATTTTGTTCTTACTAAGCAGTTGAATAGAGATATTAAAACTGAAGTATTAAAATAATTTGCAGTTTCGCATGATGAATCTATTGTCTAAAGGCTGATTTTAGTGAGGTTAATGTAGCTGAAATGTAAGTTTAGAATCAAAGTAAACATCTTTTATGAGTTCAACCATTAAGAATGGTATCGCTTATACTGTACGGAAATTTATTGTATTCGTTTTACTTGTTAAAGACCTTACACTTGGGAATGTTTAAAAAAAGTAATTTGACACCATTCTTCCAACATACTGATTTCTTCTTGCAAGCAAGACAGTCATTCCAGTTTGAGATTGTAGTATATATTTGAGATCATCTGCATAATCTGTTACATTTTTAACGTGCTGGCCAGGTCATTGATGTAAATTAAAAACAATAAAGGACCTAGTTCGACCCTTGAGGAACTCACTTGTGACTAGAAATTTTGAATACATTACGATACCCACTACAATAAAGACCCTAATTTGAAAGCTGATGTAAATATGTAACTGTTTTAATAAATAGGATTGTTTAACGGGCCACATGTACAAAATAAGAAACAATTTATTTTTTAAGTTGTACTGATGTTTTGTTTTAATTTCTATGTGTGTACCAAAACAGTCAATGACAGGAATACATTTTCAGAGAAAATTTAGGAAGTTTATTATACATAACATTTCTTAAAAATTTACTGAAACCTTTATTTAAAAAATAAACCCTCATTTAATTTTTTTTACTATTAAATTCATTACATGCGTGACCTTCTCATGGCTTTTTCCTCGCAATAAATGACAAATGAACCAAAGAAAAAACCCCTCTAACCCTGCGACAAGGACATAAAAAAGCACCACCACAAGGAATAAGGAGGAAATCTTAAGCGTCTCTCCCCTCCCTTGCTTCCGCAACGCGTTCGTCGTCGTTGCGACGACTCGCGTCCAACAAGGAGGAGCGTAGCGACGCCTAAGGTTAGGCCCCACCCACTTCTCCTCGTTTCTCAAATGGCGGGGCGAAGAAAAATGCCACCAGAGGGCCTGCCAAATCTGAAAATGCATGGGAAAAGGTCGCTCTATTGTAAAAGTACATGACGGTTGACTCTTTCGTCTGTTTAATACTTGATTAGGTCTAAATAAACATTTAGTTTGTGTCCTCTTCTATCTACGTAACTGATCGATTGGTCGAAGAGAACTTCCGGTTTGGAGGTTTTACATAAATAATGGGTAAAGTTCGATGTTTTTTCAGTTAGGAGCTTTTTTGAATGACATTTGTTCTAGCTTTTTTTTAATTGGTAATTGCGTTGCTTGTTTTATTTTATTTTGGCCAGAAATATATAAGCATATCCCTAAATTTTTAATATGATAATTTAAGATAAATTTGGTTTTTGATTTGTTATTCAAATAAATCCTTGTAAAACGAGTCATTTGGAAAACTTGAAAAAGCTGAGATTTCAATTCTCAAAATTAATTCCTGTTTACACAAAACATGTTGAAATGATTTCTACCAATATCGAAACATACTATAATACTGGCTGATTTATAATAAGTTTAGTTCAATTTTTAAATAGTATTTTTCAGCGTAGTCTTGGTTTGTTATAGATTCTATCTACAGCATTCTTTATCTAAGCAATAAAATTTCTTTTGATGGCATAAAAATAGCCTATGATATTTTAAAAACAGTGTGTGAGTAGCCAGCTATTACTAGAAATTACTGCCAAATATATTATTTTAATACCTAACTGTAGTAGGGAACAGAATGACGAAATAGATACTGCCAAATAAATGTGCTTGAATTCTTATTTGAGCAAAAATTGTTTGAGTTTTGTTGTTAAATTTTACTGTTTTATTGCAATTAACTATAATTTATTAGTTGACAGTTTTTAAATTTTAATATTGTTTATACAAATCGGAATTATTTGGTAATGAATACTTTGACATATTTTTTAAATTTTAATATTGTTGCTGACATTGAAAAAAAAAGTGTGTGATTTCAAGGGATCTGAATAAGGATTCACAATTTTCCAAATAGTACTGAAATGTTGATTAGAATTGTTTCATAACTTTTGAATTTTAGAGACTTAAGCCAAATATTTGCTCATCGCGTGTAAAGAAAACATTATTTAATCTCTTTCAAAGTAAAGGTTCCATATTCAAAACATATATTGTTATATGTATGTTTATTGGTATCTAGGAACACTTTTTAAACTATATTCAATTAAAATAGCTAAGTCGCGTCAATGAATATGTAAAACAGACAATCTTCGGTCAAGTTCTCAGGATCAGCTTCAATTTTGATGATTTTTCATTTATTTATATATATATAACTCAGGATATTTATTTAGGAACAAAAATCATAAAATACTTTTTGGAAATTAAAAAAAAATAGATGTTTATATTGGTATTACGAATAGTTTGAAATTAAATGTCAAAGTTCAAAAAGTGTTATAAACCATTACTTCCAAGTTTCCTTTATGTAATAATGACAAACAATTATTTATAAAACAACTTTTGGAAATCTTGTTAAATTGTTGTTAATATATTATGCATCTTTTGTGATTCCTTCGTAATTTTTTTGAATCAGAATAATCTATCTACAAGAAGTAATTAATTCAAATCTAATCAATTGCAAACTTTTAAAAGGAATATCACAAGTAATTTTTACACCGGACACGTAAAAAATATAAAAAAAATTTGTTAAAAAAGTTTTCGTGTTATTTTGATACATTTTTTGTTGAAAAATGTTTTTCATTAATTTGACTTTTGAATCACATAAATATTACTATAGAGAGAAAATATTATCAACTTAATTTCTGGCGGAAATAGCATTGGGTTTTTATTTTAAATCGAATCCTCTTCTTTTGATCTTAACTTGCTTCGTTATAACCTAATCGACTTTTGTCTGTGCTAGTTTTGAAGGTTTTATGGTACTTTGAAAAATGTTCCATACATTTTTCACAAAAAATATATCAGTTTTGAGGTATTGGACGTGAAACACAGATCTTTTTATTTTGATAAAACGTAAGATTTAGAGGTAGCCGCCAAAAAAGTATTTTTCGGTAAAATCTAGACCATTTTATATTACAAATAACTCAATAAATATCGATTTAACAGTAAAAATTTAATACCATGTACATTTTTTGCTTGAACTCCCTCTATTGACTACCAAACGTATTTTAGGTAAAAAAATGCGAGAGAATTTCTGCACCCGACTCAGAGTTTACATATATCAGTTCCTATAATAAGACTAAGAGAATAATCCGTGAGAAAACTAACGATGTTCACATTTCATCTTTATTCCCATTGCTAAGTAAACAAAAAAATAATAATAGCCTGCTTTGAAACAAGAATAACTCTCTTTAAGGTGTCATTCCTTTGTACGCAAGACAATATATGTAATATATATTGTTTCTGGTTAGGGAACCTTCATCAGCTGCACTTCCCACAGTTGAATGTCCTCCGAACACTTCTTAATGTATTTGATATATTTCATTAAATTTGAAGACGCAAGATGTAAGATCGATATCTGGGAAGCGCAACTGATGAAGGTTCCCTAACCAGAAACAATATATATTATATATATTGTCTTGTGTACAAAGGAATGACACCTCGAAGTTAGTTGGGACTAGTAAACACATACCAAAACATCAAACAACTAATTAAATACTAATCTATATAGAGGTACCTACCAGTGGGGACTGGTGCGTTATGAAACTGGTGGTGCACTTTACTGGTCAAATATTGGGATTCAAAGATGAAACAAAACAAACCATAGCTTTGCTAATACTGCAATTATTTTTTATTAATTAAAATATTCGTCGACTTTTTCGAAAGCGAAATGTTCAATGACCTTTTTATTGAATCAGGCATTGATTGAATATATTGTTTTCAATACTAGCACAGAAAGAGCATTTAGCTAGTCCTGAGATATCGTATTTCTAAGAAACGTTTTAATCCATCACTCCAGTTTCCGTCCAAATTGATTCCCCCATAAATAATACAAGGAAAACAACAACCATTTCTGTTTATTATAAAATTCACTTTTAAAACGTCGTGTAAGTACTTTATTTTTCATTTTGCACTCTTGTTTCCAATTAAGATATGGCTTAAGTGGACCAGCCAATTTTATATCTAATTTGTTTTAAAACTATTTATTTTTGTTTTTAATATAGTCAATGTTAAAGTTGATACTCATTTTCACAGTTATGTAAACACACACACTCTGTATATTAAATATTCTTTCATAGACTACGAGGACAAAAACAAAGCAATCACTAATTAAATCACGTAAACAAAAATTTGAATTATTGAAACGATGGGATACGTCCGGTCCATATATAAGCACAGCTCGGTGTTTCCGTGCGGCGTACGAGAATCAGACCATTACTCCATATAGTATACATTAACTATCTTCTATCTCAGGCGCTAAGCGTGTTATATCGTATCTCATAGAAGCAATATAAGTTTCATCGTGCGCTAGCCGAAATGCACGGTGAAATATTCTTTTAAGCGAATATAAGTCTTAATACAAATTTGGATTAGAGCTTAAATTGTTTTTTTGATAAATTCGTTTTTATTGAAATGATATTTATTTAACATGTTGTGTTGATTTTTAACATTATTAAGAGCTTATTAAGTTTGGTGGTTCAGCGCACGAGTGCACTTAAGGGACAGACGCCCCTGGTACCTACTTGTATCTAAATACAAAACAACAAAAAGTATCTAATAATGACACATAAAAGGTGCTTTCCTAATCTGAAATCTATTAATTATTTTACGAGAGAATATACCTACATAGATAAGTGTTAAGATCCTTCACGTGTCTGTCCTTTCAGAAGCCTCTTTGTATGCCAATTGTTTCTTAGGAAGAAGCGAGCAGGGCTCATCTTTATTTTCTTGAAATTTAGGTAAATTGAAATGTCAATTATTAAAACAGAATATTTGTCGAATTAGTTAGGATAATACATAAGGATGAAACATAAGATAATAAAATAATATTAATAAAAGACCGACAAGATACAATCTGAATCTGAAAATAGGACCTGCGTCGGACCTATAGTCACGTTTTATACGTATTGTTACGAGAATTCCTCCAATAGCTGGTGCAATCGGCCATCATCCAATTCGTGGAAGCAACATTGCTCCGATATTTCTGGGAAGCCGAAATATTGTTTCTCTATGGACCTGAGGCCGACCGCTGCCGTTACTCGGAATTTTTCCCTAGAAGCTTCCAGAACATATGAAAGAAGTTTCCCGATGGTTAGTTGACTTGCCAGAAAATTCCGAGAGAAATGTATAAATAAGGACAGCTGGCTATGGGATTCATTCAGTATTCGACAGCCGTATATTTAAGTAGAGATAAATTGTAAATAGTTCGGTGAATGTAAATTGTGTTAATGTAGTGGAAATAAGTTAGAGTGAGTTGGACTGTGTTTTTAAATAAATACAAGAAGTGAACTGAACCAAAGTGTGAAAATAAAAACATTACAGTATCTACTTAAGTGACTGACAGAAAACAAATAATTTGTGTCTAATTAGCATGATGGACTATTACAAAGTAACGGCTTTCACCATAGAATTTTATTTTCATCTTACATATTGGTACCCATAAATTATGATTTTATAATTGCGATGGAAAATAGAAGAAGTCTTAAATATAAATAGCATAAATTAATGATTTATTTTTAATTAATAAACTTCTGTTTTAAACCACGCTAAAAAATATTAAATAATGATTCCTAGCCGTTTACAGATTTATAACTCTATACAGATTCAACACACCTTACAGATTCAAGACTCCTTACAGATTGTCTAATAAACTGGGGTCGTAAATTTTTAGTAACATGGCAAATAGCTGTAACAACTAAAACAAAAAGGTGCAGCTCATGCAAGGACATTGTCCTGTTGACCGCCTATCACTCGGACTAGAAGCACGGCCTTAATATTAAAACTTTCTATAGCTGTCCCATACACAAACCTGGGTAGACTAACATGAAACATACTGAGTAACCATGTGCTGAAAGTCATAGGGGGAAATTGGAAAACAACACATACCAATTAATGACGACTTTCAGGGATTGGTTCTTGCCTATATTTTTCAACATTTATGTCGCCGATAAGCCGGCTACAACAGTTCAAAAGTTCCGATATGTAGCGATAGTGCCCTCCTAACATAAGATAGCATATTCAATAAGCTGGACGACCCCTTCAATGCCGACATGCTAACTCTGGGAAATCATTTCCATTCCTGGCGTCTGTAACCTAATTCGTCTACAACTGATGTTTTGAAACATCCCAGTAAGCGCTGCTAAATTCCCCATATGTGGCTCTTAATCGGACCTTTTCTAAAAAACTCACCCACCCAAAGTAGTAACCGCAACCCTAGTTTTCTCAACGACAGAGTATTGTGCACCTCACTGGCCTGCTAGCAAGCATAAAAGCCTGGCCGATACCTACTGGCTTGTTGTGCTCTCAGACATCCAGCCAGCCGACCAAAGAAAGGATATAGTTATCCTCTGAGCATATAACAAGATAATGGCTAAATCACAATTGTCAATCTAGTACTTACGGGATCGAACAAGAGTCTAATATCTGGTGCTATTTTCTGTAACAAAACTTGGAGTGGCATAGAACAACAATCCCACAGACAACCTAACTGAGAAATTAAATGTGTGAATCCAATGACATTGTTGAGGATTACTCACAAAGGCTAAACTGTCTCCACTAAGGCTCTGGAGATGCAGTTTTATGACTTCAGAATTTCGACATAAAACTGTATGTGTTATAGTGCTATGTATGTATGTTTTATTCAAATTTGTTTTTTTTTCTGGCTTTCCTCTTTAAACTGCCCTGTTTTCTTTGCATATGTAATAAATCAAGAGCTATTAAAGATTTACAATGCGAGGACAATTTATTTGAAGTTAATAATTTGGATGTATAGGGATTGTTTTTAGACAATTAATCATGTGTATGAAGTGCATACAATTTGGAGATTTCAGCCTTTGAAGAGTAGTCCAAGTGATGAGCGATCTCGACATATCGTCTTGCGTTCAAAAGTCTATCAAGTCTCTAACCTAGTAATGACAGTCTAAAAACTTTACACATAACACGACTTCCCATTTGTGTCTAATTAGGTTATGTCAAAAATCAAATAATACACATTGTCAAATATTTTAATTTACATCTTAGAATTGTGCCTTTTTAATCCGTATTTTCTTAACCACTGACAACGGGGTCTGATCTAGACTCCGAAACGTTTGGAATATACAACAATTTTCTTTAAACTGTGGTGTTATTTCCCAAGAAGCACTTAGACATTCCCTTTTGAAGTCTGTTGCAGAGTGTGTCCCTGAAACTCCCAGATATCTATTTAACTCGCGATTAAATAAAATTAGATAGTAAAATTAAGTATATTTTAAGCTATTCATTGCTACAGCTTAAAACAAGAAATCATTGAGTTCGTTTCCCATAGAGTTACACCTTTACTTTGAAAGTAGTGAACTATATCAACCAAAAATTTAACAAAAGTACATTACAACTGTTTTTATGAAAGTTAACCCAATTTTCTGTTATTAATGTATTCATTTACGCCTATTTTTAGTGAATTCTTGTTTCCTTTCATTCCCGTGCTTTAAATTAGACCTTCATATCCACTATGGTTTTATGTGATGACAAATCTTCTAACATTCTGACTGCTTTTGTAACAATTAAACAGTCGACACCGGGGCCGAATGTCAACCCATTTTCGGTGTGTTAATACACATAAAAGTGTTGACACTTGAAAGAGCGCTCATTTGTTTCTTTGACAACTTAATGAATTTTTTAATGGTACGCAGACATTTTACAAATTCGGCTATCATTAGATTCATTTTCACAATTAACTAAGAGAATTTAGTTAATCCTTTTTGTTTTCTATGCATGTCAAGTGCAGATGTTTTTAATCAGATTAGAAGGGCGTGATAATTTCTCATAGGCATTTAAGTAATGAAAATAATTAAGATTAAATTGGTGATCTGCAGTTATAAATATAAACAAAACAGCTCTTGGTGATAAGACTTGTGGATGATTATCTCAACGTTTCGGCTATAGTATATCAGTAATTATCAAGCACAATATGAGAATCTAGATTGATTTTGAGTGGGCTTAACTTCCAGGCTCTGTGCAATACTGAACTAAGATCAATCTTCTTGACGGCTGTTTCCCCATATATTTATATTTTTCCGTTGAAAATGTTTCCAAAGAAAACGCTCATTTTTTAGATCTAACTATACTAAGTGTTCTATTATTTGCTAAATAACTGGGTTAATTCAAAAGTAAAATGTCATCCGTTCTATATTGACAAATAATGACTTTGAACCAATTAAATTTGGTAGTTGACCTACCACAAAAATAACAACAAATGGTAGATCGGAAATCCGGAGAATATTAAATGAAAATCATTAAATTACTAACGTTTCACAATATGAAGGTCATTATAGAATTTGAAAATAAACATTCGAATATAATTTTTAGCGCCGAAAATAGAACAGTTGTTTATGAGTTAGTCTGTCCCTATTGTATGGGAATAGTTACAAGCAAATTTATGAAACTTTATAATGTTTGAAATTTTTATTTGTGGATCTTATATATATGTCCAGTGTAATTTAATTTGATGAGAGTCTCAAAATTATCGAAGAAAAAATCATTTATCGTTTTTCAGAATTCTGAAAAAATTTATTGACTACAGTTAAATGAATCTTGCCTGAAACGGCTCAAACAATTTGAATGTTTTAAATTGTATTCTATTGAAGGGGATCCAGAGGTCTTATTTATATATTATAGCAAAACATGACTGACTGACGGATCAAGACGACTCGAACTAGTAACGCGAAACTTTGCACACACCTTCATTTTATGCTACAGGCGAGCCTTTAGAAATGGAATTTCAATCCCTAAAAGAGAAGCAAAGAGTAAAGCACTGTTTTATTTTTAATCATAAGGACATGTCTTTTTACATACTACTCACTAAATATGGATGTTTGTTGCATATGCTGGAAATTCTCGTCAAAGGTTACCTATAATACCAAAAGGAAGATGCGGCGATGAACTTAAGGCAAGGCTTAAAAAATCTCTCTATACTAAGATACTAAATTAACTAAAAATATGAGTGAACATTTAATTGGGAACGTTGCTGATGATCTATTTTCTAAGGCTTTTGATTCAGTTCAACCTGGCCTTCTTTATGCAGAGTTCTATAACTTTGAAATGAGGGATAATCTTCTACTTACAGGTTGAATATCCGTTTAAATGGATTTTTCTCTAAACCTATTCACGTTTCTTCTGGGTGCTTTGGCCCTCAGCCTTTTAAATTGTTTATTGATGATATCTCTCAAATGATTATATTGTCAGATAGTCTTCTTTTTGGGGATGATCTTAAGTTATTTAAACGGATTGCTTCCGATGCGGACTATCCTAAGTTGCAGTACGATTTACATGTACTGCTTAAATGGTCAATCGATAACGATCTGCCTCGCAACATCGAGAAACTCTGCATAATTTCTTGTAGCCCGCTGTATACACATTTCTCTTGAAAAAAGTTGCATTACTTGAAGATCTAGGAATTTTATATGATGATCTTCATAGGATTAACTCTAAAGTGCATACCATGCTAGGATTTATATTCCGTAACACTAAGGAGTTGTCGAACATGGCAGCTTTACTTCCGGTTTTCGAAACTTTTGGGGCTTCCACAACTTGCATATTGCGGCCTAATTTGGTCAGCATATACAAGATGTTATATTGAAATCCTTGAATCTATCCAACATCATTACCTTAGCGACATTTTGTTCAAACGTGGACATCATATGTCTATTTTTTTTATCAAAACTTCAGACCAAAACATAGGTCGACCTAGATATTTCCATTTTTAGCTCTCTACACCTATCTATGGGTATCAAGTTGGTTTTTAAGTTTGTTTAATATGTTAACACTTGAGAATTAGAAATGTTTTTATAATATTATAACAAACCGGGAAACTGAAACTTCAGTTAATATGACTTAACTGATTAATAATCCAGTTAATGAAGGTAAAAACAGTAATACTGGGTAATTTGTCCAAGCAGCATGGAGTTTCCTAAAAATTTGGATTTAATTTTTACTTACCCTCTACTTCAGAGCTGATCATCTTCCGGGGGTTGCTTTTTTCCCGGGGATGCTATGCCCTACCGGGAATGAATAAATTAACTAATTTTAAGCAACTTTTTCCATAAAGTTTTTTCTGAAAGTCAGTTCTTTTCGAGTTAATCGCAAGTGAAAGTATCGATTTTTCAACCAAAAAAAAAAAAAAAGTTTTCATCCGGTTTTTCGTAAATAACTTTTAAAAAATGCGCTTTAAGAGTAAATCATTGGGATTAAAAATGTAGCACAAAACAAAAAAAAAATGTTGGGTCTACGGTTTCTGTAGAACCAATACAAACAGAGTTTTAGCTTGTGAAATTTTATTTTTATTTGCCAAAACATAAACTGAAAGTTTTATCGTGAAATAACTGAAACAATGCATTTTTTGGGGAAAGTTTATAAAGGCCTTTTTAAAGTGCTTTAAAAAATCCTTTAATTTGGTTTTTTGTAAGTCTCTAGCATGAAATTAAGTGAGTTATGACGCAAATAATATTGTTTTTTTTTATTTTTTGACAAAAAAAGTACAAATTACCCCCTATATACCACTCCAGTTGAAATTAATTGCTACTACTTCACAAATCACCAATGTTTAGGTGTTTCTATAAGCTAAAAGCTCATGTAAATTGAAAATGTATTTAACCCTTATTTTTGAAAGAGCTTGAGCTAAAAGGGTGGCCTAATATTTACGAACATTTAAAAATTTTAAATGGTCATATCTAATTTACTTTTTATCCTACAAAAAAAAACATTATAAAAAAAGTAAAACCTTCAATTTTGTACTTTACAAAATGTTGCCTATCTCTAATAGCTTTTAAGTTATTTTGAAAAAAAAGACTTTTCAAAACTACTTACTTTAAACCGTAAAAACACAGTTTTGCACCCTAACACCAAACCTTTATTTTAAACTCTCAACGCCGTTTCAACAACTCTAAGTTGTCATCATCAAGGAGTAAACCAAACTAAATGAAATTGTAATTTCGGTTAGGGTGCAAAACTGTGTTTTTACATTTGTTACACACCAGCATTCCCATTACTTAAAATAGGTCAAACTTTCTGAGCCTATTTGAAATAAGTTAAGTCTAGTGATTTGTGAAGAGATAGCAGTTAGTTTCAACTGTGGTGGTAATTAGGGGTAATTTGTACATTTTTTTGTCAAAACACAAAAAAAAAACAACTTTATTTATGTCATAACTCGCTTAATTTTCATGATAGAGGCTTTCATAAAAAAAAATTAAAGGAATTAGCACTTTAAAAAAGTGTAAACTTTTCCCGAAAAATGCATTGTTTTTCAGTTATTTTCCGTTTGTATTGGTTCTACTGAAACCACAAACCCATTTTTTTGGTTTTTTTTTTATAAGCTACATTTTTTATTCAAATGAATTTTTTTTGTAAAATGCATATTTTTAAAGTTATTCACCAAAACCATGTTTTTTCGGTTGAGAAATCAATAATTTCATTTACGATTAACGATTAACGCGAAAAGAATTGACTTTCATAACAACTTTATGGAACAAAAGTTGCTTAAAATTAGTTAATGTATTCATTCCCCGACTTTTTTTCATATAAGTAGCAATCCTTCCCCGGGGAAAAAGCAACCCCTGGCACAGGGTCAACTTTGAAGCAGAGGGTAAGTAGTACTGAAATCCAAATTTTTACTTGGAAAAATGGTCATAGGCTGGACTATAATTATTCTTCTGTCAGGTTATATAGGCATTGGAATAATTTGTCACTAGAAGTTCGCGTGTCTGATTGCATTCAACACTTTGTATTAAAAAATTATAATGCTGTTTACCAATTTTAATACAGTTTTGTTAAAATATGTTTCTAAGAAAGTACAAGGTAGGTATGTACAATAAATAAAAACATTGACTTTACACATTCATCTTAATTTCTCATTTCCGACAACTCTCTAAACAGAGCTAAAACTCGCTCTGAGTTTCCGCCAGTCGGGTGTAAGACGAAGCGTAGCCCGAGATGAAATTGAAAGTGAAATAGCAAGGGCACAACTAAGCAGAACTAATTGTTTTTTATGTAGGGTGTGCTGGCTGTTTTGTGTCCGTAGAAGTGTAAACATATTTGGAATATTTTATCAATTAGACATTGCAGTATTTCACCCCCATATTACGAGGGGAGAACCACCCCGGCGCGACGAAGACTCCGTAGCTCCGTTCTAATAGCCAAAGAGCCGAATAATCGCATCCTAAGGGGATTATTGGGCTTAACTGAAGCATGATTAATTGATTCATATCGCAGACAGGGCTTCTATGTTATTATTGCGGCGCGTAAATAATTGCCTATATGATTTGTGATAACCTACAGGTGATTCCCAACGCGGTCACTTTAAATACAACTGGGGAAGCAGGTCATATGTGAAGTTTGTACATTATTTGCATTTTTTTATGAGTTCAACACTGTTTTTAAGTACCTTCTGTAATATTACCACAGTATTTCTCACATTTGTTTTGATATTTTTAATTAAATAATCACTGGAGTGGTTCCTGTTATTGCTGATATTTATTTGGCTACTTGCTACTACTTTCTGATTTTGTTCATCATTATTATGTAATTTTAGATTATGTAAGTTGATTTTGGTAATGACTTTGTTGGTTTTACACACAACGTACTGATTAAAGCAATTTATTTAAAATTATAAAATTATTTATCCAGTTTTCTAAAGAAAAATAGAACATATTGTAGTAAAACATTTATATGAGACCAATAAAGAGACTGAATAAGCATACATAAAATCTTATCTTGCATTGTTTTGTTATCTATTACTCTATTTTTGTTACTCTGTCCCGACTTTAAAAATATACTAGATTGATAGGTAAACAATTTGCTTTCGGTTTATTATTCGCCAAATCATTCACAAAATGATTTTTTTAAATTTTCCCAATCAATTCTTCCAAATGTTTGCTTAGGTCTAGTACGTATCTTAATTTCTCTTTAGCCTTGGCATAGGTTTCTTAAACTACTTAGCTCTCATTCATCAGCTCTTACCCACCTACATAAATCCTTCTTGTCACTATTTTCAAGTTTTGGTTCAATTTTGATATCGGTTAGTTTTTTTCAATTTTTAAATTTATGTTGGAAAGACGCCATTATGTCAATACGGCCTTTGAATCCAGGAAGAAAAGGGTCACCAAATATTGATATCGCAACTTTAGGAGGTGGAAAATGCATTCACGGGTAGTTTACAGAAAATAATACAATATTAAGTTCATTAATGCCATCTTTAAAGGACTATAAAATCAATAAAACACTTTATTAGAAAAAATAATCCAATAGTTACTTATTTTATTTCTATAGGCTTGCATAAACTAGAATTTTATAGACTACACGTAGGGCTGTCAGTGTAGAAGTACGATGTCGATGTATATATAGTGCAGCGGTATATCCGTCATAGGTAAATTAAAGCATGAATTTAATTCTTTTCATTTTTTGCTTTTTATTTGAGTTACTTTTGTATATTTATTTCATTTTATTATATCATGACTATAACTTCTATTGACAGCGGGGTCTGAGTGGTCTGACCCACAGCTTAAAAGGTTTGGTGGTTTCCAAAAATCCGCAAATGATTAACTGAAAGGTGCCACAATTATCTTTCAGAAGGTAGAGAATAAAATTCACAAATGAAAAATTAAATAATACACAGTGATAGAAATCTAAACTTGGAGTTGAAAAATAAGCCATTTATTTCTATGTGTGCAGTCAAGAAGCAAAAAACAGCATGATTTAAAAAAAAAATAAACAAAACTGTACCTGCTCTTTTTTAAGAATAAAAATGGTAAAAAATTGGCAATTTTTTGTTTTTCTTTATACATTCATTAGATTTGATAATAATAATTATATGTCTTTTGTAGACAATTAAAAGACATATAAAATAGAAATCCCTCTTAGACCATTTTTCACTGAGAACGGTCGAAAAAATTTAGTCAAGTGTGAGTTGGAGTCGCATATAGGCGTTAATTCTATAGTTTGCCCTGAAAATTCCATTAGGTTTTCTGACAATTTTTTCCAAAATCTTTGTCTAAATAATTTTGAAAAATTTCTTATATTTTCCTCATTGTGCATTTTAAAACTATAAAAAATATACACTTTTATTTCTCACACCGAGCCGTTGGATTTGACCTACTATATGATGCCTTTGATTTCTTTAAATATTTATATAATTTTCTAATTTGCTCCCCAAAATTAAGATTATAATTTTCACTAACCTGTAAATGAATAAGGTCCTGTATCACTTATTATTTTTTTTAAATTGAAGCTCATTGAAAAGTTTCGGACATAAAGTGATATTATTTTCCTTAATACCTTTTATATAAATTCTTTTTCAAATTAAAAAAGTATGTTGGTATGTCTCATTAAGAGCCATTTCATCTGAGACATTACATGTAGCACTGAAAAAAATATTTTTATTTTTTTGTTACTTAATTTTTTAATTAAAAATTGAATTTGTTTGAAAAAATTATTTCAAAAATTTCAAAATATATATAATTTTATTCATCATAAGGAGCCCTTTCATTTGATATATTACATGATGCACTTGAAACACGAATTTCAAAATTTAATTTTTTCATTTAGTTTCATTATGTGCCTCCCAATTAATATTTTCTGTTAACTTCTTATAAGGTCCTTTATTCCCTATTTTTTCAAAAATTTAGCTTCAATTGTTTTTTGTACAATTTCCTTCCAGAAGTCGTCCAAAGTCAGAATTCTGTGTTTATTGATATCAAATTTCAGTCTATTTTGTCTAGTAGTTTCGGAGAAAATAGGCAACGGACAAACGGATAGACACAAGAGTGATTCTATAAAGGTTTTCTTTCATCAAATATACGGAATCCTAACAAATATGTAAATATATATATTTTTTAAATCAATACTTTTAGTAATTTCAATATTGAGTAAAGATTTATGTGTATATAATAATTTATTAGATGTGCTTTAACCGGAGGGGGGCAAATCAGTATAGGATTTTTGAACACTGAAGGCAGGTTATTCAGCAACGCCCATGGTCACCTTATTAACATGGGTTGTCGGGTTGAATTATTAAAACTGATTTTGTAAGTAGAAAATATGAACTACAATTGACATATTCAGATTTTTGCTTATTCCCCTTGAAATAAGTTAAAAATGGTTCCCAATATAGAAGTAGCAGTTTCGTATTTCTCGCTATGTTTGATTTTTACCGAAAGCTTTCGCTTAATATTGATTACATATGTATTTAAGAAAATAACAATTTCAAGAGTTTTTTAGTTAGACTGATGTTTACATAAACCATTTTCAGTTTTTGATTCCTCTATAAAGGATCACTTTGGAGTAATGCAATCTATTAAATAGTTTTCATGAAATAAATGAAGAAATTTTGTTTTGATTGATCCATTAATTCGTGTGTAGGCCTTTTTTGTATAAATTAGGTTAGAAATCTGAAATCTTGGTTCACATTTTTATAAAAAATAGTTGACTTCCTTTTTTTTCCTGAAATTTACCAAAGTCAAGTATTTTAAATAGGTATCTTTTATTTTTTATTTGACATTCCGAAAAAACATAACATTCTCTTTTCATCAAAAGCTGTCAATAATTTTCAAAATGCCGAACTAGGACCGTTTTATCAAACCAGTATGGCGGTTTTATGATGTCACCTACCATTTTTTTCTAAAATCATTTTATAAATCGAGCTACAGCCGAAAACTTAGTATAAGTCAAAAACCAGAAATAAAAGAATGAGATAATACCTTAATATTATTAACGCAATGTTCTTTTATGTTCTGTATTACTAAAAATTTCGAGTTTTCACGTTTCTATTACTACGTATAAATAATCATTAATTATTTAAATTAATAAATAATAGCGACTGAGTATAAATTCTAAACAGTCTGGCAAAAAATAAAGAACCACTGATAGTCTTCGTGATATAACTACGATTTGTTAGTAGAGACGTCAAAAAGCGGATACTTCTTTTTTGTAATTCATAATTATTGATAATAATTATCATTAAGTTCTAACATTATGTTACTAAACAGTTACTATAGGGATTATTTATTTATGGAAAATGTAAAAAATGCTAGACATACAGAAAAAATTGTACTGAGAACGCTTTCTAAATTGAATTTTCATTGGGGCGTTAAACATTTCAAAAATAAAATAGTTTTTCGAATTTTGACAGCGACGTTTTAGTTTAGCAAATTGAAATATTTGGGTGTAGTAGAAAATGAGTTAGAAACAACATTGAACAGAAAACAGTAATAGTACTATTGTTCTCCTTTATTTCCTTTAATCGACTAATTCATTCACTGTAATAGATGTATCTTTTTGCCTTAACATTACATAAAAACTTTTCTTAAATAATTATTCGATTGCAAAATACAATTACCTTTAATGTAATTAAAGAAATTAGAGCATTACGTCATTAAACAAAAGTGAACTTCCACCAACTTTTCGGAAAGTTTCCAAGCCGGCTTCGTCAAAACTCAAATATTTCTACGCTGTCACAACTCCGATTATAATTAACAAATTAACCATCCAAAACTTCATTAGTATGAAAACTTGGAGTAACGTAAACAACGAGTCAAACACGAATCTCGCTTTCAAAAGTAAACAATTCATGACAAACTGTTCGACAAAGTCTTCAACAAGCCACCTGCGGTAAAAGTTCATCAATCTCTTGCGACTTTAAATTTGCTGCTCTGTCAATGGAATACATTCAGAAGTTTTCGGAGGGTGTTAATCCGCATAACATAAATCCTTTGTTGCCTATTTAACTCTTTTAATCACAATTTCATGCAACGTCATACCTATTAGTCTTTAACAGCTTGACCCTTTTCGTCATTGGGGATATTGTGCTCGTAGACAGAGGGGTAAACTTAGGCAAGTGCAAGTGTTCCAGTCTTCATATTGACGAAATAATTTCGTATCAAATCAAAATCGCATCAGGACGAACTTTTGTTGTAGTTTATATTTTTATTTTTATCCGTATAATTTTTTATTGAGCAGGGGCGGCATTTGTACGAGCGATAGTACTGTTATTCTTGAGCAGTGTGTTTTCTGTAACTGCAAAGTATGTAATAACAAATATTGTCACCAAATATTAAATTTTATTAAGGGATGGACAGGAGGACTGAACACGCGGTGAAGTAATGCATATCGGAAACTTCTTAATATTGGGGGTTGCGGTAAAATCATTTAGATATAACTAGATGAACTAACAAAAATTTAAAGTACTTTTTCCTGCTCTAGAAGGGATAAATCATAAATTTTCTGTTGATATAGAACACCACATAAACATAAGCAACCGGTTGGCTTTTATACACCGCGCACAACGATATCGGTTGTGTAATTCGTTCTGTTGGGACTAAGATAGAAATTTTGATTTAATACTAAAATAACTAAAATAAGTAAATATAGAATTTTATTTTAGCCACTGGCGTCTAGTGTGGGAGCTGCTCCCCCAGGTCATTTTCTGGCGACGTCCTTGCCAACTTCAATTTGAAAAAGAAGTAATTTCGCATTAAGATAACAAAATTATACCTATATGCTTTTTCATCATGTTCTTGTGTTTTAATGTTTTGTTTTAAAGTTTTCCTGAACACTTGTAAGACTTTTGGGCACCTTGATATAGGTTCTTGGTGTTTCTTATTCAGTCTTCGTTCCGTGGTTGTGATCTTGCATACTTACTCTCGTATGATCTTGATATTGTTCATTTAAATATTAATTCTTACCTACTTTTTTGTATGTACAACATAACTGAAGGAGTTAAAACAGAAATGTATTATTGATAGAAAAAAATCAATTAAGAGTGGTTTTAAAATTAAGAAATGTATTTTCAGTGAAAGTGTAATACTAATTTTTTTAGTAACTTACATTTTTTCATCTTTATCCTATTATATAAGTTTTTTTCATTAGCTTAAAATTCTAAATTATATATGAACATTATTTAAGTAATCACCATTTTTGTATTGACGATGAAGAGATAGTTGTGTTCAAGCTGGCTGGGATATGACCATGAAAATGAGCGCAGTAACACAATCTGTTATTTCCCTTCGTATTTACGGGTACACTCAATAACAAGTTTCAACAATAACAAAGATTATTCAATTTCAACTATTACAAGTTTCTCAATATAACATTGTTTTTGAGTCTTACGAAGTTCTGCAATAGTACTCGTTTCACTAATGTTCGAAAACTACAATGGCCGATCGACGCCATTTGTACTTTTTAGGGTTCCGTATATACAATATACGGATACCCTTATAATATCACTCAGGATTTCTGCCCCTGTCACATCACAGCAATTAAACTAGAATTAAATGAAAATTTACCCGAAAATTCGCAAAGAAGAAATTATTTTAGGGGCGAAAAACTAAAAAAATCAACCGTTTATCTCCGAAACTCATCATGTAATGTTATAGAATTAAATGAAAATTTAAAAATTGTAAATTTTTAAAACTCATCATGTATAAACTCATTCTGAGGAACACAAATATATTTTTTCCATATTAAAAAAAATTAATTTAAAAGATATTAACGAAAATATACCAAAATTTACCCATTCCCCCCCCTTATCTCTGAAACTATAAAACGTAAGGAATTGAAAAAATAGGTGTATAGAGTCTGACCTGGAGTTTACTGGAAAAATAAGGAGAAATCTCTACTTTTAATTTTGGGGGTAAATTACAGAATTAAATGGAAAATATAAAATTAAAATTGTTTTTAACGCATCATGTTATATATCAAATGAAAGGGCTCATTACGACGAAAACAAATATATCTTTTCATATTTTTAAATTAATTTAATTAAAAGATATTAACAAAAATATAAAAAATTTTACCCATGCCCCCCTTATCTCCGAAACCATAAGCTGTAAAATTTTTAAAAAAATATAGGTATAGCGCCTCACCTGAATTTTACTGAAAAAATTAGGAGAAACCCTTAATATTAATTTTGGGGGGCAAATTATAGAATTAAATGGAAAATAAAAAATTAAACTAGTTTCTAACGTATCATGTAATATATATAATCACAGGGCTCATTATGACTAATACAAATATTTTTTTTAATTTTTTTAAAATAAATATTTTAAAATATATTAAAAAAAATATTAAAAAAATACCCATATTCCCCTTTATTCCCCAAACTATAAGACCTAATTTTTTTATTTACTGGAAAAATTCGAAGAAATCTTTAATATTAATAATGGGGGCCAAATTATAGAAATAAACGGAAAATAAAAAATATTTTTTAACGTGTTATGCAATATATCAAATGAAGGGGCTCATTATGAGGAATACAGATATATATTTTTCATATTTTTACAATTAATTGTTTACAAGGTATTAACATAAAGATATAAAAAATTCTTATTTCTCGCATTATTTCCGAAACCAAACTACCTAAAATTTTGAAAATAATTAGGGGTACTGGGGCTCACTTGTGAAAAATTATTAGAAAACCTCTATGGTAATTTTGGGGACAAATTATACAATGAAATGGAAAATAAAAATTCAGTTTTCAAAGGAATCATGTAATATATCAAATAAAAGGCTCATTATGTGAATTACAAATATATCATGTCTGTAAATCATTTGTTTAAAAGATATTACCAAAGATATTAAACATCGACTTTGTATTTTGAAATAATTTGAATAGGATTTAATAATTTATAATTTAAAACTTGACCTATTTCGCCCTTTATCTTCCACTCTATAGAGCCTCACAGTAGATTATAAAAGGCTTCCCTGAAAGTTTATTAGTAAAATAAAACTCTAATGTTACTTTTTGGGGGCTAAATTAGAAAACTAAATACAGCGATTCTTGAAGGTGGTACGGAACCCTTAGTATGCGAGTCCAACTCCCACTTGACCAAATTATTTATTCCAAGAAATTTCCACTACATTCACTATGCTTTATGAACAATGCTGTATAACTAAACAAGTTTTTATCCAAATTAAACTAGCAACGTTTTACAAACGTTGTTTCTAAAAATCTATTACAATTCACTAAACTAATACAACGTCTTACTACTTCTAAGTACAAACGAATACTGTTTCTTTCAACGGTCGACATTCCCAAAATGCTTTACGACCTTAGTTGAAAACCAAACTACAATTAAAACTACGCTTGCATCGTTTTAGATACGCAATCTGCACACTATACCTTACGACGCCATAATTCGCACACTTCTCTAATACTACCTACTACTTTATTAATACTACTACACAGGTTTCAAGACTCTTTTCTTTGGGTTCAAGATTAAAAACATTGCAGCCAACTGAGCATTGCTACCAATTGACTAATAGTTTTGTTGTTAATGCCAGGTTACGCTTTTGACCAAGCCAACCGTTAGAGTGCGCTTCTACGCATCTCTCTTTAGGTACTCAAAATTATTTAACCCTTTCAAAAGAAAAGTGTGTTTTCGAACATGTATTAAATAAGGAAAATAGAAAATACTTTATTAGCTCAAAGTTTACATGTAATTTATATTGTATTTTAATTGACCCTAATTCATTACTCGTTTATGAGGTTTTAAATTCATCAAAATCAATCTGATAAATAGCTAGCTAGCTAACCAACTAGTTGTCTCAAAAAATGTCATAATTCTTGACGTTGATTTATTTTTCACATTAGTCATGATCAGTGCTATAAAAGTTTTTTATACCGGATATATTTGGATTTTTTGCATTTGTTTTAATTATTTTTTTTAGTTTTTAAAAATCTTGCACAAACCAAATGACTTCTCTTTTGTATCAACTATTAAGTAAAATTCATTGAAATATTTTTTTTTATTTTATAGACTGTGGAGATTCCAAAATTCTATCTTATCTTATTATTTTAGACACATTTACATTTTCACTACTTGGCACTTCAAATGAAGAGTCTATCTTTTTTTCTTTAGGTATTCTATTTCTTTAGCAAAAAAGACCAAAAGACTTAATTATATATTGAAAATTAAGTCAATAAAAATTATTTACATATTCCAGGAATTATAAAATTGTATATCATATATAGACCACGAGTGTATATTTAATGAATTATTGGTTGGAAAATGTTTGTTTTATAAATAAAGAAAATATATTATTATCCCTAGAGAGGTAAACATGTTTTCTTGCTCTTAGAATTCTTATAACTTTGTACTATAATGTTTTTATTTACTCTTCGGATGCTTGGATTTATTTGAAAAGACAGTCGAATTCGCTTTAATTTATTTCCACTACCTTCATTTGCATTGACACCACTATATACAATTTATCTTGAACACATGTTTTTGTGTATTAAACTGTGACCAAAATACGGATCGCTTTCGTCAGGTCTCCATATTTATATATTCCTTCTGGAAATTCTCTAGAAGGTTTCGGACGAATGCCAACTCCACGAAATATCGGATGAATTCCCGTCACAGTCCTAAAGGTTATAGTAAAACATGGACTAGCTCATATGTCACCTCATTTGTTACAACATTAATTATTTCATACATTTTGGATAACCCAAATTTTTAGTTCATTTTTCTGAAATTTTTATTTGCCATAACTTGGTGTTTTATGCTAATAAATATAGAGCTTATTTAGCTGCTCTTACTACTTAAGGCTTTGCAATTTTGTTTCTTGTTGCTCTAATGGAGTTGAGAAATTTAGTACTGCACTTACGGCGTTGTAGTGAACCTTTAAAAATTCTAGAGCATAGAGTTGTTTAAGTTGTGGGGTCTATTTTACCTAACAAACTGTTATACGCTTCATTCAAGTTATAATTCTACAGTTGAAAGGCTACGGATAAATATATAAGCGTTCTCAATATATCCGGTTGCATTTCTGTTGGTAGTTCATCTTTAACTAGACTTAGACCCAAGTCTTAACAGCAGATTAAGCAGCAGCATGGTCAGTAAAAGGGATAATTACCTCCTCTTTTATACCAATTAATACTTCAGCAAGACACAATATGATAATGTGTTCTGGAAACATTCATACTAACCTCTGCATACAAACAGTATAATTTGTCTTATGAAATTTTGTGATTCAGAAACGTGAAGGCAACAGTTGAAGATTAGTATTTTTTTTTGTATATTATGTTTGTCAAATAGTTCAGGTCATCTTTAATACCAACTTTTTAACAAATCCGTATAATATCTTAGATAATGTAATGTTTTTTGACTCAATGAGTTTTTCATTGGCATTATGACACCATTTAACATCAGTTCACTTTAAGGCATCTAGTTGGTCAACTTGAGTACTCTATATGTTTAGTTTTAAAGCTCAGAAAGAAGATATGAAGAGCCAGTAGAGCTAGTATTAATAAATAAATAGTTTACATTTTGTAATATATTATGTATTTGGTTGAATTATATTATTTACTTCAATAAACTTTGTTAGTTGCATCTTTAACTCTCATACCGTAGTGTTTTATATTTTTTAAATACGGTAGTACTTAAAAATTAGTTTTTGACATACTTTCTTCGTTTATTAAAAATTCTGCATATTCGTCATAAATATGTAAAATATTACATATTTTCTTTTCTTGTCTAAATTTTTAAGTAAAATTTTGCCAAGAATTTTCGTATCGAAAATATTATTTTAATTCTGATATCTTTCATGTCTTACTTTAAGTAGATTGTCTCTTTCTGAATAACTAACTAATGTATATCCTTAATAGGTTTAGTATTTTAGTCTGTTTTTGAGATTATATATAAGTAGGTATAGTGATTATTTTAGTTTATATGACCAGAATTTCAATGCAATCCATTTTTTCACTTTCATTTTGGATTAATTTATTTACATTCAATTAAACTTTCAAAATCGGTCAGTCGCAATACTTTATTCTTGCATAGTTAATCTTACTATTCTATTTTTTTCCGTAGCAGCAATACTTGGTTTACTACAGTTAATTTGAGTGTAATTCTCAATTTTCAAAAGATAAACATTGAAATCGCCAATAATTAAATGATTTTTTTACTCTGAATTGTTTCATTCTATTGCAAATTCTAGTTTGGATAAATCTTGAGATCTTTATATTTTAGGAATTTTAACTTTTTCTGTAAATATAAATATTTATAATGGAACACAAATTACTAATTTATAGTCCCTAAACCGCCAGTTATTTATCTTTAACAAAAATTAGAATTCTATCACAATGATTTATTTGGCTATAATTGTAATATGTATATATTATATCCGGGAAAAGAATAATATTTGTAATTTTCTAAAATTTCTATTTCAAAATATACTACAATACAGGTTTGACTTCAAAGCTCTAAAAAATTCTAACAACTTAATAAAATCAGCACTAAAACGTCATATGTACTTACTTATTTTATTTTTCATTCTTAATATATTTATTTGATTCTATTGAATATTTGTTCACTATCTATCATTTCTTTTTGCAAACTTATTGAAACATTTGACACAATCTTAATTAATTAATAGCAAAACTGTTTTTTACTTACCTATTCAGTTTTCCTAAGTAAACTCTAAATGTGCCAAATGAATTTATATTTATCAAACGTGCACAGATTTTCCTTTGTGTAAATGACATGGGTCAAAAGCGGCGGTCAAATAATTGCAATTTTTTGTATCGTCCACCACAATGACGAAGCTTTTGTTTCTTTGTCGCAGCTGCAGGCATCGGAGGCAGTTTGTGCGGCATGTGTTGCAGGCCCATCAGCGATCGATTCCTGCTAAGAATTATGGACGTCTCGTATCACGAACAATGCGTGCAATGCTGTGCGTGCGGGGATCATCTACACCATACGTGCTTTGTCAGGGATTCCAAGTTGTATTGCAGACTGGATTATGACAGGTGAGTGTTGTACTATTGCCCCTTTAATAAATCATCTTTATTGTGTAGAGTTGGAGACAATTTGAATTTCTATGAATATCTTGCACCAGAATATTTGTGGTATGAGATGAATTTTCTTCAGACTAGTTGATAAACATCACTTTTCAGGTCTAGTCTAAATATTTTTTTAAATACTTTTACTAGAGTAGGTAGTTTTTCAATATTAGTTCAGAAATTTCTTAGTTTGCCTGTTGTAGATCGAACTGTAAATTTTTATGGGAACGGCTTCAGGGGTATGTTAGGAATAAGAATTTCAATATGCTTCAGCTCAATAGACCAGCGATCAGGGCAGCAAAAATATTACACTAAAAAATATTTGACTAAAAAATGCACAACGTTGGACTTGTTGAAGCGAAAGCTTCTTAACGGAAGTCCTCACACATATTACGCCAGTCAATAGAGATTTCTAGGTGACATAAAATTTAACAGCAAACCTCGCAAGCAATCACGTAAATAATTGTTTATAAGTCATAACTCACATAATTTTAACATCAAACTCGAAGAAGTAAATTATTTGAGTCTTATAAACCCCAAAAAATATGGGATATATTCGTTTTTGGCTTATCGTGTAAAAAGTAGCGATTTGTTCATAATGCCGTCAAAAAAATGTAGAGAAAATCTTCAAAATTAATGTTTATAAAATTTGAACGCAGCATTTTCATAAAGAAAAGCTAAAAAAACCGATGTAAAGTGAGTGATTTAAAAAAATTCATAACTTGGTTGTAATAACAGCTGGAATCTTAATCTGCCTCCTAGTGATAGCTTATAACGTTGAGATAAATAACGCTAAAGATGGACATTGTACGCTAAGTAGATCTTGCAGAAATGCAATTTCAATAATTTGTAGAAATATTTTGCAGAACTTTATCATACTGCTTTTGAAATATGGCTTAAACGACGGACCCTCCGATGTTTTGACAGTGGATGATCCAGTTAATGGAAAAAAGTAATTAAATCAATATCAGTTAACTGTATACAGATAACCATTTACTTAATAAACCAATAGAAAAATAAACCATAATGGGCAGGCAATAGTTATGTAAATAAAAACGTAATAAACTGCTGAGAAAAAACAAATAATATTACCTTAAGAAAATTCTAGATCCGTCCATGTGCCTTGACAGCTATTGTCAAGGCACCGCGGGCTGTCCGTCGCATATTCGTAAATATAATGCAATATTTACTATTATTTTAAAAATTTAAACCAATTTCTTGGCATTATAAAGAAAAACCAAGAAAGGCAAATTGAAGTGGAATTAATGAACTCTCAAAATATCTTTAGTATATCCATGTCGGACTAATCTCGTTAATACGGTGGGAACTTAATATCATAAACTATCGTTTTTACTATGACTAATATTCCAGTATCAGTTACCAGAAAGTTATACGTTTTTTGATAAAATCCAATTTTGACCAGTTTTTCTTAGTTCACTCGGTAACAAATGATCCACTCAGGATGTATAAACATTCATTAACAATGTTTTCTTATTCTCTACAACTTTCCTATAGACTCCATTACTTTTCATTATATAACAAAAAACAAATGAAATTCCTATTTTGGGTATTTTTTATTATTTAAATCGTTTACTTCTACGAGTTTGCTGTTAAAATCTTAGCAATAATTATCTACAAACTGTTAAGGTATAAACACATTATAGTCACGTCACATGAGAACACATGCTATTACGCCATGCCACGGCACGCTCGAAATATCTGCAATACAATTAATGCATGCTTTTAAATCAGCTAGAAGTACACTTTGATCACGTCACGTCACTTCATGTAGCTCAATTCAAGTTATACATGACACCGTGAGTTCGTTTCTGCGAATTTACAGTCACCTCTTTCGGTATTTTTTTTTTGTGTTTATGTGTGAGACCTAGATATTTGCAAACAAGTTATTTGATTTAATTATTCTAAAAGGTAAATACTTTTTTATTAATGATTTCCTTTATAATATTTAGAAATTTAATAGATAAATATTAATGTATATAACAGCTATTAATAACACAATTAAGTGATAATAGCTGTAAGCAAAGTTAAAACAGATCTAGTAACGTAGGTCATGGTGTTTATTTGGTGTACCCAATTTTTTTCTTCTCCTTGAAGTAATATAAACGCAGCTACGTTATCTAAATCATCTTCGAATTCTGAAGAACTTGTCGAGGTTCAATCTTCACGTTCCATTAAGACACACAACGTAAAATAATAAATGTGGCGTGAGTATAGTTTGTTGCTAAGGAATGATAGCATGTGAGATTTCGCCGCAGTGAGAACACATGAGCTCACGTGACGTGATATTAATGTGTTTCCACCTTTACTGTCGTGATGGTATAAACGAATCGCTCTTGAATTTTATGTCCGAAGATCAGTTAAATTTTGCTCTTTAAACTGGTGTACATGAAAATAGATTAGTATGGTAATGAAATGCAAAACCTGAAATTGTATTTATTTTGACACTTCGTTCCAACAGACACTACACTATAACCTAGATTTCTGTGTAAGAATCAGGGACCAGTTTATATATTAATAGTCACTTCGTTTATAGGAAATACAACCGACTTCAAAAAGAAGGAGGTTCTCAATTCGTCTGTATCTATGTTGCTTTTTTTTATGTTTGTTCACCGATTACTAGGAAACGGCTTGAGGGATTTCAACCATTTTATTGGATCCTGTTTGGGGGGATAGCGAAGTGGTCCCATATATTTTTTAATAAAATAGCTTTTACCGTTTCTTAGAAAATGGGGAAAAACTATTTTTACCTATTCTCATATACTCTATGCCATGGTGGAGGAGCCGGTATTATTATATAAAATTTGAAAAATGTTATTCGGAACGTGGGGCAAATTGAAAAGGGATTAGATTAGTTCCGTGATATCTCAAAGTGGTCAGAACTTTTTTTCAAATAACATAGCTTCTATCGTTTCTTATAGAATGGGGAAAAACTTTTTACCTATTTTCTTATATTCTATGTCTTGGTGGAGTCGCGGGTATTATAAGATTAGATGGAGTTACTGGTATTAACTATTTGGAACTTGGGGTAAATTGTAAATAAGATGAATGAATAATCAAAATCAAAATAAGTGTCAGTTAATATGAATATACAGTGTGTATTCATAAATTAAACGATTTCATTTTATTCATAATTTTCAGAGAAAAAAGTTATTCTTCACAAACAGATTTTTTACATGGTCTAAAACATAAACAGTAATCATTCCATGTCAATTTTTATTAACTGTAGACAAAGTTTGCCTTCAAAGAGGGCTTTAAATTACAAATTAAAGTATCTTCATTTCTGTTAAGATATAAAATTGTTATCAAATAGAAATAATCTAATACTATATAACGAACAAGGTTTGTTTATATATATGTATATATAATTGAGTTGTGGAAAAAAGCTCTAACGATTTCGATGAAATTTTCTTATTTAGAAGTTTCAATACATATAAATCGATTGGTTAGGGTCTCATATTTGGGAAAATTGTTTCCCAGAGAAATTAAATAATTAAAAAAGTTATTGGCAGTTTGCGACGATCAAGATAGCTGATTTTTAATTTAAAGGTGTTCAATACAGGGTGATTTAGTAACCTACGTAAGAGTGAGATTCGTCTTGTAAAAATTCTTTCAATACAGAGTGATTTGAGAGTGAAACTGCTCTTGTAATCATTTTTCCAATACAACAAGTAACTAGTTAATGCCTACCTCATATTTTCCTAGCATTCTATTTTTACACCTGGAGAATTAAACTTTTCAAAGTGATAAAATTGCCGAGGCGGGCGATTTTTGGATGAGTAAAATCTTATGAATTTGCATATTAATTTCACGCATATAAATATACATATGTGGTGTAAAAATAAAATTATATAGGGTAGTTATTAAAATGTTGGTGATTCATAAGATTACCTATGCAGGATGGTTAAAATATAACGTCGAATGTAATTATATCATACAGGATGGTTAGTAAAAAGCAAGAAAAAATAATTATATAAGGTAGCTCATAGCAGTTGGCAATTTATGATAGCTGACATACAGGGCGGAGTACAAATATTGTTATGAAGGATGGTTAAAAAAATGTTAATAGAATGTTACAGCTGTAGGATAAATCATTAACAATTACAGACATTGCATCACTGAAAATTGTAAAATAAATACATTTTTAAAAAAACAAAAACCGACTTCAAAAGAAAATTAACTAAAAAGCATAAAATAATATTTTGCTACAATTAAATACTTTTCATGAACTCGGTGCCAATTTGAACAGCGAAGTTGCGAAGTATAACTCATCAATGTACCTTACAAAATATTTTCACTTTCGCTTGGCACCGACTTCATAAAAAGTATTTAATTGTAGCAAAATATTATTTCATGCTTTTTAGTTAATTTTCTTTTGAAGTCGGTTTTTGTTTTTTTAAAAATGTATTTATAAATTAAACACACGACATACGTCAGAAAAGCAGATCAAAGGGCAAGTTTATAGATAATAGAGAAAAGGATGATAAACTTAAGTATACGTATATGTGAGGATTAAATTGAAAACGTATCCATCAGAAAGAATTAAATAATAAATTCAAGAAGTAACCAAAAAGGCACAGGTGTAGAAAGGTATGTAAAATATTTACTTTAATTGTAAATATTTATGAGATATTGTACGACCTTTTTTTAATATGTATTGGATTAAACTATATTAGCTCAGCTATTTTGAAGGACAGACTGGAGATATTTGCTTGAATAATATTTTATTGCAAAATGAATTGCGACACGTAGGAATTTAAGGAATAACTGAGAAACTTCATCAAGCTTCTCAGCTAGAAACAATATATTGTCTTGAAAAATCTCGAAAAGTATCATTAAATAGTGTTCTCATAATAAAATCTGTTACAATTAAAGTGACCTTGTTATATGTATATTTCTAAAAATATTAAATAGGTGAAGTATGTGTGAAACATAATTCAACAAATTTTATAATTTAATTTAACTTAATACGTAGTATGTTCGTTTGCAGTTATATTTAAAGTGAGATTTAAATTACACAGGATTAATACTTGAAACGTAACAAAATAGTGACAGTTATTTTAATTCTCCTGTTATTCCATTACTAAGAATGACAGAAAGAAAGAAAAACAGTGACAGGGAGATAACGAGAAACTAGAAGTATATTACTTAAGAAGTTTTTGCTACCATCCTTCAGTCTCAAATGACTGCCGCTCTTTTTTTGGAATACTTTCAGTGGAGTCGGTTGTTGCACCCTATATTAACTAACTAAAAAGCAACAACATAGTTTCCACATTTAATCCAGTTTTCTGACAGGTTCTATTCAAAAATGAGCAGGGTTTTTTCAAAAATGACTTAGTTTTCCTGTTTTGAGTCGGATATTAATTTTTATAGGACTTCCCCAAAAGAATGATAGGTATAGGAATTTGGATATGCTCGAATTCTAAACTCTTTGCTAAGCTTAAAAAAATGGTCGAATTGATCCCTGTTTTTAACTCGGTCACATCTATGTTACAGAACTTAATTTGTTTCCAACAAAAGTTCTTATCAGAATATTTCTTCCAACACAATTACGAAATTAGCGAATGAATAAGTTTGTAACGATATTTTGGGTAATAGTTCAACGAAAGCTGAAGAAAATATTTGATACATCTGAAAATTTAAGAAAAATAACTTTTAGTTATTCCATTCGATTTCTTTTTTCATTTTAACAACTACAGTATTGGACTAATTTTTGATTTCTCAATCTTCAACCTTATTTTGAAAAATTTAATACGGGTAATTAGGTGAGTCTAAGTGCGTTTTTTAAATTTAAAAAATTGTACTAATCGACGTCACAAAAAATTGCCAAAAAATATTATTCCTGCCGCCCCCAAACACAGTTCAAGAGGGTGTAGAATGTTAGATCTTTAATAGTATGATTTATAAAGAAATGCAAATTTGTACAAAAACAATATTTTAATTCAGTTATCGTAAATTAGACTTGAAACAATTGTCTATTGCATTAACCATAAATAGTAGGTAAAGTAATTTTTGGTCTTTTTCTATGACACCGTTTAGTGTTAGTTTTGGAAATTTGAAAAATTATTCTATTCTTTCCTAACTAACTTGTTTGAGTTTTTCAAAATGAGTTTAATAGCTCAATTATATGCAAAAAATCAGTGTTTATGTGAACTCCGTTTTTGGACCTCGGCGAAAGAAGAGAAATTTGCAGATTTTTCGCCTGTAAAATGATTGTACTTTCTTGCGGGATTGTTTTCATAATAAACTAATGTTTTTCTGCCTGAATATTCCTAAACCTCATTTTTAACCAGTTTTCGTGAATTTTCTCTACTGTAAGGAAAATATCAAATTTTAACAAATCAGAAAAATGATTTCGATAGAAAATTTTATTGTGAATTAATTAACTTCTATTTAGTGCAAAGGTAGATATGATTCTAAACTGGAACATACCCAAATTCTTATCACTAAAATATTCTAGGAGACATCGCCATAAAAATTTAAGCTGTGACCGAGAATAGGGAGCTCAAAACAAATGGCTCCCGACCTAAATAGAAGCCAGAAGGTAATATTTTGCAAAAGTCGTCTTTGTGTAAGTAAAGTCTTAAAGATAACTTACAGTTGCCACAATTTATTTTAAAACATTAATTTCAGTGTGTAATCCAACAAGTATTTAATGAAAAGATGCCTTAAGTAAATCTTATTTATTTAAGATATAACTTTGTTTTTTTCTCTATTTATGGTATTTAATTTAATCGTGGCACCATTATATTCAAGATAATCACCACGAAAAGGTATCATCTAAAAAAAAGTTCTTTATAAACACATATGTTGCCCCTTGAAAATCATTTGTAAGTATTTTTTTATTCTATTTTTAGTCTTTCTGCAGACCAAAGACCCATAACTGATCTATTCTTCTTTTAATGATACAATTAGCTACGGTCCAACCCCAAATCATATTAATTTTTAAAATAATGTGTTCCAAAAAACATTTGCACATTAGACTAATACAACCCACAACACGCTCATCTATACAGGGTATTCCATCTCAAACAAGCCACCTTGAATAACTTTGTTTCGAGGAGGAAATTTTCTGAGGTCAATTAGCGCTTGCGCCCATTCAACACAAACAAGCCAATTCAATGACCTTGAGATTTGAGATAGGGAAAATAGGTGTTGTCGTATATCATTTGAAAGCCTTTTTTACTCACTTTACCGTCATAATAAAATTTTATTGCAATTCTGTTCATGTAACAAAAAACCTAACGGACCTAGTAGTAAAACCGGATTACTAAATTAAAAGTTTTAACTGCATGGAAAAATATTAAAAAGGAGTTCTGTTATAGTACGCTCTTAAACCATCCTGTCTCACTGCCGCACCCAGTAATAACACACAATACAAGAAAAACATTAAATGTAAACATTCATTTATTTTACTTTTTTTTCTGATATTTACAGCAAGTTTGTTTATGTGTTCTGACCTTTACTCGATCATTTGAAGCATTGTACATTTATCTCTCAAGTTATTACTTTACTGATTTGTTGAAAATTTAAAAGATAATTATGGTATACACATTGCAAGAACGTGTTGAGCTGGTAAGTCTTTATTACCAAGATCAAAATTGTGTTCGATCTGCTACAAGGGTTTATAACCAAAACCATCCCGAACGTAACGTTCGTCATAAATACGTATTGGAGTTGATTTTAAAATTTGTTGAGACGGGCTTAGTAATGAATAAAAAAAGGGGTCCCATTGGAATTGTAAATGATGAAGGGGTAGCTGTGGCTACATTGGGCCTTGTCCAACTTATACCAAACACGCAGTCTGCCCAGCATATCTCTGCAGCTTCCGCTATTAGCAAAACTAACGTTTTTAGAATTTTGTATAAGTACAAATTCCATCCGTACAAAAGTAAATTACTTCATGAAGTGAATGAGGATGATTGGGATCGAAGGCAAGAGTCTTGCGAAATTATGCCCAGCGTATGATCGAAAACCCAAATTTCTTGTATAATGTTTGCTTTTCGGATGAGCGCACTATTTCACTTCATGGGGAGGTTAACCAACATAACTGTAGATGTTAGAGCGATACAAATCCTCATTTAATTCGAGAAGTTCACAGTCAAGATCCGGTAAAATTAAATATTTGGGCAGGGATTTTGGGAAATCATCCAATTGGACTCCTGTCTATTCCTGGTAATTTAAATGGTGAAATTTATCACAATATATTGGAAAACGAAATTAATGCATTTTTAATAGAAAAATTAGAAAATGGTCGTCTACTACATGAAGAGCAATTGCATTTTCAACAAGATGGAGCTCCTCCTCACTACGCCGCACCAGTTCGTCAATACCTCGATTTGGAATACCTTGGTCGCTGGATTGGAAGAAGAGCTCCTATAAAATGTTCTGCCCGATCACCTGATCTGAACTCTCTGGATTTTTTTGTGGGGACATGTTAAATTCAAAATTTTTATGACTCAGCCTGAGAATTTGGACGAATAACGCCAACGAATTATAGCGGAGTGTCGTCAGATAACACCGACTATGCTGAACCATGTCAGAGACGGCTTTTGAGTGTTCTATTGTATTGTATGGAAGTCAGTCAGAACATTTGCTTTAGATGCATTGTATTGTAATGTAAATTCGTTTTTTAATACTCTTTTATTATTATATGTACAGAAATTGCGATAAAAAATGTTATTACGACGGTATAGGTATAGGCTTTCAAATGATATACGACAACACCTTTCCCTATCTCAAATCTCAAGGTCATTGAATTGGCCTGTTTATGTTGAACGCTAATTCACCACAAAAAATTTTCCACTCGAAACAAAAATCGATCTGTTTTTTCTTATTGCAATAGTTTTGAAAATAATCAAGGTATTCAAGGTGGCTCGTTTTAGATGGAATACCCTGTATATAGGGTAATTCACATTATCCGAAATGGAATAGCATGGCTAAACAAATTATATGTAGATGTATTTAACAATTATTTTTACTAATTCCGAAATTTGTGAAACATCAATGTTGCAACCCTGTATATATCAAATTTGCAGTAAATTCCCTTGGTTATATCAGTTTGATTGTCAAACATTAATATCAAATTGTGATTTACTAAATTTGTCATTACGAATGCTTTTATTATTTTTTTAATTTCTTGTTTATTTGTGTTAATTCCATTGAAAACGGGTTTGATTTAGACCTTGAAACCTTTGGACGTTCAAGTTTATGTGGTGTTATTGCTTAAGAATTTAGAAAAAATAAAAACCAGAGATGCCACAATTATCGTTTAGGAAACGACATCAGTATTGCATTTTATTAACATGATTTTTCAAAATTGGTTCGGTTAGTTGTGATATTTCGTGTCAAATAAGATCAGATAATAATAAGAAGGTTTAATAACAATTACACTCATAATTTCTACATTATGAAACTAAAATTTTGAGCCCATCATAAATGAATGATTATTAAAAGAATAACTGCAAAAATTTATAAAGAGAAACCAAACGTATATAAAAAACATTTGGAAAGTAATGTGATTATGATTTAATTTTGGTAGACAAAGTCTAACTAAGCTAATTATATAACTAGAAATAAAATAGAAAATATAAGTAATTTTAAAATAATATACTTAAGACACAACATTAGTATCAAAAGTCACATAAGATTACTCTAGAAAAACAAAAATATTCTAAACCAATTCTTTGGAGCATTAAACAATTTAGTATATTCTGCAAAACTATTAATACTACTTTCGTTTATGTTCACCCAGGTCGTTTGTCATTTTCGATGTTATAGCTGGCAAGTAAATATTAAAACCAAGAACAAAGAAACTATTTTCGTTGAAGGGAGGTTTTCCCCATATCATAGAACGCAAAACCAATTAAGTGTACCACACTATATTGCACACACACACAGAAGGCGAAGCTCAGGAACATATTGCAGGAAAGGGATTCGCGAGAGGAGCAGCCAATGCAATATGTTGCCTTATGTGATGCCGTGGCTTCGTCTTATACACTTATTTTCCAGTACAGCAGTGTTCAATTACCATTTAGATGAGTTACACTAACACGCATATATGTAGTTCAAGGTCAGCTTTTGAAGACTGCGATAACATCAATCCTAAAAGAAACCCAAACAAAAACCGTATTATACAGATATGAAATAAAAATGTGACATAACGAAAAAATAAGAAGTAATATTTGTTGCAACAATTAAATATCCATTTTGAAATGTATATCGGTAAAATATTAAAAATCTATCTTATTATCCTATTAAAATGTTCTTCGTAAGCAGTTACGGTACCTTTTTCAACGCTCTAAGTGCAGTAACTTGGCTGTTGCATCTTGAGCAATAAAATTTATAGGTTATCGAGCAGCTGACTTATATTTTTTCGTATAAACAACAGTCTTTAATTCCTTCCTTTATTTAAAGGTGATATTGATTGTGATTTCTGCGGTATTTATGTCCTGTTAGGAATTAATCAGGTTACAAAATTTTGACTTCTTAAGAACACGCCTATTTGCAACTTTTGTTCAGAACTCCAAAAGCAACGTCATATTATAGGTTCAGCAAATTTGACCGATAGGTGAATAAAATAATTGCATAATCGGATGCATTTTGCAATTCTGATCAACATATTTTTACAATAATGTTTTGATACGGCCATATATCAAGATACCTACTTTATTTGTAAGCAAAAAAGAAAATCTAAAACGGTATTTTCTTCAGAATTTAGCTTAAGATTTTGAAATGGAACATTCTGAATTTCTTATTCTTAACAACTTCCAGAAACATTCCCATAACAATTTAAGGTCCAAACTAGAACAGTCACACTAAGTCATTTCTGAATCCTATCTGGACTAGCAATAGTCCCGTCAATGAAAGCATAAACCGGTAATGCTGGGTAATTTGTCCAAGCAGCAACGATTTTCCTCAAAATTTGGATTTAATTTCTACTTACCCTCTACTTTAAAGTTGACCCTGTGCCATGGTTTGCTTTTTTTCCCGGTGGAGGATGTTACTCCTTCTCGGTGGTGAAAAATATTACATGAAAAAAGTCCGGGAATGAATAAATTAACTAATTTTAAGCAACTTTTGTTCCATAAATTTTTTTCTGAGAGTGAATTCTTTTCGAGTTAATCGCAAGTGAAAGTATGGATTTTTCAATCAAAATTATGCATGTTTTCAAACGGTTTTTGTTTATAAAAGTCTCTAGAATGAAAATTAAGCGAGTTATAACATAAATAGGATTGTTTCTTTTTGTTTTTTGTCAAAAAACAGTACAAATAACCCCCCTCTAAATACCATCCCAGTTAAAATTAAATGCTACCACTTGACAAGTCACCAATTTGTAGGTATGTAAATTGAAGATGTATTTAAACCTTATTTTTGTAAGGGCTTGAACTGAAAGGCTGTCTTTTGACGAACATGTACAAACTTTAAACGGTCATATCTAACTTAATTTTTATCTTACAAAAAAAACATTAATTAAAACAAATAAAACCTGCAATTTTGTGTTCTACAAAATTTTACGTAACTCTCATAGTTTTTAAGTTATTTTGAAACGAAACATTTTTTTGCAAAATTAAAAAAATACAATATTCTCTTGAGCCTCAATTTTTTTCAAAACTACTAACTTTAAACTGGTCAAACTGTCCGAGCCTATTTGAAATAATTTAGTCAAGTGATTTGTGAAGTGGTAGCAATTAATTTCAACTGGGGTGGTATTTAAGAGGTAATTTGTCCATTTTTTTGTCAAAAAACAAAAAACCAACCTTATTTATATCATAACTCACTTAATTTTTATCCTAGAGACATTTATAAAAAACCAAATTCAAGGATTTTGTATTGATACACTTTTACCGAAAAATGCATTGTTATTCAGTTATTTCACAATAAACCTTTCAATTTTTGTTTTGACAAATAAAAACAAAATTTTAACAAGCTATAACTCCGTTTGTATTGGTTCTGCAAAAGCCACAAACCCAACATTTATTTTTGTTTTATTATAAGCTACATTTTTGATACAAATGATTTTTTAAGTGCACTTTTTAAAGTTATTTACGAAAAACCGTATTAAATCATGTTTTTTTTTACTTTCACAAAAAAACTTTATGAAACAAAATATTCATTCCCCTACTTTTTTTAATATAGTATTTTTCACCTCCGGAAGAGGTAGCATACCACCGGGAAACCAGCAACCCCCGGCACAAAGTCAGCTTTGAAGCAGAGGGTAAGCAGTACTTAGATCGAAATTTGTAGGAAAATTGATGCTGCTTGGACAAATTACCCGGGAAAATGGTCATTGGTCATAAAAAGAGATATCCACTTTATAAAACAACAAATTTTGCTGTAAATACAGAGGAGGTAAACAAATTAATCATTTAACTTAAGTATATGTACAGTAATGTACCCCAAGTTACTTTTGTTTTCAAATTTTTGCGTTAAACTGTTAGCATATAAATTCTAATTAATTACAGTATATTTCAAAGCTAGATAAATTTAGTCAGATACATAAACCACATCTAATTTCAATTCATAACGCTATAAATCCGTGCTAGCACAAACTGCCCTTCTAATATTTGTTATTATGACAGTAATCCCTCATGTTTTGGCAGCAAATACTAAATTTAATATAGATAGTTTCTCCCAAAGTTACTAGTGGATACGGAGGGGTTTATCAAAACTTGAGAATCTCTCACGGTCTGGTAGAGATCCGGATTCGAGTCGACTGCTGGCAGGAATAGAGCAATATTTACAGAAGGACATGTTGACGTTGTGCTGACGTTTCGGTGTTGACCGTAGCTTCAATATCCCCAGCCGCGGGCATTCGTGGACCCATGCACTGCACGTGACTCCACCCTTTGGCACACAGTTTCAAATCTCTCCACAAACTTTGATCACTTGTTGGAAGTTTTATTATGTACCAGTTTCTATTATTAGCTCTTCTATCGAAGGATTATTTATGGAATAGCTAATTGACAGTTGTGAGAATTGGCAGAGAAGAGTGTTTTGTTTGTTTGCTCGGCGCTTATTGCACGTTTATTGAATATCATATTATGTAGATGCGTTAAATGCCTCTCTAGATTATAGGACATTTTAGTATTCAGTATTATACAGCGAAGTTAAAGTATTTGGTTATTTTCTCTAAATAAATTGAAGCTCGTTATGATTTAAATTTCACTCTTAGTAGTTTACAATTTTGAATCCTTTTTCATTATATTAGATGCCAATGACGGCTTGATTGTAAGACAACTTGTTGACGATTACCTGTAGGGAATTGTCGCCAATGGTGTGAAATATGGGTGTAAATATGGCGTAAAATATTATTATTACTAGTGGTCGCCAGTGGTCGAATTTCGACTCTATTTCATGAAATTGTGAACATTATTGATGTTCGTTTGTCAAATGATATGTCTATAAGAAATAAAGTTGGTCTAAAAAGATTCTTTTTATTTAAACTGTCTTTGTATTCAGATTGGTAAAAGTTATGTTCTTTCTCTTTTCTTACATAGTACATATGATAGTTTATTTGTCTGTCTAACCTGAAAACTGATTGTTCTTTAATTATTATTCTGTGTAATATGTCAATAATTTCTTTGTGTACAGTACTAGTGTAAGTCTAGTTTGGACTAAATTTATTGCCCTATAGTTGTCACAATGTGTTTCATTTTTTTTTTCATATATAGATATTATAAGGTGGTGTTCCCAATTTCTCAGTAGTTTTGGCGCTTCAGATGCGTTTTTGTTGGTAACATTTTTAACTGTCCTTTTCGTCCTTTTCGTTTCTTAATATGTTTTGAGTATTTTTATTTTTCCTCCTTCTCGTATTTGCTTCATTTTTATGAGTTCCACTAAAACAAAAATCAACAAAATTAATTCTGCCTACCACACCGTAGTTCATGTCTATCACTATTATCAGTTTGACGATATATAAGTACTTCGAAAAGTGTTTCTTCAAACAGAATGAAACAAAGGCTGTGACTATATTTGATTTCTTGCAAATTTTGTAAAAAATGTTGTTTACGTCAATACTTATATTTCGTTCCTGATTGAGAATTCATTCGGCAGCATGTAATTTTGTTTTTTTATTATAATTTTTTCAAAACCCTACAAAGTGGTCGTGAAGCGTTCTTATACTATAACTTTAGCCTTCTTGACTTTTCTTTGTCTATGAGTATCCCACATTCTTTATTTAAAATATTTGCCAGGTAACCTGGAGAGTCTTATCGTTTCTTCCGATTGCCTGGAAGGTGGATTATACAAACTTCAGGGCCCTTTCCCTCGAACACCGTTCGTATATAAGTCGATGTCTGATGTCGAATGAAACTTCGACTTTCCTCTTCGAAGTCTAAATATTTGAGAAGTTCGGCTTCGAACTTCGACGTGGTATAAGTTCGGCTCTATTTCAGAAATGAGTTTTTGTCAAAGGCCAGCTTCTTAATGTTTGACTTTTGCTCATCACTTCGACGACTTTTGATCGATGAAGTGTAAAGTTTGTAATTACTTTTGCTCTGGATGTGTTGTGAATATCGGAGGAGTTTACTGAATTTCCAACTGAGAGAGTTCAACTGGAGGCTGGGTCGACTGCCAGATGATAGGATTTTTAACCTTCATAATCTGAAAGCTATACCTATTAGAAAAGTCGGAATTTGTTTAGAAGTTAACTTTGTTATTTGAAAGAAAGTGATTCTTCAAAATATGGTTTAATGAAGAGATGATACTAACTTTTCAAAATTTTTCAATCTATTGAACACAAGACAATATATTGTTTCTAGTCGAACAACTTCATCAGTTGCGCCCCCTTCAGGTGATTGAAATCTCAAATGATTATTCATGTATTTAACTACCTACATATAACCGAATTTAATATTTTTTCTCGAAATCAATTCTGACATCTAGTAGAAATTCTAGCTCACAGAGACTCCAAATCGGGAGTCATATTGTGTGAAACTTCGTTTTCCTGTGATTCCTAGGATATAAATCACACGAAAAAATTTGTAGGTTAACTAAAACCTATTAAAGAAGTTATGATACTAACTTTTCGAAATTTTTCACAGGGAAACGGCGTACCACACACAGTACTCTGGAGCCTCTGTGAGCTAGTTTTTCCTGAAACGCTTAGATTTCGCGATAAAATATTAAATTTAGTTCGAGATGTCAATCAGTTGAGGGGAGCTTAGCTGATGAAGGTTCTCGCCTAGAAATAATATATTGTCTTGCATAAGAATCACAGAGAAACAAGCACTATGGGTCACATGACATTTTTTTTAACGGAAACCTAATATCTTAACGAAAAATAGAGATATCGAAACATTTTTTTAATTGAACGTTAGGTTATGTAGGTGAAGAGAAAATTATTTAGAATGTCATAATCTACTATGATAGGGGGGCAATGAGGGGTGAAGGGGTGCACATTTCAAAATTCTATCTTTGTTCTTATTTTTATGGTATTTCTTAAAGAAAAACACAGATATTTATACACGTGCTTTTTGAAATAGAGACAATTACTTATAAATTATTTCGTGCGACGGAGGAGATTTACTAGAATATTTTGCTTGCTTGCTTGTTTGCTTGCTAAATTAGAATGATTATCTTTTAGAATAGAGATCATTCTTCTCTGTTTTGTAGTTTTCCGTCTGGAATACCTTTATTAATATTTTATCACGAAATGAATTGCGACATCTAGGACATTCAGAAAAAAGTAGCCTACAGAGACTCCAAATCGGGACTCGCATTGTGTGTAACGTCGTTACCCTGTGATTCCTAGGATAGAAATGTCACGAAAAAATTTGAAGGTTAACTAAAACCTATCAAATAAATTGTGATACTAACTTTTCGAGATTTTTCAACCCATTCAACGCAAGACAATATATTGTTTCTAGTCGAGAACCTTCATCAGTTGCGCTTCCCTCAACTGATTGAAATTTCGAATGATTATTTATGTATTTAGGTCATATAAATGAATTCAATATTTTATCGCGAAATCGATTGCGGCATCTAGAAGTTTCAGGAAAATCTAGCTCAGAGAGACTTCATATAGGGAGTCGTACTGTGTGTAACGCCGCACTAAGGGTCAAATGGCATTTTTTTAACAGAAACCTAAGATCTTGACAAAAAATACAGATATCCAAAACAAAAACATTTTAAATTGAACCTTGTGTTATATAAATTAAAGGAGAATTAACTAGAATGTCTTCATCCACTATTATAGGGGCGGAAATCAGGGGTGAAATGGTGCACGTCTCCAAATTCGATCTATTCTTTCTTTTTGTTTATAGTATATCTCAAAGACAAATAAAGATATGTCTATACTCGTTTTTTAAATTATTGGGTTATTAATATAGATTAGAAAAATATTTATTATAAAGCTATCCTCACAAAAATATAGGTGAACAGAGGGGTGAGCAGGTAAAAACGTAAAAAATCACCAAAAAAATACTGTTAGTGATTCATTGGGCTGAACACAGTTTAAAAACCATTTTGTCAAGGTCGTAGCCAGCGGGGGGTCTGGGGGTTCAACCCCCCCCGAAATTTTGGAATTTTGGATTTCAAGATTCAATTTTAACCAATTAATCATCTTTTTCATTAAAGTATATATTATTATATACAATTTTATATATCCTGGAAATACATGAACAAAAATATAAATTGTCAATCCTTATCAGCCCATCACCAATCCAAAAAATTATCCAACCCACCACCAAAAATTTTCTGGCTGTGGCCTTGCATTTCATTATCATTTCCCACTATGGAGGTAGTTTATCGGTATCAATTACCCGCATAGGGATTAAAAGTGTTTATGTGATTCATTCTAATCTCTCACAAAATGCAAATGCAATAAGTTTCTTTGGCGAAAACAATAGTCATATATGTTTTTGTTTATGGGAACCCAAAAAATTTAGGATCATAAAAAAAGATGAAAGATAAAAAGTTTGAATGTAATACATTGCCTCTAATCATTTAGCACATACTTCGAAAACAATAACAATAACGCCTTAAAATGCCAAAAATCAAAATGAGGGACCTCACTAAACATTGTCAAAATATATTCCAAATAATTGACGAAAAATTCACTGAAGGGATTCATCAACGATTTTTTTTCATTCCTATAGTGAAAAATCATAACGATAAACAAACTCCTCAGTGGGAAATAATTACGAAATGGCTTTTAGAACCGAGGCCAGCGTCCAATGAATCAGTAAACTGTATTTTTTTGGCGATTTTTCGTTTTCACCCGCTCACCACCTATTTTCACCTTTAATTTTGGGATGATGACTTTGCAATAAATATTTTCTGTGTGAGCTAGTTTTTCCTCCAAATTCTACATGTCGTAATTCAATTCGCGATAAAATATTAATAAAGTGATTCCAGATGGAAAACTACAAAACTAGAGGAAATTATCATAAAGGGGCTTTAAGCAAAATCAAGCAAAATATTTTAGTAAATCTCTAAATTTTAACATCACCTTCCGGGTGTTGCGAATTCTTTGTCAGTGAATATATTTGAGAAATATATCAACCGACTGCAAAGTAGAAATAAAAAAGCGAAAATTATTAACAAAATATAAACCTCAAAGTAAATAACACAAAGTAATGTATGAGAACAATATAAGGTGCTCATTCTGTACAAATTAATTATCTACAAATCTAGTATTTTAGAAGTAGGTGCCAAGCAACAATCAAAGGTGATGAAGTAGTGGATATGTGAGTAATGCAGGATTTTTGGTTTACTTTAAAAATATACCAGATAGTTACCTATCTGGTAATTAATGGTACAGAATAACCACCTTAAATTGTTTACATTTTTCACATTGTTTGTAGGTAGTAGATACCTAACAACCGTGAGTGTGCTATTTATTGTATGATATTAAGTTTTGTTATTCTCGACTTTTGTTATTTATTAGGCTTAGGTTTCAGTGCTACAGAGTAAGCAGAACACTTATTAGTTCTTTCCAACAAATTTTAATAGTCGAATTCAGAAGTCAAATCTCAAAATGGGGAAATGGGGGTACAAGGATTAGGTGAAACAGCAAAAAATCTTGCAGTAAAATAAACTATAAGCGATATTATAGACACCTGTAACCTGAATAAAAGTTGCTGGGGTGGTAAAAAAGTCGTGACACAGGATAATGTTTCACGCACGTGACGCCTCTGACTTGGCACATCTCCGCCCATAACTGCTTTTTAAGGGTGTTATATATGCGAAATCGACGTAGGGGTTGCTGCACCACCGCGCCGTGCAACGTATAATCGAGGGTGAAATTGTGTCTTTATAATCTCTGTCGAGGGAGTCGAAAACATATTGTAGAGTGGATCTCTTTCAAACGATCGCGAAACCCCTGTAATAAAACTCTTTAATTTATTGTTTAGTTTATTTGCTTCTTTGGAATTTTCATCAAGTTCTTGAGTGGAATGGCAACGAAGAAAAAATTGTGCTTTCTGTGGACCTCCTCACATACGAGATATTGGTTTTATTAAATACAATTTTGTTTTTATGAATTGTGTATTGAGAATATGATTTAATTTCAGTATATTTCACATTTTTGGTTACTGTTAGTAATATAAAAGAAAGAGTAGCCCATCTCTCGGGACAAATATAGCTCCAGTGAATAAACAATCTGTAAAAAATTCAAAATTAAATAAAGAATTGACAATCATTACAAACTATTCTGTTTATTACAAAGTACATACACACAGCATTTTGAATAAGACTTGTCTCTATATAAGGAACAAAATAAGAAAGAACTACTAAAGAAATTTCAAGTTCTTTTCTAAAAGTGATTATTGAGTCTCTGCGAGGTCGTCGATTCATAAATATTAGATAGATTAATAGATTAAGACCATTAAATGTTCTTCAAAGGAGAGACGAATGCTGCTATACCAAATCCCTGTTAACCAACTTTGTTTGGGAAATTCTAAAACAGGTTACATTTATGCAGATCTCTTGCTAAAGATCGTAAGTAAATTGAAATTCCAGTTTCTGTTACCAACACATGCAGATGTTTCTGCTCAGAGACAGTTCTTAAAGCACCTTGCTAACTACATACCGCTTCAGTTATTCCGCGACACAAGCCCTTTTCCACTCATTTATATAGAATTTGAAGGCCAGCTTGCAGTTGATTAGAAGCACAGAGATTCGCATATATTTAAGTATCGTCAGCAATAAGTGAGAGCGCAGATCAGTTACTTACCCTTGATATAAAATCAGTCCAAAAAATGAACACTGAGGAACACCACTAAAATCACTTAATTCAGAAAAGAAACCTACAAGTACATTACATTGTTAAGAAACCTTTAATTTTCGTTAATCGGTTTTATCTGATGTCTTTTTATTTAAATGTGAGTAGCAACCTCTTAGGGAGTACGCCAGCAAATGCATTCGAATAATCTAAATGCTTAATACTCACAAGTTGGTTTTTGCACAGAGAAACAGACCAGCCATTCTTCACTTCATCTCTATATTAGTAATAACCGAACAATATGGTAAAAAAACTATCTCTATTTTTTTTATAAATAGGAATAAGACTATGGTAAGATATGTGATAAAAAATGGCGTTGCATTATGACGAAAAATGGTATCAAATGACAGTGCACATTTTTTAATTTATATTACTCTGAAACCAACGAATAATGATAAGGGATGCGTTTTCGCACAAGATAGTTTAACTTTCAGCTCAACTCAACTCAACTTCAAAAACGATGATATTATTGTCAAAGCGTCTTGGAAATATTAGCAACTTCCGTTTTACAGACGAAACTGGACTAGATTCATTGCTTAGCATAGATGATGTTACTTTAGATTGAAGACAACTCTAATTTATTTATTTATTTATTGTTATATTTTCTTAATTTTGTTTTGATTTGCCTACAACATAGCTTACGTTTATAAAAAAATGCAAGGAAAGTGTTTTTTTTAAATTTTACTAATCTCTAGTATTTCTAGCTTACTTGAGTTGTACAAAATCAATGACAATTTGAAAAATATTTAGAAGGGTAAGCTTTAATCCAACTTATAGTTACACATTTTTTCAAGGTGTAGCCTCTCCTTACTGGTAGCCAGTCAACACACATAAGACTTTACTGTGTCAATGAGCTTTATTACTTAACCACTCTATTCTGAGTCCATATTTGACAATTGTGTTCAACGTCCTGTAATTCCTAGGTTGGAATTCATGAATTCCAAATAAACATATAAGCTTTTGAACTCAAGAAGATACATCATTTGTAGGCAACATCTTCAAAAGTTGAGCGATAAGCTAGTAACGAAATTTCTTTATTGATTTGAAACCTAGGAATCACGGCTTAACCACTGCACAATACCCTATTTGGAAGTCCCTAATAGCTTAACTGACCATGCGTCCCCTTTTGAACCGGGCTGTCCCTTTCCTCGGTCACCTGTCCCGTTGTCCACAAACAAAGCGCCGGGATGCTAAATAGTCCCGTTTTCCGGAACAGCGTAAAAGTTGACACGCGTGGGCGGGGAATCACCGCATGGGATAATAATAATAATTTAAAAGTCTTCACAGAAGCTCACCCCAACAATCTTCAACATGAAAATTTTTGTATTTTAATTCAATATATTTTATGTCTACCTGGTACAAATGCTCCAGTAGACAGATTCTTTTCTCTTACGAGTATGAATAAATTGTGGACTTCTGGAAAAAAATTACTTACGGGTACCAGTTCTCATAGCGATGTTGACAATTAAGGTCAATGTAAAGAATTTTATTCTTATTTAAAATCATCACCAGCTATATTAAAACAAATTTGTTCTTCTGACAAATAGTTATAAATACAATTAAAAAAAATATGTTGGAGAAAATTTAATAATTTCTGTCAGAGGAACTTTGCTTTAATAAAGCTGGTTAACTGGTCATTGATTTTTATTTTTCTCAACTTGTTTTAATAAAAATAAGTATAATTAATATGAATATAATAATAGTGAATAGTAACTCAATTAATTTACACTTTTCCTAAATAGAGAAAATTAAGAACTTGTGTTTATTTTCATTGTTAACCTGCTAACGGGCAACTTATGTCCCATTTTGAGTTAAAAAATGTATGGTAAGTTTACTAATAGCAATTACACTACTCAACACGCGTTAAAAATAATTTCCTTCTAAAAAGCTTTATAGTCCAGCAACTAATATAACAGTATCTTCCACAAATAAGGTTATGTGAAATTTTTTATTTAGTTTTAAGATAATGGTGCTACTGCATATAATATTTCAAATACGTTAACATTTCAATTCTCACTACAGATTTTCTTTGCATTATGCAGGTAATATACAAATGTTAAATGGTTTCGAAGAATCTCCAAATACATTATAGATTTTTTAGAAAAACTGTTTTTAAAACAAATAAATCTTGTCTTTCGTTCCAGACTTTTCATAAAAAAATGCCTGGGTTGCTCGGAACGAGTTTCACCGGAAGAATTGGTGATGAGGGCGAGCGACAATATTTTCCACTTAAGATGTTTTGTGTGTGTCGTGTGCGGAATACGGTTACAAAAAGGTGATTTGTATGTCATCAAACAAGGACAATTGTTTTGTAGGACGGATTATGAGAAAGAAGTGGAGATGATGCAGGGTTTCGGATACGGTAAGTAAATTCGATTTTGTTTCAACAATTTCACAACTATTAAGCAAGGTAGATATAAAATTCAGCAAACTAGGTTTTTGCGGCGGTAAAAACAATTTGTCCCTAAAAATAGTTTTGCCACAAGCTACAAATTTCAATACATTTTTTAATTAATGCTAATATGTTTATCGTATTTGATAATACATTACTAATTAAAAAAAACAATAAATAGTAAAACATTGACAATTTACGAATTAACTCTTACAAACTTGGTAGTACAAGCGATGCTCCTGCAACCATTTTTGTAAATAATACTGCAACTGCAGAGTCAATACATCAAAGAAGAAGCATTTAGAATTGTTCAGAATTTTAAATCAATAATTAATTTTTTTTATGACTTTCTTTTATCGTTCCAAAAAGAAAGAAGAAATGAAAACGTAGTCAAAAAGAGATACAAATGTATAAGACAGTGAATTGCTATTTATAAAAATGAAATCGAATTATTGTCGGAGACTATACAAAGCTTATGTTTTATTTTAAAACTCAACTGGTTCTACTTTATTCATTTTTGTCCATGTTGTAGGTGATCTATCCTATTTTTTTTTCCGGAAGAGTAGATTTTCGTTCTTCGTCCATTCGGCTCATGTGTCTATATTACATTAGATATGACTTTCCTATGTTTCCTACTACCTTGCTTTCTACTTTCTTGTATCTTCTTATTTATTCGTTTCTTAACTTGTGATCATAGGGTTTTCTTTTGTATTATTTGGTACCATCAGAATATATGTCTACTATAAATTGTTGATCGACCTGCACTAAAGCGTTTTTGTTCCTCAGACGCATATGGGTCATATTCCTTTATCATTCTTCAGTACAACTTACTAATTTTACTGGTTACCGTTATGCCATTGTAATTATTTCAAAGTTCTTTTTTTGTGAATACTCGTATCCCATCCTTTTTTCATGTCTTCGGTACTGCTTCTTCGTTTACGTCTCAATTGAACATTTCTGTGAGGATATTGATTAATTTTGGTTCTGGCCCATTGACACGTTGATTTTTTAGATTTGCTATTCTTTTTTTGTTCTTTCGATGATATTAGCTATTGGTTCTCCATACATTTGTATTTCATCATGAGGTAATGTATTGTATTCGGTTCTGTATTCTACCATCAAAGATTTTGTAACAGGCTTGCCATTTTTCTGACGCAATGGAGTTTATTGTTATTTCTTTCTTCCTTCTAGATCTACTGTTTTTTATACATCTCCATGATCCTCTGGAATGTCGGCGTCCTATGAGCAATCTATTTCCTGACATTTACTATCCCAGCTTTAGTTCTTTATTTCTATCACAAAAGATCAATTATCTTTATGGAGTTTAGTTAATGAATATAAGCGAGGGGTGTAAGGGTGTCGTTATTGCTAGGATCCTTTTTTTAAGTATGTTATTAATTTTTTAGGTGTATTTTTAACTTTAGTTCATATTTCTTCGTGGGATTTTTGGTAATAACAGGATACTTGGAAGAGTTAAAAAAATTGGGTTCGTTTATGTTATCAGTTTTATCTACGGCAGTAATACTCTTTATCTGCGTAGGTAAAACTTCTGCGTTGATTAAAATTACCAGTCCTTATTTTAATAAAACTAAAATGATTTTCAGCAAGAAAAAACCAAATCTACCATCAAAATTTTGCTTATTTATATAGTGATGTATAAGACCATCTATATGATTGACATAATTCCCATAATGACTGATTCTACACTTTCCGTGTATTTTCGAATCCGAGGCCCAATACCAAATAACTTAAGATTAGGGCAGATTAATCGGCTTGCAAAATCTTTCACACTCATATCTTGAAGTGAGAGCTTCGAAGGTTTTGAATATATATTTGATATAGCTATTGTTTCCTTTCCTTCATCTCTTGCAGTTAATCGTTCCACCAAAAATTTCAACATTTTGTTATCAGATTTTTATGTGCCAAGGCTTATTTGCAGCTTGATGCATTTTGCATCGTTTTGATTTGATATCGCTGATGTTTATTATTTTCGGTTGTAGGCATTATTAGTTTAGCTTTACAAATAATGGACGTGTTCACACTGCAGATCAGTATACTTTGTTACCTTATAACTAGATGGACGATTACTGATCTTACATTTCTTGTACTTTAAATCCATGTATATCTCTTTCTGGTTTAAAATGTTAAAAATCTTATAAATATTTCACTGGATAAGGATAATTTTAACTAAAACCGACTAAGGCAACGAAATGGAAATATCGATAGAGTATATACTCCTTAAAATAGAAACACCTAAACATAATTACGAGTCTTTATTCGTCAGTTTCTAAAAGTTTGCTTTTTATTCAGGCGTATTTCCGTTATGATGGCCTCGAAATATTTTTTCTCTAATATTATTACGAGATTTAAAAATGGATGTAATTCACGTTTTAGGCGTCTGTATATAAAGTATATTTTATTGGGATAATTTAATTATAGATTTTTGTTAATACATTCAAAACGAGGTCTGAACCGATTGGACTTTTGAATAACATTTGGTGTATTCCCAACAGAAAAAATATATTACGAAAAAAATAGATGTTATTCTGTATTTTCAAATATCACTAAGAAAATTGTGCTGCTATTCAAAAAAGTAAAGTAACTCGTTTTGCGTCTAGTTGATCAAAGATAAAATACATAAGAAATATAATAGTTCAATCGTATTTTATTACTGATAATACGAAATTTGGTAATAAGGTTGCGTTTCCCAGGATCCTAATCGTTATATTAACTCTTATTTCGTTTTTCTGTCCTGCCTAAAACAGCTTTCTCGTTCCTTCAAAACCACTTATATTGGCAGTAACCCAACTCCGAAAGAAAAATATTTCCGTCCTCGAATACCCGAAGAAGAATCCCAAAAAGGAATTTATAAATTATTTTTAGGGGAATTCATTTGCGACGACCTTTTACAATCCAGCAGATCGCATGACGGCCGAAGGGGACCGAAAAGGCCGAGAACAATTCTAACAACTCAACAAAGAAGAGCCTTCAAAGCATCTTTTGAAGTCAGTCCGAAACCGTGCCGTAAAGTTCGAGAAACTTTAGCAAAAGACACGGGACTGAGTGTTCGGATAGTACAGGTGAGACATATAATACTATTAGTAACTGTAACTATACGTATTAAATATTTTACGAATAAAATTGTTGCTTCTTTATTTTGTATACTTTTAATGTCTAGAAAGGATATTCAATAGAAGTTTCCTATTAATTCGTGTGAAAACAATATACACTGATGATATAACTATGAATATTTTGTTTATTGCCTCTACATTAAACAGAAATTATTATCACTTACTTTTAAAGGTAACTTCGGTACTGAGTTACTGATATTCGATACATCGTTACTTTCAGTATAATTTAACGTCAGCAATTCGTTATATATTTACTCAATGATATATACTCAATACAAAGAAATCGCAACAACCAGAAGGAGATGTTAAAATTTAATATTGTTTGGTAAAACATAGATGCAGCAGTTAGCAGTAAATTATTCCTTTTAAATTGAGTTTGTTAATAATGTGCTTGTCAATGCGTTAATCTATAACACTCCCCAACACATCTTGACATTGATTCAATTAGGCGGTCTATTTCTTCTTAAGGAATACTGTCCCAAACTCACTGTATTTCCTGTCTTAGAACCTCCAAAGTCTGTGGGAGCTAGGGTAAATTTCCCAGCCTTCTACCCATGATATTCCAAACATGTTCTATGAGGGAAAGATCGAGAGATCTGGGCGGCAACCGATTCACATGGGTCTCTTAAAATAAGTTTAAACTAACTCGAGCAACATGAAGTGTGGGATCCACGAGCCGATTAAGTTAAGGAATACATACGGCTCCACTATTTAATCAAGATAACGTTGCCTCGAACAAAGACTAAAGGTCATCTACTTCCATGAGCTATAGCACCCCATACAATAACACATACTGTTCGGTGTACATGTCGCTCAATATCAAATTGGTAAACCGGTAAACCATTCTGTGTTCTCCTAACATCTCATCAAATTTCGAGTTGTCGAGAATCGGCCGCTAAACGCCAGAAGTCTTAGACGTCCGGTACCTACTGTTCTCCAACCACGCTTAACAACATCTCAAAACAGTATTAGGACTTCTGTTCGTGAGGTTAGCGACTTCTCGAAATTAAAAATCCGTCTCCTTTAAACCAATAATTCGACCCCTTTCAAATTCAGTTCGGCGTACTCGTACACCAGGCAATTGAACATTACTAAACATCGATTTAAAATCCTATTAATTAGTTTGGTTTTTGGTTATAAATGCAAAAAACGACTGAAATATTAATTGACTTAAAAAGTTTACATGAAAAAACATTCATCAAACTTTAATAATTTACTTTTTACTATAGCATCTATGTTTTACCAAAACAATATAAAAATTTAAACATCTTCTCTGTGTTGCGGTTTATTTGTCAGGTATAATTACTGATTATTTCCTTCTAACTGAAGTTTCTAACTATTCAAAATAGAAACCAATAAATAACTATGTTTCAATATTAGATTCTGAACCTGGAACCCTATGTGCTAATTTCCTCGAAAGTACTAGATACATTGCATATCTTTCACGTCAATATGCTTAATGATATTTTTCAGATACCTAACGAATTTTACGAAAGAGCATTGTGGGAAGCGCGACTGCTAACAGTTCTCGACAAGACACAGTACTGTACACTAGTATAAAGAAAAACTATTTCTAAAACAAACTAAGATCAAATTCGACCGAAAGAACAAAGAATTGTTTATACAGAGTTTGTTGTCTACGGGAACAGATATACCGGTAAAACATCGAAACCTTTGAAAATAAGGAAAAAGGACACCAGTACTGCGTCTCCAAATGATACTGATCAATAATAACACTATAGACAAAATGAACTTGACAAAGGGAAATATGTTACTTTGCATAGCAAAACACAATAAGAAACATCAAAAAAGTGTTTGCATGTTGTTAATTAATGAAAAAATGGGGACACCCTCGATAGAGATAGATGTATTATGGCAGCAGATCCTGTCGAATGTACATCAAAAGGGAAGTCAATTAATCAAACAACTTTGAATAGCAATAAAAGTCAGACGAACAAATATTGCTTAAAAACCCCAAAAAATACCTTTCGACAACAATTCCTGAGGAGTAATTGAAAGGTCACCCCACATAATATACATTAAAACATATTGTGCAGGAAAACTAGTTGTCACATGCATAGATTTACTTTTTCAAAAGTAAATCTATGCAAATCTAGTTAAAAGTACGAGTTTTTCTATAAGAAAGTTACTAATGTTCTAGGCAATATTCGCACATTGTCCTTAACTACTTTCAATTAATGTGAGGAGAGAAATGGATAATAAAAATAATTAAGATTTTGTTAAGTTTGTATTAGATCTATATATTTAACTTAAAAATATATGCAATATTCGAATACAGAGTGTCAAAACATGTACACGTTTACCTGTCACAATACAAATCGTTTCTAAATATGTAATTAATTTAATGTGGTTCAAGTGCATCCGTAACTATTCGTGATATCGATCATTAGAAAGTAGTGCAACTAATGACGGGTCTCGACTAGAACGTTGTATCGATTTGCGTTCATTGTTGAAATATTCAGTAGCATATTTGTTACAACGAAAAATAATTGAAAAATTTATGATTACCTGACAACTGATTATTTAGTAAGAAGAATCCAACTACTGACAAATCATAAATTTGTTAGTTGATCAGAGCTACGAATGAATGTAAAGCAATAAATATAATTTATAGTGTATTTAAAATTAATTTATTATTAAATAATTATATAATTTGAAATTGTACTTAGGGGCCCGTCAAACTAAATTTTACCTGTGGTAAGAGAAAAATAAATTGTAAAAAAGAAAATGGAAAAATTACCAGAGTAAATACGTAGAATTGTTTTATCAACCGGGAACGTCACGTTTCCTTAGATAATACCCCCCCTTCTCCCTTTATATGCGAAATTATGTTAAGGACGGTCTCTTACTTTCCAAATACCAAAAAATGTATTTTATAATTTTGGACAAATTACATTAAAATATGAATGAATAGTTTCTGTACAGATATTTTCAATATATTTTATTAATATAATATTTTTGCCAGGTCTGGTTTCAAAATCAGCGGGCTAAAATGAAAAAAATGCAAAAGAAAGCAAGGCAGGACAACAAAGCAATCAAGGATCTGGAAAACGACGAGAAGAAATTAAATGTCAAAGAAGAGGAACAAAGTGAGTAATGCCTTTGTACCTGACTAATTCTTTGTTAATTAATATGTAATGAACTTGGAATACTTTTGCGTCGGTTAAGCAATAAACTGTTGGGTGGTTCTATTAGTAATTTTCCTGTTGTTTAAAATTTTGCTTTGGTTTTAAGTTGGAATTTTTTATTTAGTGAGAAAAGTGAAACATCAATTATGTGTTATTTTGGTTTCAGCTTCATTTCGGTTTAGATTTAGGCTTCGGGTGTTTGGTTTAGATTTTATATATTTCGGTAGCAGAATTCAATTTTAATTAAGGTTTTAAGTCTAAATTTGGATTTTATTAAAAATTGAGTTTTGCTTTTAGATAATTAATTGAAAGAAGCACCTCAAACTTGTATATAGTTAAAAGTGGAACAATTGTACCCACTGATGTGTTGTTTTCCTTTTTATTTTTTTAACCGACTTCCAAAAAGGGGAGGTTATCAATTCGTGGCGTATTGTTTTTCGCTTTTTTTGTATGTATGTTACCTGATTTCTTCTCCTATGGTGCACCGTTTTGAATGAATATGGTCTTGTTTAATAGAGTATATATCCGGATTGGTGAAACTTCAAATTTTGGAAAAGAATTCTATTGGTAAAGTGATACAATTTGTGAATGAACAGAACACATGCGTGCATGGAAATCGACCAATATTCCTAATATTTTAGTCGATATTTCGATAACTCCTTATGGATGTGTATAGTTTTTTAACGTTTAATCTATTAAGGAAGATCCTTAGGTGATCTCATATACTTTTTTGCGACGTGCAACTTGCAGTTTTGCAGAAAATCGCCGAAAAATCCCAAAATTCTTATCAAAAATTTCATCGAAATGACATAACAGACATTTTCTCATAAATATTTTAATTCCAACGTAATAGTGCGGTAATTTTAGGCACTGGAAGTTTTAATTACGAATTTGAAAATTTTCTATTTATATCTCATGCATATAGGTAGTAAAGCATAGTATTTTCGGCTTCTTAAATCTCGTTTTGTTTGTATACCAGGCAAATACCTATTTAAATGCAAATTTTTCCATTTTGCGAAGACGGTGCTTTTGGTTGTCACATTCTCCCGTCCTAATAGAGAATTCGTGACAACACATGTCAAACTTTAAACTGCTATTTGGTGCGTTTATAGACAGGGTGTTTAGTTATAGCAAACATTGCATTTATATGAAGATTGAAATATAAGACGGACTAGAATGATAGTGGTCCGTAGGCAGCCGTATATACAGGATGGTTGGAATATAGGGTGGACTGGACTTTTGGTGGTATAAAAATGTTGGAAAAATGTGAAATTAAAATTATATTGGGTGAGTAAAAAACTGTTATATGATGTGGACATAAGCAAATCATATACAGGATGGTTGAAATATATGCTGCAGTTGAATTATATTTATACAGTGTGATTAAAAAAATATTTCTTTTATAGCCCATAAGAAGTTGCATAAAGTGTGGAGAGGAATTAATGTTACACCGGACGATAATATAAAATGTAAAAAATGAACTAAATTATGGGCTAGCCCACAAGGAGTTATATACTATGGTTGAAATATAGGACGGATTTGACGCCGTAAATATGGGATGGATTCTACTCCGTCCTATAGTTTACAGAAGGCAGCTAACAAATTTATGCTTGTCCGTGGGCAGTCGTATGTACAGGATGGTTGGAGTGGAATTATCTATAGTTATACAGGGTTGTCAAAAAAAGTTGAAAAAAGGTTAAATGGCGTTGTCAATAAGGCATAAATATATTTTGGGCTTATTAAATCAACTCGTACTAGTAGATTTTGTAAAGATTTACCTGTCAATTTAAATGAGAAAGTATCATTGTGTAATGTTGCGGCTTGCGATGTAACCTGGTACTGTCTATTAAGGTTATACATACACAATAAAAATGAAGAATGAAAACTACCTGAGTTCAAAAAAACTAAAAATTTGAAAATACATTTAAAAAATATAAATGTCCGACTTCTACCTATAACTAAAAAGTTAAAAATAATTATAACAAAATACAACTCTAGCAAATAAATAACACATTCAATGTTGTTAGGTACCTACCCAGGAAGTAAAAATGTAAACATTAAAAAGGTGCCCATTCTGTACAAATTAATTACCAACCAATCTAGTATATTTTGAAGCCGGTGCCAAGCAAATCTAAAATCCTTCATTGCGTACTTATCTACTAATTCATCAAACTTGATTGTTGCTTGGCACCGACTTCAAAAATATACTAGATTGGTAGGTAATTAATTTGTACAGAAGGAGCACCTTTTAATGTTTACATTTTTTACTTCCTGGGTAGGTACCTGACAACATTGAACGTGTTATTTATTTGCCAGAGTTGTATTTTGTTATAATTATTTTTAACTTTTTAGTTATAGGTAGAAGTCGGTTATATATATTTTTAATGTTTTATTTAAGGTATGGATAGGCTGTAATTGTGTCTGTGGCGGTGTGTAGATAAGGGCTTGTAAATTTACATGTTTGTATTTATTACAGATAATAAATATATAAATATCCTTCGTTTAATTTCACTTACTGAATTATTTTTAATTACCTAATGAAAATGTTTATTGCAGGTCCAAGGTCGACTCCATTTTTCAATGATAGCGGCAGTGATAACGAAACTACCACCGATGACTCGATCCTGCAGAATAACTCTAGTCATTTTCTTAATATCAAAGAAGAACTTGAAAATGACAGTGCGTATTTTAAAAGCAATACTAATATACCCATACATAACTTCACAGGTAAGATAAAAACAAACTTAACGTACTTACATCTTCAATTTCTATTTTATTAATTTGGAGATATTAAATGCAATATTCGATCCTTGAAATATCCCTAATCAATTCGATCGAAAGTAAAGAATTGGATAAAATAAAATATGTAAATGACTGAAACTACTGTAACCAGCTACGGAAATCTATTGAAAAGGTGGACGATTTTTTCCAGTTTATGAATTTGTTGTTTTCTTTTGGTATTAAGAATGTTTAATGAGGTGGTGTTGGATTGATCTGTCCTATCAATCCCAGGATTAATATCCCAATAAAAATGTGAGAGTTTTACCTGGCAGAGCATTTTAAAGCTTTAAATGTTGTGTTTTAACATGCCCTTAAATTTGATTAAACGCAAAAAAAAATCAACGAAAAAATTGTTCAACTGTTTTTCTGTATGAGTAGGTGTAGGCTGGACGAAAAAAAGGATAGTGTTTGTATAAGTAAATTCTTGTGAAAATGTTATTTCTTTTCAATAACAATCATTGAAAAACTAATACCCTCTAAGATGAAGATGGTCGAAAAGAATACTTTTTACCAAATAACTGTGGCATGACTTATAAACAATATTTAATGAATATTGAAGCTATTCATGACGAACCAATAAAATTAGAACTTGAAAATGCCACATTTATCAATCTTTCCTCTAATGTTGGTGCGGTTGTGCGGCAGCAAGGATAATTTAAGGATTGCTTGATAGTGTAAATTTTTCCGAAAGCATACGTCACAAAGTTGCGGCTAATATTTGCACCGTAACCTTTCCTAAATAAGTTCTTACTAATATCACATTAAACAGATTAAAAAAAAACAGAAAAACTCTTCAACTGTTAACTGACAAAGCGTCACAACAACTTGAGAGCGGGCCAAACACACGGTGATACGTCACAAGGTGGCTGTTTTTTTTATAACATTGATCAAGCAATCCTTTGTAAAATATTCTTGGTGCGGCAGTGCATCCAGACGGTCAAGGCTCTCTCGAAAAACAACTTTAAAACCATAGTGGATTAACAAATTTTGAAATTTGATCAGTTAAACGATGGGTGGCGTCACGCGACAGTTGGTTTGAGACATACACTGGTCCCCAAAAAATTCATTGATATTTACGTTGGTAATCAAAGTATTTATAGGATATAATACTGAAATAGTAACAATACAATGTTTGTCTTCTAAATGTTATTTGTGGCATATAACATAACAAAAAACGAAAAATAAAAGAGTCTGCCTTAATTCGAATTCAATCTTATCTGGTTACTGACAATTAAAGGAAGAAATTATGAATGGTCATCTCCTTTTGAACAACCTAGTATCGGACAGGTTCATAAGGTTTTTCCTAGATGTTATAACGTTAATGGGATCACTGAAACAGCAGCATTCTTTGATCGCATTGTTGGCGAATGCGATCAAATCAATCTTATAACAAAGCCGTACGTAAATTCTAAAGACAACTCCTTCAAATTCTTAAAAACCTGCTTAACTATAATACACGATCTTTACAATTTTTTATGCTACCTTTATATCTAAAAACAACAATGTTTTCTCATGTCAACTTAAGTTTCATAAATCAAACCTTCAATTTGCATTTTACATTTTCAATACATATTTTAAAGCCATTGACAACGAAGTCGGAATCTACCTTGAAACATTTGGTTTCTCAATATACAGCTATTTATTTGGATTGTGGTGTTATTTAACAAGAAAACATAAAAATAATACACTGTTTGTAGTTTCAATACTGTAAAATTGAATTGTTATAGCTTATATAATAACTAATCGCGAAATGTGAAACGACTATTTAGCGGACCAAAACAGTTATGTAAATACAGAAACCAACGAAAAATACCCATGGGCAAAAAATATGAAATGCGAACACTCGTTATGTACTTTTTTTTAGCTTCAGCTTAAATCTAATTATGATAATTTGGATAGAATTAAGAATAAAGTATTTCTAGATTCCAATTTATGTTTTTATCAAAACAAATAAAATTTATTCATACTAAATTTTAGACCCTATTGTGAACTACAGAAATAAGTGGCTTTTCATATATTTTTATTTAAATATAGTTGTCTATAAAAAATAATGAAATTGTACTCTATTTAATTCCTAAGTTTTTGACTTATTTTTGAAAAAAATATTATTAAATTTTACAGATTATTACCTAAACTTTTGAATATTGAAATGCATGTTATACACTTTTTTTATAAAATTTTGACTCTGTATAAGATGTCAAAATTAGCGTTTCGTTTTCACCAGCAAGTAGGGATTTTACAAAAACGATTGCATCTGCAGCTCGTACTCTTTTCAAGCTTAGAAAACTGACATAAAAAAGGGACTTTTCTAAAATAGAGCAAAAACTAAAAATTTATCTTTCAAGTTTTTCAACAATAATTGTTTCATTTATGGCCGATTTTAATTTAGTACTTCTCAATTTGTAAGCCTATCTAAAACATCTTCTAGTTTGTTTTCCAAACATGTGGAATTTTGGATTTCCTTGCTAGGAAATTTCATCAAAGATTGTCGTAGTGAATGAGCACCTAATCTGAAAATTAATACAAGCTATTTGAAAAAACTAAAAAAAAACTATGGATTTTTTCCATATAAACTTCTGTAACTGATGATATCTGAATTTGATGAAATTGAAAATTTCCTTTTATGTTACTGTCTCCATGAATAGGATATTTAGGCTTTCTACATGTTAGGAAATTTTTTTTATCCTTTGTTGAATTTTTATGTTTGACTTGGTAGTGTTATTTTGTTTGCGTTAATTTTCTTCTAGCTCCATTGTTTTCTGTTTTGCCTCGCTGCTTTATTTTAACTATTCAATTCGTTTTTTCTTCGGACAGAATTTTGTACATTCTAGTTTTATAATTTCTAGCTTATATTTTCTGTTCGTTTTGGAGAGGCACAATTTTGAATTTGATATGAGAATCTAGTCTAGCATCAGCATCTATTATTTTATATAACAGTAATTGCATTATTTCATCAATTATAAATCAATTTTATTTGAATCATCATTATTCTGCATAATAAGAGGTAGAAAGCTCCTTTGTTTTAATGTAATTGTGACAACATTTTTGAAAGCTTTTATCATTCACTGTTTACAGAAGAAAGTGCTTATACATTTCATTGATGCGACGTGTAGTATGAGACAATATGAGCCAATCAGTAAGAAAATATTTGGTTAAGATCATTATATTCTTACAACCATTAGAATTCATAATTACTACACTATATTTTCATTATTTTGCCTCTCCTTTAACCAGCAATTCATAACTACACCACAAATTGAAATATGTATTTTTTTGAGTATACTTTTTGGATAATATGTATTTAGTTTGATGAATATAAGAGGTTTAAACTTTTTTCAATTTTTCCAGATGCCATAGTTTGAATAAAAGTACTAACGCATTGAAATTTAGTATTTCCTATTTAGAAAAGTCGTGATTATATTGATTAATTGATTGATTGATGTACCACATTAATTACTAATCATAATATAAAATGAAGATTAAACTATAACATTATACAGGTTTGGTATAACTGATTTCTAGTTTTTTATATACACTTTTTAATTACATTTCCTTGTTCTTCTTATTCATATATAGAAATTGTAGCTGGCCCAATTTCGACAGTTAAATATATTTTTTATATAAAAGTTAATAAACTAAGATCTACTCTAATTACCAAATATTTGTCTTGACGTTTAGGTCTGGACATAAACAAACGGCAAGACCCTCCGAACTACGCAAGCTTCCCTTTTCCCCTTAACGTCGAACAGAATCCCCAAGCATCATCGATGTTTCTCAACCCCCCAATGGCCCATCAGAATCCACCTCAAACGACGGCAGGTCTTAATCCCATCGATCGCCTTTATTCGATGCAGAACTCATATTTTTGTGGAGAGGAGCAAATGGAGGCTTAACTGCGAAATGAAGAAATTACATTGAAAATCTATTTCATTTTATTTATTTGATAATAATTCATTAGAATCACAATACTGATTTTTTTGTTATGTACATTTGCGTAAATTGTTATTATCTTTAACTGATAATCAAAAATGGGGGGAAATAAATATGTTTTTAAATGCCAAGTGTGTTTATTTTTCACAGAAACAGTAGTATTATATACCTTTAAAAACTTTTAATAGTATGGTTACAAAAATGCCTATACAATTTTTAGTCCATTCAATGAAGGCAAAAAACGGCAATACTGATTAATTTGTCTACTTACCCTCTACTTCAAAGCTGAGCCTGTGCTGGGGGTTACTTGCTCTCCCTAAATACCACCCTAGTTGAAATTAATTGCTACCACTTCACAAATCACCAATTTGTAGGTTTTGTTAGAAGCTAAAAGCTCATGTGAGTTGAAACTATATTTAAAACTAATTTTTGAAAGGGTTGAGCTGAAAGGGTTGCCTGATAGTACCTACTATTTACGAACATATACAAACTTTACACGATCATATAACACTTAATTTTTATCCATTTGCAAAATAACTAAAATACACTATTCTCTTGAGACTGGATTTTTTTCAAAACTACTTACTTTAAACCGGTCAAACTTTCTGAGCCTGTTTGAAATAAGTAATTCAAGTGATTTGTGAAGTGGTAGCAATTAATTTCATCTAGGGTGGTATTTAGGGTGTAATTTGTACATTCTTTTTGTCAAACAAAAAATCAACTTTGAAGCAGAAGGTAAGTAGTACTCAAATCCACAATACCCGGGAAAATGGTCATGTGCTAAACTATTTAAAAAATTCTCTCAAATAGATTTCGACAATTTAACATGTTGTTCAGTTTCCACCCACGCATTATCCATTCTCTATTGAGTTACTGAACAAACTGTTTGTTGGACAATTTTATGCCAACTGAAACTTTAACCCTTATTTACATGAATTTATTTTCCAATTTTTCAAGAATAGTATTACTGCATTTATTTGAAATGATTGGTTTTCGTTCTTAGTTTTATAACTAAACAATTTTTTATATATTTTTTTCACAATTTTCTTATATGACAGTCATCCATATTATCCTTGTTGCCCGTGAAAAGATTTGCTATTTCTAATTCTTCAACAAAAATTGGGGGTTGGCATTTAAAAAAATATCGCTGACCACTATGCACCAATATGACTTATTTTCAACAAGATGGTGCCCTACCAGGCTTTCGCATGTTCGCGATTATTTAGGTGGTTTCTACAAATATTTGATTAGGTAGAAGAGGGACTTATTAGTGGCCAGCCAGATCGCTAGATTTAAATGCTCTCAAATTTCTTGTAGAGATACATGAATGAAAAGTATACGTGACCCGCCTAGCCAATCTACAAAATTTAGAAGCAAGAATATACACTATACAGTATAAATATACATCGACGGAATCGAGAATTTTCTTTACTCCCAGTATAACTTTAATTTATCGACAGAGCAAAGGAAATAGTTTAACATCATCGCATCATGTTCACTAAGTATTCGAACTAATGTGCAAATATTTTCGAGGGAGAAACTAAAATGATGTATTAACTAAACTCACCCTCAAACGACTTCAACTCAGAATTGTGATAGAACATCTTAAAGATATTTAAAAGTGTTTTTCAATTATACCCTATAAAGTCACTTTTGATCAAGTATTCTTCGATTATATACTCAAGGAAAATTTTATTAAAATCTACTATTTTATTATCAATCAACTTATCAATATAATAAGAGCTGAAAATGATTTCCATTATTTTGAAGACAATAATACAGATCATCTTGAAGCTTCTGACGCACATTTGCCAATGCTCTAGTGACTCAGGTTACATTTGAAAAAAAAAACGGATTTCAGATGACCTAACAGAAAAAAAAGTGGTTTTGCATCCAAGGATCTAAGTGGTCATTCAATTGACACTCTGCGTCTAATCCACTGATTGGTATAATGGTCATCTATTCATTGCCTAACCGAGACTACATAATGCTGGTGTGCGCCATTTTGTTGATAATCTTCGTGGAAAGTTGCATTTACGTTTAAACGGTTCTCTAATACGTGAACTATAAGAAGCTCGATAAGCTTATATAACAAATGAATGTTTCAACATTTCAATTTCTCTGTATAAATAAAGGACTGATAACATAGCATGTCCCAACAGACAAGCCCAAACATTAATTATGGATTCACCTGATACTTCTGTTGCTATAGCTGCCTACTAACTAGTCGACTAGTGGGATTGATTGTAAATTGGCTTAGAACTTGCACTTGTGCTGGTTCCTCAACTAATCTTGGTTTATTCCTTAGTCTGTTCCCAACAAGTCCAGTTTCTCCAAATTTAGCTTTGAATGTACCAGTGGTTTATGATTTTGTCTCTCATAATTAAATTACAATTTTGAAATATTAATTCAAAAATTAATATGCTTTTCAGACGCTGAGCTATGATATAACTCATTATTATTATCCACATTGTTGTTTGCAGCTAACACTACCAACCAAACCTGTAAAACTAGACCCCTTAAAACCAAAAAATGGTAAATTCCCTGTTTATTCACTTAACAATGAAGACAACGAAAAAATATATGTCGAAACAAAAACACTTTTGAAATGTCTGATAATATTAGCTTTGTTGTCAGGACAGTAAGAGAACTGGTTTTATGTATTTGTTACGTTATTAATTACGCAATTAAGTGATGATAAAATAATACATTTTTATTAATTTTTCAGTAATTGCAGAGTATCCTTGATGAGCTTTTTGACAACTTTGAAGTAAGGGGTTGCCACATAACATTACCGAGTAGGCGTTATCGGTGACGGGATGGATTAGTTAATTTACCATTTTAGTAGCACCTCAATAATACAGAAAGTAGTTTGGGAAATTTTTCATATTTTTATCCATTACCCAGATATAGCCATAGTACGTTTTAAAATTTTTACCCTGTAAATTGTTCTTCTTCCGATATTTCAATTGAACCCAAACTTTGGGTTATGCAAATAAGTCAATTAGATATTTTGAAAACCGTCAGGGATATTGGTAGCAGCTGTATATTCTTAGAGATCAGATCTAAATCACTGGATAATATTAAAGAAAATTAAAGTAATAAACTCTCCATAGATTGCATATCAGTGTTTGTTACAACTAAGCTCTGACCTAACATTCGGCTTCGCCCAGCTTCGGCCAAAAGCACTTTCGGCCTCAACTTCGGCTTCGGTCAAAAATCAACCGTGGGTCTGGCCGAAGCCGAAGGTTTATATCATCCTCCGAAAACGGGCGAACTTGTACGAATGAGCACAAGTTCCGTGTCGAGGACAGTGATAACGATATCGTGTAAAACTCCATAACTTATTAGATTAGGTCACTTAGCAGTATTTAATTTGAAAGATATTTGACTGGTTTTTCTTGAAGTAGAAACATCGCATAACAATGAAAAAGTGTTGTTGTATTTCTTAATTAAGCAGTGTTTAAAGTTCTGACATTTTACTTTTGATGTGATTTTCGGCTACGAACTGAAAAAATCTAAATCGTGGCTTTGCTGGTTTTCTAGAAAATATAGTTATATCGAGAGCATTTCATTTACTAGAATTTTTCATTGCTCCCCATTTGCCACAAATTAGTTTTTAACAATCTGAAAGGAACATAGTATTTAACAATTTTATTCTGTATAATTTGTATACAATATTGTTAAATAACACTTTTTGTATACCCCGTAAATCGTTTTCAGCTTTGAATTTCTTTACGAAATATAGTATTTCACCAGACCTCGGAATACTCAGAATAATTGTCTTATGACATTTTGCTCTAAAACTAGTCTTATGGATAGTTCCGTCTTCAGGCAATTTTAGATTCTGGTAACGCTGTACAATATTTTAAAGTTTTATAATTCCAATAATATTTATGGAGACTCACATTTCTCTCAAAGTGAAAAATAAAAAAGTTTTCTGTTTGTTAAGTACTTTTCAAGACACGCTGTATGTGTTATGCGCTGTACATTCTACAAAAAAAAACTAATCAAACAATTTTAAACTTTTTTGCAACAGAAAAGAACAACTTCCTTAGTAGATATAAAAATTATATGGCTTACACATTGATAGTAAGCTGTTTTGTTAATTTGTTTTAGATTTTCTTGGGAATAATACCACATCAGAGTTCAAACTTGTGTATATTTTAAAACCAAACCTTTCAAAATCCAGTCGGATTTCGTTTTCAATGGATATAAATTTATAAAGTAAAATTGAAATATATGTTAAGTTCTGTTACCTTATTTTATTTCAAGAAAGAAATATATAATAAATTCATACAAAATAAATCCTTCGGATTTCGGCTTCGCCCCAAGGGTAAGGCCAAAACACCACACGCACTGAATCTGCACATTCGGTGTATTCGGAAACAATTTAACTATAAAATTTGGAATTTAAAAAAAGGTCCTATATGATCTAGATATAAGTACTTTACCTTGTACTTTATTGCACAATCTTCCAAGGAATGATTCCTGTGCTTAGCAACCAGGTGAGCTTGAATCCGCGGAGGTACCAGAAGATCTTCATAACCTGGTTTATAATGCTGATAACATTTTCCACGTGAGGCTTTTCATGTCCGGAAAAATATAAACAAAATGTTGTGTCGAACTAAGGAAGTATGGGCCGGCAGCGAGAAAAAAGCAATGCAGGGAGATATTTAAATGAAGTTTAACTTCTACAACCTGTTTAAGTAAATTGAAATACTTATCAAAATTTAGTCTTTATTTATATTCTACCCTGCATTTATAAATTAATAATTGTGACATAACTCTAAACTTGGTCATAATTTTTAATTCTAATCATAATTCTGAAATGCTATCTTGCGCTGTATTTCACTTTGCACGCACTGCTTCAGTCAAATTAATTTTTTTTATTTTACCTGTATTCTATTAAATATGGTATAAATGTAATTCATAAAAAGCTTTTTCAAACATATTTCATATTTTAATTAATTACCTTTTGCTTAAAAACAAATTTCTATTTTCATTATTTTTAGTCAATGATTAATATATGTTCTTGCCAGAAGTTCCTGATTTTTTTGCAAACTCAGTTAAAGTATTCTTCTTATGGCGGCACTTCACTTGGTGTTAGCGTATTTTTGTTTTGTATCGCTACATTCGTCTAAATATTTGATGTATTCGCAAATATTCCAAACGTGCATCCACACATATCGCAAAACACTCAAACATGCCAAATATGTTTGAATACCAGTACATGTGACACATGCCTCACCGTAAAGATAAATAAACAAAATTAATGAAAAATATTTTTTATTTATTTTTTACCTACCTCAGTATTCGTAGATGGGTTGCATTTATAGATGGCTCAAAGAAAACTATTCATGTATTTGTAAGCAAACCATCTGGGTTTGTATACCCTAGACGTGCCTGCTCCTGATGTTTCTGATTTCTTAATTTTTGTGTTATAACCCCTAAACGCAGACATCAAAGATTCCCTCTTTTTCTTTAAATCAGCAATTGTGCTTGGTTGTCCCATATTGTTTTGGATATCTATTCATGCATCATTTATTTTATTTTTGTGGCTGGTATGTTTGGGGTCCCAAAAAATGCAAGGATGCATTAGGTACAACTCGAGAAACTTCATGATGTTACTGTTCGACCACTCCATTTTGTCACAAACACTACTTTCCCATTAAAAACAACACTAGTTGATCACGATCGAAGCGCCACGTGCAACTGTATAAACCACGTGTGGACGGCTAAAGCAAATATTTGGCTTATTTGACTCCTTTGATGCGTATTGAAAACCGGCTAGTGGACGGTAAGGCGTATTTGTTCTTAGCGGTATTCGACGTATTTGTTCAAATAAAGCAAAAATAGCGAATAACCTCTCCACACATCGCCGTTTTTGGACAAATATACGAATACGCTACACCAAGTGAAGTGCCGCCATTAGGAATATTGTCAAGATAGTACGTATCTTGAGGATCGTACAAAATAACATATCCCGTACATTTTCAATTTTAACACAAATCGTGAAAGACTACGAAATACCTAAATAAATAGCTGAAAACCGTCCGATCGTTCGGCAATTTTTGCCTCCTCGATCATTCTCTGCGGATGCCTAGTCGATCTGACCGGTCCGAGTCGACCGAACCGAATCAGTGCGCGGGGTACCAATGAATTTCATGTATAGCAAAACATGACGATTGTGCCTTGCTGATCCGACCGGTACCAGTCGATTCAGTGCAAAGAATCGCCTTCAGCTTCGGCAAAAATTGACCTTCGGTCGGACACTTAGATCAGAATAAAAAAATTTAAATTGAAAACCGAATCGTTCAATTAGAGACCAGTTGCCAACAAATCCAATAGTTTTAAAAATTCTCAGCGAATCAGCGATCTCAACAGTTAGCTGTATTTAGCTTAAGAATTGTTGCATATTTGGAGAAGTTAGGTTTATAGCATCCCTTATGTAGTTAAAAACCAGATTTTCTTAACTTATAAAGAATTTCAAGTTTATGTAACTTATAACATTGTGCTTAATATTTAAATTTAGCCATTATGGTTTCTTTCAAAATTATTTCGTAATATTTTATAGCATTTTTAAAATATGTATATTTGTTAATACCGTAAAGTCTTATCTGGGTTGGGGAGTGTTTAGGGCCACCCTTCTATTTTTCAATGCTGCTTTTGAATGATAACTGAGATAATACGATGTTTTAAAAGCGAGGACTCTCCATTTTTCAGAACATAGATTTTGGGGTGAAAAGATTTTGTACGTAATAAATTTTTTTTTTTTCAAATAAATGTAAACAAATTATAGATATTAAAAAATTGTGTTTTGTTTAAGTCATCTTAGCAATAATTTATGTTAAAGCAAACAAATTATCAACGGAAGCTTTCGTGCAAGAGGCAAAAAACTACATTTTGGGCGATTTTTTGTGAGTCTTCTGGTGATAAAAACAAAAACTCATCGCAAAAACGAATGCAATTCATTCCAGTTAATCACAACACTTCTTTTGTTCTACTATTAATTTTGTTGCAAAGGTATGTTTCTGTAAATGATCTCAACATTTAAACAAAACTAGTTTACTGCCCATAATGACATCTGAGTTTTATGTTTATTAACTTCTTGTAATTCATATCAAAAGTTACACAGCTTTTGCACTCGTAAGGACATTCAGTATTTATTACGATTTTCTTGCTAATTGTTCGCAGTATCTGAAAATGTGGATATAACGACAAACCACTGATTAGAAAATTTGTTACAAGTACCGATTAGATAAGAGAAATTACATGAGAGTTTAGATCTTCAATGCAGGTGTCTATACGAAGGGAAAACAACACCTGAGTAGTATTTTTTGATGTAAATGCCGTCGAACGTGCATGTTTTCAGTATTTACTTTCAGATACAATAATATTTAAGCAAATTTACTGTATTATACTAAATCGTGGTTTACTTTGTTGAGTAAATAACCTGTTACATCGTAAAAAGAAGTAAAGTTTATCTTGGGCTAATAAGCTTCTAAAATGAGAAGACAAAGACAATCAACTAGGGAAAATTAACTTGGTAAATTTAGCATCGAATTCGGAGATTTGGATTTAAGTTTTTTCTAGCTTTATGTGATGAGGAAATGTTAAATCAAAAACACATTTTCATTGACACTTTTTTGAGCTATACGGTGCTCTTTTCACATTTGCCATCCAACGACTACCATCATCAGCTTTATTTGTTCTTTTAAATGCCACATTAGATTTTTGTACAAAAATGTAGGTACTACAATTCATTCTGATTTTACAGATATACAGGTTTTTATACTTTTCTTTCTTAGAAGCACAAATATTCAAATAAAAAAAATATCACCTTAATTGGCTTTGACTCCACCGAAGAACTTGTCAAACGAAATTAGTGGACACAAATGCAAAAGCCGAGATATGTTAATAGTTTATTAAAAACTTTATAAAAACCGTACGAAAACAGCTCGAATGCTCTTTCAACTTATCCGGAACATTATTTATATTTTGTCCAACATTAAGAACAATATTTATAACAAAGTATGTATTAAAATAATATAATAAGTGCCAAATTGACGACCTTTCTTTTGGGCGCATAAACAACTACGTCGATATAAATTGCTGGCAGCCCTAATGACATCTCGTGTATAATAGGAGTTTTTCTATCGTGATATACACGATAGATATATATTTCCTATCAACCTTTGTGAAAATGTTTGATGTAAATAGTCACAAATAGCTCTTTCATGTGGAGGGGTGAAGCTGAAATGTTTTATCATTTAAAGTCACCATGAAATTATTTTTAATTTTAACGAAAACTTGAGACTTAACTTTCCTAAAGAGTTATTATAACTCCAAATATGTCTATTATTTCTAATGAACACGCGACAGTTTGAAAAATTACTTTCGTCACACCAAATAATGGTTTTCAAAAAAGCTCGAGTATCATCCTTATTTGAGAACCAATTCTTCTGTCAAGATCACCTGAATACATTTTCTGCGAAAGGTGTATCCTGCAACATTTTAAACTTCTTTCTTTAAACTCCCTCCAGATGTTAGCCTTTGGCACATCCATATATCTGACGAAATTTAATAAGTTGATCTTGAATGGTTCATTAAAAAATTTAAATTATCTTCTATGCAACTGTAACCATTCCAGATACAATTCAAAATACATTTGAGCTGCTTTCGTACTGTTTCTATCATTTGTAATGAACTCTTAACCATATTGTTTTTCTTCATTAGTAAAAAAAGAATGACACCTCGAAGAGAGTATTCAATTTCTCTGACAGGTGAAGTTAACCTGAAAATTTCATCGTGACATTCTAGCCTAGGAGTTACGGGTAACAGCAATTACATGGAACGGCTCCAGATTCGGAATCTCTATGTGCTAGTTTCCTCGAAAATCCTAGATGTCGCGTCTTCAAATTTAACGATATGTATTAAATACATAAAGAAGTGTTCGAGGGAACATTCAATTGTGGGATGCGCAACTGATGAAGGTTCCCTAACCAGAAACAATATATATTATATATATTGTCTTGCATACAAAAGAATGACACCTCGAAGAGAGTATTCAAAACTCACTGTGTTAGAAACTAAATATGTTTGATCAAATTTGGTTTTAGAAGTCATGTTTATAAATGAAAATTCTTCTGTGGAGTTAAGTTAAGATATATTTGTTTTTACTTAAATATTTACGCTTTTAAGAAAGCAAATTATAACAAATTGTGTATAGATAAACTGTGCTAGGTTCAGGCTGAGAACCGTGTATAAAGTTATAGAGTACTCGACGTTTCGACTCTGGTTTTGGAGCCATTATCAAGAGAAAAAAATGGTTGATTAAGTTCAGTTATCTAGTCACATTTGGGGAGTAGGCAGGTTGAGATCCCGAGTTCGTTCTAGACTCTGAAACTCGTTTAAACCAATTCAATTAGTCTCTTGATAATGACACGGTTCTCATATGGAACCTAGTCCAGTACATAATTATGACCGTGGAGGCCTCTCATTAATAATCTGTAGGTGGTCAATGGAAAGGTCTTTAAATCTACTATTAAAATCCCTGTGTCATTTTTATAGATAAATCATGGCAGATTAAATATGGCCGCCAAGATCACATGACCATCACTTGTCTTGGCTAAATTGATTAATAAAACTAGCATGCTGAACCCACTTGAGGTCCGCAAAATCAAAGGTATTGAATTCAACTTCCAAAAGCAATATGCTACAAGCAGATTTATTACAATTATTTACCCCCCATCTCCCCCTTGGCATGAAAAGCAAGCAAAGGTTTTACCACCACTATAGTGCTTAAGTAATACGAGAACATGAACGGCCCTAAGGATAATATCCAATATAGCGTCCAACAAATGTGACAAGTGGCGACTTAAAATATCAACCGATTTCTATCGAATTGGGTATATCGGGGTTTTTGAGATCGTTGATTACGAATTTATAGTCGGATTTGAGAAACTTATGATGGCGAACGAAATTTTCAAAGATCGGCCGTTTTACTCCAAATCTGGTAACCACGTATTTTACGGGATCAGCGACCCCAAAAAACCCAACAACCAAAATTTGGCGAAAATCCCATGATTTTTTTAAAAACCGCCACTTGTCATTTGATTTTGGCGGTCAAATTGAAAATTTTTACCACATTGCAGTTGAAAGTACAGTTCAAGACCTTTTATTTGTGGCCTGCAGACTTCAATTCAATGTATTTTGTCACCACTAAATTTCTATACCAAATGTGGTTAATTCTCCTCGGAATCGAGCCAAATATGAATTTTAATTAATTGTTATCAGTAGTTAATATTTATCAGTAGTCCTTATTTTATTTATTAGTTATACCCAAATATTTATTAATACTTATATCTATTATTTACTCATTGAGGATGATATACACCTGGAGAATTAATAAAGCTAAACAAATTTATTCAACTTGGTTACGATATGAGATAATTTCGTTAAATAATGTCATATAATAAATTTAATTAAAACTGCCGATCAAGGTCTGTCAACAACATTGTGATCCCGACATACGATACCAATGGATGACTAAAAATAGCAGGACTAGGATAATGAGGACGGGAGAAATTCAAATGCGTTTTCAATAGAGGCTTGCAAAGTAATTTAGAAAAACTGTTTATTGCAAGGTCCATATTATTTTAAATTATATTTCACCTACAATTTATTTCTATTTCATAAATCCGTAATGAGGATTTGGCCTGTTTCTTGGAGGCAACTTATATGCTATCCTGGAAAGTTATGGAAAATTATTTGTAAACAGTAAAGATTAAAATATCGACATCTTCTGTTTTTTCTCTATACCTTCTTTGCTATAGATTGCAGACAAAAAGTTTCTTAACGAAACTTATTTAGAATTAACGCCGTTATACGGGTATGATATCAAGGGAGTTTCGGCAACTCTCAGAATTTCTGGTAAATAGGACTCCCAGTTTTGAGTCTATGTGAACTAGATTTTCCTGAAACTCTTAGATGTCAAAATTCAATTCACGATAAAATATATAATTTCGTTAATAATGATGATTCAATTATCACAAAGTTGAGACTCGCACCATACATTAATTTTTATTAAAATCTTTTTTCTGATTAAATGTAAAAAAAGTGTTATTTTCAGCAACACATTAAAATATTGCACTTGGCTTACATTCTGGTGACTACAATTAGAGCCTACAACTTAAACAAAACTCTTACAACTGTGTTGCTAGTATATTAAAATTCTACAAGCATTTAAGAGATTAAATAGATTTTTCAGTGTGAGAATATAGCCATTTTACTTATGAAGAAGCGAGAAAGAATTCACAAAAATACACACAACGGATCATACAATTTTTTGCTGTTTAGTACTTTAAGAAATAAATTAATATGCCTTCTCTTGTTAAGAAAGTATTATGAAAACGAAAATATTTTATGGATCAAAAAGTTGTCGAAATTCTACAATATTGTAGTAATGATATACCTCTATTAACCAAGCAAGCAAGCAAGTATTATAATCTGTCTTATTTGGTATTGTCATCGTAGTACATTTTCTCGGGCAATTTGTTGACCTACAAAACGAGAACGGTAAATTTTCCTACATCATAAGAACAGGGTTATTATAAATGATGGAACCATTTTTAAAAATTCGTAGTAATTAAAGTACAAATCCAAAATGACAATCTTTATACCAATGGAAAGAGAAAGTTTCTGTGGGCAATGATGGTTCCACAAGCTTTTTCCATGCATCCCTTCCTCAGTGTTGGATAGGTAGCAGAAGAAATTAAGACTCGGCTCTACACTTCTGGCCACCGAGGTCTCCTGATCGCACCCCATGTGACAACTTCTTATAAGATTATGTTAAGGAAGCTGCTTACGTCCCACCTCTACCAAACAGTCTGGACGATCTGCGCAACCGTATGACAGCTGCCGTGCACTCAGTAACAGTAGATACACTTGCTAGTGTGTGGGACGAGTTCGACCAGTTTATTTTGGATTTGTACTTAAATAAATAACAATCTTTAATAATAGTTCCATCATGTATATTAACCCTGCATATTATGAACAGATCAGAGCTATTTTGATGGTAATTAAAAAACTAGCATTTAAAATTGAGGTCATTTTGGTGTTAATGGGACTAAACAAAAATGTATATCTTTCTTTTTTAACCAATGCCTTACCAGAATTATTAGAAAATGTCCTACTGCATTTGCAAAATACCACATCCATATGATGAAGCGCCTCCCCACAACACGGCTGCACGACTTCTTAAATAAGCATTTCAGAAGAAGGTGAATAGGCCTCAGAAGTTCTGCAGTTGAATGCGCAATAAGATCGTCTCACTAAATACCACCAAATTTTTTATAACAACCGGTCAAAAATATATTATACAAATCAAGAACCGATTATGTCCACCATCAAACATTTTTAAATCTTACTTAAGTTTTTCCATTTTACTAATTGCTTATTTTATTTCTTCTACAATTTCGTACATTTTGAGACGAACGGAATCGAAGCCATATAGCAATATTTTAATATATTTTTGCTAATAATTTTTTTATTACCTCGAATGAGAAAAAATGACTTAACAAAAATTATTCAAAAAATGCTCTTTCCAGTGGTATAGAAAACGAGTATGGTGGTAACATTTCCATCATCAGAAGGAAATATTTTAAATTCCAAGTCATGTGCTAGATATATGAACGTGCCATCTAAGATGATCACACCGGACAGATTCTATTGTCACTTATTTTTTTAAATTTGTAATGCAATACTGGAAACTCCACAAAATTGTGAAAACCAGCCTGTTCATACATAAGTGGGTAATATTTGAAAAGTGAAAAACAAATTGTGCCAGATTAAAACTTTCAAATAATTCCTTAAGACAACTAGCCAGTTTTTAATGTCAAAGAAGTTATTAGTAACTGTACTAACATTACTTAACAACGAAAGGGCATTGGAAACCCCATTAAATACGGATAACACTCAGACTACACACTAGTGGAAAATACGAGTAGTTATCATCGTGCCGAACAGCGTTATCGAGTCGTACATCACTAATTTTTGAATGATTGATGAGAGGGGGTGAAGATCTATTTTAATTGTTCATATGAGTTTTCTTTCCTCAAAATGAGTTCTTAAAGACAGTTAAGGTAAATTATCGAAATACAAAGTGTTTGATTGGAACAATTTGGTAGAATTAAGTTCGCTTCGCATTTCGTAATTGAAACTTATATACGTATATATACATATAGCAGCTCTACAGAGTGGCCTATGGTTATGAGATCTTTCACTAATTCCTACTTCCTCCAGAACCTTAACCACTTCCTCCAACCATGAATTTCTAGTTTTCCTCTTGTTCTGTTACTACCTCACCTCCCACCAGTACTCTTTTTACGCAGCTTTTGTCAGACTTTCTTGCAATGTGTTCTAGATATCACGTTCTTTGTATTCTCATTTGTAAAACAATACTTGATTTATTGTATAGATCGTCAATTGGCTTATTTGTCCTTTTATGCTCATGGTGGCACTTAATTCCTTCACAAATCTTCCTTACTTTCCCAAATCTCTAGGATACTTTCCGTTTTCTTCGTCATTGTCCGTATCTCGCACTCATAGGTAACTTTTCATTTTCATTTAATGTTATTGCTAGACGTAGGCATTCAAAGTGATTCCGTAGTCTCTGGCTTTTCCTTCCAACAGTTTGAACGTCATCAGTATAAGCTAGACATTGGTGCCTTGAGCCATATATCAACCCATTAGAGTTAATTCCAGTTGCCTTAGTCATTATCATTGACAACACTCTTATTTTCTGCTTTTATTGTTCTCATCTCTATGAGCGTTTTAACTGACAATTACAAGACAGAAATATTTGGATTGTATAATGAGTTGAAAAGTTACAATTAAGGAAATAATAGATTGACATTAATTTATTATTCGAATGTATATTTTATTTTAACTAGGTTCATATTTTTTGTGTTTGGTTCGGCTAATATTCCCGATTTGTACTTTCTTTATTTTGTTGGGTATTCTTGATTAGTGTCTCTGTACAGAAATAGTTATTGTGTATAATGACAATGTAGAAGTAGAAACGAGTGCTGCATATTAAAAATAAACAATTGATGTTCGTGTATAAAATATTCCAAGAATTGTAATATATTTTTGTTAAAATAAATTATTTTAACCCGTTGTTCAAACTGCATTGTTTTGTTTGTTTAGGTTTAATGAAAACCACCACCTACGTTTATGCTTGATGAATTCTGTGAAAAAATATTAAACTAGATTTAATTAACACTTAACATTACACGTTTTGATACGATTTCATATATCAAACAACATTCATAAACGCATCGTTTTAAAAATTAATGTCCGCGTAAATGAGCTTAATTTCAAAATGAATGCTAATGAAAATAAAACCAGACACAAAAGGCTCGCATACAGCACATATATATTGCAAAGTTTCCAACAGACTAGTTTTATGTATGAAGTTAGGGTACCTTTCAAAGAGATATTTGTGGGCCATTTCGAATCGTTATATGTGATGTAATTATGCAGCTCAATGAGCGCAAAGAATTCAGAGAATCATTGGCCTGTAATCGTTGTTGTTTTAACATCTTTATGGATTGTGTCTGCGTCAGCAATTGCTGCTGTCCCTCTTAGTTTTTGATTTGTTTCTAGTTGGAAACACTACTGTAAAACAAGTAATAATTTATTAGCCCAAAAACTGTAAATTGACTAGTTTTTACTTAACTAACTTATGAAACCAATAAAGTAGATACTAAAACAAAGAAAATTTCATAAAATGACAAGAAAGATAGTCTAATTATAGAAATAACAGAAAACACTAAAACATGATTTGAATCTTGCTATATATTTTACTCAAACATAATGTAATAATTTATTCTAAACATATACCAACCATATCAATAAAATAATAATAGAACAAATATCTGAGTAAGTAGGAGATTTATAAAAAAACGAGTAGACGTTGATACATTTTCATGTTTCTTCTAATAGTGCATTCTTCACTATCTTCACTAAATTATTTATTTCAAGTGGCATGAGTAAGACCTACAACCAAATTATACACAAGTAAAATACAAGTAGAATACAGTTCTGTAATAGATAACAAATAATGTCAGCAAAACAAACAGAAAAATAAAGAACATACATATCTATTTTATTTAATTCCAAGTTCCGAAGTCATACGACTGCCTCCCCAGAGTATGAGTTGAGATTGGCCAGTCCACCATGGACAGTCCTCCAAAATGAGGTACATTTTTTGAATCTTCACATTTATCTTATCAGAAGTTGATAGCCGTGGCGATTCATAAGTTGTCCGTACCTCGTTTGATCTGCGCTTAGTGGCTTTAACATACCAATGATTTCCTTGGTAAGTCGGTGTTTTGCGTTCCCTCAGTTGATTTTACAATGAGCTGTTCAAGGGTGGTTACTGTTGGCCTTAAGAGTCTTGGTCAAGTGTTACTTTAACCAAATTTTCTTATATTCTCGGAGAGTAGTTAAACTTTTTTATATCAGCTAAATGGATCCCATAAAGGATAGGAGGATACTGGTGAGTTCGGAAGTGTTATAGCTCAGTTAAGCTGCTTATCAACATGACCTTTATGCTTTTATGCCAACACAGGTTCTTAGTACTCTGCCGTTAGGAACACAAGACTCAGAGTCGATATTAGAAAAACGTCGTCACGCTCTGCTTAAGATGTCTCCGCTAGTTTGTTTATAATGCTTACTCGGGTGCTGACTTTATAGTAGATCACGAATGATTCCCAGAAAATTTTTCAAGCCTTACCGTTTGTTGAAGAACGTCACCTATAGTTGAGTTCATGCTTATTTATTGTTCAACTGGAAGCATGCCGATGCAGTTTTGTTGGGGTATGGTTTAAGACGACAACACTGCAAATATTTTCTAGAAATAGGAAGTCCATATTTATGGTGCGTTCCAGTTCGCTAAATGTGTTAGCAGGGCAGTATTGTCTGCATATTGGAATTTTTAGGCACTTGTGTCGGGCATGTCGGCAATATATGCCCTGATGAAGATCTGGGCAAGATCCGTCAGGTGAGGTCAGTGAACGCTTCTCCCGATTTCTGTATAGCTGAGGTTAGTGTCTGGACATGGTCTCAACAGCACCTACCTCAGTTAACGAAGGTGTATGTTTGTAGACAAATTATTTACCTTGCACTTTTAAAGTCTACAGTTGTTACGTCCTACATTCTATTGTTTTGATAAATTTAGGTACGTAGTAAAGTTATGAACTGGTTTTAAATTGATATTATTTAGATCATATCTTACTAAAGGTAATTATTAGAATTATTATTGTTAATTTTGACAGTTTTAATTTCAATTCAATGTAATGATACTTTTATTTTTGAATAATATCTTATCTATTTTATATTACAGTGTGTTACCAATGTTAGGAGTGTGAATATCAACATTTATGTGTTTTTTACTAGTACATTGAATTGAAGTTATAGATAAGAGTATATATTTCATATTTCATAATTTATAACATAGCTTTTCGTTAGTGATCAAAAAGCAATATGTCGTATCTTTGTTGACCGTTATAAGGTATCTCAGCAAATTTAAAATGACTTAAATTATCTGGTCTGTGTATATTTTTTTCGTTGTTTAATAATTATATAAACCCCTACCCAAAAATATTCTTTATGAAATGCAGCTGTCTGCACATGTGAGCAAATCAGTGTAATTGTATTAAAGTTCACAGAAATATTTACCACGTAAATCAGGATTGCATCATACAATAAATATATGAATACTCTCTTCGAGGTGTCACTCTTTTGTATAATATATATTGTTTCTGGTTAGGGAACCTTCATCAGTTGCGCTTCCCACAACTGAATGTCCTCTCGAAGACTTCTTTATGTATTTGAAACATTTCGTTAAATTTGAAGACGCGAGATGTAAAGACCGAAACAGAAACAATATATATTATATATATTGTATTGCGTACAAAAGAATGACACCTCGAAGAGAGTATTCAATATCTCTGACAGGTGAAGTTAACCTGAAAATGTCATTGGGACATTCTAACCTAGAAATTACGGGTAAGAGCAATTACATGGAACGGGTCCAGATTCGGAACCTCTATGTTTTATTTTCCCCGAAAATCCTAGATGTCGGTCTTTACATCTCGCGTCTTCAAATAAATATATGGTTTTCTTATGTGCCTGTTTGAAGAGAGGTTAAAAAATTTTAAAAGTCTATAACAGCAATTGCCTTACGTCTAACCACTACCAATATTCGGTTAGTATTTAGTTGAATTTATTCTTTTCAACACTAGTAAATATATGAGATACTGGAATTTCAGTAAATAAAATAATATCAGCCAATTGAAACATAATTTATGCTTAAAACTTAGATAACACCTTCTACCCGATATTTACTTGAAATTTAAACGCCAAACTAGGGGAACCAATACAGATTTCTCTCTTAATGCCTTCTATAATAAAATAGTTTAGTCAAGTGCGAGTAGGACTCGCATACTATGGGTTCCGTACCACTTTTGAGATTTGTTATACTGTAGGTAAAACATATATATTTTTCTATTTTTCCAGTTTCAGCCAAACCGGAAAAAGGGGATTTTATTCTATTTTTCTTAATATCCTTCAAACCAAGCGTTTTAAATTGACAAAAAATATATACACTTTCATTTTGTCACAAGAAGCCTTTTTATTTGATCTGCTGCATTTTTCCCTTGATTATTATAAGAACATTATTCTCTATTCTAATTTGGCCTCCAGAATTAAGATTAGCATTTTCGCTATATTTTACTAATAAACGTTCAGTGAAGCCCTATATAATGTTTTATTTGAATTTTAGGGTCAGCAATTTTTGAGTTAAAGAGGAGAATTCGTCAAGTTATATATAATAAATAATTAAACCTATTTTAAAAATCTCTTTTGACGATTCCTTTCATTTGATGCATTACTGATGTTAGAATTTGTGCTTAACTTTTCTTGTAAGTTTTGGGGAGGCGTTATATTCTCAATTTTTTCTACAGTTTAAGCCGAGTTGTTCGCAGATTTAGGAGGGAATGGTTGGAATTTTAGATATTTTTAATAAGTTTTTAATAAATTAGTAGCAAATGTTTAATTGTAGTAATTAATTTTATATTAGTAATAGATTTGGATTCCTCACAATGAGCCCTTTCATTTAATACATGATGCGTTTGAAAAAAGCTTAATTTTTTATTTTCCATTAAATTCCATAATTTGCCCCCAAAATTAATATTAGCGGTTTCTAATTTTTTTTCCGGTAAACTTTGGACAACGTCCAATATTCCCTATATTTCTGAAAATTTTAGATTCAATCGTTTCGGAAATAAAGGGACTAATGGTCGATTTTTTTAAATTTCCCCTACTCCTAATCACGTCGCAAAACACTGATACCAAATTTCAGCTCTGTTCCGTCCAGTAGTTTCAAAGAAAATTAACTGTGATATGACAGATGGGCAGATAAGGAGTGATTTTATAGATGTTTCTGTATATTGAATGTAGGCAACCCTAAAATGTCTGCTGAAGTACCCTAGAAGGTCTGATAAAGTCAATGTAAAATCTTCAATGGCAGAAAATTATGTTTAGCTGTCACTATTTCCAAGAAACAATAAAAAGAAATTAGTAGCTTCAAAAAACAATTTATTGTTTGTGTTCGCTAAATTTACAGTATAAGCCGCATTTACAACAATGTAACATTAGAATAAGTAATACCTTGAAAACACAAAAAAAGTCAATCTCATTATTCAGTGATTCATAAAGAAAGAATCCCAAACAGACAATATTAAATTCGCTGAAAGGCGTTCACTGCACGATACGTACAAGAACTCAATAAGGCCACGGATCAATTTGACACGAGATAATCTGCTCCAGATCGGATTGACGGGCGTCATATGGATGCTGATCCTGTCGGGACGCATATTTTTCTATGCCTACGCAACGAGGTGCAAACGATTCTCCGTTTATTTAGGGTACAATATAGAGGGGAGATTCTTAATTAAATTAAGGAAATATTCGATGAAGAAATTCAGCAGGTAATAGGAATGTGAATTATTGAGGCACAACTTATTAGATCAGTATTAGAGAAATTTTCAGCACTTGGAATTGGGTGCATATTTCATGATTTTTAATCTAATGCCTTAAAACGTTTATTACATTTTACTTTCCAATAGTACGTCATTAGATAATTAAATATTAGAACTATGTATATTATAATGAATTTAAGAAGTTATGGGTTATTAGTCTACGTCCACAAATCTTGAAGATGCAACTGCACCAGGAGTCGTTAGTGACGACAATTTAGCTTTTTTGGTTAAATTAGGCATATTTTTATCATGTTTTTTTATATTTTTTGTCGCTTCAGCATTTAGCATATTTCTGGAAAATATGAATAACATAATACACAAAACACTGAAATCCTTGTTACTTTAATCTGCACATTATTATTACTCCGCTTGTTGATGTTATTAGTGTATGAGATTTTGTTGCTACAATATTAGCTCTGGGCTGATTCAAACAAGAGTACTGAAAACAGAAATATAAAATAATTTAAATGAAACTTGTTTGAGAAATATTCCCTGCTGAAAACATCGAATAGGGTCACATAATAATATAGATAAACTGACCATACGTCCCGTTTTGAACGGGAGTGTCTCTTTACTCGGTCACCTGTCCCGTTGTTTCCAAACAAAGCGCCTGGACGCTAAATAGTCCTGTTTTCCGGAAACGCGCGAAAATTTGAAAAGTTTGTGAGACGCGCGCGGGCGGGGAATCACAGACCGTTGCATCGTCGACGAGCGGCAATTTTCCGTCCGTGCGCACTGTCGATTACCTAATAACGCAGGGAGACGAGGGGGAGCATTTATTTGGTTAGTTTATGGTAAACTAGTAACTAAATTGAAGATTTCTGTTGTTTTGGAATTTTACTTCTTCGGATGTCAGATTCGAAAAGTGTCGCACAGGGTTTAATATTTCTCATAGCGGTTTTGGTGATATTGAAGAGCATTTGAAGTTCTTTAATGTTGAACTATTTCAAGAATTCAAACAACCCAACTTCAAAGGATTTGAATATTGCTCCTACAGAAGACGTCTGCGCTATTCACACTATGCAAGAAAACCACAGTTTTCGCTCCAATCGCTGTGCCTCGAAATTAATCCAATCATGTTTTGATCCAAAATTCACAAACGCGCGTACAAAAACAGAAGCTTTTGTAGTAAATATTTTGTTCAATTATATTAAAATTTTAAACGACGCTTCAAACCATGTAACAAGAAAATTTATCATTTTGTAGTGCGTTTTTTTCAACGTTACGCTGGTGTGCTAGTAATAACTTTAGTCCTCGAAGATCAAACACGTGAAACTCCAGATACCATTGTCGATTATATACGCAAAGTATTGACAGATAATAATTTGACAAAAGAGTGGTGTCATTTGGCGGCGACAGTGCTAATGTCAAGTTTGTGGTTATAGCTAGACGAGGAACCAATAATGTATTAGTAAAATTACAATCATCTCTGAAAAATCGTTGATAGATATTGGATGTGAAGCTCATATCATTCACAATGCAATAAAATCTCCTGCAGATATTCTACCTTTAATTTTTTTTATTCACTGTATAAATATTTTACCTTTTTTCAACCACTGGGTATATGGAATTGTTTATGGCCCACTCAGTATAACTTTTTTGGATCACCCCGTAAACTAATTCCACTCTTCCACTCCCCCTTATTTCCACCACATTTTTTAAATCCATGTAAATTCTAATACGCTCTAAGTTTCCTATATACAGAACAACCTGTAAAATTATGCTTGATATATGTTGATTTTTGTTAAATAGAAACATGTTACATTTGCTCATTCCGAATTTTGAATTTCTGTCAATTTAGAGAGATAAATTGTCTACCAGATTTTAAGGCAAACTATAGGCTTCGCAACAAAAAAAAAAGATTCAGCAAAATCAGTTAAGTACTTCTAACGTGATACCCGAACAAATAAACAAACAAACAAACAGATTAACTTACAATTTTATAATAGTATTTTTTCAAACACCCTGTATAAACAACTACTTCTAACATTTCTTCAACCCATTTCATAACTATAGTATCTTATGAACATAATTCAAAGATCCTAACTGCTTACCTAACACATTTTTTTTTCACTGTATAAATATTCTACCCTCTTTCAACCACTTGGCATATGAAACTGTTTATGGCCCACTCAGTATATCTTTTTTGAACCACCCCGTATAACTAATTCCACTCCACATCGTATATATCCAGCTCCTTATAGGACACCAAATATAACTTTTTTTAGATTTTTTAAATCCATGTAATTCTACTCCGCTCTAAGTTTCCTATATACAGAATACCCTGTAAAATTATGCTTGATATATGTTGATTTTTGTTAAATCGAAACATGTTACATTTGCACATTTCGAATTTTGAATAAAAGCTAAGCTGATGCCAGTATCTAATACTTTATGCGTGCGGTGGAACCAATTGAGTAGTTGAATTACCCAACATGGTAGAAGTTTTTTCGCTATATCTACCGTTTCTGTCAATTTAGAGAGATAAAATGTCTACCAGATTTTAAGTCAAACTATAGGCTTCGCAACAAAAAAATATTCAGCAAAATCAGTTAAGTAGTTCTTACGTGATGCCCGAACAAACAAACAAACAAACAAACTAACAAACCGACAAACTTACAACTTTATAATAGTATAGATAGATGAACTGTTTTCTGGGTTAATAGCTAATGTGATGGTTTTAAGAACTGCTTTCACTGGGTATTTAATAAGTTGATGATGTTCGAAAACAGTGTTGTTGGTTTGTTTACTCTTGGTATACAATTTAAACCACCTCGTACTGAACAAGACTTAAATGTATACACTGTCTAGTTTTCAATTTAATATTGCTTACATCTTTTTTGGCTGTATAAATAAACTCAAATAATACATTTCAGAAGTATCAAATTCAAAGTTATTTCTTATATTGACGTCTGCTTAAATCTTTAGACAGGTCATTACTTATACCCTATATCAAGGGAATTGTTAAGACAAAACTTTCTTGTGTGTTGTCTTTAACATCCTGTTCTAGAGCTGTATTAATTTCTTGAGTGCTACTTTGCTATACTATAAGCGTACAGGTTCTGGAAGTGTTCCTGCTGTCCATATGAATCCCTGGTGCAAAATCACATTTTAATTTATAAAATGAATTGTAGTTTACGTCAATAATGTCTTACCTCTTTGCTTGTTCTTGCAGTCACATATCATACTATACAAGAAAGACTTTCGGTTATAGGTTATGTTTATTTAAGGAACACAAAGTGCTCTATAAATCAGTTTTGTTGTACAGTCACTCGAATATTCGTTCTGGGGTTGAAAAATTTAAATTGCTGTCATTTTAGAAACAATGGTCTAAGGACTTATTGACTAATCACATCAAACCGAATTACATAATGCAATCATTATATCCACGAATAAGTGATAATTTTATTACAAAAATTAAATATCCAAACAGGAAAGTCATAAAATGAATGACAAAAGTAATTTATCGGACACTCTGTATAGGGTTTTTTAAAATCTCCGAAAAAACAGTAACATCGACAGCGAGGTCAAATTTGTGCGTGTGACGTCATCGCCCTCGTTAAATAATTAAACCATATCAACCACAATTATGCAGTCAAAAGTAAGAATCTTGGATGTCGGTGTGTGTCCCTATTTGATTATTATTTTTATTTAGTCAGTTTCATTGACGAGAATTGTAATAAAAAATGTACAAAGTATTATTTTTAATGGACCTGTTTATATTATAGAGCGAATTTTATAATATATATATATTACATAATATATCTTTATGCAAAAAAAATACCTCAGTATCTCTACAGGATCAAAGTAATTGCAAACTTACAAAATTCCATTAAAAATTAAGAGTTTCAACTTGAAAATTAAACCAACATGTATATGTGAACGAATACATATTTATCCTAAATCTACACTCATATCACCGTCGATTTGGTCTGAAGGGTGCTCGGGTGCTCGCTTCGAAAAAGTTGATATCCCAAAACAACTTCCGTCCCGTGTTTTCCTCCGATGTGTTCCATCCCCTTGATCTGTGCCCGTACAGCCTGCCAGTTTAATATCTGACTAGGGTGTAGTCATCTATCAGATACGAACAGACAAGAGTTTTATTAAAAGTCAGAGGGAGAACGTCAATGGGCCGCTAAAGGTTAGAAATAGGGTAGGAGTTTTAGAAGGATGACGCTCAGGATGGTGAATAAAGGAGGCAAGAAGGATTTACGAACAGAAGGAGGGTATGGGGTTAAATGGAAATGTCTTCGGGCATTTTGTTGTGGTGTAGCTTAATTATACCGTAGAATACAAGTTTTAAGATGCCATGCACGGTAATTTTGTAGAAAGTAGTGTTGCAAATGTTTCACAATGAGCGAGGAGTTTGCCGGATTTTTCATGTTATAGAGAATAAATTAACTAACATATTTAAATTCAAAAGTTGTAGTATTAAAGGTACACCTCAGTTACAGTATTTTTATGATTTCTTGGGAATATCAGCACAATTACTGCAAATTCTGTATATTTCAAATACTCCGGTTCTCAATAAGAAATTTTAAATAAATACGAATTTGATGTCAACATTCAGAACATAATCACACAACACTATACTAAACAAAGTTCCAAGAAGTTCTGTTAAAAACAAAAAAAATATACTATACAACGGCAGGCATGAATTTACTGATTAAGAACCCAAGACTCTCACTCACCAATATTCTAAGCAACCATATTTTTGGTTTACCTAAAATTTATGAACCCGTTATCCCTTTAAGACCAATTGTCAGTTCTATAAATTCTTTATTTTAAAAACATTGCACATTTCTTAGACAAATTATCCCGTATACAATACAAAAATACTTTCACACTCTCAAGAATTGACAAAAGCAAGTGTTGTAAATTGTAAAATACAATAATGTCCTATACTAACTTTTAGAGATTTTTTTTACAGGGTTTGTAAACCTACGAACTTTTTTGTGTGATTTCTATCCTAGGAGTCACAGGGAAACGGCGCTACATACAGTACGACAGCCGATGTGGAGTCTCTGTCAGCTTTATTTTGCTGAAACTTCGGGATGTCGGAATACATTACGCGATAAAATAAATGTCCTGCAATCACTTTATTTAATAACAGAATGAATCTTCACTAGATCAACGTACACAATTATCCATTGAAACAATAATGAAACATATTTTCATACCAACAACATTTTGATATGGTCATCGGCTCTTGTCTTCTTCTTGAATTAAGCATGAAAAAATTGAAAAACACATATCTTTTACAAAAAAAAATAAACAACATAAACCTATTTGGAAACCTTTACAAAAAAAAAACAAAGAATTAAAATATAGGTTTCATACCCGCCACTACCAACATAGAGTTGAAAAAGTTTAAAACATGCCTTTTTAAACTCATCAATAATTCATTTGTTGTTTTTTTGTTCCAGGCTTAGCATTTTAACATTAATATTTCTTAAACATAAAGAAAAACTTCCAACTGAAAAATCCTTCAATTGAATACCGAAATAATACCAAGTGTATTAGCTAAACAAGTCAAAATATTACATTCAAAACAAATAGATATCACGTTACTTTTTTGCAATACGGAACAAGGTCCTTCCGCAGTATTTCAATTACCTATTATTGTCTACGCCAAATGAAGGAAAGTAATTTTAATCCAATGTTGCCAAGATTTCTGTTTCAATAACTCTGTTGAAATTATACAATATTTTTGCCTTAAATATCCTTTCATTTAATAAGAGTGATAGTGAATTTTGTTTATTGTACTATTGAGTTGATAAATTTCTTGCAGTTTGGTTGACAACTTCGGACAATTTATTTTCGTAATTTATATAATATTTTTTTATTTATACTGAGCGTTCCTATCCCTACAAAATTACAAAAAACAGGCTTTGTACAGGGTGTCTCAAATATGACGGGATAACGTTGATATCTAAGAAATGGTAAGAGGTACAAACACAATTAAATGGAGAAAAAATTGAGTATTTTAAAACCAGTTCGACTACTTAAACCAAAAATTATATTTTTTGGTTTTTGGCTATACTACTTTTATATTAAAGAATATCAAAAATGTTAAAGGGAAAAGTTTTTGAAAGATACTTTTACACAACAGGGCGCTAGCAAATCTTCACTTCTACGTTCTGTATCTTCTGGGCATTGAACGACCAATACACTGGTGTATTATATTTATTTTTACACACGGGTTCAGTTCAGTTCTTGGTTTTATTTAAAAACACAGTCCAACTCACTATAATTTAATTCCACCACTTTAATTTATATTCACTGAACTATTTACAATTTATGTTAAACACCATATTTTTACTATATGGCCATCGATTATCAAATGAATGCTTCATTCAGCTTTCCGTATTTATACAGGGTGAGTTTTTTTTTGATGATCAGTATGGGGATCTCGGAAACTAGCGGAGATAGAGCAATGGTTAAATTGGGAAAGATGTGTAGTTTTACTAGCCCAATTTAGTGACACTTTCGGATTTTTGTAAAAAGTCATGGCTTACTAGATATTTTGAAAAAACGAAATTCTGTCAATTTAGTCAAATTTCTCTAGCTCCTTTGTTTTTGATTTTATAAAAAAGTGTAAATATCAAAATTGAAGGGAATTGTATTCCGAATATGATTGTTATGTCCTCGTTTGCGTGACAGCTCTCGTTTTCGAGATATGACACAAACTTATCTTTTTTTGAATGGAAACCATAGTTGGCTATGACCTCAAAAAATCGACTCCATATAGTTATTCATAAAAATAACGGAGTTATGGATGCTTTTCTCTCTTATTTTCACTTTTAACGTAGGTAGGTTTTCACTTTGACGTTTCCTCATTTGAGAGTAATTCCATTAGTAGTGCTGAACTGACAGTCGATATTGACAAGTTTTTGTGATAAAATGGAATATTGTAACGAAGAAAAACTGAATATGGTGGAATGTTATATCATATGCCATAAAAATTCAGTTCGCGCAGCTGAGGAATACTTTCACAGATATTTTAATCGTTGTCAACCTGCTCTATGTATATTTAAGAGGCTTTACGATAGTTTACGTTGATATGAATCTTTTACTAAACTACCAAAGGAACGTTAATCAAATTAACGAAGCAGCAATGGCAATGGTAAATCAAAATCCATCTACATCAACTCGTGAGACTGCGGCAGAAGCTGGCACATCTCAACGAACTGAAGTTAAGGTACTGAAAGCGCACAAGTTCCCCCCGCACAAACTTTCGGTTTCTCAAACTTTGCATGCTGGTGACGAACATCGACGTATTTTGTTTTGTATATGGTTTAGAGACATGTGCCTTGACAATCAACAGTTTCCATTAAAAGTGTTATGATCAGATGAAACTAGATTTACTAACTGCGGTATGTTCAATATAGACACAATGAGCATATCTGGGCTAAAGAAAACCCTTTCCATGTAGAACAAAGACGACCCCAGGTAAAATTTGGTTTTAATGTTTGGTGTGGTATCATAGGGTCTACTATTCTGGGGCCTTTTATATCTGACGAATCACTTACTGGGGAGCGCTACTTGCATTTCTTGCAATACACTTTTCAAGACATGTTGCATAATTTGAATTTGAGAACTCGTTTAGAAATTGAGTGGTTCCAACATGATGGAGAAACTGCTCATAACTCGTTATTAGTAAGACAACACTTAGATAATATCTATCCAAACTCTTGGATAGGAAGAAATGGCCCACGCGAATGGCCACCCCGGTCTCCCGATTTAGCAGTTATAGACTTCTATTTATGGGATGCGCTAAAAAACAAAGTATACAAAGGAAGTATAAGACAGTTGGTGACCTAAGGGAGACAGTATTACAAGCAATTGAAGAAATTGATAGGCGGTCTGTGAGGAAAGCGGTAATGTCTAAATAACAATGGTGGACTTTTCGAACATAAATTGTAACCTTTATTATGTACTTTAATTTCTTAAGTTTTTAGTAAGTACCTACTTATTTAGTTTTTTTGTTATATCGGATATACCTAAATAAAAAATCGTTCAATGTTTTTTAGAATAGTTATTAATAAATCAATCTATTTCATGGCTACCTACGTTAAAAGTGAAAATAAGAGTGAAAAGCATCCATAACTCCGTTATTTTTATGAATAACTATATCGAGTATTATATCGTTGAAAAACTCTAAAAACGTCCGATTTTTTGAGGTCATAGCCAACTATGGTTTCCATTCAAAAAACGATTAGTTTGTGTCATATCTCGAAAACGAGAGCTATCACGTAAACGAGGTCATGACAATCATATTCGGGATACAATTCCCTTCAATTTTGGTATTTACACTTTTTTTATAAATTCAAAAACAAAGGAGCTAGAGAGATTTGACTAAATCGACAGAATTTCGTTTATTCAAAATATCTAGTAAGCCATGACTTTTTACAAAAATCCGAAAGTGTCATTAAATTGGGCCAGTAAAACTGCAAATCTTTCTCAATTTAACCATTGCTCTATCTCCGCTAGTTTCCGAGATCCCCATACTGATCATCAAAAAAACTCACCCTGTATATATATTACTTCTAGGAATTCTCCAGAACGTCAAAGATCCGCCTAGATATTTCCTTCATTTACTAGAATCTTCGAGAATTTCACCAAAGCAAGCCGCCCACCTCGATGCGCCAGACAATCAACATTTCGGATTTGCTGAAAAATCGGATGAATTCTCGTCACAGTATGTTAAGTTTTATATGACGTTTTGGAAGAAGAAAACAATCATCAGAGTACAAAAATTTAAGACTTACAGCCTAAATAGCGAGGTGCGGCTACGATGCTTGGACCAGACAGGGGATTAACCGACCCAATGAACATGACCGGTTAAGGGTATAAATACGACGGGTAATCTGAATTTCCCATGATTTACCAGATGACGATAGCAGATCCAAAGCTACTGAAATGTTGTGAGATCAATCGTTTCAAGACGATGGAAGTTCAAGGAAACTTCGAGGAACGAGTTACATTGTCTACCAGTGCATGATAAGAAAACCAGTTGGGTTTTCTTACATGGTATGAGAGGTAATTCGAAATATCTAAAATGTCAAAAAAATGCAGCTGTTTGTGGTTTGTGAATTAAGTAAAAATTGGAGAAATCAGGAAAATCAAAGTTTCTCGTTGATGACTTCTAAAATGTATATTATAGTTAAAACATATGCTTATGAAGGTCGTAGATAAGAAAAGTAAGTTCTATTGAATTAGCTTCAAAGTTGTAAAATATTGTTTTGTTGCTGTCCAAATTGCACATTGACCATTGAAACCGAGTGACCGCTTTTGTGTTGCCAAATTATGCAACTTTTGTCTCTTAAGTATTTTTTTTATTAAAAAAAAACGCCATGTTATAGACCTGTGCGATAGTAAATTTGATGATCCAGAATGAACAAATTATAGGTGAGCTATTCACAAACACACAGTCACCAGACCCTTCCCCGCTGTAAAATCAATTATGCAACATTATAATTATTTTTGTTGTAAATTGAATATTTTGTCACCAAATTGTTGACGTTAATAAGTGAAGAGCTTGGTATTTTAAAAAAATATTAAGCCCTTATTGGTTTTCCATCTTCTTCTTAGTGGTTTTCTCATGTCTGAGAAATCGTTATTTCATGAAGTCAGAAATATCTATTTATTTTAGTTTTCCATGTTTGTCGATTCATTGTATTTCCACAGAAATAATAAATAACTGCATGAATTATGCTTTCTGCAATTTGCAAAGCAACAAAAGAACATTTGTCGATTGTATTCCATAGTTTTTGGCAGAAATTGTTTTATTCACATGTTTCCAATACAATTTATAGTTTAGACGTTATCAAGGAAAAATCTTTACTTAAATATGTTCGATTTTTACATTTACATCGCATTGCCACACAAGAAAAACAAGTCAATAATTTATTGATTTTCTTGTAAAGGAAAAAAATATTTATTTGGATCGTACTAAAATTTTTTATACTCATGATTATTTTTTCTTCCACAGCATAAAATTATAGTTTTAATCAAATGTTTATCCGTCAATAGCTAACACTATTTTCCAGTTGTCAATAATTTGAAAATGGTAGGGGTACCCAACGAAGCAAAAGTCATCAACAGATTCTCATAATTTACATTTTACATTTATCCAAGAAAACACCAACTTGTTTAAAAGTTTGTCAAAGTTCTTCTTCCTTTCCTTTAATGGTCTAAAATCTAAAAGTTATTTAGCCTGCATTACTCCGTGACAGAAGGCAAGTCTTGCTCCAGGCAATGGTCTACTCTCGATTTATTAATTTTTTTTTCTGATTTCTAATCAAGTTTAATGTTTTAATTAATGACTGTTAACAAAAATTAAGATGTTTTTTAAAGCCAACTTTTTTATAAACTTTTTTAAAGAGAGCCACTTTTGGATTATTATAGCCTTTCACTAGGCCTAATTACTTGTTAAAGTCTTACACTACTTGAACGTCTATTTAGATAGTCCTTACTTTTTAACCGACTTCCAAAAAGGAGGAGGTTATCAATTCGTCTGCAACTTTTTTTTATGTATGACGAGGATTATTCAAAAACGGAATCATGGAACATTACAGAAAGGTCTCATATAATTTTCTGTAACATGAAATTTACGATTTTTCAAAAAATCAGAAAAAAAGTAAATCAGGGACTTGATATCAGCGAATTTCAATGACTCTTCACTGTTTTCTCTAAACCTGCTCAAGAAATTTGAATATTATAAATTGTATTCTAAAAATATATCTTCCAACTTGGTTCGGTATATATTTCTATAACGTTATATATATATTATATATATTATTATATATATTTCTATAACGCTATACCAGTTTTCTGAAGATCGGAAAAATATATGAAAAAAAAACTGTAAACATCATCGTAAATGTCAAGTTTTCATCGTAAATATCTACTTTAAATGTCAAGAATTGCCATGAAAGTATAAAATACAGGGTGTTTGTAATGGTTTTCATTTTGATGCATTTGAAAATCAGTTTCTGTTACAGACCAAGTTGAGTTAGTGGGCTTATAGTGGCGTGAAATGGCAGAAAATATTCCGTTAGTTTATTGAAATGAAAATTTGTTAGATAAGTCGGCGAACTCTTCTATATGGTATACGGTTGTAGGTGTGTGCGTGCGTGTATGTGATATTAGGCGGTAAATAAGCAGTTGTATACATAGGATGATTGAAATATAACTTGGAATTGAATTAGTTATACAGGGTGGTTCTAAAAATATCGGATTGGGTGGCACATAAGTAGTTTGGTATTCAAGGTGGTTGAAATAAGAGTGGAGCAAAACTAGAGTTATACTAATTTCGAAAAGATTGTTGAAGAGGTCTTGAATTATTTTGTCTGTTCATTGGGTTTTCTCTCCTCCAATTTTTTTCCTGCAACAGATAAGTATTTAAAAATTGTATATGTAGAGCAAAGTGTAGTAAGGCAATTTCGTAAAATTGCCCGGATTACTGGCTGTCTGTACAGAGATTCTTCCTCACAGTTATTCTGAGAGAAAGAGATGTCTACAAAATGATCAACCAGTATTCCTGTATATAAGTAATGTATTGTATATTGTGTAATACTTATCTGTGTATGGAGACGTTTCAACTCCGAGTCTGGAGTCGTTGTCAATCGTTTAGTTTTGTTTTCGAGGTTTTTTCTAAAAAAAAATTTCGCTTTGATCTTGAATTTGTTGTTTGTCAAAAAATTTGACACTGACAATTTACTACACTCTGCTCTACATATACAATTTTTAAATACTTATCTGTTGCAGGAAAAAATTTGGAGGAGAAAAAACCCAATGAACAGACAAAATAATAGAGTTATACTGACTGCATATTTGTGTTATAGGGCAGAGAATAATTACAGTTATACAAATCGCTTTAAATATTGTCAGAAGCAGTTGAATATACAGGATGGTTGAAATATAAGTTGGAGTATCATTACAGTTATACATGGTGGTTCAAAAAAGTTATATAGTTTGGAACGTAAATAGTTGCTTATACAAGTGTGGGGTGAAATCATTGTTATTCAAGGTGTATCAAAAAATTGTTATATAAGCATAAGCAATAGGATATTTGAATTGTAGGACGTAGGACGGAGTATAATTATAGACATGGTTTCCAAAAATTGTAGAAGCAGTTGCATATACCGGGTGGTTGAAGTAAATGGTAGAGTAAAATTATAATCATAAAATGTGGCTCAAAAAGGTGAATTTTGCTATATAGGGTAGACCATAAGCAGTTACATAAATGGAATACTAGACATATGGGGCAAAGTAAAATCATTGGTATACAGGAAAAATTTAAACAATAGAAAAATGTGTGGAGAGGATTTCTACTTATACAGGGTGGTTTTAAAGATATCAGGACCGTTGTAATATTGTGTTGAGTTGAATTATAGTTTTACAGGGTGATTCAGAAAATGATAGACCAATAAGCTAGTGGTGCCCAATATACAGAAGCATATACATTGTGACTGGAATACAGAGTGAATTATAGATACCAAAAAAGAGAGAGATAAGAATACACTCAAATTTTCGATGGAATTGTACTTTAAATCAGATAAAAAAGAAGACATCTCTGAAAATAGTGATTCATTGCAATTGCAATTTTAAATATACATTATTAACCGTCTATATTTATTTGTAAAAACAATGATAGGAATGTCTTTTAACACACGACTGAGATACCCAAAGAAATTCTTAAAATAGCACTAAACCCATATTGAACATCTATAGGTACTTTTTTCTAACTCTTCATTACTTTATCTAGATTAATTTTACTTTTGTAACAAACGATCTATTTACAGTCGTGGCTGCCCCGCTATTATACCCGGAAGTCTTGTCAAAGTTTAACTACGTCCGGCATTTTGGTTTTAAAACTGGTTTTTAAAATAAGAAGTCAATACTGTCTTTTAAACAAGATCAATTTCATTAAAATAGGTGTATAAATAATAAAAATGAAATTCCGTTTTTTAAAGAACGCTATATGGCTATAGTTAATCCTAGGTAAGTTCATTTATTTCCAACTATGTCTTAGGTTTCATAATGCTTTATTAGATCGATCATTGGTAGTGTGAAACATAATTAGTTGTCTTTTTAAATAAACCTAATATTATAACGTCAGTTAATTAGAGAAAATGTAAATTTATTGTAAATAAGCCATAAGGTACATTAGAAAATATTGGATTGTGTAAATTATGAAACTTTTTTTTTTCGTTAACAAAACATACAATGTATACTCTCTTCGAGGTGTCATTCTCTTGAACGGAAGACAATATATATAATATATATTGTTTCTGGTTAGGGAACCTTCATCAGTTGCGCTTCCCACAATTAAATGTCCTCTCGAATACTTTATGTATTTGATACATTTCGTTAAATTTGAAGACGCGACATCTAGGATTTTTGGGAAAACTAAAGAATGACACCTCGAAGAGAGTATTCAATATCTCTGATAGGTGAAGTTAACCTGAAAATTTCATCATAACATTCTAACCTAGGAATTACGGGAAAGAGCAATTATATGAGACGGCTCCAGATTTGGAACCTCTATGTGCTAGTTTCCCCGAAAATCCTAGAGGTCGATCTTTACATCTCGCGTCTTCAAATGCAATATATCTCGTAGTACTTTTTATAATAATTTTGTCTTAAGTCTGTCCTTATTATTTAGATGAGATAACTCACCAAAATTAATTTCTTTGTTTGATTCATTTACAGGAATGCCTAAAACTGCGACGATTCCAAGAAAGTCAGACTTAGTAAACTTAAAGCAATAAAAAAAATATTTTTTTTGTAATCACATTACTCTATGCTCTAACTATATAATCTTAGCAAGAAACTTCAGGAATACCTACACATATTATCTAAATTCTCCTTTTAAATTGTTTGTTGGTTGGTACAGGACATGCAAATGAAATATTAATTAATAGTTTTTGCACGTAAAAACTGCTTAATGTAAAAAAATCTCATGTTTAGTGTTATTATATGATAGATTCATTCCACAAACAATTAACATAAGTCAGTCATCTCAAAGGATTTTGTGAGAATATTGAATTTTAGTTTGTACTTTTCTGATATTTTTTGGAATAACATCTGAACTGCCAGGAAAGTTTGTATATTTCAAATAGTCAAAATCTTTCAGTGTCTAACTCAGATCCCGTTTTTAATAGTGTTATAAACTCCGTTGGTTCAATTAAGATTGCAAAACTACCACTTTCTAGAACTTTTATTTACATCAAACATACAGAACAGCTGATTCGAATATATATAATACAACATAAGCTGCAATGATGGACCGCTCCTTTAAAAATCATTATCAATTCTACAGTTGCCGAGCTATTTCGAGATTAATTTTTTGTCCTCCCAGCGATCGATGTCGTATTGAAATAAAACCAGGGCCGGCTTAGGTAAATTTCGAAACAATAGTAATGAAACATAATACAACTAAATAAGAAAATTAGCAGTTCGCAATAACAAATTTGGTAATTCTCATTTTGACATTAATCTTGGGCAATGAAACTGATGTAACCGTGAAAATTTACTGCTAGTTTGATGTAATTGGGCACCAAAAATCTCTGAAGATCATGTGAAATAACAAAGGATCTTTCAAACTGGAAGAATTTAAAAGAGTTATCTTCAGAATTTCATGTGGCGGATCTATCAGAAATATCCCGATATAGAGCTGTTCAAAATCACATTACCGTTATTTTGATTTATTTCATAAAATTAAAGCTCTTTCAGTTTTCGTTTTGTGCTGTGTAGTTCTTCGTGGAATATTGGAGGAAATCAGATGAAACAAAAACTCGAAAATTAAAAAAAATTGTGAACATGCCGGGAAACTTGGTCATAACATAGAATTTCAAAATTCAACCATACTACACAACGAACAGCTCAATACGAAACGAAAGCTGAAAGAGTCTACTTTAATTTTATTAAATGAATGAGATTGTATCGCTAGTACTTCTGTATAATTCAGCCGTTTCTGTTTCCCAATAATGGACGATGAAATTAATAACGGTAATTTCCTTTTGAACAACACTGATAGTTCATAAGGTTTTCCCTAGGTTTTTCCTTACGACTTTATCTCTGGAAAAACAGAATTTCTTCAAAAACTCTTTCAACTTGTTCCAATTTGAAATAAGCTTTGTTATTTGACATGATCTATGGAATTTTTTAGTGTTACAAGTTATATATCAAATTAGCAGTAAATTCTATTGGTTACATCAGTTTTATTGTCAAACATTAATGTCAAATTGTAAATTACCAAATTTGTCTTTTTTTAATTTTATTACCATTGTAAACGAGGTCTGATTTAGACCCTGAAAAGTTTATACTCTTTGAAATACACAGACTTCCCAGCAACTGTGGTGTTTTTCCCAAAAAAATCAGAAAAGTAGAAAGCGAAGATGCAACAACTATCTTTGGGAAAACAAGTATTGAACTTTACTCAGCATGACAAGTTCACGCAAAAGTCACTATCATTTAAATTCTAAACGAATACTATCAGAAGTGTGATAGATAATTCTGAAATGTCAAAAGGAATTCAGTCGAGCCGACATCCCCAAATATATATCAGGATCACGGATGGTGAAAAATGAAGGGGCTATGAGCAAGAAGTTTATCAGACGCAGTAGAAGCGGCTATGTGCCGAGAATGTAATATCGGCTGATCCAAGCATTCTTCTCGAGCCATCCGTTGCTGTTGTCCGCGGGATTGCAGGAACAGGAATTCGATGTCCCTTCTCCAAAGAGAATAACTCTCCCTTCGTCAAGATCTAAACTTTTTGTCTCCTTAGTTCAGAATCGAAGTTTCTCATTTACCTAAGTGATCTTGAAACAGTACAACTTTTTAAATTGTATTACGCATTTATTCACAATAACTTTTATATTACTTGTAATTAGGAAATATAATTATATACCGAAGGAAGGTGAAATATTTAAGGAGCTATTCTTGGATACTTTTAATGAAAAAAACTTCATATGAACATATGTCCTCAATATGTATTCAATTTTGAGATATTGGGCGCAAAGTTTTCAAAAACTGGTCTGAATGAATATTGGTACACAGCAACTATACATTAAGGGATATTTTCTTATGTACAACATTTCTTTTTTAACCTCGAAGCAAAAAGAGGGGTGTTATAAGTTTAAGCTGTCTATCTGTGGATCGCTTTGTCTGCATGAGGCACCGTAGTTCCTAAACATTTAAACGGACTTTGATGCTGTTTTTTGTGTTTGAAAGCTGACAAAGATCTTACTAACAAATTTTGTGAATTGTTTCTAAACTACTGAATCGATAGTTTAGATCCACAATTGGGCCCCGTAGTTGGGGGTAAGATCAGATTCTAGAAATATATATTCGTTGGTGCAGGCACGCTAATATGAGATACATGCATGAAATACTTTTGTAATTTTTAAGGATGAGGATTGATAGACTGATCCCTTCTTAATGGTTAAGATCCAGTGGATACTGCCACGATCGGATTCTAGAAATATAAAGGGTGTTCCAATTTGAGGTTAATTTTTAAATTTGTCGCCATTTCTATTTTTGTGCTAGAATATCATATGTTATTTGACAGATGACAAGTAGGAATATTTCGTACAGAATATGGAAGAGAAAATTGTCCGTCAAATGTTACCATTGGAAAAATTATTCAAAAATTTTGTGGAAACTGGTTCAGTAAAAGATGAAAAAAGCAGAACCTATTATCGTAGAGGATGTTCAGAAGAAAATATTGCAGCTGTTACTGCTAGTGTTGTTGAACAACCAAAAACAACAATTCGTCATCGTGCACAGCAATTGAACATTCCAAAAACAACTTTATTCGGAAGTTTGCACAATGAACTTCATTTAAAGGCTTACAAGATTCAGATAACGTAAGAAATAAGGCCAACATACTTTAGTTTACGTCGTCAATTCGTTAATTGGGTCATAAATCAGAAACTTGAAAATGTGAATTTGTTCAACAATATCATCTTTAGCGATGAATCACATTTTGAATAGAGTGGATTTGTTAACAAGCAAAATTGTCGAATCTGGGGTGAAGCAAATCCACGAGAAATAATGGAAAGACCGATGCATTCACAAAAAGTAACTGTTTGGTGTGGTTTTTGGGTTGGTGGAGTGATTGGTCCATACTTTTTTGAAGTTGACAATGGAAATGCTGTTACTGCTAATGGTGATCGATATCGAACGATACTCACTAACTTTTTGTGAGATGAATTGGAGCATATTGTGCAGAATATGTGGTTGCAACAGGACGGTACAACATGTTATTCAGCAGCAGAAACAACCAGTCTTTTGAAATTTGGTAATCGAATAATTGCTCGAAGAGAAAACATTAATTGACCCACTAGATCTTGCGATCTAACACCTCTAGATTTTTTTCCTATGGAGCTATTTGAACGAAAAGGTCTATTTCAACGATCCACAAACAATTGATGACCTAAAGAAGAACATTATTGACTATTTCCAAGTAATTGAACCGCAGTTATGACAGAAAGTTATCGAAAATTTTGGTAAAAGATTAGAAGATTTTCGTACAGCAGCAGGTGCTCACCTACAAGATATTGTTTTCCATTACTAAACTGAAAAAAACAAAAAAATAAAAGATTTGATCATTCTCAAATAATTTTATTAAAAATTTAAAAATTAACCACAAATTGGAACAACCTTTATATATTTGAAGACGCGAGATGTAAGACCGACATCTAGGATTTTCAAGAGAATCAGTACACAGAGGTTCCGAATCTGGAGCCGTTCCGTGTAATTGCTGTTCTCCCTTAACTCCTAGGACAGCACGTCACGATAAAATTTTCAGGTTACTTCACCTGTCAGAGATACTGAATACTCTCTTTTCGAGGTGTCATTCCTTTGTACGCAAGACAATATATATTATATATAAATATAATATATAATGTTTCTGGTCGGGAACCTTCATCAGTTGCGCTTCCCACAACTGAATGTCCTCTCGAACACTTCTTTATGTATTTGATGCATTTCGTTAAATTTGAAGACGCGAGATTTAAGACCGACATCTAGGATTTTCAAGAGAATCAGTACACAGAGGTTCCGAATCTGGAGCCGTTCCGTGTAATTGCTGTTCTCCCTTAACTCCTAGGACAGCATGTCTCGATAAAATTTTCAGGTTACTTCACCTGTCAGAGATATTGAATACTCTCTTTTCGAGGTGTCATTCCTTTGTACGCACAAATTGCTATATAGGACAAGTTTTGATTCCAGTTATACAATTCTTTCTTGTAGGACGGTAATTATCTTTACTGTAAATAATACTGGATTTATATTTCATGATCTTTTCCTGGTGAGTGACGGGATTGAGGCGTCTCCTAAACATTTTGTCAGAGCTGAAGCTAGAATAGTTAAGGAAGATTCTATTTTCGGTAATATGGAATGTTAATTTATTAGTGAAAATTACATGTATAGCTGACCTTCGGCTAGAATACAAGTATCGAACCTTCTCCTCATAGAAGTGTTTGAAAAACACCAAGAACTAGTGTTAATTAATGATTTCAGTTAGGGCCATGTGAAACAATATAGGAAGTTTAATACAGGGAATCGAGGGTGACCTTAGTGAGGTATACTTTGATTAATCCAGAGATCTATGAAAATTGCTGTTAAAAAACGCTCCCAAGTGTATCTCAATTTTTTTAATCACCAAAACAAATTGCAGATTTTAGATGTTTCAAAACCTATGGTATTGTAGAAAAAAACAGTTAAAAATTTATCTTTGTATTCCCTTTATTGTCTCTTAGTACCCGAATTTTTTTTAAAGTATATGTTTCTATTTATTTATTTACAATTCGGTTTTCCAATAAGTAGTAAACAAATGTTGAAGATGCCAATGTGCTAGCAATATTTGTTAAGTTCTCAGCATCTTGTAGAAGAAAGAGTTGTACGAAGAATTTTCATTACACTTTGGACGAAATAATAATATTTTGTTCTTAAGATTTGACTAATGCCACAATAAAAATTTAACTTATCAATGATGTCAATACAGTTTATTTTATTTTGAAATAATTTTATATAGATATATTACATAAAATATATTAGAAGGCCAGGCAATTTTAGACAACTATATCTTGGTAAATTATATTCATATATGTTTTAACAATTTTCTCGATGGACCCGATAATTTAAATTATAACTTAATGTTTATTAATGAATTTAATTTGTATTCTTCTTCCACTTATTTAACACATTGACGATTCCAGACCGAAGAAGCATATTCAAGTATTTTTCTAACGAGTTATAAAGAGACAAAGGCTATCTTCATATGCGAAATCCTTGATCATTGTAAAAAAGATCCTAGTTGCGATAAGCCCTGTTAAGCAATAGTCGCAACAAGCAAATCGAATAAAAGTTTGTTACATGGGGTAAAAGAGTAGTAGTGCCAGCTACGACATCAATAGGAATATTGTATTAATCTTGCAAATGTGTTTACATTTTTAAGAGTTAACACTAATTTATTAAAGACACAATAATGCTCTAGTCTGGTTAAATCAACTTGATTGTTATGACAGTTTTTACACTTACTATAGCATGACAAACCTTAAGATCATCAGCACATAGACTATATTTAGAATGCAAAAAACAGTAGGCTAATCCTTAGTAAAGATAGAGAAAAGTAGCGGCCCGAGGTGGGACCCTTGAGGAACACCTGAAATAACTTTAGTAACTTTATTGAAATTAGATTATTCATTCAGAGTCTGCACATAAGGTACCCTATCTTGCAAGTACCTATGATTTAATCAAAAATATAAAATACCGTGAAATTAGAACACACATCATTTATTTGATAGTGATCATTCACTGTACATCTTGTGCATATGGAACAAAGTAACTACGGAACGACCTCGAAAGAACGCATGTTGACAAGGGTCTAATTTATTCTTTATGTTAAAAAATTGTTGATGGATCCCAATAGCTTCGAATAACTCTCCAAAAACCTTAGATTAACGTCCAAAAGTTAATTTGGTTTAAAATCTGATCTATTGTCAAATGATAAATGGAAAACTACTTATTATACATACCATAGAGAATAATTTGGTCAAGTGCGAGTTGGACTCGCATACTTAGGGTTCCGTACCACCTTCAAGATTCGAATATTCCAGTTTCAGACAAGCAGGGAATGAGTGCATTTTCATATACTTACCTTTATATCTTTTAAAGGAAGCGTTTTAAATTTATATAAAATATACACTTTGATTTTCCAAAAATAGACTTTTTATTTTATCTGCTTTAAGATTCGCTTGATTTTTATCACAATACATATGTATTAAATTTTCTAATTTGGCCCCCAAAAAGTAACATTAGAGTTTTATTTTACTAATAAACTTTCAGAAATGCCTTTTATAATCTACTGTCTGAGTTTTGAGGCTCTGTAGATTGGAAGAAAACGGCAAAATAGGTCAAAGTTGATTCCCCGTCATAAATAACTTTATTTTGCATTTGGCACTCTTGTTTTCAATTAAAATATGGCCTAGGTGGACCAGCCAATTTTATATCTAATTTATTTTGAAACGATTTATTATTTTCACAGTTATGTAAACGCACACACACTCTGTATATTAAAGATTCTTTCATAGACTACGATGACAAAAACAAGGCAACCACTAATTAAATCACCTAAACGAAAATTTGAATTATTGAAACGGTCGGATACGCCCGGTCAATATTAGCACAGCTCGGTGTCTCCGTGCGGCGTACGAGAATCGGCCCATTACTCCATATAGTTTGCATTAACTTTCTTCTATCTCACGCGCTAAGCGTGTTATATCGTATCTCATAGAAGCTATATAAGTTTCACAGTGAGCTAGCCGAAGTGCACGGTGAAATATTCTTTCAAGAGAATATAAGTTTTAATATAAGTTTGGATTAAAGCTTAAATTGTTTTTTGATAAATTCCTTGGTATTGAAATGATATTTATGAAACATTTTGTGTTGATTTTTGACCTTACTAAAAACTTATTGAATTTGGTGGTTCAGCGCACAAGTGTACTTAAGGGACAGCGGCCCCTGATTATGTGCATTAATGCCTATATGTTTTTTTCTTGAAATTCATGCTTATCTAAATAAAATTATTTTTAAAATCTGTAGCGGAACTCCAATATCGTAAAATATATAAACACTTTGACATTGTTAACTTACAGAATCGCATCCCTCATTACAAGATAATAACTTTATTGAGTCATTATTGTAAATAAGAAACAGCTTACAACTTTATCCACATGGTGCGTCTATTAAACGTTCGGTTCAGCCTACTCCTTTATCGACATGAACGTCTATTAAAAGGCCGGCTCATATTACTCCTTTATGGACTTGGTGCGTTGACATGCTAAAGACAAACGGGAAAATTTGAGACGATGTAAAAAAAAGTTTCACTTTAAAAAATATGTGCTTTAAGATCTTGATTTTGAGACTAGGCAGAAGATATGAATACAACTAGATGGTGCATTGCCATATTACGCAAATATCATGACAGCGTTTCTAAAGCAACAGTACACAAATAAATGGATTCGCCATGGTAGTCCAGTTCCATGGCCTGCTTTGTTGCCAATCTGTTATCAGATCTCAGATTTTTTTCAGCAACAGATAAGTGTTTAAAAATTGTAAATGGGGAACAGAGAGTAGTAAAGCAATTTCGAAAAATTGTCAAGATTATTGGTGGTACTGATATTGTTTTTCACAGATATTCTAAAAGAAAGAGATTTCTACAACATGATCACTGAATGTTCTCATATATAAAGAGTGTTTTGTGGTTTATACGATACATATTTGTGTTTCGAGACGATTCAACTCCAACTTTGGAGTCGGCAATCGATATGTATTGTAACAGGAGGTTTGTAAATTGTTTGATAAGAAAGAAAATTTATATCAAAGCTAAATTTAAGAATAAGAGATTGACAACGCCTCCGGAGTAGGAGTTGAATCGTCTCCAAAAACATATAAAATATAATCCATTATTTATATGCAGTAATACTGGTTGATCACATTGTAGAGGTCTTTTTTGTCAGAGTATCTGTTAGAATTATTTTACAGATCCCCATTTTCCCCATTTACAATTTTCAAATACTTATCTGTTGCAGGAAAAATGTGAAAAGACAAAGCCCTAATGTACAATTAAAATAATCATAGACCTCCTAAACATTTTTTTAAAAATGTATGAACATTCTTTATACATCTGGAACAGCCAAATGGAATAAATATGATAACGAATAAAGGATGGCGTGTTGGGAAAAACGCTTGGACAGGTCGATTTATATTTTTAAATGCGCATTTTTTCAACAAATATATATATATATATATATATATATATGTATATATACAAATATTTGTTTAATGGTCTCATATATTAAAATAATTATGGGGATAAGGGATATTGACTACTTCTTTTGGTTAACTCTTTATTCAAAAATCAGAGCTTTCGGAACTGTTTGTTCCTTCTTCAGGGTCTAATGCTACAAGTATATCAAACATAAATTTATATAATTTCTATAACTGATAGTTGTTAACTTACAATGTGAGGTTTAAAGGTAATTTTATGGGCTTGTTAAACATTACAAAACATACTCTATTTACAACAAGGATGACATTAAAAGTAAAATTTAATTTGTGTTGTTGCTACTAATAGTAGATTGTTTGTATGACATTTGGGCTGTCAACGTTCGTTCATCCATCTGTCCATCATAGAACTCATGGAACCGCTTTGAGAGTAAGAAAGCATAGACAACACTCAATTGTTCTGTTCTTTTACTGATTTGATTATTTTGATCATAAGCTTTTGTTATATTTGTTTTCACTATTTAAGATCTTTATATTTTCAAAATCAATTGTGTGCCCTTGGACGTTAGCATGATTAGTTAGTGCACATCTTTGCTTGTTGTCATTTATGTCACTCTTATGAAGTGCTAATCTACTCTTGAGCCATTGCGTATTCTGGCCTATGTATATGCTGTCACAATCCTGACATCCAATTTGATACACTATGTTTAATTGCAGCAGAAGTGGTGTGGGATCTTTTAATCTTGAGAACAATGTTTTTATGGTCTTTATATTATAGGTGGCTATTTTTATTTTTTCATGTTTAAAACAGTTTTTTTTAACGTTAGATCCCTCACATATGGCAAACTCCCAAAAATGATGTCTTCCTCCTTATTTAATTGTTGTGTACATGGTGGTTCTGTTTTTTCTGAAAAATTTGCTTTGGGCAAGTTAGATTCATATACTAATTATTAATCATCCGAAAACTCGGATTTTTTAATAAAGAGTTAACCAAAAGAAGTAGTCAATATCCCTTGTCCGCATAATTACTATATATATATTGTTTTGCCAATTATTGTTATCGTTTTACCAAAACTTTTTATTTAATTATTTTCCTCGGATGGTTTTTTTTATTTAATTTGGTTTTACTAAAAAAATGTATCACTAGTATATTGAATTATTAAATGTATGCAAATTCAGGCATAACAACTCTCTATCTCAGGTTGAGTTCTGGGCGTAAAAACAGATAAACATTTATATTTTTGCACTTACCTTTTGTTATCTTATTTATATCAAATTTGAATTTTAATCAATAATTATTTTGCTTTCTATGCTCTTTTTAATTTACTTTAACAATAATAATAATAAATTTGGAAATTAAAGTTTGACTATTCTTTATTTATATTTGAAAATGAAACAGTTAGAACAAATTAACATGAACTCTTTTAATTGTTAATAACATACTTTAAAAATTACCTACTCTATAAATTAATTTTGTTTTCTTTGAGTGGAGTCAGGTTATTTACTCAATCCATAAGTAAACACTATACAAAAATCTAATTCTAATAAAATAATACACATGTTCTTTTATTGTTTTTAAACAGATTATTTTTGTTCATAAATACCTTATCTATTACGAATTGTCCTTTTTAACTCCACTGTTTCTGAATACTTGTCACTTTTATAGTTTTGTGGTATTAACGTTCGTGTTCACCAAAATTGTCTTTTTCTGGATTTATGAAGTTTTAAATTCAAGATGTCTGAAGTCGCTTCTTGCACACAACGTTGGTTGAAAACAAAATTCACATAGGAGACTTGATGGTTTCAAAACACGCACAAGAACGATGTTTACCCTTTGACGATCAAAATTCAACAGGAGTTTTGACAGGTTTGAAATTATTTTTATATCCTAATCAAAACAAATGAATGTGAAACTGATTATTTACATAATTATTTTAAAAATAATTTTAATATATACAAATTTGTTACCACTAATTACATAAATCTACTGCTATTAAACATTTCTATCTAACTGGTTTTTCTTTTTATTCAGTATTAACTTTGTAATTTCATTTCAAAGTTTGTTCTGTCAGATGAACCTGTACTTTTAACTTTCTTTCAAAATCTGTTATTTTTCGCCTTCCTATCTAATAAATCATGTTTATTGACTCCTATTCCTTGTATTGATATATTATTATGAAGCTGGATATATCTCAATCTTTTTTTATCACTTAACTCTTCCTATCTAAATGTGTTACATATGTTAATCTACAAACTTTTCCTTCTACTGATTTCTATTCCTTTTCTACTCCTCAATTAATTTATAGTTATGGTACTTTACTAATCAAATTTATTTTATATCTCTTACTGAAATTTAGTGTCTGCAAATGTGATTTCTTTCTTTCAATAATAACCCTACTTCGTTACATATTTTCTTGTAGTTCCTTTCCTACCTTTTTATCGTACCTACACAAATTTTACCCTGCTTCCTCTCTGTTAAGTTAATTTTATATAACTACTACTTTTTTCTTTTTAGAAAATGATTTTTATGAAACTTCTGGTTGTTTGGTTTGGATGAGCCTTGGATGGTAATTCAGATGAGTTTTAAATTATAAAAGGATTATTTTATTATTAATATCAGATTCCATTAATAGTCCAATTACTAACAAGGTATGTCTGTTTTTTCTTATATTATTATATTTTACTCTATAGATTATTTATTTTCACAAATATCAAATTTCTGACTTTTCTATATGCAACCAGATTAACCTTCGTTACATACAATTTATCTTTGTATAACATTTATTATTTAATTACTAATTAACTAGTTACATATTTATTGAGTAAATAATTATTGAGTAAATAACTTCCCCCTTAATTATTTAATTTCCTTTATACATTCTAACTTTATATTTCAACTAAATATTATGCATCTCGCTTTGCAACTTAATTTTTAGGGTTCCGTATATACAATATATGGATACCCTTATAATATCACTCAGGATTTCTGCCTCTGTCACATCACAGCCATTTTCTCCTAAACTACTGGACGGAAGAGGTTGAAATTTGGAATCAATGTATAGTTTGGTGACCCGATCAGGAGTACATATCGTAAAAGAAAAAAAATTGATTTTCGGGGTACTTCTGGGGGGAAAAACTAAAAAAATCGACCGTTCCCCCCCTTGATCTCCGCAACTACTGAGCCTAAAATTTAAAAAAAAAAAATTAGGAAATATAGAGAGTTGCCCGAACTTTACAGGAAAATTAAGGAGAAACCATTAATATTAATTTTGGGGGGCAAATTATAGAATTAAATAAAAATTTAAAAATATATTTTTTAAACGCATCATGTAATATATCAAATGAAAGGTCTCATTCTGAGGAACACAAATATATTTTGTTCATATTTAAAAAAAAATATTTAAAAAGATATTAACGAAAATATACCAAATTTTACCAATTCCCCCCCCTTATCTCCGAAACTATAAAACGTAAAGTTTTGAAAAAAAATGGATTTATAGGTTCCGACCTGAAGTTTACTGGAAAAATAAGGAGAAACCTCTACTTTTATTTTGGGGGGCCAATTACAGAATTAAATGGAAAATATAAAATTAAAATTATTTCTCACCCATCATGTTATATATCAAATGAAAGGGCTCATTACGACGAAAACAAATATATTTTTTTTATATTTTAAAATAAATTAATTAAAAGATATTAATAAAAATATAAAAAAATTACCCATTCCCCCCCTTATCTCCGAAACCATACGTTGGAAAATTTTGAAAAAATGGAGATATAGCCCCTCACCTGAACTTTACTGGAAAAATAAAATTATAATTGTTTCTAACTCATCATGTTATATATCAAATGAAAGGGCTCATAATGACGAAAACAAATATATTTTTTCATATTTTTAAAATAAATAAATTAAAAGATATTAACAAAAATATAAAAAAATTTACCCATTCCCCCCCCTTTATCTCCGAAACCATACCCTGGAAAATTTTGAAAAAAATGGAGGTATAGCCCCTCACCTGAACTTTACTGGAAAAATAAGGAGAAACCCCAAATATTTATTTTTTGGGGCAAATTATAGAATTAAATGGAAAATTAAAATTAAAATTGTTTCTAACCCATCATGTTATATATCAAATGAAAGGGCTCATTATGACGAAAACAAATATAATTTTTTTCATATTTTTAAAATAAATTAATTAAAAGATATTAACAAAAAAATAAAAAATTTACCCATCTAGGGGGGGATGGAATAAGCTGGAAAATTTTGAAAAAACAATTTAATATATCAATTCCCAGGGCTCATTATGACGAATACAAATATATTTTTTTAATTTTTTTAAAATGAATATTTTAAAATATATTAAAAAAATATTTTAAAAAATTACCCATTCTCCCTGTTATTCCCCAAACTCTAAAACCTCATTTTTTTATTTATAGGAAAAATATGAAAAAAATCTTTAATTCTATTATTTGGCCTCCAAATAATAGAATTAATTAATGTTTGTATCGTGGAAGGAGCTCCAATGGGATCGCCACTCTCACCAGTTATAACGAACCTTTTTATGGAGAACTTTGAGGAGCTGGCACTAAGAACAGCAACTTCTAAACCCAGTTTATGGTTGCGATATGTGGATGATACTTTTGTGATTTGGCCTCATGGGAGGGAACATCTCAACACATTTTTAGACCACCTTAATGGCATCCATCACAAAATAAAATTCACCATGGAGGTTGAAGCTAATAATCAACTGCCATTCCTTGATGTTCTCATAAATAGGAAGGAAGATGGAATCCTTGGCCATACAGTATATAGGAAAGCAACTCACACCAACAGATACCTTCATGCTAATTCTCATCACCACCCAGCCCAACTACAAGCCGTCGTCAGAACTTTAGTAACCAGATCACAAAGACTAGCTGACCAGGACAACATCAAACAGGAAATGGACAGTTTAAAAATAGCTCTGAGACAAAACGGATTTACAGACCGAAATATTCAAAGAGCCCTAAAGTCAAAACCGAGACGAACAGACGAGGAGCATGAGACACCAATAACCAAGGCTTATTTACCGTATGTCAAGGGTACCATGGACAATATTGCAAGAATTCTACGGAGACACAATATCGATACTATTTTCAATACAGAAAGAAAAATAAGCACGGTGTTGAGGACTCCGAAGACGAAGATCCCTTTAGAACAACAGGGAGTGTACGAGATTTCATGTGCAGACTGTCATAAAACCTATGTGGGGCAAACTAACAGAAGAATTCAAGCTAGACGTGATGAACACCTGAATGCTATAAGAAAGCAGGAAAAAACAACATTCATTGCTGAACACGCCACCACGACGTCACACCGAATAGACTTTGAGAACACCAGAGTACTGGCAAATATAGAACAAACGAAATCAAGACTCGTAAGAGAGGCAATTGAATTAGCGAAGAGGCCTCACAGTCTAAACGCACACAATGAAATCCAGAACTTATGGAATTGTTGGAAAATTCTATTAAACACCGTACCGGCCCGGACCCGTCCAATAACAACTCAACCGGAAATAACAAATCAGCAGGCGGGAGGCGCTCCAACTGAGCGCCCAGGGCCAAGCACACGCAGCCGTTCACGGTGCCAACCAATAGGCGTCAAGCCGCGACTATATAACACCGTGCGCGCTCCTGAAAATATCAGGATTCGAGTAACTAGAAGCGAAAGCAGAAGGCTACGAGAATTATGCGAACCGACCTGAAGAGGGCAGATGTGACTCTGCCGAAACGTCGTTTCACCATCGATCCCGGCAGGGATCAGTTATCAACTACGCGGATGAATTCACGGAAACCATCTAATACATTTAGTGTATATATATATATATATATATATATATATATATAGGGTAAGCCGTGTGAAGTGGCCAATACCAAATTTCTGATATAATAATATTTACTTTTTGGATTCTTCAGAAAATTCTAGACATAATTAATGTACGCTGACCTACACCTATCTTCAACTGTTTCGGAAATATTAAGGGTTTGCAGATTTATTACAAAAATTAACATTAAAAAACGAAAATTATTTTTAACCGACTTCCAAAAAGGAGGAGGTTATCAATTCGCGTATTTTTTCGCTTTTTTTTGTATGTATGTTACCTGATTTCTTCTCCTGTGGTGCACCGTTTTGAATGAATATGGTCTTGTTTAATAGAGTATATATCCGGATTGGTGAAACTTCAAATTTTGGAAGAGAATTATGGATTATCTATATGGATGTGTATAGTTTTTTAATGTTTAATCTATTAAGGAAGATCAGATGTGGTTGCCAAACATCTGAGTATATCCAACATATTACAGGAGGTTGCCAAGCTTTCGCTGCAACTGAATACAAAGAACGACACGATGCTGTAGGAAAAATACTGCACCAGGGAACTAGCGCTGAAACTTGAGCTACCACAATCGCTAAGAACACCCTACTATATATACAAACCACAATCTGTTTTAGAAATTAACTACAAGTTGTACTGGGACCGCACAATAATAAATCTCTAGGAAAACAACCTTAATTGACATAGTAATCCCTAATAACAATAATATAAATATTAAGCAGACTGAAAAAATAGCCAAATACAGGGATTTAAAATTTCAAATAAAACAGTGGGTCATGAACAACACACGAACTGTACAAATTGTTATGTCAACACCAGGAGTAGTCCCAAAACTTCTACTGAATAATTTAAAATACATCGGTCTGGACGAACATCTTTAACAACTAATGAAAAAAGCCATTCTGTTAGGAACAGCCCGGACGGTCACAAAATTCATGGGAAGCTGCCCCGACTCCAAACACGGGCCTAATAAGTTGGCAAGGGCTCCCACAGAGCTAAACCCTGTTGATATCTAGGATATCTGGGGTTAGTGAATGTTCTCCTAAAGGGCCTTAGAGGGAGTGTGCTGCCATACACCATATGGTCAAGTCGGGGAAATATATGTCTTTATTGTGGCATAGAAGGGCTAGAAAAGGCGAAGTTAAAGCATAAGCTTTCTATCTTAACCCATATAAAAGATTGAGTAATCACTAGACTAAATAATAACACCACATAAAATAGAGTAAATAGTAATAAATTGTTTTACATATACTACGATCACGTTTAAGGATTATTTCAATTATCTTATATAGTTTAGATTCCTTAGAAGTAAAATATTTAATATACATTAAAGAAAAACTCTAAAAATTAGCAAATTGCAAAAATACAAGCGGTACATGTATTAGTTGATTATTTTATCTACTTATATTAGATGCTCAAAAAATAGATGATATGAGTGGACGAATAGAGCATCTGAACTGTTTTGGATGGAGATGCTTTAGGCGTTCCGGAACTTTGTTATAGAGTAGAGAAACTTGGTAAGTAAAAGATCATTGTATACTTATGCCGTAAGTCTAATGCCTGAGCGTCATGTCTGAATCGAATTTTTTGATAGAGATAGCTAGGGTTTTTACTACGTATAATTTTATTAAATATTCTCCTTTCTTCATACTTTGCCACCCAATTTCTTTTAGCTTCCCACTCACACCACTTTGATACTTTCGTATTCATCCAATTAAACGCACACAATTTTGAATTAAAAATAATAAGTAACACAAAGACTTTCTAATACTTTCACTTAAAATTCGTCTATGGCTATAGGATAGTTTTAGATTAGCAAGAGCCCTGCTTATACATATATTTATATGAGCCGAAAACCGCAGATTAACATCTAGAAGCAGTCCCAAATTTCTTGCACCATTGAGGCATTGAAGTGTCTTATTGTTTAAAATTAGATTTAGAGAGCCTTTCAGCTGACCTCTAGATTGGCTAAATCCATATAATAGAGCCTTGGATTCAGCTCGAGGCAGTGATTCATAGAAGCTTTAAAAAGAGTGTTTATATCATTATTTAACTTTTCGTTTGCTTCATCTACAGCTTCTGGTAAAAACGACATATAAATTTGCGTGTCATCTGCATACATATGAACAGTGGGCCAAGAATGGACCCCTGAGGTACACCACGCAGAACATTTAGAGCCTGTGACTGGTTACCATTCACCTTTACAGACTGAATTCGGTGAGGTACCGAGTTACAAGCACGAGTTTTTACTAAAACCAATATATTGTAAAATGGCAAGAAGAAGTTGGTGCTTCGATCTGAACAGTCTAGGAGAATTAAGGCCGTAACTTCCCCACGGTCTGCTACTTCTAATATATCATCAGTTACTTTTAACAACGCTGTAGTACAGCTGTGATATTTGCGAAAACCAGACTGCCAAGTAAGTAGAATATTAAATGTGTCAGCATGTTTACGTATTTGACTCTCCATAACTTTTTCTATGACCTTTGGCATGGTTGGTAGGATGCTAACAGGACGTAAATCTTTAAGCTCGTCTGGGCAGGGTACTTTTCGAATTGAAATCATAAAGCTACATTTCCATATCTCAGGAAATGTTGATGTTTCAATACAATAGTTAACAAGATGAATAACATATGGGCTTATATGCCGACAACAATTTAAGAGCACTATAATGCCTTTGCAATCGACCTCAATTGCTTCAGACTTAATACTAAACATAGCAGCTTGAACCTCCTTAACTGTGGCACACGTGTCTACACCTGGCATTTTATTTTCCAAGTACAAATTGAGGGTATCAGTGTCAGGGCTTAAATCATTTGTTGCGTCAGTAAAATACGTGTTAATTTTACCAGCATTACCGAGGGTTTCCAGGACTAAACTGGAAGTTTTCTCATAGATGTTTAAATCATTTAGAAGCTTGCAATTTTCCTGTGATTATTCTGTCGAATATTTTCTTGCAGGTAAGTTTTTTTACTGTTTGCAATAGTTATTGCTACTGAGTTTCTGAGTTGCCTATAGTATTCCCAGTTATATGTGGTATTTGTCTTTTTATATTTGTTTAAAGCTCTATCTATAATACGCATTAAATCTTTTATGTATGGAGTTATCCATGGTGGTTTTTCCTTAGTGATTCGGGCATTTTTAATCGGGACACCGCCACCACGCTTCTGATTGCGATCTTTTCTTACCACTCCATAACTATCAATGCGTATCACATCATCATTCGTAGTAATCGATAGCCAGGTTTCAGACACAGCCCGTATATCGAATTTAATCATAAAAATTACCTATTTTTGGTACAATAGGACGTATATTAATATGTTCTATCAAGTCATGGGTGACCGAGCTTACTTGTACATTCAAAGATTCATCAAAAATAGTGGTTCATAGAACCAATAATCGGACATGCTGTATAAACTTTTTTTTTCAAGATGAAATGATTCAGTTTAATTTAATATATTTTCACCACCCTGTATATGTAACTGCTAATGGATAACCCAATACGAAATTTTTTGCTAACATTTTCTTAACTACCCTAACTATACTACTTCTCTAGACTATATTTTAACTACCCTGTATATGCAACTGCTCACGGACCTCGCATCATATTTTTTAACATTTTTGAGCCCCCGGTAAAACTATAATTCCACTCTAACCATTCTATATATGCGACTGCCTAAGAACCACGGTATTTAATATTTTTGTTTCTAACTTTTTGAGCTATCTTCTGTAACTATAATTCTATTCTGCCCTATATTTCAAACGTCATATGCTACTCATAGTTTTTAAAATTTGTTTATAATAACCCTGTATAACTATAATTCCTATCACCCTATATTACGTCTGTCCTATATATGAATATGCTTATGGCCTACCAAATTTTGCATTCTTATTGTAATATTTTTTAAACCACACTGTATAGATATAACTCTACTCCATCACATATTTCCACCACCCTATATAGTTATATTTCCTATCATCCTATATTGTAGTTGTCCTATATATGCATCTGCTTATGAGCTACGACATCGTGCATTTTTATTATAGTATATTTTAAACATCTGCATAAATATAACTCTACTCCAGCATAATTTCCACCACCCTGTACATGCATAACGTACTTATAACTGTGTCATTTATACCAAGAACCTTGTAAATTCATCCGCTAATGGGCTACACTATATAATTTTGTTTTTTAACGATTTATAACTATTACTTATCTACCCTATTTTTTAAACACTCTGTATATGCAGCTGCTATGGGCCACCGAATAAACATTTTATTTCTAACATATCTGGAATCATCCTGTATGATTATAATCAGCACCGACCTATATCTCAGTATATTTAAACAGCTGTGGGCTACATATAACATTAAGGAACATCCTGTTTATTCTACAAAGATATCGATTGACTTTCAAAACAACTTTATTGTTTGCTCCAAATTAACTTAAGAATACATAACGTTTTATCTATCCAAAAATTACCTAACCATCACTTTTTAATTTCTTGAAGCGTTCTGTTGTAAAAATGGATGCTAGAAAAATAACAAATATCAATTTGTATTGAAATATTTTTTCAAGAGCAGGTCCAATTTCAAGTAGGTTACCAAATCACTCTGTATTGAAACTATTGTAATTTTAGAACTCAGCTGTCCTAATTGTCATTATTTTTAACCGACTTCCAAAAAGGAGGAGGTTATCAATTCGTCGGGTATTTTTTTTCGCTTTTTTTGTATGTTTGTTACCTGATTTCTTCTCACTGTTTTGAATGAATATGGTCTTGTTTAATAGAGTATATATCCGGATTGGTGAAACTTCAAATATTGGAAAATAATTCTATTGGTAAAGTGATACTATTTGTGAATGAACACATGCGTGCATGGAAATCGAACAATATCCCTAATATTTTAATCGATTTTTCGATAACTTCTTATTTATGTGTATAGTCTTTTAACGTTTAATCTATTAAGGAAGATCCTTAGGTGATCTCATATACTTTTCTGCGACGTGCAACTTGCAGTTTTGCAGAAAATCGCCGAAAATTCCAAAATTCTTATTAAAAATTTCATCGAAATGACATAACGGACATTTCCTCATAAATATTTTAATTCCAACGTAATAGTGCGGTAATTTTAGGCACTGGAAGTTTTAATTGCGAATTTCACAATTTTCTATATAAATCTCACGCATATAGGTAGTATAGCATTTTCGACTAGTTAAATCAATGAGTACCAAGCTCGTTTTGTTTGTATACCAGGCAAATACCTATTTAAATGCATTTTTTTCCATTTTGCGAAGACGGTGCTTTTGGTTGTCACATTTTCCCGGCCTAATAGAAAATCAGTGACAACACATGTCAAACTTTAAACTGCTATTTTGGTTCGTTTATAGACAGGGTGTTTAAATATAGCAAACAAAATCACAAAGTAAAGTAATAGAAGGAGTTGCATTTATATGAAGATTGAAATATAGGACGTACTAGAATGATAGTGGTCCGTAGGCAGCCGTATATACAGGATGGTTGGATTATAGGGTGGCCTGGACGTTTGGTTGCATAAAAATGTTGGAAAAAATGTGAAATTAAAATTATATAGGGTGATTAAAAAACTGTTATATGATGTGGACATAAGCAAATCATATACAGGATGGTTGAAATATATGCTGGAGTTGAATTAAATTTATACAACGTGATTAAAAAATTATTTCTTTTATAGCCCATAAGAAGTTGCATAAAGTGTGAAGAGGAATTAATGTTACACAGGGCGATAATATAAAATGTTAAAAATTAAATAATTTATGGGCTTAGCCCACAAGGAGTTATATACTATATTTGAAACATAGGACGGATTTGACTCCGTAAATATGCGATGGATTCTACTCCGTCCTATAGTTTACAGAAGATAGCTAACAAATTTATGCTTGTCCATGGGCAGTCGTATGTACAGGATTGTTGGTACATAGGTTGGAGTGGAATTATCTATAGTTATACAGGGTTGTCAAAAAAGTTGAAAAAAGGTTACATGGCGTTGTCCATAAGGCATAAATATATTTTGGGCTTATTTAGTCAACGCGTACTAGTACATTTTGTTCGTAAAGATTTATCTGTCAATTTAAATGAGAAAGTATCATTGTGTAATGTTGAGACTTCGATGTTACCTGGTACTGTCTACTAGGGTTATACTTACAAAATATAAAATAAAGAATGAAAACGACCTGAGTTCAAAACAACTAAAAAGTTGAAAATAAAACATTTTTTAAAAAAATATATAACGGACTTCTACCTATAACTAAAATGTTAAATATAAATATAACAAAATACAACTCTAGCAAATAAATAACACATTCAATGTTGTTAGGTACCTACCCAGGAAGTAAAAAATGTAAACATTAAAAGGTGCTCATTCTGTATAAATTAATTACCTACAAATATAGTATATTTTTGAAGTCGGTGCCAAGCAACAATCAAGTTTGATGAAGTAGTAGATAAGTACGCAATGAAGGATTTTAGATTTGCTTTTAGATAAAAATATTTGCAGCATTCGCTAAAAGGACATTAAACAGTGTTTGATTGACAGCTAATATTTGAGATGACATGTTAAAATTAATTTAAAAGAATACGTTACATGAAATAAAGCCGAAAAATAATTTGTTTTATGTTGTTAATATAACTTATTCAAGTTCCATTTGAACATCTCAAATATAAATAAATTAATAAATAATAGATACATATGGTTTTCCAAAGTATTAGTAAATTGTTATTAGTGTTGTGATAAATTCATGACTGAAGGGGTTACATACTCATTTCGTAATTATCTGAAATGAAATGTCTCAATTAAGTAAGAGAAAGTAGATTATTTAAACAATATTTCTTCTTGGCTACACGATTGTGTTTTTACTGTCGACTACTGTCAACTACCTCAATGTCAAATTGCGAACCTTAGATTACTACTTGTTCACAGATGGCGCCTTCTCAAAATATGTATTTTTAATTTAATTATTTTAAAATAAATAGATTAAGATTTTTTTATATATTCTGCACATATACGGCATATTACCCTCCTTTCAAAATAAAGGCCGACAAAGGCGTAGTGGGTTTCCGTCTTTGTGTATTAATAATGGTATGATATGTTATGATATGATTTGTAAAAAACTAAATTAACCAAACTGCAAGAAAATTTGACTGATAAAGACCGCAAAAACTTATCATTTGATCGTTTGTCTTGCCTTTCTCTTACTACAGCTTATGAATATTACAGAGCCACGAAAATGGTATTGCAGCTAATTTATTAAAAGATTTTATTCAGGAAAAACTGCAGAATAGAAAGATAATCCGGTAGGTAAATATTAAAAAATGTGTTTCAGCCCATATTAGAGACGATCTAGATCTAGATTTTTTTACTTTCTTACTTACCACTGAGTGTGTGTTTAAATGCTGGTTTGTGTTGGATTTTACTTAAGGATCATAACATTCAGTTCGACATGTCATTACCTGCTTTCCAAAAAGATATTGTATCCCAACTTTATGCAAAGTACTTGAAAACCACAACTTTTTTTTAATATTACTAATTATTTTGGAATAGTTTCTTATACTTTCATTTTTATATTAGTTCATGACTATTTCTTCCTACTTGACCTGCTTAATTTTATTTCGAAATTTAAGGCTGCATAACCAAAGCGATTGTTTTGATTTCAATTCTTCAATTCTTTCTTGTAGGAGGGTAATTTTATCTTAACCGGAAATAATACTGGATTGATCTTTCATGTTGTTAAAGTGTGACGTTATTGAACCGCGTCAAACATTTTTTGTAGTGGATAATACACAGGTGGAGCTAGAACATTTCAGGTAGAGTTTTTTTCGGTAATATGGAATGTCATGTTACTAGTAAAAATTAAATGTAAAGCTCCGGCTAGAATACAAGGCTTAAACCTTATGCTCCTAACCGCCAAACTGCCAGAAAAACACCAGGGACTAATGTAAATTCGTGATTTCAGTTAGCACCATAGAGAATAATCGAGGAGGGCATAAGTGAGCTTTGATCAATTCAGTGTTGCTGCTAAAAACGCACTAGGAGTATTCCAACATTTTAAAACAATCATTGTCTTGTTTATGGACGTCCAACCAAAACAAAATGCAGATTTTAATTGGTTTACCATCTAACAAACCCGCCTTGTGTTTTTTGATGCCAATGAAGCACTGTCTATAAACAGCAGAATGATTTTACTTTTTCATAATAGTTGTTTTAATCCAGCATGTAACAGTTGGTAGGTGTTGTTTTGATAAATTCTAGAACCACCTGTGGGGTTGTACAATTATATTACTTTTTATTACCTTATTGTCTCTTAGTACCCCAGAAACGCAAATTTACAATATACCATGTTTTTATAAATTTATTTCCTCTAGCATAATTCGGGTTTGCAATGACAAATTTACCAATTCATATTTTGTCATTATTGCTACATTTATTGTCAAATTGTGAATTGCTAAATTTTTTTATTGGTAAATTTTTAATTTCTTATTCAGTTATGTTACTTTTTACAGGCATAAAAATCGGGGTCTGATTTAAACTCTGAAAGTTTGGAGTATTTGAAATATATATGTATTTTTATCACAGATTTGGAAAGAGAGTATAATTTTACGTCAATACATAAGGTTGAATCAACCAAAAGTAACATCAGGATTAACTCATTTTGTGGTAAAATACTTAGGGTATGAAGTTAGTCACAAGTGATCAAATGTATTTTGCAACAGATCAAAATAGATCTATGGGTATTTCTATATCGACAACATTGTCTTTCATATAAAACTATTAATGCTTCTTTTATTTCTGGTGGCAAAAGTTAAAATGCCAGCCCTGTCATACCGTTATTTTTCCTTTTTGACCTTGAAATGACTTTGCCTCAAAGATTCTTAGTTGGTTCTTGAGTGATATCACAACGTAATGTTCCATTATTTCGATCCCTCGGTGCTTAAATATCAGCTCCCATTAACAAAATCGCCATGGCCTTAACGGGACGCTGAAAGTCAAGCTCGTAAACAAAGTCACCATGGTTCTTAAAAATTAAGTTCAGATGAACTAAGGACCCAACTATCGCAAGCAAATAATTCCATTTTTTGTTTACAAACATCACAATCCATGTTCACTTATTTCATGTTAAAAAATCCATAAATTCAAACAGTTTATATTATTTGAATTTTCCTCCTTAAATTTTATATTACTTCGGTGATCTTAAATACTACGCCCAAAATTTGGGGCTCAAATGCTCCTTATGTTAATTTTAGTTCATTCAGTGATTGTAAACCTTATGATTACATCATACATTATCCTACACTTCACGTTTAAGGGAGAACTAATATTGCAACCTATATATTGCAAACACTGAGAAAATGGGTATAAATAAAAAGACATAAGTACAGGGTAATGTTTATTAAGAAATTAGTAAAAAGCAGTAACTTCAAGCAGTAACTTCAATGGAACAAATTGATTATCGATTGCTAACATAGTTTTTTACACCGTTGTATAAAATTCCGTGTATATTTAATTTGTTCAAAAGCCATATCAGAAATGCATACGATAATACACTACAGCATTTGTCTAGGAACCATAACCTAAAAGAAATATTTATATTCATCCGCATAGTTGATAACTGTTCCCGAATATTCGAGTAACTAGAAGCGTATGCAGAAGGTTACGAGAATTATGCTAACCGACCTGAAGAGGGCAGATGTGATTCTGCGGTAACGTCGTCAACTACGCGGATGAATTTCCGGAAACCACCTTTCTTATGGAAAAATGGACTTCCGTCAAATTGTTTGAAATTTTGGTATGTTGTAGAAGTTGATGTTCTGACCAAAGGCCCAAACAAATCAGATTTCGCATGATAGATGTGTTTTATTTCTGGTTAGTGGAGAAATTGTGATTTTTTTATTGCAAAGTTGAAAACATAATAAGATGTTTTTGTACATTTAATATCTCATTAAAGTAAGTTCTTGGATATGCTTCATATAATTTACATTGTGAGCCATAAGTATAGCTAGAGAATGCATATTTTGTTTTTTCCTATTAATGAGTCACCCTGTACGAACCATTCGTACTGCAATTTTAATAAAACAATAAACAGATATATGATCCGTCTTTTGATACTCAACAGGTTGTTAAACTCGTTCCGAAAACTTTACATATTGAAAAAATGTAGTTTTTTATACTACAATGTAGTTTTAAATTCTCTCCGTCAACTTTGTGTGTTATAACATTCTTACGTTAACAAATATCCAGTGTTTAATTGAGCAGAATACTGTTTTAAAATTGCATGACTAGTTTTCGAGATATAGGGTGTTAAACATCGGAAAGATGATTTCTCATAATAGACGTGTATTATTTCTGTATACTGCAGGAAAGATAAATTTCGCATTATTTGACTAAATTATTGAATAAAACAGTTTCCATTAATTATCTTTGATTACAGTGTGTTTCCAATATGTAACATGTTTTTTCAGAAAACGCACTTTTTAGTACAATGAGAAATGCATAAAATGTAATCGCACAATTAATAAGAAATGAGTTCTTGGACGTGATCATATTGTAATGTTTTTATTTTCACACTCGGGTTCAGTTCTTGGATTTATTTAAAAACACAGTCCAACTCACTGTAATTTATTTCCATTACTTTAACACAGAAACTATTTACAATTTATATCTACTTGAGTATACGACCGTTGAAAACTGAATGCCTTCTATCGCCAGCTGTCCATATTATATAATTTTTTGTGCAATATTTATGTCAAACAATGTGCAAACAACGTTTTCTGCAATAAACGGAAATAAGACACATCTATTATGGGAAATCTGATACGATAAAGGTGACATTTCCGAAGTTTAACACTCTATATCTCGAAAACTAGTCATAGAATTTTAATAATATTCTGCTCAGTAAAACACTGAACATTTGTTAACGTTAAAACTAGGGGGTAGTATAAAAAAACACTTTTTCAATCTGTATTGTTTTTGCAATCAGTTTAACATCAAGTTGAGTATAAAGAGAGGGATAATATACCTGTTTACTGTCTTATTAAAATTGCAGGGCGAATGGTTCGTACAGGGTGACTCATTAATCGGAAAAATAATATATGCCTTGTCGATCTATATTTATGGCTCACACTGTATATTATATGAATCTATCCAAGAAATTATTTCTTTAACAACAGAAAAATGCCTGGTCATTTAGTGCCTGCGAAAATTTAGAAACAATATATATATATATATATATATATATATATATATATATATATATTGTTTCTAAGTATTCTTATGATTACATAAATAATGATTCGAGAATTCAATTAGTTGAGGGGAACGCAACTGATGGAGGTTCTAGGCTAGAAACAATATATTGTCTTGCGTTCAATGGATTGAAAAATCTCGAACAAACTCTTCGAGTAAACCTACCAACTTTTTCGTGTAATTTCTATCCTAGGAGTCACAGGGAAACGGCGTTACACACAGTTCATTTCGCGATAAAATGCTATGCTTGTGTATGTATTACCTGAAAGTGTCGACTTGGGTAGGACACTATATACCGATTTCGTTATATTTGGTTATGCAGATTACATCCTATATCTCTGAGTTCATCGCAAGCGTTGAATAAGCAAAGGGACATGATATTACAAACTTAAGCAAAGCGATCGGGGTATAACGCGTATACTGCGTTCAACAGACTTTCTGTTTACAGAGCACCGTAGCGTAGCCATAACACCGTGACTGTCATTAATTTTTTTAATATCTAAATTTCTTAATAAAACGATTTTTTCCCAAAGATGAGACCCTCACCACTCGAATTCTAGTATATATCCCACACATATATTTCCAAATCTAAATGTCAAGATATGTCGAAAAACAGTTATTGAATGCCCAGGGTGTTAACTGTTTTCATTTTGAGTCAGTTATTTTCTCAAAATAAATTATTATTTACTGTGATCACAAACGATATTTTCCAGTCGTCGGATATTTCTGTTTTAATAAATAAAATATGTTTTAAGGAACAAATATTTTGAGAGTGTAAGTAGTTAAACAAACAGAGTTCTGGGGCGGAAGTGGGCATAAAGGTAACCAGTCATCGAGCTCTCGTCGTGAGCTGCTGCCGAGCTGTTGATAGTTGGTGTTTGGATAAGAAGAAGAAGACATTGGGAAGAAGAAGACATTGGGGGTGGTCGTAGGGGGTGCGCGAAAGACATTTGGGTGTGTCGCCATCTGTTGTTAATAAATGAAAGCCATTGTATTGTGGGTTTGATGTGTGGCAGGGGTGCAAGCCATCTGTTGTTGTTTGTGGTGGTTAGAAAAAAAAAGTTTGGCCGGGTATCGAACGCGGCTTGCCTAATTACAAAGTCAGGTGTCCACCGAGCTGCGCTAATGCGGTTAATCGATAAATGTTTATTTGAAAAGGTATAGTATATGCCCGTTGCGCGGGCGCGTGTTTTTGGGCGTTGTTCTGTTGGCGGGTTGGATATTTGATGCTAGAATTTGGATGGGGAATTTGGATACTTGATGCTAGAATTTGGATGGGAGGATGTGGTATTTTGTTGGTTGTAAAAAATTGTCACGCAAGAACGGCAACTCCTTGGTTTCGTCGGACGCCGAGCGAAATTTTTAATATTTCAAGCGTCTAAATGCGGTATTTTATTTAAGGTGTAAATAATGGATATATTAAAACTAGACAATTGTTTAAATAAGTTAGTATATATAGTATATTATGAATATTTAGACATTCCTTAATACCTAAAACTATGTGTGATCTTGTCTTTGTACACGTTATAGTAATATCGCCATCATCTAACCACATATTCAGAGTAGTATAGCTAACGTGGTCCCAGGACACTTTTCATGTTTTAGTTGAAGATGGCATGGGTTACCATGAGATAACATAAGTAGATGTGTCAAGTCTGTTGAAGAATCAGCAATAACCAGTAGGTGACAATTATATCTGTGACAAGGTTGCAATATATGTGACACTTTTGATTTATTAGGTAGGTGGCATTAATATGTATGACACTTTTTATTTTTCAAGTGACACTTTTAATTTTAATTAATAATTGCCTTATTATTTGTAAAACTTTTGATTTGCCAAGACAAGTGTTGTCAAAATTTGTTTATTGAGACATGTGACAAATGTCAGCTGAAAATGTAACTCCTGATGCGAGCAACATCTAAAACACACATATCACGCATGATATGAGTGATATTTAAACACTCAGTTTTGTTTTATAAATTACTCATACTTATTTTTATATCACACATTGCTGAAAACTTTTTTTATCACTATATGGGAGAATAAAATTGAATACTATCAATTAACTAAAATTATTAATAAAATATATACAAATAAATATATATAATATTCAAAACATCAGGTCACCGTCACCATCTTTGGCTCTCATGAAACTCTTCCACCCAGCTCTCAGTTAGGTTAATTGATTCTTGTGATGTAGTATCTCTTTCTTTTTTTCTTTTCATCTACAGGTGCGGTGACCAGTATTTCGTTATGTAAAATTTCAACCTTCCTTTTTCTGGTTGATGGTTGATAAGTTTGTGGTGGATATTGACTTCCTGTGGATAGTAGAACTTGAGTTTGATGTTGACATACCGGTAGTGTTTGAGTGACTTCTTCCTCATCTTCCTGGTTAAAAGTGATATTTAACCTCTCTAAACCACTGCATAGTAGCCTAAATTCTTCATCATTGTCTGCAAATATTCACATATATTTAACGGGGAGCTGCTTAAGTTTTTTTTCCACAGTCTCCTTTTTTGGGCAATATGATAACGACAAGTAATTCTTATCATTATTACTAGTCACAGTATTTCTTCCAAATCTAAAATGTAATATTATAATAGTTAAAATTTTAGAACTGTTACTTTACATTTAATGAAATTAAAGTAATAAGAATACTTACATAAATAGATTTGTCAAAAATACTACCAAAAAATTCGTTGGTAACAATTGTTTGTCTGTAGATTGTATGACAAAAGTTGTTGACACATTCTTGGTAGTTTGTATGTTTGATTCACAACAATCAAGAAGATACTAATGAAAATTATTCAAATATCTTTTAAACGTAATGTATCTGTTGTAGATAGAAAACATTTTTTAAAATTAGAATCAAATTTATCACTATTAAAATATTTCAAAGAAAAATTTTTATATCAAAAAAGAAAGAATTTTAAAAACAATAAGAGAATTTAATTTGGCAAGATTTAGAATCATGTTTTAATAATCGCAATCATTAATTTGGGTATAAGGGCTCCCTTAGAATTTTTCAATAAAGCTCGTAGATCTTTTGTTTGTAAAGTAAAATCTGAACTTCAAAATTCATTATTAAAAGTAAATGTTATATTATTAGCAAATTTTATTAAACCTCAATCTGGTGAAACAGACATTAAGCATTTTCAAACTAAAAATAGAGTAATTGATTTTAATACAAATTTAAAATTATTTAATGATGAACACATTAAAAATTCAATTTTAACAACTAGAGGAATTTCAAGAACGAGACTCAGGTTGGAGTCTTTATGAAATTCTCCCGTTAAAAGTACATTTTAATTATGGTATTTTTTTATACCCTCCAGGAAACTACCATAACGAGCGTTAAGTAATACTGATTTAGCTAGATATGTAAAATTATGGAAAATTCAAAATTTTCGAGGTGTATTCATAAGAGATAAATTACCTAAGAAAATTTATAAAACTGAAAGAGGTATTATCAATTTAGATTTTAATACAGGTCCTGGAACTCATTGGACAGCTTATAAGAAAAATGATAGACAAATATCCTATTTTGTTAGTTTTGGTAATCTTAAACCTCCATTAGAAGTTTTAAAATATTTTAATTCAACTGAACAGTGTATATAAATATAATACATTTCAAAACTATAACAGTTTTAATTGTGGACACTTATGTTTATATTTTTTATCTCAATAAAAGGTGTAATGAGAAACATTAGTATTAATGGGAGTTGAAACTTGTTAATAACTCAGTCATATTAATTCAATTGAAAATTATAAATAGTAAAAAATATTTAAGTGAATATATTTAATAAAACCATATCAATAGTTTTAGTTATTTAATAACCATTGACAGATTAAGATGTCTTCATATACATTTACGTTCTCTGAACGTGCTTCCTATTCTCAGTAACAAGATTTACCCACCAATTATTCTAGAAGATGATGCTACTTATGTGATGGGGTTAATTGATTTTATGACTTTTAATACTATCTCAAATATTGATGAAACCAACAATAAGTTTTATATTAACGGTATAAAATTAGAATTTCCAGTGGGCACCTATGAAATACAGGATATTGAAAAAACGCTTCACACTTTGCTAGCTGATCGTGAGGAACAACAAAAGGAGACAGCTGTACCACCTACATTATCATCACAAGCTACACAGAAAAATGTGAAACCTGTGGAAAAAGATGATAATAAGAAAAATAAAAAAATTAAAAAACCTGTTTTAATATTGAGAGCTAATCATAACACATTTAAATGTGAAATAAAAGGTAACAAAGAAATTGATTTTGAGAAATCTAACACCATTGGTCCTTTATTAGGATTTAAAAATAGAAAATTAAAACCTAAAAAATGGCACTATTCAGATTATTCAATCAGCATTTAAAAAGTAAATACTATTTGCATTGAATGCAATTTAATTCAGAATTCTTTCAATAATGATATGCCAGTTCATATAATACACATGTTTTACCCTAATGTCCCACCTGGGTACAAAATTGTTAAAAACCCCAGCAACGTTATTTATCTACCAATCAATACAAGATATATAAATGAGATTATTATTAAAATAACAGATCAAAATGGAAATTTAGTTAATTTTAAAAGTGAAGTTGTTACGATAAGATTGCAACGACTTAATTGATATGGTTTTCATATACGATAATCCATCTAATTATTTAACACAACAGGAACAACCTATAAAATATTCACACTAAAACTATAAAAACGTCAGTATCAAGAAACAAGTGAAACAGTTAACACCTATCAATAAACAGTTTTTAGTATCATTGGGTTTTAAGGTACACACTTAACAACGGCTAAACATAAAGAAAAAAGAAGAAGACTACAAAGAGAGGGCAATTAAAAACATTCATTTGCAGGATAAAATTAAATATAAGTGTAAGACTCAAAAAACTTTTCTGTTTGTTCCGGTGTGTGTTTAAACAAAAAAAATGACGCTTAACATACTACGAGTGGCTGATAATGTGCTTGTGAATAATGCTATAACCAATTTTGAATATCATTCCTACACACCTTATGCAAATACTACATTTTTCAATAATGATGAGATAAGAATTCCTATACAAATTCAAGACGTGTACACTCTACCTGCTCAAAGTTTTCTGTACCTAGAAGGAAAACTATTAAACTCAGAAAATAAGTATAGTCCAACATTACGATTCATTAATAAAGGTTTTGCATTTCTCTTTGAAGAAATTCGTTACGAACTTGGTGGGCCAGTAGTAGATCCAATCAGAAATCCTGGAATCACATCAACTATTAAAACCTATCTAACATATTCAAAAAATGAAATAATTCGATGGTATAATGCAGGATGGAATCTGGAAGGTACTCCAAATATGTGTGATGCTTATGGAAATTTTGCGCATTCCTCTAAAATTACTGCTTGGCTTTTGTGAGGATTTTCGTCGTCTAGTGATTTCAGCAAGTCAAAATTTAATTTTGGTACGTGCCAATACAGACACCAACGCTGCAGTCAGTTCTGTAGCTACAGAAAAACCAAAAGTTCAACTAAATAAAGTTGTTTGGAAAGTACCTCATGTGTCATTATCTGATGCTCACAAAATCGAATTTTTACAATATATAGAACGTGGAAAAGACTTGCCTATCGGCTTTCGTTCCTGGGAGTTGTTAGAGTATCCACTTTTACAGCAAAGTCAAAAACATACATGGGCAGTGAAAACGACAAGTCAACTGGAAAAACCTCGTTTTGTTATTGTAGCATTCCATACTGATCGAAAAAACAATATTCATAAGACTATGTCAGAATTTGATCACTGTAACATCACAAATATAAAATTGTATTTAAATTCTGAAGTTTACCCATATGATAATTTAAATCTCAATTTTGATCAAAAGAATTTTGCAAAACTTTATGAAATGTTTGCCAACTTCCAAGCGGTTTATTATAACAGAGAATTCATTCAAGTTTCTATAACACCAGAAGACTTTTCCAAACAAATCACACATTATTTGCCATTGACTGTAGCCGACAAATAGATACCATTAAAGGTGGAGCTGTTGATGTCTGACTAGAATTTGAAACAAGCAAAAATATACCAGAAAAAACTACTGCATATTGTCTCATTTTTCATGATCGTCTTGTAAAATATAATCCTTTAACTAATGTTGCACGAACAATGTAAAATATTATGTAATATAAATAAAAAATATTTAAAACAATAACTGTTTGAATCCATTACAATTTTTGTAACTCTATTTCTAAAACTAAAAGAGGGGGGATCTTAAATAAATATCAAATGCAGTCTATTAAATTAACAGTATGATAGTATCTATTTCTTATACTTGTACAAATTGTTTTAGAAACACTGAAAGTTTACTGTTTACGATTGTATCTTTACAGTGTTCCAGAAATACCAGAACTTTCACTGAAAATAAACCAAGAAGATCGAAATTCAAATATTGTAGCACTTGTCTACAGTGTACGTTGTGATTCTTAAACGAAGAATAAGTAGAATAAGTAATAATAATGTTTATAAACCTTATCCTTAATTTATATTCACTGTGTATTGTTATTGGGAATGAAGTCTTTTTTTCCGAATACTCACCACATAATGGAAGCTTATATATAACACATGAATTGGCAAACCAAACTTCTTTACAAATAATTTTTAGTAAACTCTTATCAAAGTATCCTGAATTTAAACTATATTCTACAAGACAAGGAAACATAACAGAATTAAAAAATAAAACAAGTAATTTCATAACAGCAGTATCTGAATCATTAATTGAAAACGAAAACACAACCCTTAGCATGATGAAAAGTGAAACAGAGTATCAAACAACCATTAAACAGTTGGAAGAAACACATATGGCTACATTAAATGAATTATTTGCTCTAAAAGATTCTCTAAATGAATCTAAAACAAATCTACTTGAAGTTCGATCAGATTCGGCTCCATGTCTCTCACTCAGTGCAGGGTTTAAAGCAGATAGTGACATATGGGCATCCAAGTATGTAGAACTAAGATTTAGAGTTCCCCCCTGCACTACATCATCATCTAATAATATTTCCACGACACATACATATGTTGCTTTATTACAGTGGAATTATACCAGTTGTATTAAGGAATTAAATAGATGTAATAAAAGAAATCTTTTAATTTAGAGACTTTCAGTTGCAGTTCAATCGTTACAATATATACACTCAAAGTAAATTGTCAAGCGTGCAAAGAAGAATTCAAATTTATTTTATGTTTCAATAATGATGTCAGTTTAGAATCTACACAATGTAAAAAATGTTCAAACTATTCACACCTACAATCAAGTCTGAAAATATTATTACACACATGGATTTTTTACCAATTCGTTATGATCATTACTATGATTGGTTTCTATTATTATGAACCTGATAATCAATTTGTATTCTATCAGATATATGAACTTACATTACCTATACTATATTTGAAAATGGTAGTTGACTATCGCCTTAGGGATGGAAGACGATTGGATAAAATTGAAGAGGGTCTTGTAAAATTGACAGATATTGAAAATTTTATTAATAGCAAACAATTATAATTATAATTTATTCTTACTAATAAAATTAAGTTAAATAATAAAACATATTTTATTTTTTAGTGATAAGTAGAAGATTTAGTGACATCAAATATATACTAAACTTAAAAGCATACTGCAGAATCATCATTAATATCATAGAATTCTACATCAGATGCTAACTCTGTTGCATCACTATCTGTAACATAGCCACTATCAACCATCATATTATTGTCACTGTCATTGTCCATTATATCATTGCCACTATCACTATCAATTATTTTATCATCGTTATCACTATCAGTCACATGGTCTCTTTCTCCTTGCAGCTATGGTAATTCTTCTTCTTCCTCTTCTTCTTCTTCTTCTTCTTCTTCTTCAGACTCACTAGGCGTATCATTTACAATTTCAATATTATTCACTCTAGCACGTTCTAGTAACATCCATCTAACATACATATATTTTGATGGCATTTTATATTATTTATTACTGTTGACTCTTTGTCTCGCTTTTATACTAAATGTATTATTGAAAATTAACTGCCGCTATCCCCAGTCTATACATAAGTTATACAATAATATTAAAATCACTCACATCACGAATGAACTGAGTGTTTAAATATCATCATGCGTGATATGTGTGTTTTAGATGTTGCTCGCATCAGGAGTTACATTTTTATCTGACATTTGTCACAAGTCTCAATAAACAAATTTTGACAAGACTTGTCTTGGCAAATCAAAAGTTTTACAAATAATAATGCAATCTAATAAAATTAAGTGTCACTGGAAAAATAAAAAGTGTCATACATACTAATGCCACCTACCTAATAAATCAAAAGTGTCACATATATTGCAACCTTGTCACAGATATAATTGTCACCTACTGGTTATTACTGATTCTTCAACAGACGACACATCTACTTATGTGATCTCATGGTAACCCCCTCATGCCATCTTCAACTAAAACATGAAAAGTGTCCTGGGACCACGTTAGCTATACTACTCTTCAGATTCAAAGAAATAATAATTTATTTAGCGACTAGTTCAATTATGCCTTTAATACCGTCAACGGAAATGGTGACCGCAACGAAAAGACACTGTGATATCATGTTTACGCTAAAGGATTTTTTCTTGTCAAAATAAACATCATCAAATATATCATTAAAACAAAATACCCGAGACTAATACCATCCAAATGTATTTATTGCTCCCATAATACACTTAAAAATGGCCTGTTATAATATTTTATTTCATACCGAAACACAACCAAATATTTTACCAAAATACCTGAGAATACCATCCCAATAGCATTCTCCAATTAGTTTACATATTACGTATATAGAACATCGGAAAATAAATAGCTCTGATTATAAATATACCTATCTGTCTGACCCGGAAGAATTCAACGACAACAATAACAAATATAAGGAAACTAAACCGCAACTGCAAGATATAAGAATGTGTTGTCACATTTAAAACAGAAAATGTGATATAAAAATTCAATAATTTGTAAGAAATTATGGAAATATACTGGGAATGGACAGCCAGGTTTGTTTAAATAAATATATTATTCTGAATGTTAGTGGGTCAGTATGTGAAAATTCGGCATTCAACATGTTAAAATTTGATATATAGAAATTCAACATGTTAAAATTCAGCATGTTTGCATTCGGAAAATTGGCATTTATATTAAATCTAGCTATTTAGTTGATTGGTAGTAATAATGAAGACAGCAACGGTAGACATACAAGGATTTAACCAAAATGGTCAATTTATTGTTAAATAATTATCGATTCGAATTGGGAGGCAATTACTTATTCAAACCCATATTTTTGTTTATCCATACTAATCGCTGCTAGAAATGGTTGAATCCACTACAAAAGCTAGGTCCGTAGAAACGACAGGAACCGTAGAAACGGTGGTTGGAAATGGTTGGAGTCGCTACAAAAGCTAGAAACGGCCCGTAGAAACGACTGGGACAGTAGAAATCGCTGCAAGAAATGGTTGGAGCCGCTACAAAAGCTAGAAACGTCCCGTAGGAACGACTGGGATAGTAGAAATCGCTGCTATAAATGGTTGGAGCCGCTACAAAAGCTAGTAATGGCCCGTAGAAACGACTGCGACAGTAGAAACGACTAGAACCTTAGAACGGGAGAATGGTTGGTACAGAACTGATCCAAAAGCTAGAAACGACTGGGACAGTAGACACGGCTGTTAGAAATGGTTAAATCCACTACAAAAGCTAGGTCCGATACAGGTTGAAGCCTCTATAAAAGCTATAAATGGCCTGTAAAAACGACTGAAACCGTACAAACGACTGGAACCGTTAGAAATAATTGAATGGTTGAAGTAAGGGCGTTGAAAGGGTAGAAATGTTTGAAACCGTTACAAAGGCTAGGGCCGTAGAAACGACAGCAACCGTAGAAATGACTGGTGAGTTTAAACAAAGCCACTACAAATGGTAGAAACTGTTGCTACAAATGGTTTGAAACAGATCCGTTGGAAAAAGTAGAGACCAGGAATGTCGGAAATGGGATAGTGGAAATAAAGATATAACTTTTTCTAAGCCAGAGGTAGGAACAAACAAATCTTTTCTAGGTACTCAAAGCGTTTGTTTCTAACAACAACACCGGCACATACATTTTCTTCTAAGACATGTACTCAAAGCGTTTGTTTCTAACAACAACACAGGTACATACATCTTTTCTAAGACAGGTACTCAAAACTTATTCAGTGGTACATAAAAACTTTTTTCTAGGTGCACAAAAATTTAGCCATCAAAGAGAAAACATCAGTCGTTTGCTACAACAAACAAATGTTTCTATCACATATAACTTTTTCTAAGACAGACGTCAGTACAAACAAATGTTTTCTAGGTACACAAAACGTATGTTTCTCTCAACGAATTATTGATATGAGAGTAAAATAAACAAAGTATTTGAAAAATTTCACAGGGGTTTTACCTATATGTCTCTAACAGGACCTTATAAATGCTAGAAAACTGCTACAAATAGTAGAAACGTTATAGCAGGAGCAAGAATGATTGAAATGATTGGTACAGGAACGTTACAAATGTTAGAAATGGGACACCTTCAAATGCTAGAAATGACAGGTACGGGGACGTTACAAATGATAGAGAAGATATGAATGCTAAGATCAATCCCGGCGCAAATATCAGAAACAGCATAAAGTTGAATGGTTGGGATATGTTTGAAGTTGGTTGTTAGAACGGGATCCTTAGAAATGACATAGCAGTAAGTTGGATGGTTGAAACAGGGACGTTACAGCTGGTAGGATGGTTGGAACAAGTCATACAAATGTTGTAAATGGTAGGTTAGTTGGAAACGGGAAACAAATTCTTGAAACGGTCAGAAGGTTGAAGCAGGTACGTTAGAAAGTTTATAATGAGAATGCTGTGAACGACGTAATAGAAGTAGGAAATAACAGGGTGGTTGGCTCAGGAATGTTGGAAAAAACATACAGTTGGATTGTTGGAAAAGGCGCTCTAGAGTTGTGATGGGAATGTGAGAGACAGGATGGTAGGAATACGAATTCTAGAAACGTGAATGCAGGATGTTTGAATGGAAATATCTGAAACAAACAGACTGAAGCGTAGTCAGCAGCAACTGTTACTGGATTGTTGGAATGATAAAAAGTTGGAAGGTTGAGAAAATTAGTGGAAATGGAGAGATTGGGAATGGTTGAAGTCTAGTAGTTAGGTTCTAGCAAGTCGTAAATTTTACTTGAAACGCATTATTTCTAAACATAAATGTCATAGAAATTGACACTGATATATTATAATATATCATAATATATTTTGTTTGAAAATGAATTGTTAAAATAATTTTGATTGTTGTACTATTTTTTATAGATTTAAGTGCTTCAACAGCGCCTTAATGTTATAATATTATTAGTATTAGCTTTTATTACGAACCAAAGCAGATAAAAGAAACTTGCGTATGTTTTCAGAGATCTAAGTAAATATGGCAATGTTGCTCCATCACTTTAATCATATGATTAAAATGACGCATTTTCCGAGATCTAGGGAAATTTGGAAATCTGGCGTGGCTGGCCGTGAAAAGCGGGCCTTCCGGTCATGACGTCATAAGCTGCACTCTCATTGGCTGGTTTATTAGCAGACCACCTGCTAACCATCAGTTTGTTTATCTTATATGCTTATAAAGAATAGATATGTCCCGATTTCAAAGTTTCCAAAGTAGGATTCTGTTTCATATTTGACGAGTGTCTTTATGCCACTAGAAATACTAGAAATGATAAATTAGTTGAAACAAAGCCACTGCAAACTGTTAAAATTACTGGTACAAGAACGTTGTAAATGGCTGATGCCACTAGAAATTGTAGGTTAGTTGGAAACAGGAACATTACAGATTCTAGAAACGGTAGGAAGGTTGAAGCAGGGACGTTAGAAATGTTGCACAAGGGTTCGATAGTTGGAAATGTAATGATGACAAAGCGTTTTTTCTAACAACAAAACCGGTACATAAAACTTTTTTCTAAGACAGGTATTCAAAACTTTATCATCAATCGGTTATTAGTTATAAACTTTTTCTAAGAGAAAACAAGAAACATTAGCCGTTTGCTGCTACTCACTATAAATCCTTCTATCACATATAACTTTTTCTAAGACAGGTACTCAAAACTTTAGCTTCAAAACTAGTTTCAGTACTTAGACATAAACTTTTTTCTAAAAGAATACAACCAAGAAAATCAAGTCGTTTGCTGCGTTTTTCAAATGTTTCTACTAATGAATTGTTGATATGAGAGTAAAATGTACAAAGTACTGTATAACATCTTATTCTTGAAGCACCTGGACCTAAATTAGGCCGGTCCGTTAAACAAATGTTTACCAAAGAACGCTATCTTTAAGGGGAAAGCTTAAAAATGTTTACTTATATATCTCAAATTATGTTGTTGAAATAACTTCGTTGATATTTAAATTCAAAGTTTGAAAAAAGATATGTAAAAAACAAGATTTAACAAGATATCAGAGAGGCACCTAATGTTATTTCAAGAAGTACGTTGTAGCAAAAAACCTCCTTTCTCACAACGGAGATAACAAACTATAAAGTTAAATATAAAAATATTCTTGACTGCTCAGGGGAACAAAATCCTAGAACTTTTACTGCTATTTTCCTTTGAATAATAAACATAAATAAAGGTCTGTAACACTTGACAAAGTTATTATAGAAAAAAGTTCGAAGTTCATACTTACACCCCTGCCAGACCCCTAGAAGGCTCTCATGCAGGATTATGGCATGCTAGCTTTCGACATGTTGAAAGACAAAGTAACAAACCACCACACACAGCCAAAACTGAGAATTTGGAACTTGAGAACGCTACTAGACCCAGTCACAACCACAGCAAAAAACTCCGGTAGCAGAAAAAAAAAAATCAATTCAACATTCCAAATGGTTTTAACCCTGCTTCGATATACACAATGAAGATAAAACAGCCAAAGCATTCAAAAGTTTGTAAACGGAGTCACAACAAAATTCCTTAGCATCAAGTTAACATTTTTTCAGTTAAATTATATGCCTATTAAATAATCTATTGCAAGACTTGAGATTGGTTGAGATTTTTTCATTATTTATCATAGCTGAATATTCAAAATATTTAATTCAAAAGGTAGCCATTCAACACCGCACACAGACAACAACACACCACCGAAAAAGAAAATTATTTAAAAGAAATGTTGTAAAATATTGAGTAGAAATTCTTGTTAAATTGAAATTAATCATTCCAATATTCTAAAAGTATACGATGTTTGAGCTTTATTTGGTATCTGCATCACTATCATTCATTGCAGTTTTCTTAAACTTGTGTGAAGATGTTAGCGAAGGTTGTAATTTGTCAAAACAGAAGTATTCATTAGAAATGAATTTATTCGTATCTTAGAGTATCAGTCAATCATTTGAAATACTGTAAGGGTGTTTGATGTAACAATATTTCCTTTGAAGTTTATAAGCATATTGTATGAAATTGAATATTACTCCAGGCACATATATATTGAATCAAAAATGTGCTATTGAACAACATTGTCATGAGTATCAATTTCTGTGACGTCATCACTGTCATTGCCTAGTTTATCAGCAGACCACCTGACATTAGTATACATAACTCATATGTCTGCTTTTGGATCATAACATACGAAGCATCTACCACTTAAGATCAAAGCCATAATTTTCCGAGATCTAAGGAAATATGGTAATCCTTTTTTTTTCTGCGTCGTCATTAGTCGGTCATTTCCTCTATATAACAAGAAACATAACCTGTTCAAGGAATATGATCTTTCTCTTAAGTATCTATCAAAATGATTCCTCTCTCATTGTTTTATTCAAACAGACCACGAGACCTCAACATATCAACCAATAGGGACGGAATTCGTACTAGGTCTCTAACACACCCTAACATATAATAACAAATGTTATTTATATAAGGAATACAATGTATGGAAAATGACGAACTGTGACAATGAGAAATACATAAGACTAAAGTCATTATGCACTGGAACTACATTATAAAAGCTTTCGATTCAGCTTTCATGTAGTGAAAAGATTTCCACTGCATGAACGCCACTCTTTAAAATAATTCAAGGGAGATTGTTCTATTCTCATTTAAATAATAAAAAAAGGCAGTTGAGTACTAGTTACCGAGAATATGTCTATAGCATTGTAGGAACAGTGTTTCGTTTGTAAAATTTTGAATGCAGTAAGATCATTATTCACAATTTAGGTAGTTTGTTGATACCAAACACAAACGTAAATAATTCGCTGGGGTCTTTAATAATAATGAAAAACCTTAAACTAAGGAATCTGTCAAGGCATCGGAACGTCATCATAAGATCCTGAACGTTGTTTCTAACAGAATACAGTCTCAGGTAGTGAAACGCTTGAGGAACGAAGTAGTTCATCGTGTAGCTCCCAAGTCCATCAACCGCGAAAAACAGAGATGTATGGTTCTGTTAGCTCTTAGTAATAAGTAACCAACCAATGATGAACATGAGTAGCTTATGACGTCATAGTAAAAGGGGAGGGAGGCCCTTCAAACAGGGCGGTTAGATGGTATCAACTGAGGATAGGTTAGGATCGATTGAACGACTTAAGTTTGGGGTAGGTTAGGTTCGGTCGATCCTAACCTACCCTAACCTTAAGTCGTTCAATCGAACCTGACCTAACATCAGTTGATACCATCTAACCGCCCTGTTTGAAGGTTTGTTGTGGTATCAACTGAGGTTAGGTTAGGATCGACCGAACCTAACATACCTTAACCTTAAGTCGTTCAATCGATCCTAACCTAACCTCAGTTTATATATTATATGTTAGGGTGTGTTAGAGACCTAGTACGAATTCCGTCCCTAATGGTTGATATTTTGAGGTCTCGTGGTCTGTTTGAATAAACCAATGAGAGAGGAATCATTTTGATAGATACTTAAGAGAAAGATCATATTCCTTGAACAGGTTATGTTTCTTGTTATATAGAGGAAATGACCGACTAATGACGACGCAGAAAAAAAAAGGATTACCATATTTCCTTAGATCTCGGAAAATTATGGCTTTGATCTTAAGTGGTAAGTGCTTCGTATGTTATGATCCAAAAGCAGACATATGAGTTATGTATACTAATGGCAGGTGGTCTGCTGATAAACCAGGCAATGACAGTGATGACGTCACAGAAATTGAAACTCATGACAATGTTGTTCAATAGCACATTTTTGATTCAATATATATGTGCCTGGAGTAAATTTTTCAATTTCATACAATATGCTTATAAACTTATGGATTATGTTTCCGTTATTTGGTGTGATGGAGATCGATGCTGACCAAAAATAATAATTGGATAACACGAGGCCTGGTTATAGCTTTCTTTTGTATTATATTGCTTCTAGTGTGTTCACAATTATAACCCTGTGAGTTGCTAGTTTTAAATTTGTTTGTGTGTAATTTAATATGTTTGAAACATTTTCTTAAATGTTATTCATTATGTATACACTCGTGCTATTATCGCACACTCGTACATTTTACAAATAAATTCCTGTTATTCACATTGATATTGAAGGATGACATGCCAACGCATGGTTTAATGGCTTTTGTTTGTTGCAAAATGAATTCCACCCATTCTTGACTAAGATTTTCTGGCCTGTTGAATAAAGCTTAACTCCATCAAGGTGAATGAATGTTGAATGTAATAGACCCTCCATGTTCAATTCTGTATCTACATGATTCAAAACAAAAAATATTTAAACCATAAAAAATATTTAAACCATATGACTTTTAAATCACAGTTTAGATTGTCAACTCTTTTAATTTAATTCAAAGCAAATATTGTCAAACACCCTTACAGTATTTCAAATGATTGATTGATACTCTAAGATACGAATAAATTCATTTCTAATGAATACTTCTGTTTTGACAAATTATAACCTTCGCTAACATCTTCACACAAGTTTAAGAAAACCGCAATGAATGATAGTGATGCAGATATCAAATAAAGCTCAAACATCGTATATTTTTAGAATATTGGAATGATTAATTTCAATTTAACAAGAATTTCTACTCAATATTTTACAACATTTCTTTTAAATAATTTTCTTTTTCGGTGGTGTGTTGTTGTCTGTGTGCGGTGTTGAATGGCTACCTTTTGAACTAAATATTTTGAATATTCAGCTATGATAAATAATGAAAAAATCTCAACCAATCTCAAGTCTTGCAATAGATTATTTAATAGGCATATAATTTAACTGAAAAAATGTTAACTTGATGCTAAGGAATTTTGTTGTGACTCCGTTTACAAACTTTTAAATGCTTTGGCTGTTTTATCTTCATTGTGTATATCGAAGCAGGGTTAAAACCATGTGGAATGTTGAATTGATTTTTTTTTCTGCTACCGGAGTTTTTTGCTGTGGTTGTGACTGGGTCTAGTAGCGTTCTCCAGTTCCAAATTCTCAGTTTTGGCTGCGTGTGGTGGTTTGTTACTTTGTCTTTCAACATGTGAAAAGCTAGCATGCCATAATCCTGCATGAGAGCCTTCTAGGGGTCTGGCAGGGGTGTAAGTATGAACTTCGAACTTTTTTCTATAATAACTTTGTCAAGTGTTACAGACCTTTATTTATGTTTATTATTCAAAGGAAAATAGCAGTAAAAGTTCTAGTACTTTTGTTCCCCTGAGCAGTCAAGAATATTTTTATATTTAATTTTATGGTTTTGTTATCTCCGTTTTGAGAAAGGACGTTGTTTGCTACAACGTACTTCTGGAAATAACATTAGGTGCCTCTCTGACATCTTGTTAAATCTTGTTTTTTTCATAACTTTTTTCAAACTTTGAATTTGAATATCAACGACGTTATTTCAACAACATAATTTGAGATATATAAGTAAACATTTTTAAGCCCCCCAAAGATAGCGTTCTTTGGTAAACATTTGTTTAACGGATCGACCTAATTTAGGTCCAGCTGCTTTAAGAATAAGATGTTATACAGTACTTTGTACATTTTACTCTTATATCAACAATTCATTAGTAGAAACATTTGAAAAACGCAGCAAACGACTTGATTTTCTTGGTTGTATGCTTAGTTTATGCCTAAGTACTGAAATTAGTTTTGATGCTAAAGTTTTGAGTACCCGTCTTAGAAAAAGTTATATGTAATAGAAAGATTTATAGTGAGTAGCAGCAAACGGCTGATGTTTCTTGTTTTCTTCTTAGAAAAAAGTTTTATGTACCGGTTTTTTTGTCAGAAAAAACGCTTTGTCATCATTACATTTCCAACTATCGAACACAGTGCAACATTTCTAACGTCCCTGCTTCAACCTTTCTACCGATTCTTGAATCTGTAATGTTCCCGTTTCCAACTAACCTACCATTTCCAGTGGGATCAGCCATTTGCAATGTTCTTGTACCAGTCATTTTAATCGTTTGAAGCGGATTTGTTTCAACTAACCTATCATTAATAGTATTTCTAGTGGCATAAAGACACTCGTCAAATATGAAAGGCAATCCTACTTTGGAAACTTTGCGTCATTTTAGTCATATGATTAAAGTGATGGAGAAACATTGAAATATTTCCTTAGATCTCTAACAACGTACACAAGTTCCTTTTATCTGCTTTGGTTCATTATAAAAGCTAATACTAATAATATTATAATATTAAGGCGGTGTTGAAGCACTTAAATCGATAACAAATAGTACAAAAATCAAAATTATTTTAAGAATTCATTTTTAAACAAAATATATTATGATATATTATAATATATCAGTGTCAATTTCTATGACATTTATGTTTAGAAATAATGCGTTTCAAGTAAAATTTACGACCTGCCGGTATCTAACTACTAGACTTCAACCATTCCGAATTTGAAATAGTTGATTCAACCAACTATCCCATGACGCTCTTCATTCTATGAATCAATTTTTTCTATGTCATTTCGATACCACTGATTTGGTTGTGGTTCACGACAGTTGCGCCTGTGTCTAGTAACCTTTTCCAGTGACAAATTCTATGGCAAAACTATTAATTGCATAACAGTTTTTAGTTGTGGTTGACTAGTAACTCTGTCGATGCAATCTTCTAATCACTCAATACGAATTCCTCCATTTCCACTAATTTTCTCAACATTCCAACTTTTTATCATTCCAACAATCCAGTAACAGTTGCTGCTGACTACCCTTCAGTCTGTTTGTTTCAGATATTTCCATTCAAACATCCTGCATTCACGTTTCTAGAATTCGTATTCCTACCACCTGTTTCTCACATTCCCATCACAACTCTGCAGCGCCTGTTCCAACAATCCAACTTTATGTCTTTTCCAACATTCCTGATCCAACTACCCCGTCATTTCCTACTTTCTATTACGTCGTTCTCAACATTCTCATTATAATCTTTCTAACGTCCCTGCTTCAACCTTCCGACCGTTTCTAGCATTTGTTTTCCGTTTCCAACTAACGTACCATTTACAACATTTGTATGACTTGTTCCAACCATCCTACCAGCTGTAACGTTCCTGTTTCAACCATCCAACTTACTGCTATGTTATTTCTAAGGATCCCGTTCTAACAACCAACTTCAAACATATCCCAACCATTCAACTTTATGCTATTTCTGATATTTGCGCCGGGATTGATCTTAGCATTCATATCTTTTCTATCATTTGTAACGTCCCTGTACCTGTCATTTCTAGCATTTGAAGGGGTCCCATTTCTAACATTTGTAACGTTACTGTACCAATCATTTCAAACATTCTTGCTCCTGCTATAACGTTTCTACTATTTGTAGCAGTTTTCTACGATTTATAAGGTCCTGTTAGAGACATATAGGTAAAACCCCTGTGAAATTTTTCAAATACTTTATTTATTTTACTCTCATATCAACAATTCGTTGAGAGAAACATTCGTTTTGTGTACCTAGAAAACATTTGTTTGTACTGACGTCTGTCTTAGAAAAAGTTATATGTGAAATATTTGTTTGTTTTAGCAAACGACTGATGTTTTCTCTTTGACGGCTAAATTTTTGTGCACCTAGAAAAAAGTTTTTATGTACCACTGAATAAGCTTTGAGTACCTGTCTTAGAAAAGATGTATGTACATGTGTTGTTGTTAAAAACAAACGCTTTGAGTACCTAGAAAAGATTTGTTTGTACTGACCTCTGTCTTAGAAAAAGTTATATGTTATAGAAACATTTGTTTGTAGTAGATATGTTTTCTCTTTGATGGCTAAAGTTTTGTGCACCTACAAAAAAGCTTTTATCTACCAGTGAATGCGCTTTGAGTACCTGTCTTAGAAAAGATTTGTTTGTTCCTACCTCTGGCTTAGAAAAAGTTATATCTTTATTCGCACTATCCCATTTCCAACATTCCTGGTCTCTACTTTTTCTAACGGATTTGTTTCAAACCATCTGTAGCAACAGTTTCTAGCATTTGTAGTGGCTTTGTTTAAACTCACCAGTCATTTTTACGGTTGCTGTCGTTTCTACGGCCCTAGCCTTTGTAACGGTTTCAAACATTTCTACCCTTTGCAACGCCCTTACTTCAACCATTCAATTATTTCTAACGGTTCCAGTTGTTTGTACGGTTCCAGTCGGTTTTACGGGCCATTTCTAGCTTTTATAGAGGCTCCAACCATTTCCAGCTACGATTTCGTTTGTCCCAGGAGTTTCTACGGGCCATTTCTAGCTTTTGGATCAGTTCTGTACCAACCATTCTACCGTTTCTAAGGTTCTAGTCGTTTCTACCAGCCGTTTCTATTGTCCCAGTCGTTTTTACGAGCCATTACTAGCTTTTGTAGCGGCTCCAACCATTTCTAGCAGCGATTTCTACTATCCCAGTCGTTCCTACGGGACATTTCTGGCTTTTGTAGCGGCTCCCACCATTTCTAGCAGCGATTTCTACTGTCCCAGTCGTTTCTACGGGCCGTTTCTAGCTTTTGTAGCGACTCCAACCATTTCTAACCACCGTTTCTACGGTTCCTGTCGTTTCTACGGACCTAGCTTTTGTAGTGGATTTCTAGCAGCGATTAGTATGGACAAATAAAAATATGGGTTTGAATAAGTAATTGCATCCCAATTCGAATCGATAATTATTTAACAATAAATTCACCATTTTGGTTAAATCCTTCTATGTCTACCGTTGCTGTCTTCATTATTACTACCAATCAACTAAATAGCTAGATTTAATATAAATGCCAATTTTCCGAATGCAAACATGCTGAATGTTGAATTTCTATATATCAAATTTTAACATGAATGCCGAATTTTCACATACTGACCCACTAACATTCAGAATAATATTTTTTATTTAAACGAACCTGGCTGTCCATTCCCAAAATATTTTCATATTTTCTTACAAATTATTGAATTTTTATATCACATTTTCTGTTCTAAATGTGAAAACACATTTTTTTATCTTGCAGTTGCGGTTTAGTTTCTTTATATTTGTTATTGTCCCCGTTGAATTCTTCCGGGCCAGACAGATAGGTATATTTATAATCAGAGCTATTTATTTTCCGATGTTCTATATACGTAATATGTAAAGTAAACTAATTGGAGAATGCTATTGGGATGGTATTCTCAGGTATTTTGGTAAAATATTTGGTTGTGTTTCGGTATGAAATAAAATATTATAACAGGCCATTATTAAGTATATTATGGGAGCAATAAATACATTTGGATGGTATTAGTCTCGGGTATTTTGTTTTAATGATATATTTGATGGTGTTTATTTTGACAAGAAAAAATCCTTTAGCGTAAACATTATATCACATACACTATAACGTGTACAAAGACAAGATCACAAATAGTTTTAGGTACTAAGGATGTTCTGAATATTCATAATATACTATATATACTAACTCATTTAAAACATTGTCTAGTTTTAATATATCCGTTATTTACACCTTAAATAAAATACCGCATTTAGACGGTTGGAATATTAAAAATTTCGCTCGGCGTCCGACGAAACCAAGAAGTTGCCGTTCTTGCGAAGACAATTTTTTACAGCCAACAAAATACCATATCCCAATACCGCATTCAGACGCTTGAAACATTAATTTTTTTTATAAGTTTCAAAGCTCGACGTCGGACGAAATTTGCCGCGCCACGGATTTGCGCATTTTTACAACCAACAAAATACCACATCCTCCCATCCAAATTCTAGCATCAAATATCCAAATTCCCCATCCAAATTCTAGCATCCAATATCCAACCCGCCAAACGAACAACGCCCAAAAACACGCGCCCGCGCAATGGGCATATACTATACCTTTTTAATTAAACATTTCTGGATTAACCGCATTAGCGCAGCTCGGTGGACACCTGACTTTGTAATCAGGCAAGCCGCGTTCGATACCCGGCCAAGCTTTTTTTCTTTCTAACCACTACAACCAACAACAGATGGCGTGCACCCCTGCGACACACGCAACCCACAATACAATGGCTTTCATTTATTAACAAAAGATGGCGCGCACCTCTGCGACACACCAAATGTCTTTCGCGCACCCCTATGACCACCCCAATGTCTTCTTCTGCCCAATGTCTTCTTCTGCCCAATGTCTTCTTGACGAGAACTCGATGACTGGTTACCTTTATGCCCACTTCCGCCCCAGAAATTTCTTTGTTTAACTACTAGTGTACTTACAGTTTAAATATCCTCTTACTTGCTTGCGAACCAGATTTAACTTTGAATAGTAGTAGGCTCATTTTCCTTTGGCAATTTTCTATGTATTGCATGAATTGTTTTCCATTCCATTCTATCAAATGTCTAAAACCGTACTCAGGTAAATCTTCCAAAGACAGTTCACTTTCAAGTGCCATTACATTTCTGTTGTTGAAGTGATAGGTGGTTATCATGAATGGATAGACTACTGTATTTGCAACAAAAAATTTTTTTTGCAATTTAAATATCCTAAAAAACGTTTTCTTATAGAAATCTTTAGCTGTTGTTTACTAAAGTGGTTCAATAAAGGTGGCCACTAAGGGTTCCGAACCAACTTTGAAATTTGGTAAAATGTAGATACATTATAATGCATTTATTTTTTACTTTAACATAAACAGGGAATGACAGGGTTTTCTTATATTTTCCTAAATAACATTAAAACTATGCTTTTTAAAAATATAAAAAATTATAAACCATTATTTACCACAACGGACCTTTTCATTTGATCTGCTACTTGATGCCCTTGTTTTTATTAAAGATTTCACTAAGGCCCTACATTATATTTGTTTTCTAAATTTTGTGTTCAATAGTTTCAAATATTAAGAGAAAACGGTCCGATTTTTAAATAGTCAAATATTAAATTTTTAAACAAATTATTTTAAAAATACGAAACAAATATATTTGTATTTTTAGACGATCATCCCTTATATCACGAATGCTCTTTAGAATAACTTGTTCAAGTGCGAGATGAACTCATGTACTAAGGGTATTGATACAATGTAGGTAAATGAAAGTATATAATTTTCTAATATTTAACTTTGAGGCAAACATAAATTTAGTGTATTTTCTTATATTTACCTTACTATCTTTTAAACTAAGCATTTTAAATTTATAACAAATATATACCTGTTACATAATTCCCTTCATTTTTATAAAAATATTTATTTAAGTTTCTAATTTGTCCCCTAAAATTAAGGTTAAGATTTTGGCTTTATTTTACTAGTAAACTTTCAGTGAAACTCTATATAATCATTTGTTTGAATTTGAGACTCAGTAGTTTGGAAGATAAAGGGGAAAATGAGGCAAATTTTAAATAATAAATTATTGAATATTTTAAATGACGATAAAAATACTTGTATTTCTCATTTTTCACTTGACCATATGATGCGTTGAAACAAAAAAATTCATTTAATTCTGTAATCTGATCCCAAACTTAATTTTAGGGTTTCATCCAATTTTTTTCTGTAAAGATCAAGTGATATACTATATTTTCTAATGTTTTTCAATATTTTAGGATGTGTAGTTTCTGAGATAATGGGGAGGAGGGTCAATAAGTCGTTTTTATATTTTTTGTTAAAATCATTTAAACAAATAATTTCAAAAATATAAAAAATATGTAGTTGTATTTCTCATAAAGAACTCTTTCATTTGATACATTACATGATGCGTTTAAAATTTTATTTTATTATTTTACATTTAATTTTCTAATTTGCTCCCCAAAATTAATATTGGGGTTTTCTACTACTTTTCCTAGAAAGTTCAATTAAGGCTCTAATTTTTAAAAAATTTTAGGTCGTTTGCTTCCGGAAATAAAGGTAGGAATGGATATTTTTATATATTTTTGTTAATATCTTTTAAACAATTTATTTTAAAAATATTTAAAAAAATTATTTGTATTCGTTATAATCAACACTTTACATTTAACTTATATTTTGCATTTAATTGTGTAATTTGCCCCCTCAAAATTAAAATTAGTGTTTTTTTTATTATTCCTGTAAAGTTCAGGTGATACCCTATATATCTAGTTTTTCAAAAATTTACGTCTTTTAGTTTCGGAGACAAGGGAGGGATGGGTAAGTTGTTTTTGTTAAAGTTTTTTTTAAGCAAATTGTTTTTAAGACATGAAAAATATATTTATGTTCCCTGCAAGAGCCCTTTTATTTGATGTGTTTGAAAATTGTTTAATGTTTCATTTAATTTGCCCCTACAATTAAAATTAGGGGTTTTTCCTTATTTTTCCAATCAACGTATAAAATTTTCAACCTTTTCCATTCCGTAGTTTCGGAGAAAACTGCTGTCATGCGAAAGACGGACAAGTGTATATTGTACTCGCTAAAAACAATTAAAATTTTAGTTTTCATTTAATTTTGATAATTTGACCACCAAAATTAATATAAGGATTTTCTCTTTTTTCCAGCAAACTTAGGTAAGTAGTTTTGGTTATTAAGGGGGAATATGTCGATACTTGTTAGTTCTTTTAACAAATTATTCTAAAAATAGGATAAAACATATTTGTATTCCTCGTTACGAGTCCTTTGATCTGATATATTACATGAACCCGTTGATTTGATAAGTTTCATTAATTTTTAGAATTTGCCTTTCAAATTAAATACTTAAATTTTCACTTTATTTTCACTGTTAAGTTTAAGTGAGGTCCTGCATCACTTCTAGTTTCTACGCCAAATTCACTTGTTTGCGAAATATTTGATATTACGAACATGAATTAAGTTATTTTGTAAATTTAGTGGCAATTCATTTTTGACATTCATCAAATTTCAAACACTTAACATTAATTTAATTGAGATATATGAACTAATACGGTTTTAAGGTACATTTTTCTCGACATTTTATACAAATAGTTGGCATGTTCAACGAAGTCCAACTTTTCGCCCAATATTGCTCCTAAATATTTAGTTTCGTTTAGTTTCTGTTAATTAGTATTATTCAACTTGATAAACAGATTACGTCTATCAATTTTATTCAAATTAAACTTCGAACTTACTATCAGGTATTTAATTTTTTGAAAATCGCACACAACTCAATATCACACACATTCGTAAATTCCAGCAAGATCCTCATTTATTAAGTTACACTTTAGATAAAAGTCATTATGATACCACTTTTTTGAAAATTTTTCCCTGAAGATCCTATGTATCAATTAAATATTAAACTCAATTATTTGTACGAAATTCTGAAATATGTATTCGATTTCGAGATTTTAATCGATGAAGGAAGCGTAACTGAGTGTAGGTTTTCGACTAGAAACAATATATTATTTTGTGTTGAATGGATTGTAACATCTCTAAAAGACACTTTTCTCTTTTTCTCTCTGGTACTTGTACGATTTACCAGTGAGTGTGAAGAAACGAAAATTATTACAGAGGAACAGTTCTACATATGTATCGTGATTATTCAGTAATTGTACAGTGTATATAATTTCTAAACTTGATGTAGGGTAACTTTATTATTCGAAGTTGTACATTACTAGTTTCAGATAGAAAGTTATAATTTGCCAGAAAAAAATAATTTGGTTAAGTGCGAATAGGACTCGCATACTAAAGTTTCCGTACCACCTTCAAGATATGATACAATGTAGGTGAATCAAAGTATATCTTTTTCTAATATGCCAGTTTCAGATAAGCAGGGTATGAGTTCATTATCTTATATTTACCCTAATATTTTTCAAAGGAAGCGTTTTAAATTTATAAAAAACTAGCCGTTACCCGCGGTTTCACAGGCGTACGAAATGTTCATTCAAGCCTTCGCAAAAAGAAATAACTTATGAAACATATGGGTTATCCTATATAAAAAATTTCTAATTTGTTTGAACCACCCTACTTAACTATAAATCCACCAATCCCGAATATATTTCACCCAAACTGCAAGTGCTTATGGGCCACTGCATATAACAATTTTATTGGACATTGTTTTAATCATCTTGTATAACTGTAACTCTACTTCACCCTATAGTGCAACCATCCTGTATATGCTGCTGTTTATTTGTCACCCAATATAATTTTTTTAAAACTCGGTTATAACTCTACTCCACCCTATATTTCAGCTATGCAACTGCTTATGGTCGACGCTATATAACAATTATTTCTGATATTTTTTGAGCCACGTTTTACAGTACAATTAATCACCCTTTATATAAAACTATTTCTAACATGTTTTAATCACACTCTAAAACTATAATCTAGCTTTGCCCCATGTTTCAGGTTTTCCATATAGTAGGATGCATCTGTTCATGCCCTATATAACAACCTTTATTTAAACACTCACCCAAACTTTTAAAATTTTAATCAATAAAAAATAAATTTAAATTTTTCCTATATTGTTTAATACTACCTACTTAACTATAAATCCACCAATCCCGAATATATTTCACCCAACCTGCAAGTATTTATGGGCGACCCTATATTACAATTTTATTCGACATTTTTTAATCACCTTGAATAAGTGTAACTGTACTTCACTATATATTGCAACCAGCCTGTACATGCTGCTGTTTATTTATCACCCAATATAACTTTTTGAACACCTGAATATAAATCTTCTCTACCCTATATTTCAGCTATGCAACTGCTTATGGTCTACGCTATATAATAATTATTTCTGATATTTTGTGAACCACCTTTTAAAGTTCAATTTCTCTTTACCCTACCTTTTTCTAACATTATGTTAAACACATTCTAATACTGTAAGCTTGCTTCTCCCAATATTTCAGATATTCGATATAGTAGAATACAACTGTTCATGGTCTGCCCTATATAACAATGATTTTTTTACCTTTTTTAGATCCACCCTGATGGAAATACCGGTAGAACCCTTGGTGTGTCACAACTTTAAAAACACAGTTTTGCACCCTAACACCAAACTTTTAGTTAAACCCAAACTGCAACTGCCACCCTATATAAAAATTTTATTCAACACTTTTTTTAACCGCTTTGTATAACTAAGTCTACTTCCATCTACATTAAAATCATCCTGTATATATTTTTACCAATTTTTCGATAATTACAACTAATTTTTGAACCAACCTGTATAACCATCATTTTACTCTACAAAATATTTCAACCATCCTGTTGTGCATCTGCTTAGGGACCACCAAATATAACATTTTTAAACACCTAACTATAACTCTGGTCCACTCACTATCTTATATATGCAACTGCTTGTGGACTATATAACTATTTTTGAACCACACTTGAAAGTATAATTTTTCTCTAGCCTATATTTCAACCACCTCTTAAATGCAGCTTTTTCTAACATTGTTTTAATCACACCGTATTAACTATATATAATTTTACTTCGATCCATGTTTCAGATAATACATAAGCAACAGCTCATGTTCTATCCTACAAAAAAAATTTATCCAACCTGTTTAACTATAATTCTACTCCACCCGCTATTTCAACCACCTTGTATATGCAACTACTTATTGGCCACCCAGTATAACATTTTTTGTACCATCCTGTATAAATATAAATCCATCAATGCCCAATATATCTCACCAAAACCGCAACTGCTTGTTGGACAGCGTATATAACAATTTTTTTCAGCATGTTTCTGAATCCCCTTGTATGTATTACAACTACCCTGTATACGCTACTGGTTATTGGTTAACCAATATAACATTTTTTTAAATAATTAACCATAACACTTCTTCACCCTATAATTCAACTATCCTATCTTCTCAACATATTTCTTTAACCACATTATAAATTATATTTTCTCTCCACACGTCATTTAAAGCACCCATCTTCTGCAGCTTTTTCTAACCTTGTTTGAATCACATTATGTAACTATAACTTTACTGTATTTCAGGTACTCCATATATGCAACTGCTATATACCAAAATTTCGCTACCATTTATTACCCACCTTGTAGAATTATAATTAGGCTCCACCCTATATTTCAAAAATCTTGTATATGCAACTACTTATTTGCCACCCAATATAACATTTTTATACCACCCCGTGTCCTTAAAATTCTATTCCACCCTATATTTCAACCGGCCGGTAAATAGAACAGCTTGTATATCATAACATTGCTTAATAATAGTTTTTAAACTCACCCGTATAGCTGTAATTATACTCCGCTACATATTTCAAACATCCTAAATATACATTTACTTGTGGATATAAAATAATTTTTTAACCACTATATAAACTATAATTCCACTCGATCTGATATTTCAACCACGCTGTATAAACAACTTCTTCTAACATTTTTTCAACCCAATTCATAACTATAATAACTCAAGAACATAATGCAAAGATCCTAATTGCTTACATAACAATTTTTTTGTAAATTTTATTCACCCTATATAAATATGCTGCCGCGTATGGTACACCTAATATAACTTTTTTTAGATTTTTTAAATCCATGTCATTATACTCCGCACTAAGTTTCCTATATATATAGAACACCCTGTAAAATTACGGTTGATATAACAGTTAATTTTTTCTAAATCGAAACGTGTTATATTGGCATATTCCGAATTTTGAATAAATGCTAAGCTGATTCATGTATCTAATATTTGGTGCTTGCAGTGGAACCAATATACTAATTATTGTGTTATCCAACATGGTGGAAGTTTTTTCACTATTTCTACCGTTTCTGACAATGTAGAGACATAAAATGTATACCAGATTTTGAGTCTAACTATAGGCTTTGTAACAAAGATTCAGTAAAATCAGTTGAGCAGTTCTTACGTGATGCCCGAACAAACAAACAAACAAACTTACAATTTTATAATAGTATAGATGTGCACTTTCATTTCTCACGCATAGAATTTTTATATTATCTGCTATATTATTCGCTTGATTTTTATAGAAATATGTATTTAATTTTCTAAATTGGCCACCAAAATTAACATTAAAGTTTTATTTTACTAATAAACTTTTAGAGGAGCCTTTCACTGCGAAAAGTTTTTAACAAATGTGAGTTTTACATATTTATCATTGATAGAAATAGTCATTGCATTAGGTAGAGAATTAGTTATTTATTGTTTTGTTTTATTTGTTCCATTCCTGCAAAATCCTGGTTTTATTAGGGTTCCGTATATACAATATACGGATACCCTTATAATATCACTCCGGATTTCTGCCTCTGTCACATCACAGCAATTTTCTCCTAAACTACTGGAAGCAAGAGGTTGAAATTGGGTATGCAGGTATAGTTTGGTAACCCGATCAGGAGTACATATCGCAAAAGAAGAAATTTTGATGTTAGGGGTACTTCTGGGGGGAAAAACTAAAAAAATCGACCGTCCCCCCTGATCACCGAAACTACTGAGCCTAAAATTTTGAAAAAATAGGAAATACAGAACGTTGCCCGAACTTTTACAGGACAAAAAGAAAAAACCATTAATATTAATTTTGGGGGGGGGGCAAATTATAGAATTAAATAAAAATTTAAAAATAAAAAAAATTTCAAACGCATCTTGTAATATATCAAATGATAGGTCTCATTCTGAGGAACACAAATATATATTTTTTTCATATTTAAAAAGATATTAACGAAAATATACCAAAATTTACCCATTCCCTCCCTTATCTCCGAAACTATGAAACGTAAAATTTTTAAAAAAATTAGAGGTATAGGTTCTGACCTGAAGTTTACAGGAAAAATAAGGAAAAACCTCTACTTTTAATTTTGGGGAAATTACCGAATTAAATGGAAAATATAAAATTAAAATTGTTTGTAACCCATCATGTTATATATATATCAAATGAAAGAGCTCATTACGACGAAAACAAATATATTTTTTTCATATTTTTAAAATAAATTAATTAAAAGATATTAACAAAAATATAAAAAACTTACCCATTCCCTCCCCCCTTATCTCCGAAACCATAAGCTGAAAAATTTAAAAAATGGAAGTATAGCCTCTCACCTGAACTTTACTGGAAAAATAAGAAGAGACCCCTAATATTTATTTTGGGGGGCAAATTATAGAATTAAATGGAAAATATAAAACTAAATTATTTCTAACCCATCATGTTATATATCAAATGAAAGGGCTTATTATGACGAAAACAAATATATTTTTTTCATATTTTTAAAATAAATTAATTAAAAGATATTAACAAAAATATAAAAAATTTTACCTATCCCCCCCCTATCTTCGAAACCAAAAGCTGGGAAATTAAAAAAAAATGGAGGTATAGCCCCTCACCTGTACTTTACTGGAAAAATAAGGAGAAACCCCTAATATTTATTTTGGGGGGCAAATTATAGAATTAAATGGAAATAAAAAAATTATAATTGTTTCTAACGGATCATGTAATATATCAAATCACGGAGCTCATTATGACGAAAACAAATATATTTTTTTAATTTTTTTAAAATGAATATTTTAAAATATATTAAACAAATTATTTCCCGGTTATTTCCCAAACTAGAAGACCCACATTTTTTGTTTATTGGAAAAATATGAAAAAATCCCTAATTCTATTATTTGGCCCTCAAATAATAGAATTAAACGGAAAACAAATTATCAGAAAACCCCCATAGTAATTTTAGGGACAAATTATACAATTAAATGGAAAATAAAGATTCAATTTTCAAACGCATCATGTAATATATCAGATAAAAGGTTCATTATGTGAATTACAAATATATCATATTTTTAAATCATTTGTTTAAAAGATATTAACAAAAATATTAAACATCGAATAATTCCCACTTAAGAAACTACACTATATAAATTTTGAAAAATATATTTTATTTGTATTTTTTAATAATTTGAATAACAGATTTAATAATTTATAATTTAAACTTGACCTATTTTGCCCTTTATCTACCAATCTACAGAGCCTCAAAACTCACACAGTAGATTATAAAAGACTCATCTGAATATTTATTAGTAAAATAAAATTTTAATGTTAATTTTTGGGGGCCAAATTAGAAAATTAAATACATATATATTCTGATAAAAATCAAGCGAATCCTGAGGCAGATAAAATAAAAAGTCTATGTGTGGAAAATCAAAGTGTATAATTTTATAAATTTAAAACGCTTCCTTTAAAACATATAAGGGTAAATATAAGAAAATGCACTCATTTCCTGCTTGTCTGAAACTGGAATATTAGAATCTTGAAGGTGGTACGGAACCTTAAGTATGTGAGTCCAACTCGCACTTGACCAAATTATTGAATCTACTGTCTGAATTTTAGGCTCTGTAGATTGGAAGATAAAGGAGAAAATAGGTCAAGTTTTAAATAATAAATCATTAAATTGTTTAGACTAATTATTTACAAACACAAACATATATATTTATCAAAATTTTAGAAAGTGTAGTTTCTAAAGGAGGATGTTTAATATTTTTGTTATTATATTTTAAACAAATGATTTAAAAATATAAACAAAATATATTTATAATTCTCATAATGAGCCTTTTGTTTGATATATTACATAATGCGTTGGAAATTTTTATTTTTGTTTTCCATTTAATTTTATAATTTGTCTTCAAAATTAATATAGGGGTTTTCTACTATTTTGTCTTATAAATTTTAAGTGAGCCCCAGTATTCCTAATTATTTTCAAGATTTTAGGTAGTATGGTTTGGGAAATAAAGCGGGAAATGAGAATTTTTTTATATATTTTTGTTAATATCTTGTAAACAAATAATATTAAAAATATGAAAAATATATATTTGTATTCCCCATGAGGAGTCCTTTCATTTGATGTATTCCATGATGCGTTTAAAAAGTTATTTACCGTTTAATTCTATAATTGTCCCCCCCAAAATTAATATTAGGGGTATCTCCTTATTTTTCCTATAAAGTTTAACGCCATATGACCATAATTATTTTCTTATAGATCGGTAATAAAACGATGGAATAAGTAATTTTTTTATATTTTTGTTAATATCCTTTAAAAAATATAAATATGAAAAAAATTCATTTGTTTTCCTCATAACAACCTCTTTCATTTGATATGTTGCATGATGCGTTTAAAATTTTTTTTTTTTATTTTCCTTTTCATTCTATAATTTTGCCCCAATATTAATATTATTGATTTCTTTGTATTTTTCTTGTAAATAAAAAAAATTAGGTCTTATAGTTGGGGGAATAATGGATATTTTTTAGATTTTTGTTAATGTCTTCTAATATATTCATTTAAAAAATATGAAAAAAAAAATTTGTATTCGTCATAATGAGCTCTTTGATTTGGTATATTAGAAATCATTTTAATTGTCTATTTTCCATTTAATGCTGGAATTTGCACCTTAGGGACTTCTAGTTCTTTTCCAGTAAAATTTAGGTGAGCCCCTACATCTCTACTTTTTTTTCAAAATTGTACGGCTTATAGTTTCGGAGATAAGGTGGGGGGAATGGGTATATTTTTTTATATTTTTGTTAATATCTTTTAAACACTTTATTTTAAAAATATGAAAAAAATATATTTATTTTCGTAAGAATGAGCCCTTTCATTTGATATATTACGTGATGTTTTAGAAACAATTTTAATGTTAAATTTTCCATTTAGTTCTGTAATTTATCCCTCAAAATTAATAATAGATGTTTCTCCTTATTTTTCCGTTAAAATTCAGATGAGGCCCTACTTCAAAATTTTACGTCTTATGGTTTCGAAGATAAGGGGGGGGGGAACGGTTTTTAGTTAGCTATACATCTGCTAATGGTCTACGCTATAATTTGATCAACCTTTATATGCAGCTTTTTCTAACATTGTGTTAAACACACTCCAAAACTACAAGCTTGCTTCTCCCCATTTTTCAGATATTCCATATAGTAGAATGCAACTGTTTATGGTTTACCATATATAACAATTTTTTTTAACTTTTTTGATCCATAGTAATGGAAATGATGTGGAACCATTCTTGAGTCACAAATATAAAAACACAGTTTTGCACCCTAACACCAAACTTTTATTTAAAGCCTCACCCAAATTGCAACTGCTTATTGGCCCCCCCCTATATAACAATTTTATTCAAAATATTTTTTAACCGCTTTGTATAACTAACTCTACTTCCATCTACATTAAAACCATCCAGTATACACCGCTGCCAATTTGTCAAACATTACAACTTATTTTTGAACCACCCTGTATAACCATTATTTTACTCTACAAAATATTTCAACCACCCTGTATGTGCATCTGCTTAGGGGCAACCAAATTTAAAATTTTTAAATACTTCTAATCACACTGCATGAACTATAATTTTACTTCGATCCATGTCAAACCTGTTTGACTATAAATCTACTCCACCCGCCATTTCAACCACCTTGTATTTGCAACTACTTATCGGCTACCCAGTATAACATTTTTCCTACCGCTCTGTATTACTATAAATCCATCAATTCCAAATACATTTCATCAAAACCGCAACGGCTTATGGGGCACCAAAAATAACAATTTTGTTCAACGTGTGTTTGAATCACCTTGTATGTATTAGAACTACCCCGTATACGCTACTGCTTATTGGCCAACCAATATAACAGTTTTTAAATAATTATCATAACACTTCTTCACCCTATGTTTCAACTATCCTATATTTGCAACTTATTATGAACTACGCTATTTGACATTTTTTCCTTATATTTTTTCAAGATATATTAAAGTATAATTTCTCTCCACACTTCATTTAAACCCCCCTCCATTTACAACTTTTTCTAACCTTGTTTCAATGATACTGTATAACTATAACAATATTGCGCACCATACTTCAGGTACTCTATATATGCAAGTGCTATATAACAAAATTTTTCTAGCATTTTTTACCAATCCTGTATAATTCTAACTGTAAGCCACCCAATATTTCAACAACCTTTCATATGCAACTACTTATTTGGCACCAAATTTAACATTTTTGTATGACCCTGTATCCTTAGAACCCTACTCCACACTATATTTCAACCATCCGGTAAATGGAACAGCTTGTAGATCATACCATTACTTTAAAATATTTTTAAAGCCACCTGTATAGCTGTAATTATACTCCGCTACATATTTCAACCATCCTATATATGTAACTACTTGTGGATATAAAACAAGTTTTTAACCACTACATAAACTATAATTCCACTCTATCTTATATTTCAAACACCCTGTATAAAGAACTGCTTCTAAATATAGTATCTTATGAACATAATTCAAAGATCCTAACTGCTTACCTAACACATTTTTTTTAGTTTTTTATTCACTGTATAAATATTCTACCCTTTTTCAACCACTTGGTATATGGAACTGTTTATGGCACACTCAATATAACTTTTTTGGACCACCCCGTATAACTAATTCCACTCCCTCTTATTTCCACGACATCGTATATATCCAGCTACTTATAGGACACGCTTGATATTTGTTAATTTTTGTTAAATCGAAACATGTTACATTTGCACATTCCAAATTTTGAATAAAAGCTAAGCTGATGCCAATATCTACCAATTGAGTAATTGAATTACGCAACATGGTAGCAGTTTTTTCGCTATATCTACCGTTTCTAATAATTTAGTGAGATAAAATGTCAGCCAGATTTTAAGTCAATCTATAGGCTTTGCAATAAAAAAAGATTCAGCAAAATCGGTAAAAGTTCGTGATGCCTGAACAAACAAACAAACAAGCAAACAAACAAACAGACAAACTTACAATTTTATAGTAGTATAGATTATGGCACATTTCTTTGTTGGAGTGGAGGTTTTAGAGCAGCTGTAACAACTAATGTACTATGCGGTTGATTGTAATTAAAATACGCTAACCTAGCATAAGAGGATTTGGAAATGAAACAATTTCAATTGTTTAAAAGGAACCATTATTATTGTGTTATATGTAAGCGGTTGTGTTTAAATGTTATTTTCAACCAAAAAAGAAATTGAATTAGTATCTCTTCATGTTGGTGGTTTACTCTAATCTATGTAATGGTGTCCTCTCGTTGTTCCATCTTCCAGTAATGTTCAATAGGGTCTTCTTGACTAGTGATCTGCATTGTAATGTAAACTTGTCTTTGTGGAAGTAGCGGTTTTAGAGCAAACATCGAAGTAACTAAGTAATATGTAGCCGACAGTAATTAAAATACACTCAATCAAGGGGGATTTGGAAATAAAATTCAATGTTTGTTGCTTGGAAGGAGCCAACATTATTTTCCGGCCATTTACGTAACAATGCAGATGACTAGTCAAGAAGACCCAATCGAACATTGCCGGAAGATAAAACAACGACAGGACATTTCCATTCGATAGATTTCACTTAGGTCAATGAGGACTGGAAAACGGATTTGAAAAAGGTTTCTCGGGATGTCTTAAATGGAATTTAGCATAAGCATCGCGAAGACTTAAACCACCAATATAATGAAATACTAAGTCAGTTTCTCTTTTTATAATACCTTCTCCTCCTATGTTAAGTTAATGCATTTTTATTACTGCCGACTGCATATTACTTTAGTTATTACTACTTCAACAAAGAAAGAATTATTACATTCTAGATACTATTACAAAATTGAAGTTGTTTGTTTGTTTGTTTGTTCGGGCAAGTACTAAACTTCTAACACAAGTATTTTTTGCTAAAAAGCTTATAGTTAGACTTAAAATCTGGTATACATTTTATTTGGCTACATTGAAGGAAACTGTAAATATAGAAAAAATAACTTCTATGATATGGGTAGCACAAAATTACTCTATTGTTTAAGTACTTCTTGGGAAATAACACCACAAGTCATGAAAATTGATGTATATTCCAAACTCTATTGGTTCCACTGCACGCACCAAATACTAGGAATCGAAATTCGGAATAAGCCAGTGTAACATGTTTCGATTAAAAAAAAACAACTAAAATATCAAGAGTAAAGTTAAAGGGTGTTCCATATAAAGGATAGCTGACACATAGAGTGGAGTAGAATTACGTGGGTTTAAAATAATAAACACAAAGTTATGTTAGGTGGCCCATAAGCAGCTGCATATATACAATGTGATTTAAATAAGTCGAATTAGTTATACGAGGTGGTTCAAAAAAGTTATATTCGATGGGCCATAAATACTTGCATATACCAAATGGTTGAAAAATGGGTGAAGCAGAATTATATTTATGCCGGGTGGATAACAACATGCTATGTTGTTTTGGCTCATGATTAGTTGCGGTACACGGTAGATCAGAAAATCTTAAAAAGAAGTGCTAGACTACGCAAAAAATTGCGTACAAAGGAATGACACCTCGAAGAGAGTATTCAATATCTCTGACAGGTAAAGTAACCTGAAGGTTTTATCGTGACATTCTGTCCTAGGAGTTGGGGGAGAACAGCAATTACACGGAACGGCTCCAGATTCGGAACCTCTTTGTGCTGATTCTCTCGAAAATCCTAGATGTCGGTCCTACATCTCGCGTCTTCAAGATTAACGAAATGTATCAAATACATAAAGAGTGTTCGAGAGGACATTCAATTGTGGGAAGCGCAACTGATGAAGGTTCCCTGACCAGAAACAATATATGTTATATATAATATATATGGTCTTGCGTACAAAGGAATGACACCTCGAAGAGAGTATCACTAGTAAACTTGTTAAATTATTTTTGTTTGTTAAGTTGGCAAGGGGAGAGTATCTCTTCCAGATTTTACGAACCATTTATCGAAAAACTATATAGTGTTTCTAGTCAAGAACCTTCATCAGATGCGCTTCCCTTGTCGGAATAATGTTCACTGCTTCACCATCTCTTCTATTTTCAAGCCTTCATTTTGTTGATGGTTCCTCCTCTTAGCCAAAATTTATTGCTTTATAACTTTCATAGGCATTTCTACATTTTGTCTTCATTGAGGTACAGAGGTTTGTTTACAATACTGGTAAGGAGCACTTGGTTTTCTCTTTGGAAAAGACTTTAAGTGCAGGTTAATTCTGAGTGGGCAAGCCTGATGTAACCGTATCCCAATCGAAATCACAGAGAAGGCTTACCCACTACCCATACTTACCTCCTCAAGACTATTTAACTCATAAAATAACCGGACCACTCCACAAGAATGCGCTGCATGGAAAATTTAATACTAGAACATTTACCTAGGCGTGTGTCCTGCAATCCATAAGATCAAATCAATCAGCAAAGCTGGTATTATATGGAAGAATAGAATCCTTAAATAGTAATCATATTTACATCTTGTGATGTAACTAATAGGAAACCAAATTATTTGTTTAGGAGGTACATTCCAAAGTCCTTCCATTCCTATATCACCTAGTTCCTTAAGCGACAAATTGTTATATCCAGTTTGGCTGTTGTTGTAAATTTCAACATTGTGCGGGTTTCTGTGAAAGAATGATTTCGTTTAGAAACTGCAAAATTCATTTTTAATATAGGCATACAGTAAGGAAACTCATGTAAACTCTAGTTATTCATTCACGTGTTCTGTTTTTAATGATTTTAGTAAAGCAGGTAAATTGCCGGTTCCAACAATTCTAAAAGTTTAAAAGAAAGTAACCCAAACTCTCTTCCTACAATAAGTTGAGACGAATAAACTCTCTGCTGAACTTATCAAACATATTGGGATTAAACTGTTGACAGCCTTTTCCTTAAAGCGTTTGAATTCTTTTCAGGAACTGTGTATACGAAAAACCTCTAGCCGGCTACTTGTGGTCAAAATGGGTACAATGTTCTACCGAAGTCGTTTTCTGAAACTAATTATGAGATTTATGATATACACTAGGGAATTTTTTTTCTCTGAAAGATATTTGTGACATATTTTTCAATGTCTAAGTACTTCTTGGGAAATAACACCACAGTTTAAAGAAAATTGCTGTATATTATAAACGTTTCGGGGTCTAGGTCAGACCCCGTTGTCAATGGTTAAGAAACTTGGATAAAAAAGGCACAATTCTACGATGCAAAATTGTCAAATATTTTAATTTACAAACACCTACTATAATTAACTAAGAAGTAAAAATGTGTTAACAAATTTTTTTTGTATTACGCCGTGTACCTTCTTCAAGAAAAACCATTCAAACACCTGTGGAATTTTTCTGACAAAATGGTATTAAAATAAAGCTAAGTTCCCTACACTAATAGTCTATATTTGAAAAACTCTCAATTAAAAATTAAAATATTGATCATTCATTCATTCAATTAAGGGGATTTCTTTCCCTTTCTATGGGATATTTATGCACATATGTAATAATAATGGCGTAATATACTGGAAGTTGGTAGAGCTATTGTTTAGGTAGCAGTGCGCCTATCTAGTTGGTACTTGAGTTACATAAATGTTGACGGCATCATTAGGTAGCCGGTTTGGTCCCAGCTATATTGTTACGAGAATTCATCCGACAGCTGGTGCAATCGGCCGTCAACCAATTCGTGGAAGGGACATTATTCCGATAAATTCTGGGAACCCAAAATGTTTCTCTCTCAGCAGGCGGACCGCTGCCGTTACTGGGAATTCAATTAAAGCTTCCAGAACATGAAAGAGTTTCCCGATGTTTCGTGGACGTATCAGACAATCCCAAGATAAATATATAAATAAGAAACAGCTGGCGATAGGAGGCATTCAGTTTTCGATGGTCGTGTTTTTAAATAATTCCAAGAACTGAACTGAACCCGTGTGTGAAAATAAAAACATTACAGTGGTGACAGGTGTGTGGGGTATTTGTGGAACTTTAAAAGTGAAAAATAAATAGACGGACAATGTTTAAAACAGTGAATTTGGACCAATTGAAAGTGACGGACTTAAAAAAAGTACTTGAGGAAAGGGATTTAGAAATTAGTGGGAAGAAAAGCGAATTAATACAACGGTTACGAGATGCTCTAATAAATGAAGGTAACGATCCCGATACTTATTTGTTTGAAGTTTCTGGCAATGGTGACATGAGTATGCTATTAAAGCAAATTGGGAATTTAAAAGAAACATTACAAGACAATTCTAAGTCCTTAGAAGATAAGCTACAAATGTTACAAGACGATAAATTGCTGGAAAATTATGTAAACTTGAAAGAGGCGTTAGAAGATAAATTAGCAGAAAATTTTAAAACCCTGGTAGACAAATTAATAGAAAATGCTAAATCACTAGAAGAAAATTTGAAAAGCATGGTACAGCAAAATTCAGCAATGCTGGAAGAGAAAATAACCGAGAATGAGGCTCAAATGGAGGAGCTAAAGCAAACAATAATCGAAGAGTCAGTCAAAAATGAAACGCGGGTAGAAGAGCTAAAGCAGACAATAGTCGAAAATGAAACGCGGATAGAAGACCTACAACAGATAATAGAGGGTGGGATCAGCAAAATAAGAGAAAAGGTAGTCAGAATACAAAGGGGAGAGACTCCACCAAAGACCGAAAGCAGAAACAGTCCAGAAGTAGTGGATTCGAAAATTGGCCTCGAAGGAGCAAGACACAAAATGAAACCTCCACAATTTGATGGAAAATCGTCATGGACTAACTATAGGCGCCAATTCGAGGCTGCAGCAAAGTTAAACGGATGGTCAGCAGAGGAAAAGCAATAGCATTAACGCTCGCCCTAAGAGGGGATGCTACAGATATTTTGCAAATATTGAATACCTCGGAGCAAGAAGGCTACGAACAACTGGTTAAACACTTAGAGCTGAGGTATGGACAAACCCATTTGGAGCACGTGTACCACTCCCAACTAAAAAATCGCCATCTGAAATCTAATGAAACGTTACAAGAGTTTGAAGCCGATATTGCCCGTCTGGTTCTCCTTGCCTATCCAGCCACACCGGAAAATGTGATAGAAAGGTTAGCAGTACAAGCGTTTTTGGATAGACTTAGGGACAACGAAGCCAGGCAAGCATTGACGTTAGCTCGACCGACTCAATTAGTGGATGCACTGGCTCGAGCTCTGGAATTCGAGGCAGCGAAAAATATCTGCAGAGGTCAAACCAGAGTCCGAATCGTTGACGGAGAATCCGAAGATGGCGGAAACGATGAAGCCTCTGTAAGAAAGATAATAGAGAAAGTCCATAGCGAGAAAAGACTAGTAGGATGTCGGAAGTGTCATAACGTAGGACATGTCCAGAGTCGTTACAGGGAGAGTAACGGAGTCCAGACTTCCTCGCTGGGGCAACTAAAGAAGGCCTATGTAAAGGGACCATCGTCGACCTGTAGCAAGCAAGTGTCAACTACCAATGCATATGTCGCTTCGCTACGCAACTACGTTAACAGTGTCTTCGTAGATGGCCTTATTAATAGCAGGCAATTTGTAATACTGCTAAATACTGGTGCGACGAAAACAGCGAAAGTCCATGGTGAGATAGAGGTTGAAATGGTCTTGGGAAATACAGCATTCCTACATCGAGCATTAGTGGCAGACATCGAAGACGAAGTATTCATTGTAATGGATGTCATGAGCTCCAAGGGATTCCAGTTAAACTTCAAAGATGGAATTCTGCGAGTGAATGACGAAGAAGTGGTGCTTCATGGAAAAGATGACATAATTATTTTTATGTTTCTTTGGGGAATAACACCACAATAGAAATAAAACTACGTATATTGCAGGAATACCAAACGTTTCAAAGTCTATTCTGACTTCGTTGTCAATGGCTTTATATTTATTGATGTAGATTGCAAAATTTTCATTTGAATGGAATTGAGGAATGTGATGATGGAAAAGAATCTGATGAAATTGGCGGTCCCAAAGATAGCCTGCGGGTTGGATGGACTGAATTGGAGGGTGGTGAGAAGTATGATGGAAACAATCTTTCGATTCAGTGGCATCGACATCCTGGTATGCTGTCTCAATATTCGCAGCCCAGATTCGAAGACCGTTGACTGTTATTTCCACCAAACTTCCCGATGTCGAAATGGAGAGTCCTGCAAATATCCTCACACCAGGAAGGATTCTAGGACATTCCGGGATGAAATAGTCTTAAGGAGAGGGCAACGTTACGAGAATTCATCAGACAGCTGGTGCAATCAGCCATCAACCAATTCGTGGAAGGGACATTATTCCGATAAATTATGGGAACCCGAAATGTTTGTCTTTCAACAGGCGGACCGCTGCCATTACTGGGAATTCTCTTAAAGCTTTCAGAACACATGAAAGAACTTTCTCGATGGTTCGCTGACTTGTCAGAATAATTCTGAGAGAAATATATAAATACGGACAGCGATGTATTCATTCCGAATTCGACGGTCGTATAGTTTAGTAGAGATAAATTGTAAATAGTTCTGTGAATATAAATTGTGTTAAAGTAGTGGAAATAAATTAGAGTGAGTTGGACTGTGTTTTTATATAATTCCAAGAACTGAACTGAACCCGTGAGTGAAAATAAAATCGTTAGAATATGTACTCACGAGGTTAGTTACTACGAACCTTCTACAAGTTGGTACAATATTCTTAACTTAAGCTGCAGAATTCTTTTTGCTAGAGGCGGTTGTTTTTTTGGTCATCTCAGATATTTGGAGATGCTGAATCAGACAATTGACGATCAATGTCAATGATGGATTCGTTCCTTTGTATGACATGAAAGTATGTGGAATCTAGAATCAAGTCACGAAATAAGAATCTTATCTGACGTCAGAAATCAAATAATACATATTGTCAAATATTTTAATTGGTCAAATATTTTAATTAACATCTTAGAATTGTGTCTTTTTTATCCAACTTTCTTAAGCATTGACTACGGTGTCTGGCCTAGACCCCGAAATGCTTGGACTATACAGCAATTTTCTTAACTGTGGTGTTATTTCCCAAGAAGTTACTTAGACATTGAAAAATATGCCACAGATATCATTCAGGAAACAACTAGAATGATAGTGGTCCATAGGCAGCCGTATATACAAGATGGTTGGAATATAGGGTGGAGTGGACGTTTGGTGGTATAAAAATGTTGGAAAAAATATGTTATTAATATTATATAGGGTTATTAAAAAACTGTTAAATGATGCGGACATAAAGAAATCATATACAGGATGGTTAAAATATATGCTGGAGTTGCATAAAATGTGGAGAGGAATTAATGTTACACAGGGCGATAATATAAATGTTAAAAATGAAATAATTTATGGGGTAGCCCACAAGGAGTTATATACGATGGTTGAAATATAGGACGGATTTGACTTCGTAATATGGGAATATAATTTACAGAAGGCAACTAACAAATGAATGCTTGTCCGTGGGCAGTCGTATGTACAGGATGGTTGGTACATAGAATGGAGTGGAATTATCTATAGTTATACACGGTTGTCAAAAACAGTTGAAAAAAGATGACATGGCGTGGTCCATAAGGCATAAATATATTTTGGGCTTATTATGTCAACGCTTAGTAGTACATTTTGTTCGTAAACATTTACCTGTCAATTTAAATGAAAATGTATCATTGTGTAATGTTGGGACTTTTGATGTTACCTTGTCCTGTCTGTTAAGGTTATACATACAAAATAAAAAATAAAGTTTAAAAAAAAAACTAAAAAGTTGAAAATAAAACATTTAAAAAATATATAACCGACTTCCAGCTATAACTAAAAACCTGAAAATAATTATAAAAAAAATACAACTCTGTCATTTAAATAACACATTCAATGTTGTTAGGTACTTACCCAGAAAGTAAAAAAATGTAAATTTAAAAGGTGCTCATTCTGTACAAATTAATTACCTACAAATCTAGTATATTTTTGAAGTCGGTGCCAAGCAACAAATAAGTTTGATGAAGTACTAGATAAGTACGCAATGCAGGATTTTAGATTTGCTTGGCACCGACTTCAAAAATATTCTAGATTGATAAGTAATTAATTTGTACAAAATGTTTACATTTTTTACTTTCTGGGTAGTTACCTAACAACATTGAATGTATTATTTATATGCTAGGGTTGTATTTTGTTATAATTATTTTCTGCTCATTAGTTATAGGTGAATGTCGGTTATATATTTTTTAAATGTTTTATTTTAAACACACCGACAAATTACTGCATCATACCAAGTTATTACAAATTTCTTCACAAAATTCATAACTCAGACAATTTGGTTGTTTTTTTCAAAAAACACCGAATCATGTCTGTTACGACGATAACAAAATTAATAACTTTTTCATACTGACTCACGTAACAACTTCCCTCTATACAAAAAATTCATGCAATGCATCAAGTTTTCATAAATAAGATCAAAAATGAATATAATTTCAAAAAATTCAAAAAATGAATAAAAAATACATTATAAAAATATCAAAGTATAAATTGTATAAAAATCATTAATATGTAAGCTACTAAAATACAATAATATATGTGAGACTAATATCAAAAATAAATGAGTTCATATAAGTAGAACATAAAATTGTTCAAATGTTAGAAATAAAATAAATAAATAAAAAAATAATTAAAGTTTACAATTTTTGGTTATACATACACATTTTTATGAAAGGTCTTTGAGTTCGATTTCCGGGGATTCCTCTTCTGTCTGTTCGCCAAGGTGGATGCTGCTTCTCCTCCTAGGGATGAAACGTCTCATACGTCTTTGAAAGACGCTAGGAACCATTGGTGGTACAGGTGGATCATCTGGTCCTTGTATAGAGATTAGATGACTTCTGCATCTTCTTCTGCACTTGCAGAATATGTAAAGGCAAATTAGAGCAATGATTATTGTAATGGTAAATATAGTATACCATGATAATTTTCTGGTTACCAAGGGTTGATTAATAATATCATCTAATTGATCGGCATATTGGGACAACTTGTGTTGAGCAATACTTAGATCATCTGTATTCAATTTGCTTAATTTCAATGGTTTCAAGTCTGGAAGGTTGACTTATGCACTAAATGTTCACAGCAGCTGAATGATATATTTACTGGATGATTTCGATAAGTTATGTTTTGATATGTATCCATTAACTGTTTGGCTTGGACTCGGGTGGTTCCGATAAATGCACTACATTTTGGTTGTAGCTTTAAAATAGTATTAACGTATACTATTTTTATAATAACTTTCTTCCTTCACATCAAACGGTGATTGGTAGAGGATTTGATACACTTATTAGCCAATGATTTGGAGCAATTGATTGTATATTATACTCCTTTGCATAAATTAATATTGTCTGACAAGTTTTTGGTAAATAATTGGTTTGCTTGAAAAACTGGGCTTCACAATTTGCGTCACTGTCGATTGGATACGGTAATATGTCTGGACAAATTTTTTCTTCTGTCTATAGACTTGCAATTGTCCATGTTATCAAGAGTTACATAAAGTAGAGAGTCATCGTCTCTAGCAATATATTTATGACCAATCTGAAGCATATGATGTAGACCTGTACGATTATCAAAAATAGGAATTGGATATAATTGGTAAAGGATGTAATTTTCAGGATCTACCAAAGGTATTTTTAATACGAAGACGATTTTTGAATCAATTTGAAATGCTTCTAATTCAATTATTTCAACGTGCTTTGCTACAGTTGAAGTATAAACTGGTATAGGTAACTCATTTTTATACAGTGATTCAGATATCTTTTGTATTGAATTTAATAGATCATTGGGTGAAATAATCGAACTGTGTAAAATTTTAAGTCTGGCAAATGAAATGGAATTTAAAATGTCATCAAGAGTTTCTTCAATAAAAACATAATTTGTTATCAATGATTCGCAAATTTCTAGTACTTTTATTTGCGCTTGATAAAAGGCTAAATCATCTGAACGGTTAAAAATTGCGTTTTGAATTTCTTGAAGATCTTTATTAAATGTGGACTCAATTTGTAACTTTTGTATTGTACTATTAAAATTCTTAATTACTGACGTAGTCACTGAAATCTGATTCTTTAATAAATTTTCTATCTGGTGTTCATCTCACGTTATGCGATCAATAGAGTAGTATTACGCATCAGATGAGTCTAAATTTCCTGATATAGCTTTCCATATCGTACCTAAACCGTTAATAATGCCACGTTTGCGCCTGTTTGAACTTGAACCAATATAACTTTTAGTATCAGCAAATATTTCCTTATATTTCTCATCAACATTGTTGGCATTTTGATTAAAAGACTAAATGCAATCATAGGATTATTATTTTCTTTAAGTGAGTCTAGCAAAATGATCTAAAATTTCAATGTTGTTTGAAATCGCTTGTTTAATATGATTGAGTTCTTTGTATGCTAAAAGTGTTTTTCATTTTATATTTTTAAATTACTTTCCTCTTGAAAGTAAATACCGATTGTATTATTTATTGGTGATATTTGATTTTGGCATCTTGAAATGGTGATTGTCCTACAGAGGATTAAAATTCTGAAAAGAAGAAATTTCTAATCATAATAGGGTTTAAGCCTATCGAAATTTACTTTAGTAGTTTGATTAGTACTTGGATTAAATAATTTTCCTGAGTTTTGATAGAGTTCTTTAATTTCATAAGGGCCATTGAACTTATTTTCTGATTTATTTTTAATTTGAGACTATTTGAGGTATACTTTATCCCCTATATTAAATTCAGTTTGTTTTTGGGATATATTCTTATCAAACCGAATTTTTGATTTTTCTTTTTGATTATTTATCTTTGTTCTTGCTATTTTATAATAGTGTTCTATACGATTATTTAAATCTCTAATATATTTAAAAATGAGATTTTTCTGATTGTATAACGTTTCAGGGGGTCTACTTGACCCGAATACTAGTTCATATGGGCTAAATCCATGGGTGTAACCTTTTGTATTGTTATAGCAAATGACAGCGTAGGGTAAAACATTAAAAGGATGTTCTTCGGGATGTTCGTCTGTATGGGAACGAATCATTTCAGAAAGTGTGGCATGAAAACGTTCGATTGAACCATTGGATTCTGGATGATTCACACTTGAAAAAGTTAATTTAAAATCATAGAGTTCTGAAAGGTATTTCATTAAAGTATTGTTGAATTCGCGGCCATAATCGCAATGTATGCGCAATGGTGTGCATAATGTTGAAAATAAATTAATAAGATGTTAACAACTGAGGAAACTTTCTTATCATTTAAGGGATATGCTTAAGTGAATTTTGTTAGTTCCTCCCGTATTGTTAGTGCGAAATTTTTGTCAGGATATTCAAATATGTCTATATTGCTTCGCTCAAAGGGAGTCTTTGGTGTTTCTGTTACTACGAAGGCTGTGCTTAAATTCTTTCTGCAAAATTTTACTTTTAGGCAGATTTCGCATGATGTTATAAAATTTTCAATATTTTTAATTATTCCCGGCCAATTATATTTTTCTCTAACGCGTCTCAGGGTTTCATTTATACCTCTGTGTAAATTATTTTCTCCACAATGATATTGTTCAATGATTATTGGAATCTGATCTTCAGTTGGAGTTGTTATAATATTCTGACAATTTTTATTTTAATATCTTTGTCAGCAAATATAAAAGATAAAAATTCAAGAGTTGGTAATTTATTTATTTATTTATAATTTACGGGGTAAAACCCCATTTACATTACATACAATTATACAGCAAAGTATAAGAATACGAAGAAACGGTACAAAAATAATTAACAAACTAAAATAAAACAACACTTAAGTGATTAAGAAGAATGAAATATAACTTTTGAGTTAATACTAACATTAGCAACATTACAATTATATAAATCAAGCCACGAACAGTTATTATTCATAAGTTCCGATATTCTTTTCATCGGCGATAACAAGTGATATTCAGAATCATAGAAATAAACCAACAAGTCAATACAATCTATTTAGTTGTTAATAATTTTAAAACCAAAAACAATATCACTTCTTGTCAATGATGAGTACATATCAGGAATTTTAAGTGTTTGTACAATGTTAAAATAGTTGTGGTTTGTAAAGTGCATAGGCTGACATTTGAAAGAAAATTACGAAGAAAGGATATACGAGGTCTCTCAAGTGATTTAATTTGGTAATCCCAATGGGGTCTCCAACTGACTGAACAATAAGGTAGAATAGGATATACAAACGCGTAGTACAAATATCTGAAAGTTTCAAATACTTGAAAATCTCTTGATGAAGTTGACTTGTTTAGTGGCTTTTGATTCGACATAATCCAAGTGGAATTGAAATTTTAAATTGGAGTCGATATATACCCCGAGATCCTTAATTACGCCTACCTTTCCAAGATTAGCTCCATTTAAATTATACGTAAACATATTAGGGGAGTCTTTACCAAAAGTAATGACAAAGCATTTTACTGGGTTACATGTAAAACCGTTAAAAGAACACCAATTTAGAAGCGAGTCCAGATCACTTTGTAGGGAAATTCTGTCTTGAATTGACTTAATGCTTTTATATAGTTTCGCATCGTCAGCAAATAAAGAAATTTGAGAATTATTGAGCTCTTGATTTAAATCATTTATAAAAAGTATGAATAGAAGGGGACCAAGATCTTAACAATTTGACTTCTATTTGTTAAAAAAGATTCAAGCCAATGTAGTAATGGTCCATGAAAACCATAGGCCGAAAGTTTCCCAACAAGGAGACCGAAATTAACGACATCGAAAGCTCTTTGAAAATCTGTATAAATAGAGTCCATAATAAAATTTTTACTGTTTGCATGATTTATATATTCTATGTAGGTAAGACCTGGAAGGATAGAAACCAGGTTGCATAGGCCTAATAAATTTGAATATAAATGAAGATATTTTATCGTATACTAATTTATCAATAAGCTTGCCAAAAACACAATATTTTTGTAATAGGTCTATAGTTATACACATTAGATCTGTCCCCATTTTTAAATAAGGATGTGACAAAACTAGTTCTTCAGGAATTTGGAAAAGATCCTATAGAAATAGACCAGTTAAATAATTTAGTTAAATAAGGAGCAAAAACATTTATACAGCCCTTTACCAATCGAGGGTGTATACCATCAGGACCTGGGGAAGAGTTACCATCAAGGTCAGTTATGGCTTTTATAATGTCAGATTCCAAGAACACCAATTTGCTAAGACAATCTAAAAAATCAAATTTAACCAACGTCGATGATAAATCAAGATTATTACATACACTACTAATTTTTTTTGCATCGTCCAGATGCATAATTCCAGGGAGATCCCTATTACGACAGATTGAATTCACATAGTTAAAAAAGTTCTTGGAATTATCAGATAGTGATTCTTCTACCACCATGTTAAAAATAGTTTCGTCACGTAAAATCAATTTATTACATAGAGCTCTTTCAGTTCTGAATAAATTATAGTAAAAAGAGGAATTATACATTTTAAAATGCTTATGACATTTTTTCAAACATGAAACTGTCGGGTATGCAATTCAATATCAGATCCTTCACAATCTAATAAATTCAAAAATGATGACTCCAGAATCAGTTTACCAATAGCATCGTAATTGGCATTCTTAAAATCGAAGACATTCAGTAGATTGCAGTTTAGGGCAACTACTGTATGGTAGGTCTATATCCAGAGCAGAATGATGCTCATCACAGTCAAAAATTGATTCAAGTGTTGCAACAACAGAGATCATCGAAATATTAGAGAAAACTAGATCAAGAGTATTATTGCTAGTATTTTTAAGATTATTAAATTGAGTGAGGCAATAGTTGGAGCAGAAATTGGAGTAAAGTGATGCTGCATTGCGTACTTCAATATTTCCGTGAAATCCACGCACAACTGATGAGTTGCCAGATTTGACCCAATCATAACCTGGGATATTAAAGTCACCTAAAATTAAAATTTTGTCAACAGCGTAACTGTCAACAAAATTAACCAATGAATTAGTAATACAGTTACTAAACTCATAGTGATGATCAGATGAAATAAAAGGAGATATGGGTGGTATATATCCTAAGACAACTATAAAATAACCCGCGGGCAGACATAATTTGACACATAAACATTCAAAGGATGTATCAGTAAGAGGAATAACAAAAAAGGGATGTTTTTACTTATAGCTAATAAAACTCCACCTCCTTTTCTCTTCCTTCTGGTAAGTGCTGATCTGTCACATATCAAAATATTATAAGAACTAAAACCAAGCTCTTCACTTGATATAGAATCGTCCAAGTTTGTCTCACACAATGCAATAATGTCATAATATTGAAAACACTGCAAACGCAAACGAAGATCCGAAATCCTTCCTCTAATGCTTGTGATGTTTTTATATAGAATCTTGATCGATGCAGCACTAACGTTTTCCTATTCATTGTTACCAAACTTCCTAATCACAATGGAAGGAACACGGTCATGATAGGCAATGCAAAGGTCCTGTTCGCCATTTTCAGTTCTGAATTTTATTTCCGCTATGAGTGTTTTGAGATGACCCTGTTGTCTTTTGGTTAGATCCCCTTTTATGTTCAATTTACCATCAGCAAGTATTTTTTTGTTATGAAAAATCCAACTAGTATGGTCAGCTGAATGAAACATGACCTTGAGTGGTCTAGTTTTATTCTTAAAGAACTGTTTAACAAGACTCTGCGTTTTGATGCTGTTTAAATCAAATGGTAAATCAGTGTTAGATTCTTCAAAAACCTTCTGCGTGTTTATTAGGTCAGTTTTGTGAGCATCAATAGAATCCACAAAATCATAGATAATTAAGTTTTTTTCACGTTTCATAATGTTTCTTACCTCCGTAGCTACAGAAAGTTCTACGCTTTCCGACTTGTTTTCCAAAGCATCATACGATTTTCAAGTGTGTCGAGTCTATCTTTAATGAAAAAAATTGCTGTTGATAATTCGCCAATCATACTTGTCATTAGTTCGAGTGGGGCATCAATACTAGCTTGTTGTTTTTCAAAACGAGCATCGATAAGATCCCATAATGTTTTGATAGAGGGATCCAGGTTATCAGCTTTATTTTCGGAAACAGGAGGGTTGGACGGTAGATTGAATAAGGATGAACCATTCATATTGTTTTGAGAAGACTGATGTGAATGTTTAGTGAAATTGCTGTTCTGGTTGTTGCAACAGTAACCGTAGGTCCCATTGGATCTCCTATTAGCTTTCGTGCTGCACTTATTGTGATAAAATGCATTACAGTTCGAACACTGGCCATTATGGTTGTGGTTAAAGAGCAGCCTTGAACAGCAAGTATTTAAATTGTAATATCGATTATGCTTGTACTACTTCAAAATCTTTATAACTAAAATCAAATTTGATAAAATTTTCATTTTCACATCCAGTCATCAGATAAACTGAAGGCCGCCCCTGAACAATATATTTACTCTCGACGTACAGGTTTTTCTTCTTAAACTTTTTATTACTTACTAGCGGACCCGACAGACGTTGTCCTGTCCCACATCTCAAATGTAAACTTTTAAAAATTAGCTGTAACAATATAATCTGAAAGCCATCTATCAGAAGTAAATGAAACTAAAGCACACTCTTGAATATTTGACACAGCGACTACAGCGCAGTCTGCCGGATGCTATGTCAGTTGTGCTAACATCAACAACAATTTTTAAATAAATAATTTAACTAAAAAAACAATATCTAGTTGACCGTATTGTGAGTCTAAACCATCCTCAAACCCCCTGGAATACACACAAAAAATTTCATTAAAATCGGTACAGCCGTTTAGGAGGAGTTCAATGACTAAGACACGTACAGAAGATTTATATACTATATAAAGCTTTGTAGCGAAAATAGTACCACTGGATAAGTATTTCATAAAGAATAAATATACTACTCACAGTATTCAAGATTATGTTACCCCACACTAGTAGGTAGAAACGATATTAAAAGTTGGTCGTATTCTTATAATAAACCAATTACGATCTTTAATTAAAAAAACGCACTATGACTGGAGAACGAAATTCATTTATGATTTTGTGATGGATGTAGTTCTCCGAGTTTGTTTTGACAAAAGAAAGTTAGGCAAATGAAATGGAATTTAAAATGTCATCAAGAGTTTCTTCAATAAAAACATAATTTGTTATCAATGATTCGCAAATTTCTAGTACTTTTATTTGCGCTTGATAAAAGGCTAAATCATCTGAACGGTTAAAAATTGCGTTTTGAATTTCTTGAAGATCTTTATTAAATGTGGACTCAATTTGTAACTTTTGTATTGTACTATTAAAATTCTTAATTACTGACGTAGTCACTGAAATCTGATTCTTTAATAAATTTTCTATCTGGTGTTCATCTCACGTTATGCGATCAATAGAGTAGTATTACGCATCAGATGAGTCTAAATTTCCTGATATAGCTTTCCATATCGTACCTAAACCGTTAATAATGCCACGTTTGCGCCTGTTTGAACTTGAACCAATATAACTTTTAGTATCAGCAAATATTTCCTTATATTTCTCATCAACATTGTTGGCATTTTGATTTAAAAGACTAAATGCAATCATAGGATTATTATTTTCTTTAAGTGAGTCTAGCAAAATGATCTAAAATTTCAATGTTGTTTGAAATCGCTTGTTTAATATGATTGAGTTCTTTGTATGCTAAAAGTGTTTTTCATTTTATATTTTTAAATTACTTTCCTCTTGAAAGTAAATACCGATTGTATTATTTATTGGTGATATTTGATTTTGGCATCTTGAAATGGTGATTGTCCTACAGAGGATTAAAATTCTGAAAAGAAGAAATTTCTAATCATAATAGGGTTTAAGCCTATCGAAATTTACTTTAGTAGTTTGATTAGTACTTGGATTAAATAATTTTCCTGAGTTTTGATAGAGTTCTTTAATTTCATAAGGGCCATTGAACTTATTTTCTGATTTATTTTTAATTTGAGACTATTTGAGGTATACTTTATCCCCTATATTAAATTCAGTTTGTTTTTGGGATATATTCTTATCAAACCGAATTTTTGATTTTTCTTTTTGATTATTTATCTTTGTTCTTGCTATTTTATAATAGTGTTCTATACGATTATTTAAATCTCTAATATATTTAAAAATGAGATTTTTCTGATTGTATAACGTTTCAGGGGGTCTACTTGACCCGAATACTAGTTCATATGGGCTAAATCCATGGGTGTAACCTTTTGTATTGTTATAGCAAATGACAGCGTAGGGTAAAACATTAAAAGGATGTTCTTCGGGATGTTCGTCTGTATGGGAACGAATCATTTCAGAAAGTGTGGCATGAAAACGTTCGATTGAACCATTGGATTCTGGATGATTCACACTTGAAAAAGTTAATTTAAAATCATAGAGTTCTGAAAGGTATTTCATTAAAGTATTGTTGAATTCGCGGCCATAATCGCAATGTATGCGCAATGGTGTGCATAATGTTGAAAATAAATTAATAAGATGTTAACAACTGAGGAAACTTTCTTATCATTTAAGGGATATGCTTAAGTGAATTTTGTTAGTTCCTCCCGTATTGTTAGTGCGAAATTTTTGTCAGGATATTCAAATATGTCTATATTGCTTCGCTCAAAGGGAGTCTTTGGTGTTTCTGTTACTACGAAGGCTGTGCTTAAATTCTTTCTGCAAAATTTTACTTTTAGGCAGATTTCGCATGATGTTATAAAATTTTCAATATTTTTAATTATTCCCGGCCAATTATATTTTTCTCTAACGCGTCTCAGGGTTTCATTTATACCTCTGTGTAAATTATTTTCTCCACAATGATATTGTTCAATGATTATTGGAATCTGATCTTCAGTTGGAGTTGTTATAATATTCTGACAATTTTTTATTTTAATATCTTTGTCAGCAAATATAAAAGATAAAAATTCAAGAGTTGGTAATTTATTTATTTATTTATAATTTACGGGGTAAAACCCCATTTACATTACATACAATTATACAGCAAAGTATAAGAATACGAAGAAACGGTACAAAAATAATTAACAAACTAAAATAAAACAACACTTAAGTGATTAAGAAGAATGAAATATAACTTTTGAGTTAATACTAACATTAGCAACATTACAATTATATAAATCAAGCCACGAACAGTTATTATTCATAAGTTCCGATATTCTTTTCATCGGCGATAACAAGTGATATTCAGAATCATAGAAATAAACCAACAAGTCAATACAATCTATTTAGTTGTTAATAATTTTAAAACCAAAAACAATATCACTTCTTGTCAATGATGAGTACATATCAGGAATTTTAAGTGTTTGTACAATGTTAAAATAGTTGTGGTTTGTAAAGTGCATAGGCTGACATTTGAAAGAAAAATTACGAAGAAAGGATATACGAGGTCTCTCAAGTGATTTAATTTGGTAATCCCAATGGGGTCTCCAACTGACTGAACAATAAGGTAGAATAGGATATACAAACGCGTAGTACAAATATCTGAAAGTTTCAAATACTTGAAAATCTCTTGATGAAGTTGACTTGTTTAGTGGCTTTTGATTCGACATAATCCAAGTGGAATTGAAATTTTAAATTGGAGTCGATATATACCCCGAGATCCTTAATTACGCCTACCTTTCCAAGATTAGCTCCATTTAAATTATACGTAAACATATTAGGGGAGTCTTTACCAAAAGTAATGACAAAGCATTTTACTGGGTTACATGTAAAACCGTTAAAAGAACACCAATTTAGAAGCGAGTCCAGATCACTTTGTAGGGAAATTCTGTCTTGAATTGACTTAATGCTTTTATATAGTTTCGCATCGTCAGCAAATAAAGAAATTTGAGAATTATTGAGCTCTTGATTTAAATCATTTATAAAAAGTATGAATAGAAGGGGACCAAGATCTTAACAATTTGACTTCTATTTGTTAAAAAAGATTCAAGCCAATGTAGTAATGGTCCATGAAAACCATAGGCCGAAAGTTTCCCAACAAGGAGACCGAAATTAACGACATCGAAAGCTCTTTGAAAATCTGTATAAATAGAGTCCATAATAAAATTTTTACTGTTTGCATGATTTATATATTCTATGTAGGTAAGACCTGGAAGGATAGAAACCAGGTTGCATAGGCCTAATAAATTTGAATATAAATGAAGATATTTTATCGTATACTAATTTATCAATAAGCTTGCCAAAAACACAATATTTTTGTAATAGGTCTATAGTTATACACATTAGATCTGTCCCCATTTTTAAATAAGGATGTGACAAAACTAGTTCTTCAGGAATTTGGAAAAGATCCTATAGAAATAGACCAGTTAAATAATTTAGTTAAATAAGGAGCAAAAACATTTATACAGCCCTTTACCAATCGAGGGTGTATACCATCAGGACCTGGGGAAGAGTTACCATCAAGGTCAGTTATGGCTTTTATAATGTCAGATTCCAAGAACACCAATTTGCTAAGACAATCTAAAAAATCAAATTTAACCAACGTCGATGATAAATCAAGATTATTACATACACTACTAATTTTTTTTGCATCGTCCAGATGCATAATTCCAGGGAGATCCCTATTACGACAGATTGAATTCACATAGTTAAAAAAGTTCTTGGAATTATCAGATAGTGATTCTTCTACCACCATGTTAAAAATAGTTTCGTCACGTAAAATCAATTTATTACATAGAGCTCTTTCAGTTCTGAATAAATTATAGTAAAAAGAGGAATTATACATTTTAAAATGCTTATGACATTTTTTCAAACATGAAACTGTCGGGTATGCAATTCAATATCAGATCCTTCACAATCTAATAAATTCAAAAATGATGACTCCAGAATCAGTTTACCAATAGCATCGTAATTGGCATTCTTAAAATCGAAGACATTCAGTAGATTGCAGTTTAGGGCAACTACTGTATGGTAGGTCTATATCCAGAGCAGAATGATGCTCATCACAGTCAAAAATTGATTCAAGTGTTGCAACAACAGAGATCATCGAAATATTAGAGAAAACTAGATCAAGAGTATTATTGCTAGTATTTTTAAGATTATTAAATTGAGTGAGGCAATAGTTGGAGCAGAAATTGGAGTAAAGTGATGCTGCATTGCGTACTTCAATATTTCCGTGAAATCCACGCACAACTGATGAGTTGCCAGATTTGACCCAATCATAACCTGGGATATTAAAGTCACCTAAAATTAAAATTTTGTCAACAGCGTAACTGTCAACAAAATTAACCAATGAATTAGTAATACAGTTACTAAACTCATAGTGATGATCAGATGAAATAAAAGGAGATATGGGTGGTATATATCCTAAGACAACTATAAAATAACCCGCGGGCAGACATAATTTGACACATAAACATTCAAAGGATGTATCAGTAAGAGGAATAACAAAAAAGGGATGTTTTTACTTATAGCTAATAAAACTCCACCTCCTTTTCTCTTCCTTCTGGTAAGTGCTGATCTGTCACATATCAAAATATTATAAGAACTAAAACCAAGCTCTTCACTTGATATAGAATCGTCCAAGTTTGTCTCACACAATGCAATAATGTCATAATATTGAAAACACTGCAAACGCAAACGAAGATCCGAAATCCTTCCTCTAATGCTTGTGATGTTTTTATATAGAATCTTGATCGATGCAGCACTAACGTTTTCCTATTCATTGTTACCAAACTTCCTAATCACAATGGAAGGAACACGGTCATGATAGGCAATGCAAAGGTCCTGTTCGCCATTTTCAGTTCTGAATTTTATTTCCGCTATGAGTGTTTTGAGATGACCCTGTTGTCTTTTGGTTAGATCCCCTTTTATGTTCAATTTACCATCAGCAAGTATTTTTTTGTTATGAAAAATCCAACTAGTATGGTCAGCTGAATGAAACATGACCTTGAGTGGTCTAGTTTTATTCTTAAAGAACTGTTTAACAAGACTCTGCGTTTTGATGCTGTTTAAATCAAATGGTAAATCAGTGTTAGATTCTTCAAAAACCTTCTGCGTGTTTATTAGGTCAGTTTTGTGAGCATCAATAGAATCCACAAAATCATAGATAATTAAGTTTTTTTCACGTTTCATAATGTTTCTTACCTCCGTAGCTACAGAAAGTTCTACGCTTTCCGACTTGTTTTCCAAAGCATCATACGATTTTCAAGTGTGTCGAGTCTATCTTTAATGAAAAAAATTGCTGTTGATAATTCGCCAATCATACTTGTCATTAGTTCGAGTGGGGCATCAATACTAGCTTGTTGTTTTTCAAAACGAGCATCGATAAGATCCCATAATGTTTTGATAGAGGGATCCAGGTTATCAGCTTTATTTTCGGAAACAGGAGGGTTGGACGGTAGATTGAATAAGGATGAACCATTCATATTGTTTTGAGAAGACTGATGTGAATGTTTAGTGAAATTGCTGTTCTGGTTGTTGCAACAGTAACCGTAGGTCCCATTGGATCTCCTATTAGCTTTCGTGCTGCACTTATTGTGATAAAATGCATTACAGTTCGAACACTGGCCATTATGGTTGTGGTTAAAGAGCAGCCTTGAACAGCAAGTATTTAAATTGTAATATCGATTATGCTTGTACTACTTCAAAATCTTTATAACTAAAATCAAATTTTGATAAAATTTTCATTTTCACATCCAGTCATCAGATAAACTGAAGGCCGCCCCTGAACAATATATTTACTCTCGACGTACAGGTTTTTCTTCTTAAACTTTTTATTACTTACTAGCGGACCCGACAGACGTTGTCCTGTCCCACATCTCAAATGTAAACTTTTAAAAATTAGCTGTAACAATATAATCTGAAAGCCATCTATCAGAAGTAAATGAAACTAAAGCACACTCTTGAATATTTGACACAGCGACTACAGCGCAGTCTGCCGGATGCTATGTCAGTTGTGCTAACATCAACAACAATTTTTAAATAAATAATTTAACTAAAAAAACAATATCTAGTTGACCGTATTGTGAGTCTAAACCATCCTCAAACCCCCTGGAATACACACAAAAAATTTCATTAAAATCGGTACAGCCGTTTAGGAGGAGTTCAATGACTAAGACACGTACAGAAGATTTATATACTATATAAAGCTTTGTAGCGAAAATAGTACCACTGGATAAGTATTTCATAAAGAATAAATATACTACTCACAGTATTCAAGATTATGTTACCCCACACTAGTAGGTAGAAACGATATTAAAAGTTGGTCGTATTCTTATAATAAACCAATTACGATCTTTAATTAAAAAAACGCACTATGACTGGAGAACGAAATTCATTTATGATTTTGTGATGGATGTAGTTCTCCGAGTTTGTTTTGACAAAAGAAAGTTACTATATTTTTATGAGTTTTATCAAGAAGTTGGGAGTTTGAAATCTCGATTTTTTTGATACATTGGAGCCACTTCACGTTCCCATCTCTCTCTCCATCGCTCATTTATGTCAAAGTTGTTTTGGTGGAGCACATTTGCAGTCTTCAATGGGGGGTGTCTCGATCGAAGTCGATTTCGCTGGATGTCCGGAACATCATTATGAACTTGAAGCTGCGGGTTTCTCATAATTTTGTTAAACTCTCTAACTAAGGCATGTTCTCGGCGCAGTTCGGGAGAAGCTATGTTGCTAAGAATAGGCAGCCATATTGTATGGGTAGCTATATTGTCCCTGATATAGTGCGCATAGTTAGGTTTAATTGAGTGTCGACCATATGCGTGTGTTTGCTATTGAGCCATACCGGAGCACAGTATTCTGCCACTGGGTACACCAAGCCCAGTGCAGAGGATCTCAGCGTGGATGTGGAAGAGCCCCAAGTTGTACCCCAGAGTCTCTGTATTACGTTATTAAATGTTCTTAATTTTGCTGCCGTTCTTGTAAGATGCTCTTTGAATGTAAGCGTCCTGTCCAGGGTAACACCGAGATATTTAGGATGTTTGTTGTGAGTGAGGAATTTATTATCCATGAACGCTCTCAATTCTCTCTTTGCCATCTTATTGTTTAGATGAAAGGCAGATACCTCTGTTTTTGCATTACTTGGTTGGAGTCTTCATTTTTTTTAAATATTCGCTGATGTTTGCTAAGTCTGTGTGTTAAGGATATCTTCAGCAATATCTATCTTCCTGTGTCCCGTTGCCAAGGTCCAGTCATCCGCATAGCCAAACTTGCGTGATTCGGTTGCAGGCATGTCCGCGATGTATAGGCTGAAGAGTATAGGGGCACGAACTGAGCCCTGTGGGAGACCTTCATTAAGTTTCATCGTTTTGCCCCTGTTTTTCCCCATAATCACTTGGAATGTTCTATTTGACAGCATATTATTAATGAGGTTGGTTATTCTTGTACAGGAAATGATGCGAATCAATTTATATATTAGCCCCTGCCTCCAAACGGTGTCATAAGCTGCTGTTAAGTCTATAAATACGGCAGCTATTGAAAGTTTCTTCTGAAATCCAGCCTCTATGAAAGTTGTCAGTGTCAGTACTTGATCTGTACAGCTGCGATGCAGGCGGAAACCGGCTTGTTCAGTGGGGATGATGTCTAATATCTTTTGGCTGATTCGGTTGAGGAGCAATCTTTCTAATAGTTTATAAACCATGCTTAATAATGCTATGGGGCGATAGTTTTCAGGCCTGTCGTTTGTTTTCCCTGGTTTCAGTATTGCGATGATTTTTGTTCGCTTAATGGAGTGGGGGATATTTCCTGACCGAAGAATATCCGTGAAAAACTTTGCCAACCTTTGCCTCGCGTAGGGACTCTGGATGGATGCCGTCAAAGCCCGGTGCTTTAGCATATTTTTTATTTCATTTAGAGCAGTTATGATTTTTCCAATACGTATGTCCACTGAGTATTCAGAGTCTACAGCACAGTTTTCTTCAGGGCCTTGAGTTCCCTTTTAACTTTAGTTGTATGTGTTTGATCTCGAGGGGCTTTCAATGTAGAAACTATACAAGAAGCAACACTGTTAGATGATATCTTATCCTCTCCAAGCAGCTCCAAGTTTACGCAGCAGGGACCAGGCCTGTCGGCTTGATTTTTTGAAGTCAAGGCTTTCAACAGTCTCGGTCCATTTTTGTCTTCTATTTATGTCGATGTTGTGTAACAGATCGTCAGCTATTTCGCGATCTCCACTTTGAAGGAACTCTGCGTATAGTTCGTCGCATGTCTCATTCCATCCAGGTATGTATTCCTTGCCTTCGCAGAACTGACTACCACTCCCACAAATCTCTTATAGCTTTTTCCAACTGGTGGAATCCAGTTCAGAGTGTAGTCCAATCGTTCAGAGAATTTTTCCCAGTCGACCTTATTAAGGTTCCATCTCGGTCGGGGATGTGACCGGATTATCGATATAGATAGGCCTATATTAATGAGCACTGGGCGATGTTGGCTGTGTGGGAAATCCGAAAGTACATCCCTAGAGGTGGTAATATGAGAGTATTATTTTTATAAATTGCAGAAAGTTTCTGAAGTTTTGGGAATCAGTGTAAATCTGTTGAGAGAATTGCGTCTTCTATCAACAAAAACGAGGCCTTAAAAAGTCTCAGAAGACCACATAAACGCAGAAAACCAGTAACCGATCTAAGAGAATCTCTGCAGTGTAACATAAGAAATGTAATTTATGATATGTTTTCTGCTGGTAAGTAAAATTCTTTATTTCAACTGCACAATATTAAATAGTTTGCTTTTGAGGGGAATATATAAACTTGAATACATTGCTGAAGAAACTGTCTGACCGGCATCTGTATCAGTGCTCTAAAAGTTCCTTAAGGCAATTTCTGCACAAGATAGGATTTGAATTTAAGAAAGATGTTCCAAGAAGGAAACTAATCGAATCTAAACTATCTATGAAACTAATCATATAATCTATGAAACTAATCATATAAGTGTTAAAAGAGTGAGTCTCCTGTATGGCTACCAGGTCAATTTCGTTATCGTACAGGATTTTCTGCAATACCTGGCTTTTTGATTCACTTATGCCTTCGATATTAAAATGGCAGATTCGGATGCAAGGTCCAAAATCTTTAGTCAATTTGTCCCTAGAAGGACCAGTTTTTGCGGTTCGCATATTGAATCTGTGATATGGCAGAGATTTCTTTATTTGTCTTGTTCTGCCGCCTCTTGTGTACAGAAGTATAAATTAGTTAGAGCAGACGAGAATTATAAGTTATATAAAGAGCTTAGAAATTTTGCATTAGCTTCCACCAGGCGTGAAAAAGCCGCCTATCTCAACCATATGGCAAAGGCGCATACTAATGGTTTGTGTAAAGGTCTTAAAAATCTAAATATTAGTAGTGATAATCGCCAACATTGCCTTCCAGAATATTTACAAGACGCAAATACAATTAACGAGTATTTTTCCGGAATTTTTTCTAAAAATGACAATTGTAGAGAGAAAATTAACTTTTACTCAACTTCTAAATTTGGCGATACTGCATTCAAATTTAGTCTCATTAGTCAGAGTGAAATATTAAATGCTATTTGTAGACTGAAATCAAACGCCGCAGGAAAAGATGGAATTTCGTTACCCATGATCAAACTCTTCTTGACGGTAATACTGAATAACATTACTCACATCATAAATTATTGCCTTGAATATGGCTATTTTCCTAGATCTTGGCGAGAGGCTGTTGTCCGGCCAATTCCTAAAATTCCCACTCCTGCTGCTGTGAGTGATCTACGTCCGATTAGCTTACTTCCAGTCCTTACGAAAATTTTGGAAAGAGTGATCTATGAGCAAGTCTTGAACTATGTGAGCATCAACAATCTTCTGCCCTCCACGCAATCTGGATTTCGGAAAGGGTATAGTGCTGCCACTGCATTGCTCAATCTTACTGACAATATTATACGAGGAATCGATGGAGGACTGTCGGTTATACTGGTGTCGTTGGATTTTTCAAAGGCTTTTGATATGATAGACCATGCCCTTCTATGTGCTAATTTAGCTTATTATGGTTTTGATGACCACTCCCTCCCATTCTTTAAATCTATCTCTGGAGGAGATCGCAGACTGTTTCCCTGAATAACATATTTTCACAGTCAAGAGTGGTTGTTTCTGGGGTACCCCAGGGATCCTTACTAGGGCCTCTCCTGTTTCTTCTATATACGTCAGACCTGTCGAAAATAGTTTCGAACTCGGATATTCAATTATATGCTGACGATACCCAATAAATTCATTATTTCCCCTCTTCAGAATCACCGGAAAATGTAACAGCAAATATTAACCGAGATTTAGATGCTGTTTTCCAGTTTTCTACTGAATACATTTGAGTCTAAATGCAAATAAAACATCTGTAATCCTATTTTGTTCTACGCCGAGAAGAGCTCACCTCGAAAGGACTATCCAACTCACATTGAATGGTACTGGATTGAATTATTCTGAAACTGTGAAAATTTTAGGTTTGATTAGTGTAATGAATTTAATTAAGTGGACTGTAATTTTGAAATGGTTCTGTTTTGATAAAAAAACTCAATTGCCCTTCACAAGAAAACTCTTACCTTGTCTACGAGTTAGATCTAGTAAAAGCCTCGGGAAATCTGACATCCAAGTATTTGTCTGCATTCGGCGCGGGTAGCCTGCCTTAACCCTGGGTTTTTAGGCACAACTAGAGTTTATACTGTTAGGCAATGCGCACTCACGACGGGGTTTCCAATAAGTGAGTAATAGCTGCACACGCACTTTGGGGTTGCACTAGCGAGCACATAGGGAAACGTTTTTTCCTTGAGAGTTTCAGGAGAGGTCGGTACTGGACGAGAGACGAGCAACGAGTCTTCTTTTCTTCTTACTGCGATTCCGCGCTTAAGGCAGTGTTTTTTCCAAGCAATTGAGAATATACATATGTAAATATAAAGGCTGTCTCTTTTAAACCCAAAAAAAGACAGAGGATTCCGACCATACCGGCCACCAAAATGGTACATTTTCAAAACACGAGTGAGAGATAAAAATAAAAAAATAATTCTTTTGAGAAAGAGAAAAAAAATTATTATCTATGCAAAATGAAACAGTTATGAGGGTGTGAGCCTAGTTGTACTCTAGAGATGAGTTTAATCTATATATATATATATATATATAAGAGAAAATACCCATATTGGCAAAATGGGAGTCAAATATAAATACACAGAGAGAGATTTAAGAAAATGAGGAAAGAGAGGGAAAGTTGGGAGTTGGGGAGTTGGTTATGAGTCAGATGGTAGAGGACACACCTTAGAGACAGGACGCTTAAATTTTCCCTTTTGGTTACGAACAGTTACGACTTGAATTACGCCATCCGCACCAGGATGGACATCAATTACACGCGCTAGCGCTCACTGCAAAGGTGGTGAATTATCTTCCTTCAAAAGGACAAGAGTACCAATATTAATAGGCGTGCTTGAGTCACTCCACTTACTCCTTTGTTGAAGAGTGTGTAGGTATTCCTTATTCCATCTGTCTCAGAAGTGCTGATGCAATTAGTTGCCAACGAGAGAGATGAGATAACTTCAGTCCTCATGTACCGGGATCAGGAACTGTGTTTAGAGGAGAAAAAGTGAGTAAATGAGAAGGTGAGAGTGGTAGTAAGTCATTGGGACTAGAGCTGGCGGCGCATAGAGGGCGAGAGTTCAATACAGCCTCTATCTGTATTAGGACGGAATTAAATTCCTCATAAGTAAGGAGTTGGTCACCAATAACCCGACCTAAATGAGTTTTAATAAATTTAATTCCAGCTTCCCATAATCCACCAAAATTGGGTCTATAAGGAGGAATAAAATGCCAACGAATGTGCTCTTTTGTAGCTGCGAGTTTAGTGAGTTCAATGAGGGTATTATAGGCACCTACAAAAGTGGTAGAGTTATCAGTGTGTATATCATCGCAAAGACCTCTTCTAGAGATGAGGAGCGAGGGTGATCGGAAAAGGGCCACCATAATCCACACCTACTTTGGAGAATGGTTTCACTTCCGAAATGCGTGCAAGTGGTAAATCCCCCATACGCAGCTGCGTCGATTTGGGATGTGTACGGAAACAGCGAAAACATCGTGATGTTATTTTAGAGATTGTACGCTTAGCATTTATTATCCAGTATCTTTGGAAGAGAATAAACTGAAGCATTTGAGGTCCTGGGTGTAAATATTTTAAGTGAGTATCTGCGATGATAAGTTGTGTTAGGCGGTGATTACCAGGAAGAAGAATGGGGTGTTTTTGAGAAAATGGTATTTGGGCTTGCACCAGACGCCCACCCACTTTGAGTAAACCGTCTTTATCAAGAAGCTTGCAGGGAACCTTTGAAGGTCGTGAGTTTTTCTTCAGAGCAGCAATATCTTGAGAATAATGTTGAGTCTGAGCAAGTTTAATGAGAGTTGACAAAGCTTTATCCAAATCAGCAGCTGAAAACGAGTGGTGGTTGTTTGCAGATTGAGGATGACGTGAGTTGTGAATAAATCTCATAGAGTAAGAGATTATTCGGAGAATTTTCTGTAGAGATGAAAACTTATTAAGAAGATTTTCTAGAAAATTGTACTGAACTGAGAGAGTGCATACAAGTTTACGTTGCTCTACGGTAGTTTATATCGAGACTTGCGACAACCTCATAAGGCCACTGGGATTCCGGAAGAGAGAGCCATGACGGCCCGGCCTCCATAAGGAACTCTCAGCAAGTGTTTGAGGTAATAGTCCTCGAGAAGCAGGATGGGGAGGATTTTCTTCAGATCGCACATAGCGCCATTGAGATGGAGCCAGTTTTTCTTGAATTTGAATTACCCGGTTGGAAACAAATGTAACCCATCGATGAGGAGAGCTTCTTAGCCAAGCCAAGGCAACAGTAGAATCCGAGTAGGCCGTGATCGACGAAAATTCAAGCATTCTGCCTAGAGAATCTTTTACGACGACTAATAACTCTGAGAGAAGTAGAGCAGCACACAATTCTAGTCGAGGGACATAAATTGTCTTGAGTGGAGCAACGCGCGATTTACTATATATAAATGACAGCAATATTTGTTGTAAGATGACTCAAGACGAAGATAAACAACTGCAGCGTATCCCCTTTCCAATGCATCAGCAAATCCATACAACTGTGCGGAACAAAAAGGAAATGTGAGATCTAGTCGAGGAATGTGAACTTGAGAGAGAACGTCTGTCTGAGAACATATAGTAGTCCACTTATGAATGATAGAAGCATCAGAAGTAGCATCCCAATCAATACCACTAGCCCATAATTGCTGAATAATTAATTTCATTGAGAGAGTAAGGGGTGTTAGAAATCCTAATGGATCAAAGATTCGTGCCAATTCTGAAAGTATTGAGCGTTTGGTGCATAAGTTATTAAAAGCATGAAGCTTAAAACAAAAATGGTCTTGAGAAGGATTCCATTGGAGTCCGAGAATTTGTACTGTTTGGTTAAAATCGAGATCAAAATCCAGAGAATGAATCTGCGAAGCGGGCAAATGAGAAAATAGAGCAGGTTTATTACTAGCCCCTTTACGCAGCTCAAACTGACCTTTTTGGAGTAGAGATATCAATTCTTTCTGGAGTTGAAGAGTATGAGAGATAGAATCTGCACCAGTACAGATGTCATCTACATAAACATCATTTGATATGATCTCAGATGCTTCAGAGTAATCATCCTTATACATATGAGCAAGATGGAATAGAGTACGTATTGCTAAATACGGAGAAGAACTAACTCCATAAGTAACAGACACCAATCGATAATCCTGAATAGGGCTATCCTGAAAGAAACGCCACAAAATATGTTGGTAATCTCGATGATGTTCAGCGATGAGAATCTGACGGAACATCTGCCTTACGTCGGCTGTGAAGCATACTGCATAGAGTCTGAAGCGCAAAAGAATCGAGATTATGTTCTGCTGTAACTTGGGACCGGAGAGTAGGATGTCATTAAGAGACACTCCTTGACTATCAACAGCAGAAGCATCGAAGACAACTCTAAATTTGGAGCTAGTAGGAGCTATAGCATGATGCGGAATGTAATAACTGGGTTGAGATATTTCGAGACTGGGTATTAATTTCATGTGGCCAGAGTTCAAATAATCTTGCATGAAGTCTTTGTAGCGTTCTTACAGAACAAAATCTTTTAAGATCCTCCGTTCCAGGGACAAGAATCTTTTGAGAGTTACATCACGAGATCCTTGGAAGTGAAAGTGTGAATGTTTAAAGGGTAATTCGACAGTGAACCTCTCTGTGGATATACGAGAAATAGTACGAGAAAAGAGGTACTCTGCCTGTTTATCCTCCAAAGAAATTGCTGACAATTTTGGAACCTGATTTAAGCCCCAAAAGCGCTTTAGAAAGTCTTCTAGTGAAATACTAGTTATAAGAGTGCTCACTGAGACGGAAGGAAAGTCTACCTTTCCCATGAGAATCCATCCCAGAGTAGTTTCCAAGGCTACAGGGCCACCGAGTCGGGGTTGCAAGATATTACCTTTCCACAATGCAACAAACATATCAGCACCTAAGAGCAAATCTACTGGACGAGAAGTATTAATCTGAGGATCGGCGACTTTTAAATGATGGAAATCTTTGAAATAGTCCAATGGGATATCCAATGAGGGCATATCAGAGGAAATTTGAGGTAAGACCACAGCATCAAAATCGAAAACTGGAGTCAGAGCTTCGCGAGGCCGAAGCATACAAGAAACAATATGTGAGGATTGAGTGTTTATTCTGCCCACACCTCCAATACTAAGAGGTGTTGTGCGCTTGAATAATCCGAGTCTCTTACAACACTTACTGGTTATAAGATTACATTGGCTTCCACTATCTAGAAGAACCCTAACCAGTTGAAAATGACCACGAGCATCCTTTATCTCTACTAGAGCAGTGGATAAGAGAACCGTACCCTGCACTCCTTAAGAAGAGAAATATTCGAATTGCTGGGTTGAGAATTAATACAAGGATCTGCTCAGGCAAACTTGAAAGTGTGAGAAGAGGTTTCTTCCGGTCTAATACTAGAAGCGAGCTGAGTATTTGATAAGCCCGAAAGCGAGTTTGAGTTGTGCAATGCATCAGTAAAATGCAAAAGAGTATGATGCTTGAGAGAACATTTTCTACAGCAATTTGTGGGGGAGCATAGAGAAGATGTATGCTTATATCCTAAGCAATTTGTGCACCATCCATGGGTACGAGTGATAGCAATTCTATCATGACGAGATTTTGAGAGAAACTCAGGGCAATTATAAATGCGGTGTGCGGTTTTACATAATGGACCCATGATGTTACTAGAGAATTGAGATTGAGAATTTATGATATATGTACTGGCAGAATTATTTTTTGTTGTTTTAAAACGGGGAGAATGAACTTTAGATTTACTAACAGCACCGGAATGCGTTATAAGCAACTAAGTAATTATCACCTGTCGAGGGGGAAGATTTAAAGAGTTCAAATGCAGCGCAGTGAACCAAGCCTATTAAGTAATTAAATTTGTCGACATTTGAGAGCGAGTCATTATTATGGATCAAAGAGTTAAACATATCAATAAATATTTGCCAGTCACGGAATTCACCAGAGAATTGTGGCATTTCTATTTTTTTGGAGTTTTACATTAGTGCGAGGGATACTAGTGTTATGAGACTCAAATGAGTCTCTAGAGATATCAAAAAGTTGCATGTGAATAGCTTGAATTTCATAAAAACTTGTGTAGAAAGCACGACCTATCTCGATTTGAGCATCCAAATCGGCATTATCTTGTGCAGACAAAAGAGTTTGAATAATATTATGTTGCTTCGCGAGTTGATTCTAAACGGTTGTATCTACATTTGAAGCTATTATGCATAGTTCTATCAGTAAGAGATTGCTTCGCAATGTTCAACAATTCTTCTACCATTACAATTTCAGCTTTGCGTTGAGAAATGGCAAGATTTAATTTTGTATCCGCCATTGTGAAGTATAAATTAATATAAGCCGAACACAAATAATAACTTAAACTGCTGAACTAAGCGAATCAAATTAAAAAACTACAAATATTGAAAATTAATACGAGTTAATTATTTGAGAGCAGCATTTATGAACTCCACGGTACACTAACATTGCAATTAGTAGATTTAAAGAAAAAAATATCATTTACTATAAATGAATATTCACAAAATTAATAAACTACACGTTTATAGAGACAGACTGTATATCTGTATCATAAATACGATGCGAATGAGTGGCAAATTCCTTAAATGACAAAAAATATCCGGTAAACATCGACAAACTGAACGAGTTTTTATTACTGAAATAAACAAAACGGCGATCGATTTAACAATTAAACTAGTGCAATGTTAAGAGATTACAATCATTATTTATAATTGAGAGTAATGCATTTAATAAATATTTGAGGATAATGAGAAATTAATATATGATTATTAACGAAAACGCAAAATAATCAAAGTAATTAAAGGTTAAAAATTAACCTCTCTGTGAGTGACACCTGCGTGTTGAGATTTCTAGAAATGCTTAATCTGACCCAAAGGTGTGTAGAAATAATAGGCGGGAAGCAAATAAGATGGCTACTTATGAATGCAATTTTATTTTTTGAGAATTTAAAAAATGTACCAAATTGATAGCGATAAATCAAAATAAGTCAATCCGGCTCGATTGGACCAAAAATGTAACGAATTTAATTAAGTGGACTGTAGTTTTGAGATGGTTCTGTTTTGATAAAAAATTCAATTGCCCTTCATAAGAAAACTCTTACCTTGTGTACAAGTTAGATCTAGTAAAAGCCTCGGGAAATCTGTCATTCATGTATTTGTCTACATTCGGCGCAGTTAGCCTGCCTTAACCCTGGGTTGTAGGCGCAACTAGAGTTTATACTGTTAGGCAATGCGCACTCACGAGGGGGTTAACAATAAGTGAGTAATAGCTACACACGCACTTTGGGGTTGCACTAGCGAGCACATAGGGAAACGTTTTTTTCCTTGAGAGTTTCAGGAGAGGTTCGTACTGGACGAGAGACGAGCAACGAGTCTTTTTTTCTTCTTACTGCGATTGCGCGCTTAAGGCAGAGTTTTTTTCCAAGCTATTGAGAATATACATATGTAAATATAAAGGCTGTCTCTTTTAAACCCAAAAAAAGACAGAGGGTTCCGAACAATTATGGATAGTTCACTTAGATTTCGAGATCATGTTAAAATTCTACTGAAAAAATATTACATACGTCTAAGACTCTTGCATATTAATAGGTATATAATAAATTATAAAATATTAAAAAACTTTGTGAGTCGTTAGTTCTGTCAGTACTTAATTATTGGAATATTGTTTACTACCCCTGTTTGGATGTTTCATTGAAAAGGAGACTACAGTACGTTCAAAATTGTTGCTGTAGATACGTGTGTAATCTCCGTAAATATAATAGGGTGTCGGCTATGATTTGTGAATTAAATTGGCTGAAAGTCCAAAATAATTTTAATTTTCTTTTTCTAACCTTTTTATACAGATTGGTAAAGACTGAGTTACCTGAATACCTTTTCAAAAAGTTAATATACAAACAATATGTTCACAACAGATTGATAAGACATAGCTTAACACTCACAATGCCTCACCATCGGACCGCACTGTTCCAGCGAAGTTTTCCCTACAATGCGGTGAAACTATTTAATACAAATTACGTTTCATTCCCAGTATCTTCATTTAGTAAAGTAATTAAAATGCAACTATTGTTGGCACAGTAAAATAAAATACAAAATAAGTACAAGCTTTTTGTGATTTCTTTATTTAATGTTTCTTTCTGTGATATGTCTTAGTCTTATAAGTTTCCTACAAAGTTAAGAGTCAGAGTAGCTTTAAGCTAATCTTCGCCTTGTAGGGGCAAAGCTCTATCTTCTATTTTGTTTTCTTTTATACATATTTTTTGTAACCTCTTTTTCATACTTCTTGTTTAATTGTAAATGCTTGTGTATGCTTTGCTAATAAATAGGATTTATTATTATTATCCCGACTTGACCATACAATGTATGGCATCACACTCCCTCTAAGGCACGCTATGACTGCCTTTAGTGGAAAATTCACTAAACCCCAGATAACCTACCTTGCCAGGTTTTCAGGACCGTGGTTGGAGTCGTGGCGGCAGTTTCCCATGAATTTTTGTACAGCATCGTGTCGTTCTTTGTATTCAGTTGCAGCGAACGTTTGACAACCTCCTGTGATATGCTGGATAGATTCAGATGTTTGGCAACCGTACCTGCATCTATCGTTGTTAATAGAAGGGTCTTTAACGATGTACTTTAGATAGTTCTTAGTTGGAAAAACTTGATCTTGGATTGCCAATATAAAGACTTCCGTTTCAGGGAACATATGACCAGAGATCAACCAGATCATTTATATGTCTTCCACGAAGGGGCTTCTCTTTCCATTTCAGCAGTTTCTAATCTGTGGTCTGGTATTGTAATTGGACATGTTGTTGTGTCAGTCGCAGTGGTGTTGAGTCATCAACCTGGCACTCTATGTAGATCAGAAAATTCTGCGAGTTTCTGGAAATGACTACGCAAAATATAAATTTGTTGATTTAATAGTTTACTTAGATCTGTCAATCCTCTTCCTCCTTCATACCGTGGCAAAGTTGTACGTTCGACAGAGCTCTTTGGATGGTGATTTTAAACTTTTGTTAGTAAAACTCGAACTTTTCGTTGTAGTAGTTCAATGCACCAATTAACTATACCGAAAGAGTAACTAAGCACTGAACACGCATAGGTGTTAATAGCCTGAAACAGATTTTTACTCTTTAGTTTGGTTTTCAACAGTCGTCTTACCCTTCTATAAAACTCTACTGTTAGGTCCTTTTTCATAGTCATGTGATCAGTACGTTGAGCCTGCTTTATTCCAAGGTATTTATAAGTATGACCTTCCCCCATAGATTCAATTGAGGTGCCATCTCCCATTTTGAAGTGCGCCTGCTGTATTTTGCCTTTCACTATATTAATAATTCGGCATTTGTCTAGGCCAAATTTCATATGGATGGCACTAGAGAATACTACTATTTTAAGCATATCATGCAGCTGTTGTTTTGTAGCTGACATCAACTTTAAGTCGTCCATGTATAACAAATAGTTTATCCTTAATGTTTGTACGTTGTTGTGTCTGAGACTGAACCCAAAATTAGTCGAGTTCAGTTTGTTTGAGAGAGGGTTCATGGCAAGGCAGAACCACAGCGGGCTAAGAGAGTCTCCCTGAAATATACCCCTTCTGATTGGAATGGGTCAGTTTGTATCGAATAGTTGGCTTCATTCACTGAGATTTTGGTTTGCCAGGTGGACATGGCATATTCTAAAATGTTAATAATACAATTATTACATTATTATACATTATAAATTCATTCATGGGGCCAGTCCATTTCATGCGCTGTCTTTTCAGTCCCGCTTGGGTGAGCGCTGGCTTATTATTATTATTATTATAATGCTTCTGCATTGCTAGTTTTCTTTCCCAGTTTGTAAACAACTTTAAAATTATATTCGTCTAGTTTTATCCTCCATCTAGCAAGTCTGCTACCGGGGTCCTTTATTGAGAAAAGCCAAGTTAAAGGGAGGTGATCGATCGCTACTGGAAAGTTTCTCCCTTATAAAATCGACCTAAATGTCTTAACCGCCCATACTACCGCTAGTATTTCTCTTTCAATAGTCGAATATTTCGTTTCTACTTCACAAACGGTTCTAGAGGCATAGGCAATTCGAAGATCTTTACCTATAGGTCCTTGAGACAAAACGGCACCTATTGCAAAAGCACTTGCATCTGTTGTTGAAATGAATTCCTGTTCAAAATCTGGTTCTTTAAAATTGGGTCAGAATTAAGAATTTCTTTGAGTTTTTGGGTTCTGGAAAATTTAGTACACAGCTAGCTTTATCGGGATTTGGTTTAACACCATCAGGAGTAATGATATGACCTAGATAAGCTACTTCACGTTTTAAGAATTCGTACTTATCTGGCTGAATTTTGAAATTGTAATTTCGAAGTCTTTTGAATACTTCTGAAAGTCTGGAAATATGTTCATGAACGTGGGTGAGTATACAATTATATCATTCATGTATACTAGGGCTGTTTCATTTTGGATACCAAGAAGGATATCCATTACACGTTGAAACGTGGACGGGGCATTTTTTAATCCAAAGGGCATTCTTATAAATTCATAATGTCCATTCTCAACTGAAAATTCTGTTTTAGGAATATCTGTTTCATTGATTTCAATCTGATGAAAACCTGAAGCAAGGCCAGAGTAGAAAAATATTGACATTTACCTAGCTGATCATTTCATGTTTTTCTGGATTTAAATGATCAAGACGTAATTGGCCTTTTATTAACTGAATCCTATCTGTGAAAGCTGACTCATAAATATTGGAATTAAGATTTAAGATTTAGTCAAAATTATTGATTAGTTCTAAAGAAAGGTCTGAAAAATCAACAGATTTTGGAATTGAATTAGCATTTATGACTGATGTTAAAAATTCACCATTTGCGTTTATTTTCACAACGGCATGAGGTAATCTGACTTTCTCCTTTTCTTGTGCGTTAAGTATGGCACCAGTGTTAGATAAATTGCATTTTAATGTTACATTTTTTTCTGTTCTTCCTTGAATTGAAATAGTGTTGAAATTATAGGCTTAGGGACATTTTTAGAAATGGGATTTGTTATAGCAATAAGATTTTTTGAGACTCAATTTGAGTCATTTGGAATACTTTTCTGGGAATTATTTTCTTGTCCTGCTTTGAATAATGGAACGGTTTTGAAATTTGTTATCAATTGTTTAGACTTAAGATCAATAATACATCATCTAAGAAATCAAGACCAAGACATCCATCGAATTCTATGGCTAAATTATAAACGAAAACTTTGTGATAATCATTAGGGGTAAAAGAAATTAGAGTTGATTCTGTAATTAATAATTTTTTCATTAATAATACCTTGAATTGATTTACCTTCTATGCATCGGAAAAAAATTTTTATGCCTTTTTCTTTAAAAATTGATATTGCAGCTCCGGTATCAATTAGAAATTCGTGAGTTTGAGTTCTGTCAAAAATATAATATAAGTTTTTGGAACTTACAGTGAGTAAAGCATTTAAATAAACTGGTTCTCTTGAGTGTTCGTGTCGAGGTTCGTTTTGTTGAAAGTTAAGGTTTGTAACTCCTCTATATTGGGTGGTTGGCTTCCCGAGGCTAATTCTTGAAAATTTTCATCGTTTTGAGAAGAGTTATTTTGAGAATAATAGTCATTTTGAGAGTAGTCAAATTCTTGTGGATTTTCATAATAGTCATCATCATAGTATTGGTGATAATTATTTTAATCATAATCATCTTGAAAATGTTCGGTTTCATAATTAGAGTCATTTATGTGATGCGTTCTAGGATTATTAAAATTAAAATTTCTTTGCGGATTTGGATTATTTACTTGAGGTCTTTGTTGTGTAAATTGGAGCAAAGAAGGTCTGAATTGTTGATTCGTTTGTTGGGTAAAATTAGGTCTATGTTGATTAAATTGTTGTGGGAAATTGGGTCTCGGTTAAAAATTTGTGTTTCGAGATCCGTTCTGGAAATTATTTGTTGGATTCATTTGAAAACGATTAAATTGGCAATTAGAGGCAATGTGTCCATTTCTGCCACATTTGAGACATTTTATTTGAATGTTAGGTTCCTTAATTTGACTTGTAGGTTGTTTGAAATCGAATTTTGGAAGTGTTTGGTTTTCAAAATATGAAAGTTGATGCTCGCGTTTTATTCTAGCTTGTGCTTCTAATATATTTAGAGGATTTCCTGCACGAAGGATTTGTCCTAGTCGGGGTTCTAGACCAGTCAAAAGGATATTTAAACTCATTGTATCAATTAAACTGCACTGAACATTTTTCTGTTCAGGAGTAAGATTTTGGGATTTTTGTACAAATGCGTGCATTTTAGCATTTAAAACTTGTAGGCGACTGACAATGTTAAGAGGGGATTCATTTTGTACTTGTTTCAGTCTTTGTAAGTCTTGAATTAATGACGAGAGATCCCTTGTATCCAAAATGGGTAATTAATAATTGTTTAATTTCTGGATATGTTGTGGGGTTTCTAGAGCTTACGAGCTGTGCTGCTCTGCCCCGTAATTCGTTTTTAATGTGAATACTTAAAAGAAAACGTTGGTCACCGAGGGCCATGTTATATGCACAGTCACTTGCAATAAGGAATAATTGGAGGAAAATTTGATCTCCATCGTATTCTGGGATAATAGAAAAGATTTCTGATAATTCGTAATTTTCTACTTGAGTTTCTTTGCTCGACATTGTAGCAATGTTCGTTGAAATTACTAATAACTAAAAAGTGTCTTTATAACTAAATCGCGTTTAAAACGTGTTTCTTAAAACTATATCGCGTTTTTTTTTAAATTAAATATTTGCACCTTCGAAAATATTTCTCTGAAAATTAAAAATTCTTAAATATTTCCACCTCTGAAAATATTTTTCTGATAATAAAAAATAATCTAATATTTCCACCTCCGAAAATATTTGTCCGAAAATAAAAAATAATCAAATATTTCCACCTCCGAAAATATTTGTCCGATAATTTAAACAAAAATAATATTTCCACCTTCGAAAATATTTTAAATAATCAAGACAAAATACTTAAAATTAAAAGGTTTAAAGGAATGATTGGATATCAGCACTGATAATCGTAAAAGTGCAACAAATTGAACATAAACATAAAATTAAAGACACTATTATCTCTAACTTGATCTCTCTTGTTTCCATGGAGCTTGAGCATTTGTCGTGTCCACCAGCAGTGAGGCAAATTCCGTGTTCAACAGGGTTGCTTTCGACGATCTATCTTGTCCTAGTAGTGAGGCTGTGGTCCGTGTTCAACCAGGAAAGTACATATTTGGCTATGGTCCTTTGTTTCGGCAAGGGAATGGAATCCGCCTTTTCTAGTGGGCGTTCGCATGTTCTAGAAACGTTTACGAAATCCTACTGACTGCGCCAATTTTTGTTACGACGATAACAAAATTAATAACTTTTAAAAAATATATATTTTTACTAAAACACTTTTTAACTTTTACACTTTGAATTGTTACTTTTAAATTAATTATAAAAATTATTACAATAAATTATTCCGAGTTTTGCAGTGGCGGGAGCGAGATGTCAAAATGAACTAACTAATATCAGTAATGGATGTGCTAATATCAACTCTCCTACAGCTTTACAAACAATTTATAGGTTTTGTCATGATGACTAAGGTGGCCTTAATAACACGTGCAGTTTTACTTAAACAATAGAATATTGTTAGCTATTAAGCTCACCTCTAAATAAGCAATTTTGGAATACACAGAAATATCAATTACTTGAAAGTAAATATCAAACATAAGATACAATGTTGCACAAAGGGGTCTTTCATACTGACTCACGTAACCTGTCAAGCGAAAAATTTTTTAGATGACATATCAAAAAAAGGAAAAAGTGTATTATTTCTCAAAGAGATGACTTCTTCAAAAGTCAGTTCAAATAGTATTCGGCCTTTTTATCGATACCTGACACCAAGCGACGGTTAGTTTAGGAATTAATTTTGTCTTCCAGATGTTCTTTGATATTTATATAATTAATCAAATTAACATAAACATTTGTGTGTTGTAATATGGAAATAACAACGATACAATGTCGGATTATGGTTGTATTACCATACAATTGTATTGTTGTTGCCATATATAAGGGCATGTCTATTAACGTGCGACAATACATGAAATGAAATGAAAGTTCCCGACCAGAAAACATATATATTTTATAGTAGCTGTTTTATAGAAGGTTCGTCAAACATAGAGGGCGGATAGGTGAGTTCATGTGCTATATTATGCAGCCCATATAACACCTGGATAGCTTGCGGTTTTTCATTTTTTTTTTTAATTTAATTTTTTTCACTTTAACTTCACGAAATTAACTAAAATTTAATCTGTGACATTTGTTTGCTCTTCTGCTAGCAATATTTGAGACAAATAATTCGGTGAAAAATTGATATTACTTCACAAATGGATTTTATAAAAAAGTCATTAAGTTAAACAATTTATCGCATTTCATAAAAAAATGAGTAGCACTTGAAAAACTTCGAATGTTTACGCAAACTTTTATACTTCATAGCTTTGCCAACGATATACCACATGTATTGCAAAGTAATTATAAGTATCATAATAAAATTTGATATTATAACTTTCAAGATTAAAACTACAAAATTAAAACATAGAAAAGCATGAACCTTCGTTGGGTACAAAAAGCATAGACCTCGAGAAATTTCTTCACGATTTATTTTTGTTTAAATCAAGTCATCGAAAGTGAACATAAATATCTGTGTCAATTTAATTTTAAACCCACGAAATCTATTGCAATAAATATTTGATAGGTTCGAGAATAGGCCGTAAAGTATATTGTACACCGCTAGGTGGGTGTCATTATCCAGAAAAAAATAATATCTCGAAGACAAGATGTAACACCGACGTGTAAAATGGTGTATATACTCCTCTCCTCAGTCATTAATAATTAGTATTATGATTTTGCAAACATTTAGAATTTTCCGGAACTTAAAGTAATATAGTCATAAGAAATAAGAGATTGGTTCCTTTTTTAAGTGAAGTAATACGCAAGACCTCATTTTGTCAAAATGGAAATATTAAATGGGTTACTATTTTTTTATTGTTTTAGAAATAATTCAATATATGCGAATGGAAAGTAATACTGGTGTGATTCTTGATACACATACTCTTCTAAAATAAACAGAAAAGGTTTTTATCAGTTTGTGAAGATTCAGTTATTTGATTGGTGGCGAGGGGGGTATTTGTTTAAAAAAAAAACACCATTTCTCGGGAACCGAAAATAATACAGATATGAGAATCATAATATTAATTTCTTAAATTAAAAGAGAATTGATGTGACGTTTTATAAAAATTTTGTTATTAAATAGAAACGGAGGGTCTGTATTTTATAGAGAACAAAAAAGTTGCAAATGTAATGTGGAGTATTTATTAATTGTATGAGAGTTAATTTATTGTGTTTTTTAAATGAATAGAGACATTATTCGTCATTTTGCCAGTACTGGGGGGGTCTGTCCTATCCGATTTATTGCACGAATAATCTCAAAAAATAGAAAATGTTCAACAAAAATGAAAAAAATATATTATAGACATCCAAACGTTAAGAATATTAAATAAACCTAACATCACAACAATATAAAACGAGGCAAATCTAAAAATATAAAATGTACAAAACGTCAAAAATGACAAAATTAACAGATATAACTGAAAATGCCAACGTTACCGTAAATGTAAAGAAGTATAAAAAGAGTCAAATACACCTAAACTTCTAAAATGTGAAAAATGAAAAAAATAGCAGAAACGTCAGAAATAACAAAAATGATTGAAATGTCAAAAATATCATCAATGTCAAAAATATCAAAAATGTCAAAACACCAAAAACTTTAAAAATAGCTATGAAACGTCAAAAGACCTGAGATAAAACTAGCTCAATATGTTAAAATTCGAAAATAATGTATTTTTAGAAGCATTTGTTGCCATATAATTTTCGCTCATAAAAAAAATCACAAAAAATCTGAAAATTTACGGGATGTGAACATTACCCAATTAATTTGACTAGCTAGTTCGTTATAAATTTTGTTCAAACTCACTTCCAACGCTACGGATGTAAACGGTCTTTTTCCCTGAGTGCTAGTTGTATTCTCTAGTCGCATACCATCTCTCATTGTTTAAAACGCAAAATTTTTTCTTTCTTTTAACTGCTCCTTCGTTTCTGTTTCTATCTCTTGATGTTTGTATGTCGTCTGCGATCATATTTAGATTTTTAATCACGGTGTAACCACCTCTCAAAATGTGTTCAATATATACGTTAAATAAAGTAGTCGTGAAAATGCATTCTTTGTTTGTAATTATAACATATATCAAATATTTTTGATATAAACTTGTGTATATTCGTTTCACTTGTTACAATTTTTCTTGGGCCCAATGACTTCTTTTTAATACGTAAACATGTTCCTGTGTCCAAAGAGGGCAGTTTGATAACTTAGTGACTTTTAGAATTACTCGCGCACTAACTTTCAATGGAACAGGAGAAGTCTGATAACTGCTATCTAGGTATATATTACTCTCAAAGTTTGAGCAAGCGTCATGCATTGTAATGAAAATAGAAAAATAGAAAAAGTGCTTATTAATCAACATTTTTCGTAAAAAATCAAGGCAGGACTTGTATATTTAAATCGCATTTGACCAAAAAAAAAATTGCTACTTTAACAAGAAAAAACAGAATTGCCCTGTGAACTGCCACCCCAAAACAATATTTTCCAGATTTAGTTCCTTGTGAGTATTTCCTATTACGAAACTTGAAAACTGGGCTACGCGGCAAGAGATTTAACTCAAATGAAAGGTCACTGCTGAACAAAGCTTTCTTGAGAGTCTTGAGGAAAGCTATTTTTTAACATGAGTGGCTTATTTGGCAGCAAAAAATACTTATTTATTTAAACAGTCACTTAATTATCAAAATGCCCTCTTAAATTATTTAAACGTTTGTCCACTTACCGATTTTTAATGGCCTCACAAGTAGCTAACACGAGGACTCTTGCAGTAGCATCTACTGGAACAGTGTCAAGATGTACATCTGGATTTGCACGAAGAGCTCGCATCAGACCTGATATAGGAATAGAATTAAATATAAGAATAGGTTTTAACATTGATTTTTTTTTTACTTTTCTGACTAAAATTTGTATAGGGAGATTTTAAACAAAAATTACTTTTCAATGTTTATCCAGAACACCAGGTGTATAATGTAGGTATATGCTTTCCTCACTAAAGATTTTCACTTGTTTATTTGGAAAGTAGTACGTACCTAGCCAGGTGTCATAAAAAATATTATGGTGGGGCCAGAAAATGCCAAAATTGATACTAAAAACTATTTTGTCCTTTACTCAATAAAACAATCGTATGGATATTAATGGAAAAAATGAAAATGATTTCATCTTTTAATATTTAAATGTTTGTTCAATTAAGTATTAAATTACAAGAGATCATAGCGATGCTAGCCTGCCAGTGTGGGGCAACCACCCTATCGTGGTTACGCTCATCGGCAGGTGTTAGAAGACGATGCAAAAATGTACCAAAATCAAATTCATTTGCTAAAAAACCAAATAGAGTAAATTTCATAGCGATCAGATATAACTTATTTTCACATAGATGAAACCTTAGGTTCTAAGTAGCGTTGCATGTTTTTTGAATACCTGCGTGCTTGTGGAGTTTGCTATGATGTGAATTTGTATGGCAAATTATATATATATATATATATATATATATATATGTGTTAGGCGTAAATATCATGCACGTGTAAGATACAAAGTATCATATTTCGCTGACCAGTTTCCTGCTTCACTATGTAAACGTGGGAACGCATCGACTTGACCGTTCTTTTGACTAGTCAGCTTTTTAATGTTATAAATCAGAGCGACGCGGTCCCACGGTCGTCATTTATCTTAAGTATACTTGTACCATTTAGTCATTTCATTTAATTTTCAATTTACTGTTTCATTTAAAGTTTTAATTTTTGTATTTCAATAAATATTTTTTTTTTAAAAACTCTAAAGTGATTTACAACATATAAAATTGGCGCAGTCAGTAGGATTGTCAAACACAGCTAGAACACGTGTACACTCACTAGTTGTGTCGATTTCCAAATCCTTGTGGACAAGAACTTCCAGACCGAGACAACAACTGTGGCAGCGAGAACCTGGAACACGCAACCTTACAGCTAACCAGTCCTCAGCTTCTCCAGAACAGTCTCATGCCTAGGGTACTAATAACGTATGTAGAAACATCTCGTTTTTGATTCAATTATTTACCAATTGAAACGATTTTTATATTTATTTTTATATTATTATTATCAGTTCTCTCGTTTAAAATTTCCATATATTTCTTATTCCTTTGAATTACGTTTTAAGCTATTGAATAATTTTTGAAACGCATTTACTATTATTCTGCATTATTTTACCACGCTTTATTTTATTTTATGTTCGCAAACTGTTGAATTTATTTAACCAATTTACTCATACCTTAATTTTGAATTTTTATAAATTATTTTGTGTTACTTTGCTTACTTCCATTTTACTATCTTATTAAATTTTTATTTTCGTTTTCGTTACACTTGAATATTTGAAATGGCAACTACAAGACAAGGTGCGGCGACTCCTACTGTAGAGCCATACAAAATATCAGAAATTTTCGCAATAATTCCAGAATATGACGGAAACCCTATATTCTTAAACACTTTCATTTCTTCATGCCAAACTGCACATAGTATGGCAACCGACTATCAACAAGTGCTTTTAATATTGCACATAAAAAATAAACTTCGCGGCAGAGCTGCCGAACTAATAAATTCTCGCAACCCGACTCAACTAACAGAAATTCAGACACTCTTAGAGAACCACTTTGGAGATCCTAGAGATCTCTCAGCCTTGATACAAGATCTTCAAAGAATGAGGCAATTAAATTCCGAATCCCCCTTAACATTTTCAGCCAGACTACAAACCCACCAAGCAAAAATGCTTGCTGCGGTTAACAAACAAAACTTGACTCAAAAAGAGAAACAGGCACAAATCGACTTGATCGAATCCATGGCACTAAATAGCCTCCTAACAACTAGGACAACTAGTTCGTGCTAGCGATCCTAAAGAAATTCTCACCGCCGTTTCACGCATAAAACGTGAACTCCAACTCCATCACTTAGAATCTCAAAAATTTTCAAATTTTAGAAACCCAGGTCCACCTCCTCGAAAGCCCAACCAGTTTCCAGTACAAAAACAATGTTCATTCTGTAAAAGAATGGGGCATACTGTTAACGAATGTCTCACCAAATCGAGACAAATGCAACAAAACCAAAATTACGGACAAAACTTTTCGAACATACGTCCTAACCCATTTTCTCAACAACCAGGCCAATTCCAGAATAGGCCACAATTCCAACCCAATACTCAGAGTTTCCAGCAGAACAGAAACTTTCAACAACCTCGTCCTTCAACCAATACACAACCCCAAAGTTCAGGTCAATATAAACCTAATCAAAACTTTTTCCGGCAACAACGAACACATCACTTAAACAATTCTTATAATTATGGGTACGATCAACTCAATACTAACGTATACGAAAATCAATACCAAAATACCGATTTTGAAAGTTACGACCAAGACTATTGCGACTCGACACATACCGATTACGACTATTACTCAAAAACAGATAACGCAGAATGTGACAACTATGTTGAAAATGAACACGAATTTTCATCCGTAAATTTTCAGAATCTCCCTTTCCAAACGGAACCCCTGGAAATCACAGAACTTCAGACCCAAATTCAAACACTAAATCTAGACAGTTTCGACCCGAATTTGAACTTCCCCGAACAGAGCTTTCTATAAGACCGCTTCTGACCGTAAATTCTAAAAATTTATACTACATCACAGATTCTTCTAACACATATAAACTCTTGATAGACACCGGTGTTGGTCTTTCTATTTTCAAACCAGACACTTGCACACGTTTCAGAGAAAGATTTCAGGAAAACGTAGTAATTCAGGGAATTACCAACCAGAAAATCCTTATAAACGAATCGACCCTCGTCCCTTTTAATATAAAAGATCCGCACAAGGTTTACATCTGCAACCTTGATATAGAATTCGACGGTTTGTTAGGCTCTGACTTTCTCGAGCACTACAACTGCATTATAGATTTTGACAAAAAACAACTAATAACGAACTTTAAGACACTTCCTCTGTATAAAGTGACAGACGATACAATCAGTACCACTGAATCTATACAATGTCCCCCTTCTTATACGTCCATTAATACAATTTCGATTGAACCCCGTACCGAAAAAATTTTTAAACTTAGTTGTGAACTAAGAAACACCGAAGCCCTTCTAACAGGTATGGAAATTGAAAAAGTTCACCTCCCTAATGCTGTTGTTACAGTAGGCAGCAAAGGCCAATTTCTAACCTCCATTCTAAATGCGAATGCCATCCCTAAAATAGTAAATTTTTCAAATCTAAAACTCGAACCTTTACAAAACTTTTCTGCGAACTCACTCTCACAAAATACTCCTTTGAACTATAACGAACCCGACAGACAAGAAGAAATCGTTAAACAACTCCGACTAGAATATTTAAACGACGAAGAGTCAGACTTAATTTTACAATTATGCCTTGACTTTTCAGACATATTCTACCTCGAAGGCGACCACTTATCATTCACAAATGAAATCAAACATAGTATTGATACCAACAACGCGAAACCCGTGTATACAAAATCATACCGTTATCCCCAAGTACACAAACAAGAAGTTAAGTCCCAGGTAGCAAAAATGCTCGATGAAGGCATTATACGACCCTCTAATTCGCCTTGGTCCTCCCCCGTCTGGGTAGTGCCAAAGAAATTAGACGCCTCTGGAAAACAGAAGTGGCGTGTTGTAGTAGACTACCGCAACTTAACGAACTTACAATCAATGACAAGTACCCCCTACCTAACATCTCAGACTTACTAGACCAACTAGGCAAATGCCAGTACTTTACGACTCTTGACCTCGCCTCTGGTTTCCACCAGATAGAAATAGACCCAAAAGACATCGCGAAAACTGCATTCACTGTCGAGAACGGACAATTTGAGTTCGTCCGGATGCCCTTCGGATTGAAGAATGCTCCTTCTACCTTTCAAAGGGTGATGGATAACATTCTTATGGGAATCCAGAATGAAAGATGTCTGGTTTACATGGATGACATAATCATTTACTCGCCTACAATACATGACCATCTATCACGACTGACAGACGTATTTAAAAGACTCAGAAAGGCTAACCTTAAAATACAGCCTGACAAATGCGAATTTCTCCGCAAGGAGGTCGCTTACTTAGGACATCTTATAACTAAAGACGGTGTAAAACCCAATCCATCAAAAGTAGACTGTATTTTAAACTTTCCACAACCAAAGAACCCTAAAGACATAAAATCCTTTTTAGGCCTTGCTGGTTACTATCATAGGGTTATCTCTAACTTTGCAAAGATCTCCAAACCACTGACAAAACTATTACAAAAAGACCAACCGTTCAATTTTAACGAAGAGTGCGTAAAATCCTTCAATGAACTAAAACGAACATTGACTTCCACCCCTATACTCATTTACCCAAATTTTGACGAACCGTTTATACTGACTACAGACGCCAGCGCTTTTGCCATCGGCGCTGTATTATCTCAAGGGCCAATAGGTAGGTAGATTTACCGATTGGATATGCTTCTAGGACCCTTTGTAAAGCCGAAACCCGGTACTCCACCATTGAGCGAGAGCTCTTAGCCATTGTCTGAGTTAAGCATTTTCGTCCGATAATCTATGGCCGTAAGTTCCTACTACTGACCGATCATCGCCCGTTAACCTGGCTATTTTCTATAAAAGATCCCGGTAGTAGACTTGCCCGATGGAGACTCAAACTAGAAGAATACGACTATGAAATTATTTACAAGCCTGGTAAAGTTAATAAGAACGCTGATGCTTTATCACGGATTAAAATTAACCATCTTGACGAATGTTCATCATTTCAGTCAAAATCGAAACTAACACCCTTCAAAGTCCTACCCCTAAACGACGAATCCGAAGACGACAGTCCTGAACCCGAACAAAATGAAATATCTCTTGAAACTATGTCCGAAGAATTTAAAACCTTTATAGAACGTTACAAAACCACTTCTTTAATTGACTACAGCAAAATTGAATTCTCCAACTGCCAACTACTAGACAAAACAAATAAAAACATTTTAATTTTCCCCCAATCATCCAATCTTCAGGAGTTTCATCATGACATCTTCGAAGATATTTTCGAAGAAGTCGCTGACTTCGAAACCTTTAAAATTAATGTATTCGCCAGTAAAACCGTAAGCAGAAGGCAATATTTCATAATCCCACTTCCAAACGATCCTGAAATTGTCAATGAAGTTCTTTTTGCATCAATATATAAACATCAAGATACTTTATCTCCATCTAAAACATACTGTGTCGAAAACAATCTCGATCTTCCGATTCTAGAGATGCTCTCTTTCATTTTCGCTGAAAAGGAAATCAAATGGAAAATTTGCCAAAACGTTACAAAAACCCCCGAAAAAGACGAAATACCGCTGATCCTTGAACGATATCATAACGGGAAAAATAACTTACACCGCGGCATTAACGAAACCGTCCGCCGTATTAAAGAAATGTACACCTGGCCAAGTTTCACAAAAGACATTGAAAATTTCGTTAAGAACTGCGAAATTTGTCAAAAAACTAAAGCGTGTCGCAAAAACTTAGACAATCCCCTCGTCATTACGGAAACGCCTAAAACACCGTTTGAGCGAATTAATATTGACATACTAGAAATACCTAACAGAAACTATATCTTATCTGTAAGAGACGAACTGACAAAATACTCTCAAGCTTATGCTTTGGCAGACAAATCAGCTAAATCAGTTGTCAGTACTATGATGTTATACTTCCAACATTTTGGTACGCCATTGCGTATCCATTGTGACTATGGTAGGGAATTTGATAACGCCATATTCAAAGACTTGTGTAAACTGTACGACATCAAACTAATCTATTCAAGCGTAGGACATCCTCAAATAAACGGCTCTGTAGAACGATTTCATTCTACTTTGTTAGAAATGATTCGAATCCATAAAGCCGAAAATCCAGATGAACATCCCCTAAATGTACTCCCGTATGCGGTTATTGCTTACAATAACTCGACAAACAAAACCCATGGCTTTTCACCTTACGAACTAGTGTTTGGACATAAGTCCAGCAGACCACCTGAAACCACTTACAACCATAAGGAACTGATTAGTAAATATATACGAGACTTGAACAATCGGATTTCCTATTACTACAAAGTAGCCCGCGAAAAAACTAACTTACAAAAGCAAAAGGCTAAAGAACGTTTTGATAAACACGTTTCGGACAAACTTCCCGAATTTAAAATTGGTGACAAAGTTTACATCAAGGAATCCCAAATTAAAGACAAACTTCATAATAAATTCAACGGTCCATTCCAAATTTTAGACATTCACAATAATTCAGCCACACTCTTAAATCTCAAAACAAACCAACGAACGAAAGTTAACTTTGACAGAATGAAACTCTGTTCTGAAAACTAACTTTCTTTTCAGGTTACTACTGCTGTTCGGATCAGCAGTCTCACAGTTCAACATCAAACCAATAAACAACACTCTTGGTATTTACTATCACGACGAAACTAGAATAGTCATCTCCAACTATAAATGGACATTACTAGTTCATCGTAACTTGACGATACTCAAAGAAATCTTTGAAAACAACAACAGAATCCTCAAAACATTAGAAAACACTGTCGATCCCATCCCAGGTTTCAAATTTCATGACACAAGTGCATTCCGAATTGATGTACAAACTCACATCAGTCTCTTATCCCAAATTTCAGATTCAATTAAAACTAAATTTTCAGAAATATTCATGGACACTAAAAGATCCAAACGAGGACTAATTAACGGTGTAGGAACTATCTTTAAAGCCATCACTGGAAACCTTGACGCAACCGATGGCGCATTTTTCACATATAGTATCAACAAACTTAATCAGGGACAATTACAAATAGAGAATCTCCTAAAAAATCAAATAAGCGTAACTACTTCTATTATCAAAACTTTCAATGAAACCATTCAGAAACTCCAAATTAACGAAGCAAACTTTAACGAAAACATTGACGCAATCAATTTGGCAATACATACTCTAAACGACAAAATAGCCCTTATCCAAGCAAAACAGTCATTTTTGGGAATATGCGAAAAATTAATGGCAAGCTATTTATTTCTTGAGGATAACCTCAATGATATTTTAAATTCTATAACATTTGCTCGATTAAAAATAATTCATTCCTCAATAATCACACCTGATCATTTGATAAAGTCACTACAGGAAATTTCGCAAAATCTTGTCAAAAACAATCTACCGTTACCTGTCAGATATTCAAGTGTCGCCCAATATTTGGAAGTAATCGAATTAGAAGCGTTTCAAACTAATTCAGATTTAGTCTTTATTTTAAAAATTCCTCTTGTAGAGCAACAACTCTACACCGCCTACCACTTATATCCTATCCCAATTTTAGATGACAGAACTGGTTTTCATCATATTCTTTCATTCACCCAAAAATATATTGCGCGAAACGATGATTCTCTAATGTACATACCCATTAAGGACTTGAGTGTGTGCAAGCCACTAACTCCACAACAAAAACTGTGTTCTGAGTTATATGCCTACCCCATCGACTCCAATGCACCCTGCGAAGCTCAACTTCTGAAGAACATCCGTAGTGTACCGGAGAGTTGCCAAAGCTCCGTTGTATTCAGTGAAGGATACAATGTCCAAAGACTAGAAACTAACAAGTGGATTGTTATAGTGTCCGAGCCCTTAGATGTGACAATTAATTGTGCGGGAATAGATACTAAGACAATAGTTTTAACAAACAATACCATTATTCGCTTACAATCAGACTGCAGTGCTTTCGTGGGAATCACAAAAATACAAGCGGAACCTCAAAAACTTATAAACATTTCCGACAATTCATACCCTGTATTAATCCCTTACAACTGTTGCAGTTCTCACCCCGAAAAACTAGATATTCCAGAACTTAAACCCCTTAAACTGGACGATTTAAACATGGAAGAACTATCCATAGCCAACCACAAGTTGGATCAGTATTCAAGGGATCTTGACGATCTCATCAACCAACCCTTCGTTAATAAAAACATTTCCTGGTTCACATATGCTACAATAATTATCATTGTAACAATTGTTATTGTATACAGCTCCTTGAAAATTATAAGGCACGTTAAGAGACCTCCGAAAAACGACATCTCAAATCCAGAGAGTCTGAGACCCTTGGCAAAACCGTTCTCCAGGCTCATACCAAAGCTGAGGCCCCACATCGGAGAGGAACCAGAACATCCAGACCTATAGAAGTGAGAACTTTTATTGATACGTTTCTATAGACTAATTTCACTTTCTGTGTTTAATATATTTTTTTTTTATCTTTTTATGTAACCCATTTAGTCTTAATCATTATGTTCATTTTACTTTTATTTTATTTCCATAATTGTATTTTTTTTGCTTATCTAGCTAGTCCAGTAAATTCCAAAAGTTGATGTTACAGCATCAACTTTTCTTGGTAAAGGGGAGCTATTAGGCGTAAATATCATGCACGTGTAAGATACAAAGTATCATATTTCGCTGACCAGTTTCCTGTTACACTATGTAAACGTGGGAACGCATCGACTTGACCGTTCTTTTGACTAGTCAGCTTTTTAATGTTATAAATCAGAGCGACGCGGTCCCACGGTCGTCATTTATCTTAAGTATACTTGTACCATTTAGTCATTTCATTTAATTTTCAATTTACTGTTTCATTTAAAGTTTTAATTTTTGTATTTCAATAAATATTTTTTTTAAAAAAAACTAAAGTGATTTACAACATATAAAATATATATATGAGCAATATTTCTACTTTTAAAGGAATTTTGTAGGGGGGTCCTCGGATTTTCTTCAAATTTTAGTATGTTACTGAACCTATTTAAAAAACGTTACTCTGAGAGTTACAGCCCTAGGGCCCTAGATAGGGCCCGTCAAAGACACAAAAAAGGCCGTTTTTACCCCATATTTGACAGGCTGTATCTCGGAGCCCAGTTAACCGATTTCAACTCACCAAAAAAATTAAAAAAAACTGTCATATTCAAAATTTTGCCTAAAATCGAATGTTAATCCGATTTTAGTTTTCTCGGCGGCATTTGAAAAGTTAAAAAAACATCTACAAAATGAGATGTGGTGCGTTAAAATTCGTTCAGTAGATTCGGAGATACAGCAGAATGAAAATGGTCATTTTTGTAAATATCGCTTTTTTACGCATTTTGAAAGTGGTCTGGTAAACTTTAAATTACACAAAAAAATTTTTGGGGGAATTTTTTTTATAAAACTAATTACGTCCTATTGGAGATGTTCTTGGCCCGAGCCTCTATCTATCTCATTTAAGCATCTAAAAATTGAGTAGTTTGCTACTGAAGTAAGTCAATTTAATAAAAACTTACGACTTATTTCTATCAATCAGAGAGCTTGAAGACATTTATATATTACAGATTATAAAAGAAACCTTTGATTTGAGGGTTCCTACAAACCTCTAGGTAGCCTAGAACTACAGTTATGATAATTCAAAAGCTTAACTAAAATCAAAGTATCAATTCTGAAATTTTACCTAATTGTGAAGTTACTTCGCAAAATCTTCTATCTCCATTCTAGACAACCTAGATCTTTGTTTATCCTTTCAAGTTACAAATATTTTGATGTAGTTTTACAGTTTTGCATTATATTTTTGGAAACTTAGAGCTCACGCTTTGTACTATAGAAATTTTAGTTCGAATGGTATTGATTCCAATTAATTAGAATTATATATGATTTAAAAAAGTCAAAATATTAGGGAAAAGTAAAAGTATAAAGGGATTCAAACAGTAAATTAGAAATAAAATGAAAACATATTTTAACAAAATTCAAAATATATATAAATTAAAAAATTAAATAAGGTAACGCAGAAAAACCTATACCTTTTCAGTTTTAAGATCCATTTTCAATTTACTTTTAAAAATTTCTTTATATTTTTACTTTTATACTATTTCTTTTAAGTTACATTACTCACTTTTGCTCCAAAAATAATGTCTATTTTATGTTAATAATATAACGCAGTGTTGAGGTTATGACCCCGGGAGCAATTCTACATTGATGGTATAAGTCGCGACACGACACGACAAAACAGAGTCAACTATCGATCTATGTTTATACTTAATGGTCTTTGTCATGAAACGGACGCTTGTAACAAGGCAAGGTCAGCCATCTATGAATTCATTAACTAAATGTTCATTGTTTTGAACTAAGGCCCGAGACAAACATAGAGATACGAATGATAAGAAGTTAAAAAACATGGGGATAAAAAGTTAGCACCGCGCTAAGAAAAATTTTTACTGTTTGCTGATTGCTTGCTCCATGGTTTACAAACTACAAACTAGTAACTGCGAGCAGCTGCAGCAACTTCAGTCTAGAAGTGCCCATATTAAATTATTTTTTAAACCATTCCTAAGTCTGAAAACTTCGTAAGACATGGAGCATGCGCGCAGCAAAATTTTTCTTAGCGCATGTTTTTAAGTTTCTTATATCCGTTCGTATCTCGTATCTCTGTCTGTCCCGAGCCTTAGTTTAAAACAAGCAAAACAAGGCCAGCTGTGAATTCATAGATGGCTCACCTTGCCTTGTTACATGCGTCCGTTTCATGGCATAGACCATATAAACATAGATCGATAGTTGACTCTGTTTTGTCGTGTCGTGTCGCGACTTATACCATCAATGTAGAATTGCTCTCAGGGTCTGGACATATAAATTCTTGCTTTGTTGCTTTGATGTTGCTACCACGCTACAAGCTACTAAGATACCATGATAGTATTCATAACCTCAACATTGCGTTATATTATTAACATAAAAGAAACATTATTTTTGGAGCAAAAGTGAGTAATGTAACTTAAAAGAAATAGTATTAAAGTAAAAATATAAAGACATTTTTAAAAGTAAATTGAAGATGGATCTTAAAACTGAAGAGGTACAGATTTTTCTGCGTTACCTTATTTAATTTTTTAATTTGTATTTTATTTTAAATTTTGTTAAAATACGTTTTCATTTTTTTTTTAATTTACGGTTTGAATCTTTTTATACTTTTACTTTTGCCCAATATTTTGACTTTTTTAAAGTCATATATTTGTCCATAGAGGGTCAATGTAATCGTACAAAAAAACTAATGGAGTGATTAATTCTAATTAATTGGAACCATTGATATTCAAACTAAAATTTCTACAGTACAAGGCGTGAGCTGTAAGTTTCCAAAAATATAATGAAAAACTGTAAAAGATTAGCAAACTATAGCAAAATATTTGTAATTTGAAGGTTAAACAAAGTTCTAGGTTGTCTAGAACGGAGATAGAAGATTTTGAGAAGTAACTTCACAATTAGGTAAAATTAGCGTTTTCAGAATTGATAATTTAATTTTAGTTAAGCCTTTGAATTATCATAACTGTAGTTCTAGGCTACCTAGAGGTTTGTAGGAACCCTCAAATCAAAGGTTTTAATCTCTTGTTTTATAATCTGCAATATATAAATGTCTTCAGGCTCTCTGTTTGATAGAAATAAGCCGTAAGTTTTTATTAAATTGGCTTACTTCAGTAGCAAAATACTCATTTTTTAGAGAGTTAAATTAGGTAGGCTCGGGCCAAGAAAATCTCCAATAGGACGTTATTATTTTTATAAAAAAATACCTCTAAATTTTTTGGTGTAATTTAAAGTTTACCAGAACAAGTACCAGCACATTGAAAATCCGTAAAAACGCGATATTTACAAAATTGACCATTTTCAATCTGCTCTATCTCCGAATCTTCTGAACGGATTTTAACGTACCATATCTCATTTTGAATGAGTTTTCTTAAACCTTTCAAATGACGCCGAGAAAACTAAAATCGGATTAAAATTCGATTTTTGGCAAATTTTTTAAAATGACAATTTTTTAAAATTTTTAACTTTACTTATAATGCTCCGAAAAATCAGCGTTATTAACTAGAGACTTGAACTTTTTACTGAAAAAACTACTTACAAAACAAATGACGTTTGGTGAGTTAAAATCGGTTTACTGGGCTCCGATATATATATATATATATATATATATATATATATATATATATATATATATGTTCTGAGAGGCTTCCGCGGTCATTACTATAAACAAGGTTAGGTTCAGGGTGAGAACCGCGTCTGAATTTATTATATACTCGACGTTTAGAATCCTGCTTTGGAGCCATTAACAAGAGACAAAATTGAATGGAATAATGGCTCCAAATCAGGAGTCGAAACGTCGAGTATATAATAAATTCAGACGCGGTTCTCAACCGGAACCTAGCCTTGTTCATATATATATATATATATATATATATGAGCAATTCCGGTCCCATCATGAAATTTTGTTGGAAAGACTCAAAAAAGTCCCTCAATGTTTGAGCCCTTAAGATCTGTATATAAATAGGCAAAGGCAAAAAGGTTAGGTACCATTTTCTCCTCGGTCTCTCAACCGATATTCTTTATTTTTGTTTTGTTTAGTAGTTATTGACGAGCTTCAGTGCAGAATGCTAAAATTTATTTATAATATTGGTACATTCATTAAATAAAAAAAAACATTATTTACGTCCATACTGTCAATGCCAAACAGATAACAGTAACAATGTCGCCAGATTGCTTGGATAGAAAATCATATAATGGACTGACTTGAATGTGAAAGACGAATTAAATTAAACTAATAAATAACAAATTTTGACCCGTTTCTAAACTTATTCTACATCGTCATGCTAATGAAATAGAAACCAGGAAATTGTATATTATATAATAATGGCCATTCATTGGGCTCTCGAAAGTTTGCAAGTTTCATTGCTTTGTAAATATGGTTGGTCGGTTTGTCAACTAAAATAGGAATTATGTTGCAATTGTTGAATCTATATATGACAATATTTTATAAATTTTAATGTTATCCTTTCAATTTCAAAAACTTAATTTTTACCCTATAAATTTCATATAATTTGAAAAATATTAGAAGAAATGTGAATTAATACACTGATTATAATATTCAAGACAAATAGTTAGATCTGGCAGCCTTGAACTAATGGCTATCTTTCATGTAGCATCTTGATTTGAATTTTGACATTTCAGAATATTGTTTGGTATATGACTATTATAGCACGATGGTAAATATAAGTTGTAAATTCAATGTAAAGTTCAAGATTTCAGCTTCATTTACTGCGCAAAGTTTTTAACAAATGTGAGTTTTACTTATTTATCATTGATTACGCAGGTGCGTATATTTCTTTATATATTCTATAGAAAATAGAAATAGTCATTGCATTAGGTAGGAAATCAGTTATTTATTGTTTTGTTTTATTTGTTCCATTCCTGCAAAATCCTGGTTTTATTAGGTTTCCGTATATACAATATAGGGATACCCTTATAATAGCACTCTGAATTTCTGCCCCTGACACATCACAGCAATTTTCTCCTAAACTACTGGAAGGAAGAGGTTGAATTTAGGATCAATGTATAGTTTGGTGACCCGATCAGGAGTGCATATCGTAAAAGAAGAAATTTTGATTTTAGGGGTACTTCTGGGGGGAAAACTAAAAAAATCGACCGTTCCCCCCCTGATCTCTGAAAATAATAAACCTAAAATTTTGAAAAAAATAAGAAATATAGAAGGTTGCCCGAACTTTACAGGAAAAATAAGGACAAAACATTAATATTAGTTTTGGGGGGCAAATTATAGAATTAAATAAAAATTTAAAAATAAAAAACGCATCATGTAATATATCAAATGAAAGATCTCATTCTGAGGAAGACAAATAATTTTTTTTATATTAAAAAAAAATATTTAAAAAGATATTAACGAAAATATACCAAAATTTACCAATTCTCCTCCCCCCTTATCTCCGAAACTATAAAACGAAAAGTTTTGAAAAAAATTAGAGGTTCTGACCTGAAGTTTACTGGAGAAATAAAGAGAAACCTCTACTTTTAATTTTGGGGGGCAAATTACAGAATTAAATGGAAAATATAAAATTAAAATTGTTTCTAACCCATCTTGTTATACATCAAATGAAAGGGCTCATTATGACGAAAACAAATATATATTTTTTTCATATTTTTAAAATAAATTAATTATGAGGTATTAACACAAATATAAAAAATTACCTTTCCCCCATTTATCACCGAAAGCATAAGCTGGAAAATTTTGAAAAAAAATGGAAGTATAGCCCCTTACCTGAACTTTACTGGAAAAATAAGGAGAAACCTCTAATATTCATTTTGGGGGGCAAATTATAGAAGTAAATGGAAAATAAAAAATTATAATTGTTTCTAACGGGTCATGTAACATATCAAATCACAAGGCTCATTATGACGAATACAAATGTATTTTTTTTATTTTTTTTAACGAATATTTTAAAATATATTAAAAAAATATTGAAAAAAGTACCCATTCCCCCCGTTATTCCTCAAACTATAAGACCTATTTTTTTGTTTATGGGAAAAATGTGAAGAAATCCCTAATTCTATTATTTGTCCCCCAAATAATAGAATTAAACGGAAAATAAATTATTAGAAAACCCCCATAGTAATTTTAGGGACAAATTATACAATTAAATAGAAAATAAAGATTCAAATTTCAAACGCATCATGCATATCAGATAAAAGGCTCATTATGTGAATTACAAATATATCATATTTTTAAATCATTTGTTTAAAAGATATTAACAAAAATATTAAACATCGACTTAATTCCCACTTTAGAAACTACAGTATTTAAATTTTGAAAAATATATCTTATTTGTATTTTTAAACAATTTGAATAAAAGATTTAGTAATTTATAATTTAAAACTATTTTGCCCTTTATCTTCCAATCTACAGAGCCTCAAAACTCAAACCAGGGGCGGATCCAGACACGAGCTTCCGGGGGGCGATTTCATGCTTCCGGGGGGCGATTTTATGGTTTAGGGGGGGGAGACAATCCTGTACTAAATTTACTTAAATATAATTTTAAGCTCAGATTTCTTGGACTATTACACTAAAAATAGTCGTTCTGAGGTTTAAACATATAGAAGAGAAATTCTTCTAGGCTCTTGGAGTTAAGATTACCTCGTTTTAATATTAAATTTACTGATTTGAGGCTCTCGGAGGGAGCGATCGCTCCCATCGCCCCCTCCTTAGATCCGCCCATGACTCAGACAGTAGATTATAAAAGACTTCTCTGAAAGTTTATTATAGTAAAATAAAACTATAATGTTAATTTTTGAATGAAACTGGAATATTTGAATCTTGAAGGTGGTACGCAACCTTAAGTATGCGAGTCCAACTCGCACTTGACAAAATTATTTATTACAAGGTAACTAACTTTTACCTAAAATAAACATGTCATTGACATTTTAATGATATGTATTTAAAAATAAAGAAATTCAATATATTTGCTGATTTGTTGTGGTAAGTTAGGTACATACATACATATGTCTATTGACAAAAAAAACCTATTTTTATTGAACATATTTGTCCTTCGACAACTTTCATACAATTTTATAAATAAATAAATAAATATTATTCAACAGTTGCCCATTTACGGAATAATATGCTATTTAAATTATACCTAAAGTAATTGAATAGTGATAAAGCAAAGAATAAAAGTATAAAATTAAGTAAAAATAAAAATTATAGATTAAAAACAGTAAAAATTAAAATATGAAAGTAAGAATAAAAACTTGAAACTAATTATATGTAAAGTTATATGTAAAATTATATCTAAAATTCCTACAAATTTTCCACTGCAGTCTTCCGAAGTTGACTGAGAGTACACGCGAAAATATCATTGTAGAACATTAAAATTATAGCAGGCTTTGAATATTGGTGAACTCACCAGTATGTTTGTTCTAGCTCTGCTATATTTGAAGGTACTCACAGCTCTAGTACAGCGACTAGGTACATTAAAATTGACCATATTTAAGATAGCAGAACAGTCGATCTGTCTATGAATAACATTATAAAGTAACGCCAGCGATGCTAATCTCCTATATTCCAGCTGTGTCATACTCGTACATAAGTCATGAGTACTAATTCCCCTTATGGTTAAGAGCCATCCACTTTAAAAAATTTTGAAATCATTCTTGGACTGTCTCCATAGATAGCCTGTGCTTTTCGGAGATTGGACTCCAACCCACACTTTAATTTAGATCGTAGGTACGCATAATACAGTATTTTTAAAGTGTTGTCTACAGTTACGAATTAAGAAACCGTATGACTTCGTGGCTTCCGAAAAATTGATTGATATGTGGTGTCTGAAAGACAAACTTGAGTTAAGTAACTTTTACTTTTAATTACTTTTCTCACCTGGTACCTGCCTAGGTGTCACATAGCAAACTCGGCAAGCACGCAGCTATTCAAAGCACATGAAACGCTACTGAGAACCTAAGGTTTCATCTTTGTGAAATTAAGTTATGTCTGATCGGTCTGGGATTTTGGATTATAATAGTAGAATAGGGAACTTAGCGTTATATTTATACTAATTTTGGAAAAAATTTCGCAGGTGTTTGTCTTTTTCTTGAAGAAGTTACACCCGATAATACATTTTATTTCTTAGTTAATTATATGAGGTGTTTAAAATAGCAAGATCCGTAATTTTGGTAGTTTTCGTGACTTCTCAGCTAGAGAATAAAAATTTACAGTGTCAAGGGTAAGTGTGTTGTATGCGTATTTTTAGAACCTACTAATTGAGATGTTGATCGATAGAATTGGTTAATTAATAAGTTAGTTTTTCTCAAAAATTTTGAAAAAATGCGCATTCGTGGCTATTGTCTAAAAATGGTGAGAACAATGAAACTCAGCAAAAAGTTTCACGTGCCTATCGGAGATAACAACTCAAAATTTAAACTTCATGGCTTTGAAGGTTTTGTCACAAATGTAATTTTTTGGAGAGCTCTTTATTTATGGTGTCGTTTACAATTATTCTAGTGTGCATCAAATTACTTTTTTATAAATCTGAATGGAACATGGTATGTATCAAATCCTTCGGCACAACTCGTCATATATTAACATTCTTTGGGTTTGGTTTATTGTATACAAATGTAATTTGAAATTCTGCGCTTTGGTATTCGGCAACGCATAAATATTAGTGGAAGGGGAACAATATTTTCCCTAATGGTAGAATACGAATAGCATGACAGGGCGTTATAAATGCTTTTCCCATGGAAATTACATTATTTACGATGGTTTATGCTTAGAATGCAAATGGTTTGCGCGTATACTTGTCTTTGTCGTCAGTACATATTGTATCATCAGAGTTCAGCCATGACCTACCAAGAGGTACTCGTCTGTTACGCAACAGATTAGAATAAAGTTTTTAACCAGTGAAGGCTTAAACCCTTCGAAATTTTAACTCGTTTGAAGGCATAGTTAAGGGATAGAACACTGTCTCAAAATCGTGGGTATATGTGGATAAGAAAATATAAGTGTGGTAATCACGATCGACGCCCAAGAACAAGCCTTCCGCGGACAATACCACTAGCGTTCGAGAGCTTATTGAACGTGACCGCCAAGATTAAAATTCCGCCAATCCGGGTATTAAACAAAAAAATATTTAAATCGATTTACAACCAGTAAAGAAATCAGATATCATATACAAAAAAATACACGACTTTTGGAAGTCAGAAAAGCATGTTTCTGTACATCACAAAACAAAATTAGGAATTAACACAATTGTGGACATCTAAAACCTAAAAATTTGGAGATTTTCATTAACAGGCTTTTGGTATGACTATTCGGATGTACTTCATTGTAACCTTTAGTTAAGCAACCAAAAGTATGATGGAGACATTTTTGTGATTTGGGAATATAGTGACAATGATCTGCGTTTATTTATCGCCTACATCAGCAGTCAAAAACCAACAGTAAACTTCACAATGAAGATGGAAAATTTAAAAAAATAAATCTTAATGTTCTTACGATCATATAGGAAATAACATAATAAATACAAGCATAAATTGCAAAACTCTAAATACTAACAAATCTATATATACCATACTATTATTATTACGTAAAGATTGAAACGCACTACCCCTTTTTCTGCCTTTATTTTGAAAGGAGGGTAATGAAACGTATACCATTCGAAAGGTAATGTGCCACAGATGTGCAGAATATATAAAGAATCTTTATTTATTTGTTTTAAAATAAGTAAATTAGAGATAAATTATTTGAGAAGGCGCCATCTATAAACAAGTAGCTTAAGTCTTAAATTTAATGTTCCGAGTTCAGAATTTGACACTGAGGTCTTTGTCAGTAGTCAAAAGTAATCGTGTTAAATATAACTTAAATAATCGAGTCTTACCTGAAAAGTTTTACGTAAGTACAATCAATAACTATTTAGAGATTCAAAGGCTAACTGATAAATTTTATTTCTGATCCTCGCAAAATTTCATTATCACAAATCTAATATTTTGGTAAACAATGTGCCTTAAAAGGTACTAAAACACTCACAAGATGTTATATACAAATATAGTTTTAATTATTTATATTTATGACATGTGCAAATGAAACTTGAATAAGTATTACTTGTAATAAAATAAACCAAATTATTTTGCACTTTTATTGGATATCAGGCATTCTTTTTAATTAATTTGGAGATTTCATCTATAATGGCAGTCACTCAGTGCTGGAGAAGAATTGTAGTAATACAGTGTGGTTTAAAAAATGTTAGAACAAAAATGTCTATAAGCAGTTGCATATATAGGATAGATGCAAAATAGGGTGAGAGGAGTTATAGTTATACAGGGTGATTATAAAATATTAGAAAAACAAATTATTTATAGGGTAGCCACCATGAGTTGCATATATTTAATGATTGAAGTTTAGGGCTCACTAGAATTATAGTTACAGAAGGTATTTAAAAAAAATAGAAACTAAGTGAGTTAATATAGCCCATTAGCGATTGAATTTACAGGGTTCATGGAATAAAGGGCGCAGTAGAATTACAGTTAAACAGGGTATGCAAAAATTTACAAGGATGCATATACAGGGTGGTGTAAATATAAGCTGGAGTAGGGTTATATTTATAGAGTGTGGTTTAAAAATATTAGATTAAAACGCATTTCACATTTCGTAGCCCACAAGAAGTTGCATATATAGGATAAATGCAATATAGTGTGAGAGGAATTATACTTATACAAGGTCATTACTAAAAATGTTAGGAAAGGAAATGATATATTCGGTAGCCAACCATGAGTTGCATATATCTAATGATTGAAAAAAGAGTAGAAACACAAAGAGTACATATGGTGGCTCATCGGCAGTCGCATATATATTGAATGGTTGGGGTGGAATTATAGTTTTATCGGGTGGTTTTAAAATATATGATGCGTTGTCCATGGGCAGTTGTATATACAGGGTAGTTAAAATCTAGTCCAGAGTAGAATTATTATAGATACATAGGGTGGTTAGAAAAATGTTCGTCAACATTTTAAATTGGGTAGTCCATTGGGAGTTATATATAAAGGGTGTTGGAAATATATTATGAAGTGGAATTATTATAATGAGTAGTTTAATAAATGTGCGAGAATAGAAATTAAACTGAAACATTTCATCATGAGAAAAATTTTTTTACAGCAAATCTCCCATTATATGGATATATGTATTTTTGATAAATTTACGAGTAAAGCTCGGTCACCCATGCAATAAATTTATTAAATGTACAAACGGGCATTGAATAAATATTAGTAATAAATTAAAACAGATTATTTTGTAATTTCCAGGTATACGATTTCTAATTCATAGCTATTTAATACTTTCAAATGGAATTGTCATTTGCCTTTATTCTATTTTCTATATTATCCTACCGGTTAAAAGCTGAATTATATAATTCTAAGAAATTTCGCGGCAACTAAATTGTTGTCTTTAATTTCCACTTACTGCCTCTTTGTCATATTAAATTCAGAATTACGAATTTCAACACAAATAAAGCCCTTATTAATTATATATGAACAAGAAGTTGAATTTCATTACAACTGGTCGAATTTCGATTCTAGTATATATAAATAGGCAAAGAAAACACAGTTCAGTGCCATTTTCTCCTCTGTTCCTCACCCGATTTTCTTTATATTTGTTTTTTAGTAACTACAGAGGAACTTCAGTGCAGAATGCTAAAATTCATTTATAATATTGGTTCATTCATTAAATATATTTTTTTAAACAACATTATTTATTTCTATACTATCAATGACAACCAAAATAGTAACAGTGCCGCCCGATTGCTTGAAGAGAAAACCGTAAAAGGTATTGACTCGAATGTAAAAGACAAACCAAATGAAACGTTTTAAATAGGGTTTGTCAATGAAAATCAGAATTATTATGGAAGTCATAAGCTTATTTAAATGAATATCGTATTAATTTAAACATTACAGTTTTAATTTAGTTCATTTTATTTTTAAGTGGAAAAGTTATGCACGGACAGTCAGATTCGTGATAAATAGGTAGATTTGTCAACCCTGATTTTAATGACCATCTGTAGCGAATTTGATCTAAATTTTTACATTTCATTATTTTTTAGTAATTAAGTGACATGTTTTCAATTCAGTCAGAAAAGTTATCAGTGTATTTTTAAGATTTTAATTACAACCCCCTGAAAAATTTTCAAAAATAGGTGTATTTACCTAATAAAAATTAACAGTAGTTGGTTCGAATTTCATTATAGGTACAATGCAATACAAAAATCGTCATGCGTTAGGCTGTGTCCAACGTAACGACAACGTAAAATTGCTAGAATCTTCCTATAAGGACAAAATGAGTTATTTTTATGTGTTTGAACGTATCGCGCCGCCCGCACCGCGCATATCTCGTTTACGTGGGACACGGCCTTACTAGGTAAGTGTGTTTAATGCGAATTAATGAAAATATACTGAATCCTCAGATATATAGTAGTTTAAGGTTTACTTATATCTACTTATGTATTGTCATTATTTATAATTAAACAGACTGGGGCATAAAACAAACCATCGTAATCAACCCGGAACTTCTCTTAGTAACACTACTACTCAGGAAAACCTCATTGTAGTTACAACTATACCTTATATAAAGGATCTCAGAAAGTTTGAAATATCGAAAACAAAACCAACCAACAAAACTCACAACTCAAAAAATTGCATATACAAGATTCCTTGCGAATGCAATAAATATTGTTACGGAACGTTATAACGTCGGCCGAGGGAGGACCTTGTATAAATACCTACCAAGTTCAGTTCGATATTAGCGCCATAGAGTAAACTCGAAGACACTCGAATGTAAAAATTTATATAAATAGATGTTTAGTGAGCGTTATAGTCAGACCAATTCATAAGTTCAGTGATTATAAGTAGTAAAGTAAAGCAAGCTGTGTATTGTGTTGTATGATATGTGTCTCAAGAAATTGTATTGAAGTATTGAAAGTTAAGGATTTGTTTTCACCGTAAATAAAGCAGTATTACTTGTACAACAGGTGTATAATTGAACCCACGGGATACGTAACAAATTGGTGTCAGAACAAGGATAATAAACTGTTAATGGTGAAATACAAGATCCCAAGAAAAAAAAAAGAACAACGAAGTGAAGAGATTACGAGTAAAATTAGTACTCAATTAGAACAGGCCCAACAAAAAGAACAAGCACTACAGGAACAGCAAAGACAAAAAAAACAAGCACTATTGTTAGAGAAAAAACAAAAAGAACAAGCACTATTGGAAGATAAAAGACGGAAAGATCAAGAACAGTTAATGAAATTCCAGCAACAACAATTTCAGCAAATGGTGCAGCTAATTAAAAATGTTGAAATGAAAATTAACTATGTACAAGAAAAACTACACAATGAAGTTCATAAGTTGCAAAACGAAATTCACAATGTACAACACGAATTTGAGAAGTTTCGAAAAGAATTTATGAGTGAAACATCAAGATGCAATGGTTACTAAAGGCTCTCTTGTTAAACCACCCACATTTGATGGAAATTCTTCCTGGACTATGTACAAAATACAGTTCGATGCAGTTGCAACCAGCAATGCATGGAACAACCATGAAAAAGCTACAGCACTTGTGATTTTCTTGAGGGGATCTGCACTAGAATTGCTTCGAAGCATTCCAAAAGAGCAGCAAACATATTAGTCTCAGTCCTTGAACGCAGATATGGTAACCAAAGTCTAATTCAAGTATATAACGTACAACCTAGGTCACGAACCCAGAAATCTGGGGAAAACTTGCAAGAATTTGAAGCAGATATTAGAAGGTTGGTGAAACTAGCATATCCAGAGGCATCTGAAGAGTTTAGAGAATAATTTGCTAACCACTGTTTTATTGAAGGGATTAGGGATATCGAAACTCAGAGAAGCCTGCGATTAAGTGGCATCAAAAAGTGCAATGAAGCTCTACTGCGTGCTTTAGAAATTGAGGCAGTTATGAATATGTCAAAACCAAAAATAAGAGCAGTATCACTTGAGAAAGATGACCAAGAATGCACAACTAACATGGAAGGCATGTTTAAGTTCCTGTTAGAGATGAAAAAAGTGTTAGAAGACACAACACGGAAAAATAATGCCAAGCCTACCAGTGTGAAATGTTTTCGCTGTGGGAAAACTGGACATTTCTAAAGAGATTGTAGAGTGAAATTACCGAAAGATCATCAATCCCATTTGAACAAGGAAACGAAGAAGGCACAACTAACATCGAAGGCATGTTTAACAAGTTTCTAACAGAAATAAAGCAGTTGTTGAGAAATACCACTCTAAAAACTGATACCAGGGCTGCCAGTGCAAAATGTTTCCGCTGTGGACGAGCCAGACATTTTCAGAAGGACTGTAGAGTGAGATTGTCACCTTCTAGAGATAGACAATTTTGGCGGTCGACCAACCAGCAAAAAGAGCGAATGAGGTCAACAATCAGTAGAGTACAGGGTACGGTGGAGAAATTAAATCCAGGAAAGACGTGTCCATATATCCATATATCGAACCGATTTTGACGAAGAAGAATGAACGAGCCGCCAAACTCCGATGGGAAGAAATTTCTAGTCAAGGAATGACCCTAAAAGCGCTGTGGACACAATGGGATTCCTTACGAGTCGAGAATGGAGCTTTGAAGAGAATATGGGAAAGTGCCGATGGGAAAGGAACTAAGTCTCAATTAGTGGTACACGTGGTGTATTAAGGAGGTGGGCTAACAACGCTTGTAAAAGCGAATACTAATTGTGGCTAGTAACGACCAAGAGATGGCGCTCCGAATACGGTAATAACGGACGAGGGTTGATTTAAATTAAAGATGTAAAGCAGCACGAAGTGAATTGTATAAAAAATGTCATAGGAATATTTAAGACATTATATCTATCATATTGATTATTTCTTTGGTCAAATAACATTATGCAATTCTGCTCCTCAGAATCCAAAAATCTTACACTTATTATAATGACAATTTACACGGAAGTATGTTGATAATACTAATATAAACGTCATAGTAAACGTAAGCCACGTAGGTAATGAGCTCATAAATTTCACTCCGTTAATACACTAGAAATGATTGAAAAGATCTGTATGTTCAAGTGAATTATTATTAAAAAAGTTTTATTTTTTGTGTTAAACTAATCACGGACATTTATAATGACTGTATTCACAGCAGATAAAAATAGTGGCAAACATAACATATTGACTATCAAAGTGTCACAATGGATGTATTTGGAGTTAACAGGCAGTTTATATACCAAAAAACGTGCGGTTAATTAGAAAATTCATTAATATAGGTTCAGAAGAAATAGGCAAGTTAAAAAAAATCAACAAATAATTACAAATGTTTTGATTATTTTTGTTTATAATTTTAGGTTGAACATGCTCAAATAATGATTGATATTGTGAGAGGCTTCAAGTCACAGTGGTGTATTACATTACATTAGATTCAGCTCAACAGAATTAAAAAAAAACATAAATCTGCAGAACATAGAGAAATATTTTAGTTTACAAAACTCATAGTTTATTCAAATATAAAAATTTACAATGAATCAGTTTAAAAGGTTTAAAACTCATATATTTTAATTGGTAACAAATACTATAGATATAATTGATAGAGAAAATGAAATGTAATAAATAAATACAAGGTTTGTTTTCATACATACAACTTAATAAGACATTACAGGGAGTTATACAACTTTAAACAAGTTACTATTATAGTAAATAAATTTCAGCAGTTTTTATGTATGTTTTTATTTATTATTTGTAACTTTAAAAATAAATGACTCACCACTTCATAGTTTCATTCTCGGATAGATAAATTTTTTTAGCGGCAATAATTAAATGAAATTGATTTTCATAATTTTTGATGAAACTATTTTCATATGTATATAGGTCATCAAAAGATTGGAGCAACACTGAAATCATGAGTGAAGCTTGGGCCTCCAGCTACTTGTTGTATAAACAAATGTTTGAGATTTGAAATTTTTTGATAAAGGTGTTTTCCAGATAGCACTTTTTCTGTAAATTAATTTCAAACACTTGGCCAGTTCCAGTTATACTAGTGGTTGACTATAATTTTGTTATTGTAAATGGAATTGCACAATTTTTGGGATGAATTCATTTAAATTCAAAAATATAAGGTATGTTTTATAACCACTTCCTATGACTATGACTCACAGTTTCCCAGATATTTTATAAGAAAAATTACCCTTCACACTCAAATATAGCTGATAGAATATTAAAATATTATGAATTTCTTAGTTGCAGTTGCATTGGGATCTTTTCCTATAAAGTAAATTATCTCAGAAACTGACTTCAAATTAATGAAAATAAAATCGTTACGAACACCCTGTAAAAACATCAAAAGGGCATTCTCCCTTTTTGGTAGCGCCCTCTTTCAAATAATCAGTGAAGTAATCAAAATTAGTGTCACTGCATAATCAATGTAATGGTACTGACGTTGGCCCACCTCCTCAATACAAACTGGCCGTACCCAAGAAAAGAGTACCCGCCATCCTGAAGAAGTTATACGACGGCATTTCTGGAGGTCACTTGGGCATGAATAAAACTCTCAATAAGAATTTTGCCGTAAACGCGACGTACGTGCAGCCAGCAAGAGACCCAAAAATCGATAAGTTGGGAAAATGAAACAGTACAACGTGGGTACTCCTTTTGAAAGAATTGCCATCGACATCGCCGGACCATTTCCAGTAACCAAGAGAGGTAACAGATATATCCTTGTTGCTGTTGATTACTTCAGCAATTGGCCAGAAGTGTTTGCTATTCCCAATCAAGAAGCAACCACAGTAGCAACGGATTTAGTACAGCAGCAATTTAGCCGATTTGGAGTACCAATGGAACTTCATTCCGACCAAGGCAGGAATTTTAAATCAAATGTGTTACGGAAGGCCTGCGACTTGATGGGTATTAACAAAACCAGAATTACGCCATTACACCCACAATCAGACGGCATGGTAGGGCGATTTAATAGGATTTTAGAAGTGCATCTTTCCAAAGTGGTCGACAATAAACCACGGGAATGGGATGAGCACATACCTCTGTTCTTGCTCGCATACAGATCCGCTGTACATGACAGCACCGGATTAACACCAGCTAAGGTTTTGTTTGGAAAAAAAATAAAGCTTGGCTTCCATGTGACCTGGCTTTTGGGACGCCATATGAATCCCCTATGGAAGATAATGATTATGCACATCAATAACGAGAAAGACTACTGGCTACCCATGAATTGGCCAGGAAGCGCATGTTAGCAACAAGTGCCAGGACAAAAACCCGGTATGACTTAAAAGCAAATTCCACCGGATTTCAGCAAGGTGATAAGGTCTGGTTGTACAAGCCGCAAAGGACGAAGGGCAAATCACCGAAGTTGTCACCTACCTGAGATGGACCCTACGAGGTTATCAATAGGATAAATGACGTAGTGTACCGCATCCAACGCAGCCCAAGGACAAAGATGAAGGTTGTCCATCTGAATCTGGCCCCGTATCGAGGAGATGCATCTAATCGGGACGATCAGAACTATAGGGGGTGCATTGTTACGGAAAGTTATAACGTCGGCCGAGTGAGGACCCTATATAAATATCTACCAAGGATAACTGTCAGTTCGGGAGAAATCTACAAAGTTCGATATTAGCGCCATAGAGTAGACTATCGAATGTAAAATTTTATATATGTGCTGTGTTTCAAGAAATGTATTAAAGTATAGAAGGTTAAGGATTTGTTTTCACCGTAAATAAAAGAGTATTAATTGTACAACAGGTGTATAATTGAATCGACGGGAATACGTAACAATATTATATTGGAGAAACATCGAGACCATTAAACGTACGAATTAATGAACAAGAACTAGAATTACATAACGAAACGACAATTTGAAAAATCGAAAATTTGTGAACACGCTTGGAACCTAGGCCATAAAATACAATTTGAAAATTCAACTATACTTCACAAAAACACCATACCATAAAACGAAAAATAATACCTTTCAGTAATATTTCTTAACAAAATGCGGTGTAAATTATCAAAATTACTTAAACCGCTTTGAAGTAAGCGATAAGCGATAAAAAGATTTAGAAGAATTGGTAACCCCCAACTCTTGGAAGTCATTTACAAAAACGCCAAGAATGACCTAAACCACAAACTTAATCTGTATAGAGTACCATTCGCAGCACTGTCTCGTCAATTGAAGCAGTAAAGGCCTTCTGCTCACAACAATCTCTTGCAGTTAGATGCACTACTTCTTCATTCAATGATTGCCTCCGCTGCATACAATTGCTGTGAGATTGAGCAGCAGATGGTACTCTATGAAGATGAAGTTTATGGACAACTAGCCAATGGGCACGGTTTAAGGGGTATCCTCCGAGGTGTGAGCTTGGAGACAGACAGGTTACTAGTAGGTAGTAGTAGTGACACTAGCAAAATTAAAGCAAATATATTGCCTTAAGAATCATCAAAATCAGCTCAGGGGTTTTGTAAAGGCATTACCTTCCCTTTGGCCTTGGTTTTGGCGAAATTACATGTGTCAGAGGTAATAAATCCAACTAAATGAACCCACACTCAGATATTTTTTACGTTTGTACGATTATTACAAGGCAGCGAATAAACTTTTTTTGGCCCTCCTTATTTATAAAGAAGAAACTTGGCGCAAAACTTATTTTAGTATTTTTACTTTACTGCTGGCAATATTATTGGAATCTGTTAAAACTTTATAATTTACATGTATCTCGAAGTCATTAGTGTCCTTAATATCAGTAAGATAAAAGTATTGTCGGAATAGGACAATCAAATTAAAAGCCTATTAAAGGCTTGCCAATGTTTCGCTTTACTGGATTAAAAGCTTCATCAGGGTAAAAAAAACAATAAATAACATGTGTATAAAGTAATATAAATTAAATAAGATACTATACAAAATTTTAAAAAATATATATGAGTCATTAAGAAGTGAAATAATAAAAATTATTTTTTTAGTTGAATAAAAAGTGCAAAAAAAAAGATTTAACAAAATACTGAAAAATTAAGTATGTGGCATGATCAATAGAATAATTAATTCGTTGAGATACAAGCTAAGTTGGACAAGGACATACTTCTTAAGACATTCAACGTAACATTGTGCTAAAAACAACAAAAATATGTGAACATAAACTAACTAATTAATTAAATTTTATCAAATGCAATAATTTCGTTTTCTTGTGTTAAGAACACGTCAAAATAAAGTGAGGTCTAACCACGATTTCTAGTTTATTCTAAAATTCAACAGATAAACAAATTGGCCATCTGTTGCTGATTTATTGTAATGAGTTATTATTTATGAAAGATATTCTATTATTTATATTTAAACTGTGTATTAGAAACCTTATCATTTCCAGTGACTGCCAACAAGGGAGACATACATCCTACAATATATCTTTTTAATTTTATGTATTTTTTAAAATTTATTATTATACAATTTTTAAAAACACCTAGAAGGGTACTGAATAGATTTGGAACCAACATTATTAGGAAAACTCTTGTTAGCTAATAAGTTTGCTGTATATTAAACTCAAATTATTTGTGTCCGTTTTAAAATGAACAGCCTTATATCTGTTTTAATTAATGTAAAGCATTTCCCATATTTTTCTTTTGATTGCGTTAGACGCTAACAACTTACAATAGGGTGATCAAAATCAAAATTGTGACCAGTTGTAAAGTGATGAGCAGCCAATGCCGTTATACCATCTTTAGCCATGTTAGAATTTTGTCAATCATATTTGTGTTGATAAATACGTTTGGACGATTTTTGTTTGATTTCCCCAATACAGTTTTTATCACACTTAAGGCAGTTACGTTGGTATACTAAATTAGGCTGATCAACGATTGGGGTTTTATCTTTAGTATGTTTGACTAAATTACCCACTGTTTTCATAGCATTATTGGCAATTTTTTTATTACTTTGGCGAATAAGGATATTACTTAAACCTGGAATCACTGGGATTTTACGAAATTGAGTCTGATCTCCAGGATGAGTTCTATTAGTGTTAGAGGAATAAAGAACTGATTTAATTAAAGATGAAGGGTCATTATTTAGTATTCATACCCGTTTAATATTCAAAATTTTTCACCTTAAACGGACACAAATAACTTGAGTTTAATATATAGCAAACAACAATTTTCCTAATAATGTTGGCCTTAAATTTATTCAATTATATTTAGGTGTTTATTAAAAATCGTATAATAATAAATTTTAAAAAATATATATAAAATTAAAAATTAAAATGATATATTGTAGGATGTATGTCTCCCATGTTGGCATTTACTCGAAACGGTTACGTTACTACTACACAGTTTAAATATAAATAACATAATATCTTTCATAAATAATAAATAACTCATTACAATAAATCAACAACAGATAGCCAATTTATTTATCTGTCGAATTTTCCAATATATAATAATAATAAATCGTGGTTCGGCCTGATATTATTTTGAAGTGTTCTTAACACAAGAAAAAGAAATTATTGCATTTGATATAGTTTAGTCGCTAAATATATTCAAAAATTTCTTTTATGCGTTGATTATGTTCACATATTTTTGTTGTTTTTCAGCACGATGTTATGTTGAATGTCTTAAGAAGTATGTCCTTATCCAATCTAGATTGTATCTCAGTGAATTAATTATTGTATTGATCGTGCCACATAGGTACTTATTTTTTCACTATTTTGTTAAATCATTTTTTGTTTGTACTTGTTATCTAACTAATCAACACATAATTTTTATTATTTCACTTATTAACGGCTCATACATAGTTTTTCCACTTTGTGTATTATCTTATTTTAATTACGTATATTACTTTATACAAATGTTACTTGATGTTTTTTAGCACTGATGAAGCTTTTAATTGATTAAAGCGAAACCATTCTCCTGTCTTAATTTACATGTACATACCAGTTGCTCCAAAGTAAAATATTCCAGTTATGCCGTTCATGTTGTCAGTCCATCCAGGCATCGGATCAGCCATCATGTTCGTAACTGAAAATAAAATTGCAGATTAATTTATCTTTATAAATATTATTAGGAATTAATGCACTTTCGAATTACACACTAGTCGTCCCATTAGTGATGATAAGAACTTTTAACTTCAAGATGCAACACAAGTTATACATTCAAATTATAATTTCACCCTAATATATATAACAACAAGAATGTGTTTTAGAAAATAACAACTACAAGCTGTATTGGGACCGGACGATGTTGCTGCTCACAATAGACCAAATACAGTTTTGTTAGATAAAATCTCTAGCAACCTTAATTGACATAGCAATTTCTAAGAACAATAATATAAATATTAAGCACGCTGAAAAAATAGCGGAATATAGGGATTTAGAATTTTAAATACACATAGTCTAAGAGCCAGTGAAAGGCTACCGGTATGTATTTAAATGAGTACCAGAATATCTGGGATCCTTTTATGTTTATGTTACGGGTATTTTCTAAAATGTCATTAATGTGTCTTGACTGATATTGAATTCACTATTAGAAAAAATAATTTATTTTCTTTAGCGATCGACAAATAAACTTTAAATGTCGTTTATTTGTTTTCCAGGTAATGATTGTGCCTTACGATAATGTAATTAGTGTTCTTTTAAATGTGCTAACTAAAATAAAACTTTGTTTTCCAGAGCAACACATAGTTTAATTTGTCGTCATAAATTCCTGAAAAGAGAAAAAAAAACGGTAATTGTCTTATAACGACATTTTTAGTGAAGAGAAATAAATGGAAAAGTTACGATTCACGTTTACAGTGTTAGCAGCATCTGATGGAAAAACTTATGTGATTTGCATAACCTCAATCGAGACACCCGATGGACATGTTTTTGATATTCCTGATGATTTGAAACCCACAAGCAAACACACAGCTGTAACGACTACAGATGTTTTTACTAAAATTAAGAATTCTGTAAAGAAAAGACATCAAATACGGAAACTATGGATCCCCTTAACCCAAGATTTGAGGAAAATTTACTTAGATGAAGGTGAGAATTTACAATTTGGTCACCAATACCTAGACGAAATTATATCTGAAATGAAGTTTTGTGACAATAATACTAGTGGAGGCATTGAAAATAAAAATCTAGGAAAAATAGAAGACAGATTTTTACTCGAGAAGTTTTCAGGAAAAACATAAAATGTCATCCAATGGATCGATGACTTTGAAAATGAATGTTCTCGATCTGAGATATTAAAGGAAGCAGAAAAAAATGAGACTTTAAAGTATTTACTTGGAAAACCGTGCCTAGATTGGTACAGAAGTATGTTAATAAAATGTACAGTAAATACAGGATGGGCAATATGGAGAAGAAATTTTTGTGAAACATACGGAACCAAAGGTTGGTCACAAGTTAAACACGCATTGATATTTAAATGTCAAGGAGGTTCATTACGGGAGTATGCAATAAAAAAAGAAAGATTATTACTAGAGGTAAATAGAAATATTGACACACAGACATTGAATCATTGTTATGGGTCTACCAGATTATATGTACAAAATTGATAAGGAATCAATCACATCTACTCAAGTCTTTTCAATGAAATTGGTAAAAATGAACATATAGTCAATAAAAATAGTTATAACATATTTAAGACAAATATATTTTATAGTAATGTAAAAGTTAATAAAATTAAACCTTGTAAAATATGTGAAAAATTATATAAAGGTAGCCGTTTCTACTCTGAAGAAAAATGCTGGTTTAAACAGACTGGTAATAATGAGAACAAGAGAAACTACAATAAGAATGTAAACAATACTGTATTAGATGTTGTCTTGAAAGACAATGAGTCAAAAAAAGAATAATTACATCATTAATTAAAGTAAAACTAACATTGGAAGGAAAATTAGAGATATTTGGTATTTATGATTCCGGCTTTAACGTTTCCTTAATTAATTCTAAATTGGTAAGATTTACGGAAGAAGGAAAAAAACGAATACAGCAATACAAACTTACTAGAATTAATGGTGTAAAAATGACAAAAGGTTTAACAACAATAAAAATTAAAATTTTTAATAAAGAGAAGAAAATTTATGTTTATATTGTAGTAGGAAAAGACTTCAGATACGATTTTCTAATAGGATTAAATACTATAAAGGAGTTTAATTTGATGCAGAATGAAAATTTAGAAATCGAACAAAAAACGGAAGAAAATTTTACCAAGGAAGACCTACGTTTTAAAAACAATCCTAATGAAGCGGTAGACAGAAATAACTTAAATTTTATAAACTTTAATGAACATATAACAGAAAAAGAATTTTCAATGGCTCTGAGTCATTAAAATAGTTAACAAAAATCTGAAATAAATAAACTTATTAATAAATATAAATCAAACTTTGCAAAGTATAGATATGACATTGGAACAGTCAAGGATTATGAAGCACGCATTGATCTACTTGTTGACAAATATTGTAGTAAAAGACCATACAGATGTTCATTAAAAGATAAATTAGAGATAGAAAAACAAGTAAAACAATTGCTTGAAAGAGATCTTATAGAGGAATCATACAGTCCATTTGCAGCACCAGTAACCGTAGCTTTAAAAAAAGAAGACAATAGAAAAACGAGATTGTGAATCGATTTTAGAGATTTAAATAAACTGGTGGTACCTCATGCTCAACCATTTTCTTTGATTGAGGACAGAAACTGCGAGTTCTTTCCAACTTTAGATATAAATTCTGCGTTTTGGTCTATTCCTCTGCGAATTGAAGATAGAAAGAAAACGGCTTTTGTTACACAAGAACGCCACTACCAGTGGATATGTTTACCCTTTGGTTTGAAATTAAAATTAAATGAAGTCCAGAAAAAAAAGGCTATAAATTTAAAATGTTTAGCCATTAAAGAGGCAATAAGATACTGGCACTACTGGTTAATAGGCAAAGCTTTCACAGTATATTCCGACCACAAACCATTGGAAAATTTAAATATTAAATCTAGAACGCACGAAGAGTTAGGAGATTTAGCCTATTACCTATCACAATATGACTTTAAAATAAAATATGCACCAAGAAAAAATAGTTTCAAGAGCAAAATGATGATATTCAAAAATACAAGAATAAGTTAATTTATAAAAATAATATATATTATAAGAGGATAAGAAACGAGAAAAAATGCTACTGTCGGAGGAACTCAGTATAAAGTTTATAAAACTATTACATGAAAATATGTGTCATATAGGTTTAAAACAAATGCAAAAGAAAATAGGAAAACTTTATACAGCAAAGAATTTAACTCGAAATATCACCAATTTATGCAAAGAGTGTGAAATATGTATAAAAAATAGAACAAGAGGACAGGCTAAACATGGTTTAATGTCATATTTAGGCCCAGCCTTAAGCCATTTGAAATCGTCTCGATAGATACAATTGGGGGATTTGGTGGTTCTCGATCAACAAAAAGATATTTGCACCTTTTAGTTGACCATTTCACTCGTTATGCTTATATAGTAACCTCAAAGACACAGATTGCTAAGTACTTTATAAAACTTATAAATATTGTACCAAATTGTGATGACATTGGCATAGTTCTGACTGACCAATATCCTGGAATTAACTCATAAGAATTAAAAAACTTTTTTAAATCAAAGATTAATCAAACCGGTTTTCACTGCAGTAAATTCGCCGTTTTCTAATGGACTTAACGAAATACTTAACCAAACACTTGTAAATAAAATAAGGTGTATAATAAATGAAAATCGAAATACTGTAGCATGGACGACTATTGCTCATAATTGTGTGAGTAAATATAATAACACGGATCACTCAATAACAGGCTTTGCACCGAAATACCTATTGGATGGTACCGATGTTTCATTCATGCCAAATGAATTTAAACTAGAAAAAGAAGCAGATGACTGGATTAGAGACAGAAAAATTTCATTAGAAAGAACAATTAAGTCACATGAATACAAAAAAAGGTTAATTGATAAAAATAGAACAACTCATAATTTTAAAATCGGTGATATGGTATATGTTGAAAATGGTCATAAACTAAATAGAAGAAAATTAGACGGGTTAAGGATTGGTCCATTTAAAATCGAAGAAAAAGTATCGCAATCAATATACAAAATTAATAGAGGACATAAAAAGATGGAGTTAAATCTATTCCATGTTACAAAACTAATCCCTGTCCCCATACCAGAAGAAAATGAAGTTAAAATAGGAAAAAAAGAAATTGAAAAAAAGTAAAGAAATTTTCTAACTTAGTGGGGGAGATGTAAAGGAGGACCAGAATATCTGGAAACCCTTTATGTTTATGTTACGGGTATTTTCTAAAATGTCATTAATGTGTCTTGACTGACATTGAATTCACTATTAGAAAAAATAATTTATTTTCTTTAGCGATCGACAAATAAACTTCAAATGTCGTTTCTTTGTTTTCCAGGTAATGATTGTACCTTACGATAATGTAATTAGTGTTCTTTTAAATGTGCTAATTAAAATAAAACTTTGTTTTCCAGAGCAACACATAGTTTAATTTGTCGTCATAAATTCCTGAAAAGAGAAAAAATACGGTAATTGTCTTATATGTATTTGACCAGACCTAGGGTTTTGTACAGTGAAGCCCCTATACTTATTCTACATGACATGGGGACTCACTAAGCCCAACGTGGCGGACACGGCGCACGCCCAGGTTAGACAGGTATCGATTTTTGGTCGATTTTAAATGTATTTGCCAAGTCTGCCGTTTTGCAATTTTACAATATAATATTATTATTATCGGAAAAACAACAATGGCAGGCCATTATCGCACGTTTAACATTGAGGCAGAAAGTTTTGAAAGTGCTGAAAAAAAAATAAAATTTTAAAAGTAATTGATCAGATCTGCCATAGACATATTTTATTTATTAGGGTCTTATAAACTAATCTTAATAACGGCAGAGGTATTTATTGCGTACACACTTCAGCTGACAGCAAAATCTTATCTATTATCCGGTCAGATGTATGCATAGTCTGTCTATAGTTATCCTTTATTATTCCCCTAAAAATTACTATAGTACTCACACTAGGCTATAGTATTCTCTTGTATACAATATACTAAAACATATTAGGTATTGATGATAAAAAAATAATTATAATTTGAAAGAATTGCAAATATCTAGGTATAATACAGTTAGCAAATAATCATCTTCTTTTTATTTATTTAAGACAACATAAAAAAAAACGAGTTAAAACCAATAGAATATTTCAAAATGAATAAGTCATACATATAATATAAAATAAATTTCTTTTACATCAATATTTGAATCTTCACTCATCATCATCGGAATCATGTCTTTCATGGTGTGTGTCGTCTTCATCATCCATTGAATCGGAATCTGTAAATATAAAACGTAAATTATGAAATAAAAGTATTTCGTTAATTGATCAGAAAATAGTTAATGAAAAATTGGTAACTATGAACTTACCAGGGACTTGGGTAATTAAATCACTCACAGAAGTTGGTAGTTGATCTCCTTCGAACCATTTGAACACAAATTTCTCGTCTTGTTCAATCCAAGCATACTCTAATCGGTCCAATGTCGTTGGTAGGTTTTTGTGGGCATTTTTCCAAACTGTTGAAATATAATGCGCTCTTAGAAGTTGCTGGTAAAGTTCACTCTTACATAATGGCATTGAGCTTGCATCAAAATTTAGTATTTTTAGGGTTCCGTATATACAATATACGGATACCCTTATAATTTCACTCAGGATTTCTGCCTCTGTCACATCACAGCAATTTTGTCCTAAACTACTGGACGGAAGAGGTTGAAATTTGGTATGAATGTATAGTTTGGTGACCCGATCAGGAGTATATATCGTAAATGAAGAAATTTTGATTTTAGGGTTACTTCTGGAGGAAAAACTTAAAAAATCGACCGTTCCTCCCTGATCTCCGAAACTACTGAGCCTAAAATTTTGAAAAAATAGGAAATATAGAACGTTGCCCGAGTTTTACAGGAAAAATAAGGAGAAACCATTAATATTTTTAAAATAAATTAAAAGGTATTAACAGAAATATAAAAAAAATACCCGTTTCCCCCCCCCCTTATCGCCGAAACCATAAGCTGGAAAATTTTGAAAAAAAATGGAGGTATAGCCCCTCACTTGAACTTTACTGGAAAAATAAGGAGAAACCCCTAACATTTATTTTGGGAGGCAAATTATAGAATTAAATGGAAAATATAAAATTAAAATTGTTTCTAACCTATCATGTTATATATCAAATGAAAGGGCTCATTATGACGAAAACAAATATATTTTTTTCATATTTTTAAAATAAATAAATTAAAAAATATTAACAAAAATATAAAAAAATTTTCCCATTCCCCCCACTATCTCCGAAACCATAAGCTGGAAAATTTTGAAAAAAATGGCAGTATAGCCCCTTAAATGAACTTTACTGGAAAAATAAGGAGAAACCCCTAATATTCATTTTGGGGGGAAAAATTATGGAATTAAGTGGAAAATAAAAAATTATAATTGTTTCTAACGGGTCATGTAATATATAAAATCACAGGGCTAATTATGACGAATACAAATAAATTTTTTTATTGTTCTTAAATGAATATTTAAAAATATATTGAAAAAATATTTAAAAAAATACCCATTCTCCCCGTTATTCCCCAAACTATAAGAACTCAATTTTTTGTATATAGGAAAAATATGAAAAAATCAATAATTCTATTATTTGGCCCCCAAATAATAGAATTAAACTGAAAATAAAATATTAGAAAACCCCCATAGTAATTTTAGGGACAAATTATACAAATAAATGGAAAATAAAGATTCAATTTTCAAACGCATCATGTAATATATCAGATAAAAGGCTTATTATGTGAATTACAAATATATCATATTTTTAAATCATTTGTTTAAAAGATATTAACAAAAATATTAAACGTCGACATAATTCCCACTTTGGAAACTATACTATTTAAATGTTGAAAAATATATTTTATTTGTATTTTTTAATAATTTGAATAACAGATTTAATAATTTATAATTTAAAACTTGACCTATTTTACCCTTTATCTTCCAATCTACAGAGTCTCAAAACTCAGACAGTAGATTATGAAAGACTTCTCGGAAAGTTTATTAATAAAATAAACTAATGTTAATTTTTGGGGGCCAAATTAGAAAATTAAATACATATGTTTTCTGATAAAAATCAAGCGAATCCTGAAGCAGATAAAATAAAAAGTATATGTGTGGAAAATCAAAGTGTATATTTTTTATAAATTTCAAACGCTTCCTTTAAAAGATATAAGGGTAAATATAAGAAAATGCACTCATTCCCTGCTTGAATGAAACTGGAATATTAGAATCTTGAAGGTGGTACGCAACCTTTAGTATGCGAGTCCAACTCGACCAAATTATTTACTGAAGTTTTGATTAACGTCGGAAGCTTTATAATTGTTGACGAAAAGTTGATACCTTCCATCATCAACGTCAATTGATTTTTTTGCATTATAAATCTGGCAAGTAAACTTCTGAATGCTGTTAAATACCTGTTGTGGCTGGTCCTCTGTCAAATTTTCTTTACCAAGCGTCGCAAATGCTTGTTGAAATTCAACATTTTTTTTTTTCGTAAAAGGTTTTTTCTTCCCTTTCTTAAAAAAAGCCGGATTAAAATCGCATATTGTAAATGCATTTCAACAGTTTGGAAAAATGATCACAAAAACCAACCTATGACATTGGACCCATTAGAATATGGTTGGATTGAGCAAGACGAGAAATTTGTGTTCAAATAGTTCACAGGAGATCAACTTCCAACTTCTGTGAGTGACTTATTTACCCAAGACCGTGGCAAATTCATAGTTATCAATTTTCTGATCAATTAACAAAATACTTTTATTTCACAATTTAACTTTTATATTTACAGATTCCGATTCAATGGACGATGAAGAAATTTATTTTATATTACATATATGACTCATTCATTTTGTAATATTGTATTGGTTTCAACTTTTAGGGGAAAAATAAAGGATAACTATAGACAGTCTATGCATACATCTGAGCGGATAGTAGATAAGATTTTGCTGTCAGCTGAAGTGTGTACGCAATAAATACCTCTGCCGTTATTAAAATGGGTTTATAAGACCCTAATAAATAAAATATTTTAATGGGAGATCTGGTCAATTACTTTCAAAATTTCATTTTTTCAGCATTTTCAGAACTTTCTGCTACAATAATGGTGTGCCATTGTAGTTTTTCCATAATAATAATATTATATTGTAAAATTGAAAAGCGGCAGATGTGTTCAAATACCTTTAAAATTGACCAAAAATCGATACCTGTCTCACCTGGGCGTGCGCGTGTCCGCCACGTTAGGTTTAAGGAACTCACTGTACAAAACCCTAGGTCTGCTCAAATACATACCGGTAGCCTTTCACTGGCTCTTAGACTAAGAGACATGAACAAAACTCGAACGGTACCCGTTGTTATGTCAACAACAGGGGTTGTCCCAAAACCTCTATTAAACAATTTGAAATACCTCGGTCTGGCAAGGGCGCCCACAGAGCTAAACCCTGGGGTTTAGTGTGCTACCATACTTTGTATGGTCAAGTCGGAAAGGACTTTTATTTATAAGATAAGAGATATTAAGATTAAAATTTACATACATATATACATACATACATATACATTTGAAATCTGTTTATAATAGAAAATAAATAAAAAATAAGTATTTATTTACTAGGAGGAAATTTTCGGGACAATTATTGCTTGTCCAAAAGGATCTTAAGTAACCGCTTCTTTAAGGTTTGTTTTGAGATTTCTTAACTCAATAGGCAGGTTGATAAAACGACTTGACGTATGAAAAGGATCTTTCATATAGTGTAGTAGAGTGAAAAGGGGGTGCGTGTTTTCGCTTAAACCATATACTTAGATTATTCACATCTGACCTAGATGATATTTTTCCGTAGAAATATTCAAGAGATTTAATGCGAATTATTTCATTAAATAGACATATGGAGTGAAGGTATCTGCGATTAGCCAGGTTGAGTCAGTTATTCAATTTTAAAGTAAAGCTTATTCTGTTGTGCTTTCGAACTCCAAATATTAATTGACAAGCATGAATTTTGAATGTGTTGGCATCTGGCGTCGTTTACTGTTAAAGATGGCCCCTAAACACTGTCACATTAATTAAATTGGGGCAGTAAATTCTATATTTAGATCACAGAGTAAGATTTTCGATTTCCTATTTAAATAATGCATTTGCTGATAAATTAGTTTCAAGTATAGATTGGCATTTTGCAGGGGTTTATTGATATAGTCCGTATAGTCCTTTATAATAAAAACACTGAGGAGAGAAAACACTAAAGAACAGGCAAAAAATATTAACTTCATGTTTTGTTGTTTTAACCAAGGTGTATTAAGGAGGTGGGCCAACAAGGCTTTTAAAAACGAACATTAATAGTGACGGGTTAGGTAAACCACCAAGAGATGGCGCTCCGAATATGGTAATAACGGACGAGGGTTGATTTACATTAATATTATAAAGCAGTACGAAGTGAATGGTATAAAAAATGTTACAGGGAGATTTGAGACATTATATTTATAATAATGTTTATTTATTTAGTCAGATAACTTTAGGTAATTCGGGCTCTATCCTCAGAACCCAAAAAAATTACATTTATTAGATTGACAATTTCACGGAAATCGTTGCCTGACAGCTGACATTAACGTCGTATTAAACGTAAGCTACGCTGGTATTGAGCTCGTAAATTTCACTCACTCTCGTTAACTCACTAGAACAGATATATGTGGGTTCAAGTGAAAATTTTACAATGAATCAGTCTAAAAGGTTTAAATCTAATAAATTTTAAATGGTAACAAATACTATAGATATAATTGATAGAGAAAAGGAAATGTAATAAATAAATACAAGGTTTGAGTTCATATATACAACTTAATAAGACCTTACAGGGGGTTATACAATTTTAAACAAGTTACTATTCTTTTACACCGTGTAATTAAAATTAAGCAACTTACATTTAATTCGTTCCTATTAGTGATAATCCATTGAATTTTAGATTTGTGGTGTAAAATAATTTTATTCAACTGCAGTGTAGCATGATTTTCAAGAGTAGCAATCAATTTTAGCTACAGGTAATTGTTGCTAATGGGGGAGGTGGTCACATGACAAGAGCTGTCGGTTCTACTAATTATATGACACTCACTAGATTTTTAAGGGGGATGTATGTCTGTATTATAACATACAGTATGTAGTAACATATATTAATTGCCTTCAATTTCACTAAAAGAAATGTAATTTTCACTTATTCATGAAAAATTAATAATGTTTATATTTTAATAAAATTAAATCAATTTTCAAGCAAGTAGGTACAGTTATTTTGTCTATTCATTGGGTTTTCTCTCCTCCAATTTTTTTCCTGTAACAGATAAGTATTTAAAAATTGTATATGCAGAACAAAGTGTAGTAAGGCAATTTCGTAAAATGGCCCGGATTACTGGCTGTCTGTACAGAGATTCTTCCTCACAATTTTTCTGAGAGAAAGAGATGTATATAAAATGATCAACCAGTATTCCTGTATATAAGTAATGTATTGTATATTGTGTAATACTTATCTGTGTATGGAGACGTTTCAACTCCGAGTCTGGAGTCGTTGTCAATTGTTTAGTGTTGTTTTCGAGGTTTTTTTCTAAAAAATTTTCGCTTTGATTTTGAAAAATCGACAACAGATCAGTTTCTGACTCGCAAAAAATACAACTTTCCCATTGACGGTGTTATGATTTCTTCATTACGTCTCATAATGTAAACAAGTAATAATCCATATATTTACGGGTTTTATTATTTGTCTCAACAAATGTGTTATTAAAATGTTATCTATTGTCTATGACTGGTTACTAAAGTGATATTATAAGCGAATTGATGTTAAGTTTTATGTCGCAAAATCATTTGATTTTTGCTCTATTGACTAGTGCATATGAACTATTACTTAAATTATCGCATAAGCAACAAATGATAAATTTTATTTTCTTTGTTATGTCTACCTTTACAAATTGGCCCTCCTGGCAGGCGATGACATCAGGGTGCACGGCATCTTCAGTGTAGACGGGAGTGGACCAATGAGCAATGTATTAAAATATTACAGAGCTGATAAGAACTATTAATTTCACTTTAATCAAAATACTTCAATGTTAATCTCAAAATAAGCATATAAACAATATAATAATAAATCGGTAAGCCGACGCTAAGAGCTCTCACGACGCTTGTATGTGAGTGTTGACTGAAATATCAAACTACAAACTTTCCACTAATTCAATTAAACAAAAGGAAAAATACTCCAACCACAAAATTCTATTTATATCATGCAAATACACTAAATAACCAAGAAAAACAACCATTTATGCTTTTGTTAAAGTCAATAGCTGATACTATGTTAAAAATATATAACTATATTCAAGAAAATGTTTGAATACGTTTATTTAACTCAAAATCCAATATCAAAGATACATGTTAGAAAATTTTTAAAATAAAACAAGTCTTCATACGTTTATTAATAAACTCAAAGAGATGAATACATGAAATGGTGAAAGTATCTTTACATCAGAAATGAAGTTCCACTTTTAAATTCAACGAGCAACGCACTAACACAGAGACTGGACAGATGTGGTTTCTGAACCACCAGTCGTGATGTTGAAACGATGTAGAGCTCGATCAAGTTTCCTCAGGAGCCACAAATCCTTAACAATGTTTCACAGCACAATGCAACCTATTAACCTTTCACGGTTAACCTTATTCTGAAATTCTGAAATCCAATGACAAATGACTTTCCTAACAGACATTCATCAAACGACAAAATTCAAATCATAACACACTAAGAATTTCCGTATACGCCTTGATGAGAGAGCTTAATCTTCAGCTCACAATAATAATTGGAAGTGTAAACAAAACAATGAAATCACTAACAAATATTGAAAATAAATATACAAAGCCAACAGGAATGATTTATCATTTAAGGGCAAAAACACCGTAATGGGATAAGTGATTAAGGTAGGTAAATAAGAAGCATTTTATTCCAAGATATACCAATTAGAATTTTTATGAAAATTAAACGTAACGTCTTCGAATTGTCTTTTTATTGTACGCAAATCCTAGATGTCGTATTTACACCCCACGTCTACAGATATATCTTATGACTGGCAGGACTTCTTGTTAAGATGGCAGGGCAGCTGCATGTGTCTGTCTATGTTTTAAGTTATGAAAAATTAGGATAATGGATAATTAATTATCTTGATTATAAAAGCTCTAAGAGTGAATGGTGAAAGTTAAGCTGAAAGTCCATGGCTGTCTCGTTCCTGTAAATAGTTCTACATATCTGTAAAATGTATAATAATTTAAAACACTTGTGTGTGCTCCTTTAGACCAAGACCACATTCAGCCTTGAAGCCCATAGGCCTGAAAGGCAACCTTTCAAAGAAGAATAAGTTTTTTTGTCAGGTAAAAATCTACTTTTACTGGTTCATAAAAAATAATTTTAAGAAAATATTCCAAGTATAGAACAGTCTGAAAACAGCAATATTGTCATATCATGGAACAGCAGAAAAAAATGCACTTACCTATACTTGGCCTTACAATGACTGCAGGTATCTGTCCATAACACAACTCATATACAGTATGTTCGCTTAGAGATTTTGCAAACGTGTAAGTATTAGGCATGGGATGAATATATTTTGCAGTAAGCACGTTCAGTATGTGTTGTTCATCAATTTCTTCAGCCAGTTCGATAGCCTCTCTCCAGTTGGCCACAGAGGGATACATTTTTTCTTCAACAGATATTTTGTCGACGTTGCAGTAAGTAGTAGAAACGTGAACAAAAGCTTTCAGATGTTTGGTTTCTTTAGCAAGTTCGATGAGTTCTCTTGTCGATCTGACGTTGACAAGGATCGCATAACGGAAGGGGTCATCAAATCTTATTGAAGCTGCGCAATTATAAATAATATCGACATTGTTTTTTATGATTTCTCTGTCATTACCGTTTATACCTAAAAGATGTAATTTTTAAATTAATAAGTAATTATATGTTTGTAAAATTAAATAAAATCTGAATGATTGAGGAGATAAATATTATTTTGATTGTTCATCCGGGATTTCTGAAAAGTAGATTAAGTAAATCATTTGAAATCAAAGTTTAGTGTAATAATAGTTGCCTGCTTACAGAATAACTCTCACAGGAATTACTGAGAGAAAACTGCTATGGATTTCTCAACAAGTTTTGCTGTGTAATATGTGCGAAAGTAACAATCCACAAGGACAATCAAAATAATAAAAGATTATCTCCAGGTATAACACCCTTTTTTGATTACTAGCTAGAGATCGGATTATATGCACCAACCCAGTGTCAAAATCGGCATATCTCATGAAATAATAATAAAAATTGACCGGAAGTGACATCACATTTTCTCATGCGGACAATATTTTCTTAGGTAGTGTTACGCACCCAAACAAGTTCTTCCTTGTATTTTATTATAAGTTTCTTTATTCGTCCTTCTACATTTAATTTTGAATTGGGAGAAGTGTATGTTGTACAGTATAAGTAGGTGTAAGCCATAGTAATTGCAAACGATTGATACATCCTTGCACAAATTTCTGTCCAAATTTAAGGAAGAAATTCTAGGAGATAAATGTATTGCACAAATATCAAGCAATATCTATCAGATGTAAGCACGCAATGCGAATTTATAGTTAAAACAAAACATTTATGTCCGGATAGAAATATAAGATCTAACATATCAGTAGGTAAAGGTGTTTAGGATGACAGGCAAATGCAAGATATTGAGGACAATTAAAACTAACAAGAAGCAGGCAAACATTTTACCCTTCTAATTACACATAAATAAACATGTGTTTAAACACCCAAATTTATATTATATTGATTAAATTTATTCTCCATACTTAATATTATTAACAATATCAAAGATTCATACACAGTATATTCACTACTAGTAGCCATATGATTTACAGATAACTAATACATGATCGACGAATCAACCAAAACTTTCAGAGCTAAAATTTTTACAAAATTTCCTCCTTCTAATGCAATTTAATTCCCTAGGTTTCTGTTGCTATATTGATACAATGCTAATTTCCTAAGATATTTCATTATCTATGTGTCCTATTTTCTAATATTAACAGTCTTCTTTTTTTCTTCTTCTTCATAGGTTCGCCCTCTTGTAGTAGCGTTTGCTTTGGTCTTTTCATCTTGTATCTCTCATGTTCATCGTATTTGGTTGCCTCCCTCATCAGTGGGTTCCTATGCTGTTCCATACTGGCTATGGTTCTCTTAATTCTCTTCGTTATTTCTCCCTTGATTGAAGTGATCTCTAGGTCTCTTCTTAGTTGGTTGTTTCTCAGCTACCATGATGCGTCCGTCATGTGATGATTTGCTTCACTGATGCTTCGTAGATGTTTCTCTTCGTCCTCAGTTGTAGTCTGCTTCTTCATCCTATCATCGGGTTGAGTTGGCTGATCCCTCATTTGGCTTTCTTCACTGTTTCTCTTATATGTTTCTCCCAAGTGAGTTTCCTGTCTATGTGTATTCCCAGATATTTGACGTCTTGGCTCCATTCGATGTGATTTCCTCCTACAGTTAGTCTTGTAGTTGGCTGGTCCAGCTTCCCCCTCCTTCCTGATGCTGAATGTCCATCCGGTTAGATAGCCCTGTATAATCCTGATGATCGTCCTGCTGAATTCCTGTCCTTCCACGTTTGCTAATAGTCCGCTTTGCCATATCCTGTCGAAAGCTCGCTCCACGTCCAAGTATATGATGCACGTTGTCCTCCTGTTATCGATGTTATTCACTGCGTCTTGTATCATCCTCATTACCTGGCCTTCTGTGGAATCTCCTACTCTGAATCCGCTCCATTCGTCTGGAATGATGTTTAGCTGTTCCTCTTGCTCCTTGAGTCTTCTCCGAATGATCCTGTCCATTATCTTGCATGTGTGGCTTAGTAGGCTGATCGGTCTGTAGTTTTGGGATCATCACTATCACTGCCTTCTTCGATTCTTCTGTGTTATTTCTGCTGAAACAGAATATGATTATATAGTGTTTTTAATCTCTTATCTATGTTCACGTTTGATAGTTCCTTTAATATCTTGTTTGATATTTTCTCCCATCCAGGTGCTGTACTAAATTTCAGAATTCCTATGATGTCCTTTATCTCTGCCATTGTCGTTTCATTAATTGCATCCTTGCTGGGATGTTGTGTTCTAATCTCTTGGGCTTTTTCTTCTATTTCCTCCTCGAATTGTCTGTCGTCTCCTTGGTCTGTGTTGAACGGTCCCTCCATTGCGTCTGCAAATATTTCTATCTTGTCCTTATCCTGTACGTTTCTTCTTTGCAGTGGTGTATTAGTTGACCGTCCATCATTTCCACTTGTATTGCCGCATTCTCGATGTTTTCCGCAGTGTATGAGTCATCTTAGTGGTGCTTAATTCTGTTCTTCAGCGCTAGTATTCCTCCGCCTTGTCTTGTGTTTGGTCTGTCTCGTCTGTACATTGTGTAGTTTCTTATACTTAAGTCGTCCTCTTCCTTTAAAAATATTTCTTGAACTAGCGCAACGTCGATGTTGTTCTCTTCTAAGTACAATTCTAGTTCATTTTTCCTATTTTTAATCCTGTTGGCGTTCAAATTATTTTCGGTGTTGTTGGGGACGTCTTATCCATTCAGGTTCGGAGTTAGTTTCTTTGCCACCTCTATGAATGATTGATATAATTTCTTCATTTCCTCCATCATAGTGAGAAAGTTCTGTCCTGCTGTTTCCATGTTGCTACTCCTCTTCGCTGCTGCTGCTGCACGGTTGAGCCTTGTCTTTCCTGTTGCTTCTGGTCTTCTTTGTTCTTCTTTCTTCTTTGGGAATCCTTTTCCATTCCCTGTAATTAGCCGGATGCGTACCCCGCAGTTTGCACACCTCTCGTCTTAATCCCTCTCTTGATTCATGATTTCCTCCGAATTTCACTCAGCGAGGTGGAGCCGTGCATCTTGCTTGTCCATGACCGAACCGTTGGCAGCAACCCTTCCTCCATTTCGTACGTGTTATACGCAATCTTCTTGTTGTCCAGTATCCTTGTTGTTGTCCTGAAATCTTCTTCAGAGCTTACAAAAATTCTTACTACTTATTTTCCAGCGTTTTTTGTTATTTGCCACTTCATGAAATTCCATTCCTTTCTTCTTCTCTCCTTTTTTCCTCTTTCCTCTCCGCGAGAAATTCAGCGACCTAAACTATAGGCTCCTCTAACTCTGCGATACTCACTTAAAGTACTCCCCTCATTCTGTCATTTACTTGCTCTTCCTCTAAGTTCACCATGACAACGCATTGAGAATGTCAAATGAGACCTTGGCGAAATGTCTGCGAATTTCTTTTTGCTCTTTTCACTGGTAGATTGAATCCTAATAATTTTCAAGGTTGGTTATCGTTTTCGTGGACGACAGAAATACCCGTAAAACGTGCTATTCAAGGATAAACGGGGCAAAATATTAATAACTGCGTATGTATACCAGAATAAACATTTGGCGCCCTAGTCCAGGCTACTGTGTATACTTGGAGACAAACACGACAGTCAAAGTATTAACGTCAAATTCTTCAGAAGGTGTATTGGAGATTTCATGTTACAGTATAAATTCTGGATTGTGGTTAATTGTACTTTATTGTATTACTTCCAAAATTTGACAATAGGGGCGGAATCATATGTCTTCATACAGTTTTATCTAATACTATAATATGAGGAATGTTTGCATATATATATATATATATATATATATATATAATTGAGTTCTGGAAAACGGCTTTAACGATTTCGATGAAACTTTCCCATTTGGAGGTTTCGATGGATAGAAATACATAGTGTCAAATGGAATTAGAGTATAGTTAGAAGCAAGCACGAAAAAATAATTTTATAGTTGGAAATTAATGATAGCTGACATACAGAGCGGAGTAAAAGTATTGTAAGTATTGTTATGCAGGGTAGCTAAAAAACCGTTATAGAATGTTATACCTATAGGGTAGCTTATTAGCATTTGCATTCACAGGGTGGTTGCTATATAGGATGGAAGGGAATTATAATATTGTATTTGTATTTTCCGAACATGTATCTATTTTATGCCTTCGTCATATCTTCCTATCATTATATTTTTATAGCTACGTATTTCAAGTTTACACAGTGAAAAATTTTCCACGGTAGGCAAGGTTTGGATGAGTAAGATCTCATGATTTCCGATGTTAATTTGATGCATGTAATATGAATTGGTGGTGTAAAATTATAATTATACAGGGTCGTTTAAAATATGTTAGATGGTCCATAAGACTTGCTATGCACGATGGTTAAAATATAGCGCAAAATGGAATTATAGTATGGTTAGAAAAAAGCGAGAAAAAATAATTCTGTAGGTTATCTCATAAGCAGTTGGAAATTAATGATACCTGACATACAGGGCGGAGTAAAAGTATTGTTACGCAGGTCGCTAAAAAATGTTAATACAATGTTATACCTATAGAATAGCTTATTAGCATTTGCATTTACAGGGTGGTTGCAATATAGTATGTACTGGAATTACAATTATACATGGTGGTTCAAATAAAATTACAATAGGTGGCCATAAACAAATGCATATACAGGGTAGTTAAAACATATGGTGGTGTGAAACTATAGTTATACAGAGTGATTTAAAATATGGTATAGTTGGTAACCTATTATGTTAGAGACTTTAACTTAATTTATATAGTAAATGTCCGATTATTTGGATATATATATATATATATATATATATATATATATATATATATATACGTTTATGATAAAACCTTGCATTTACGAGTGAAGTTCGGTCACCCAGGTACTTTCATTAATTCGTTTCATTTCTTTATAAAATAGTATATTATTCAAAATGAAAGTCCTTACCAAGTTTGAGCTCAATAACGTCACCAGCAATGCATTTTAGTTTTCCTAAGACGCCTGGATTAGTTGCTTTCAGAGTATCAAAAAGCTAAAAGTTAAAGAAAATATTTTATATGTGGAAGAAAAAAATAACAAAGAATCAACTTACAGCATCGTTCAAAACATCATTCAGTCTTTCTTCTGGCGTTTTTCCTCTTTTCGTTCTCAACAAAATATAAATATCTCCAACATTGGGAACAGTTCTCAGAATTTTCTCGATCAGTACTTTACCGATAAATCCACTACCACCGGTCAGAAAAATGTTTTTACCATCCAACAAATTTGCGACGTTCATTTTTACAGCTTCGTTGATATCACACAACTACATATGTATAACAAGCTTTTTTTGGGTGTGTGCGCATATATCTATTTAGCTAATGTTATGAAAATAAAATGAAACAATTGTTGTCGCAATATGTGTATTGTCTTGTGTTTGCTTTGTATTTTAATTTTGTAACCTCAGGTCATTGTGTTAATACTAGTTTTATGTATTCAATTTGTTTGAAAAATGAAATGCAAAATATATTAGGTGAAACCGGTGAGACTAAGGTTAAAATTTGTAACACATCGCATGAGTTGGATGTGACAAACACATTTGATCGATTAGACATCTTTACGGGTTAATATTAGATTTAATTATTTTTTAATATTGTCATTAGTTAATAGTTCGAAAACTAACCGAAATGGTAAAGGAAAAAAATATATGGATTTTTAATATTTACTTCCGAAATAAACATTTTAAACATAAGCATAGTATAGAACTTAGAATTTTTAAATTATAATATAAAAAACAAACAAATGTAATCTATTCATATATTAAATCACTATTCGGTTTAACTTAATCCTCTTCAGATCGAGTAAAATTTTAATATGTAAAAGTAGCATATTGCATACATACATAACATTTACATTTGTAATAAAAGTACCATCCTTCCCAGTAAAATATTGTCTGTTAACTGAACTCCATCACCTTGATGACATATCTCTTGCTCTGAATCACTTTTACAGGTTCTTTGGCTAAAATTGGCGTTGTCAATCTCACTGCCGGAATCATCACAAGAATCAACATTAACTTCGAAAATGAGACGTAAAAATCTTCTTTGTAAGACATACTAATAATTTAGTGTGAGAAAAAGAATACAATAAACCGGAAAAAAATTCCACAAATTTGTAACACTGAGCGGTAAAGTGGGTGTAACTTACCCGATCACAACTCTGACAACATCGAAATACTTCACTGGGGATGTCAATTTCGACTTGCCTCTCAGCTGAACGGAGTAAGGCCGGTAGGTAATTTAGGGCAGCTACTAAGACATACAAGTCATTTGGTCATATTATATACAAAATATCCACCCGATTATTACAGTCTGGGTATAATACACCCAACCTTACGCCCCTCGAGTTAAATAAATATACATAACTTTCGAAAACAAGTGAATTGCTACTTTCATGTTAAGCTATTTAAAAACTATATTTTTAAAAATTTTGGAATTAAAAAATATGATTTACATTTTACAACTAACAATATATATATATATATATATATATATATATATATATATATGAATATGAAAGAATTTATAATTTTTATAATAATAATTGACTTTATATTAGAATGATTAATAATAACTAAATAAATTTATATCACAGAGTCCTTTTTGCTTGGGTTCAATTTGTTAGAAGTTAAATAAATAAATTTATACTTATCTCGGTATTTCAATCTTTCTTCTGGATCACTTACACTTAGTACCTTGAAATTTTATCTACACTTTAATTTTTACTTTGTTTACTTTTATTTTTCTTTAATAACAGCAATTTTCTCCTAAACTACTGGACGGAAGAGGTTGAAATTTGGCATCAATATATAGTTTGATAACCCGATCAGGAGTACTCATCGTAAATGAAGAATTTTTGATTTTAGGGGTACTTTTGGGGGGGGGAACTAAAAAACTCGACCATTCCCCCCTCTAATCTCCGAAACTACTGAAAAAATAGGAAATATAGATCGTTACCCGAACTCTACAGGAAAAATAAGTAGAAACCACTAATATTAATTTTGGGGGGCAAATTATAGAATTAAATAAAAATTTAAAAATAAAAATTTTTTCAAACGTATCATGTAATATATCAAATAGGTCCCATTCTGATGAACACAAATATATATGTTATATACGTCGTAAACAATACTTAGAATATTAATATGACAACACCGTGTAACCGGTCAAATGAGTCGTTCACATGGTGTTATATTACACGATATAGCAATTCCCAGGAAATACGCAAATGCCCATCGCACTTGTAAAACTGCTGTCTGCTGACAAAGCGTCATTAAGTGTATCGCTTTCATTTATTTCATTTATATTGTTTAACATAACTTTCAAGTAAAATATTAAATTTGTGTTTTAAATAAAAACATTAAAAAAAAGCATTTGTGTTTGTGACGATATAAAATTGGCGCAGTCAGTAGGACTGTTCCAAAATGACTAGAACACGAGAATTCTAACTAGTCGTGGTGGTTTCCAAACCTTCATGGGACAATCAACCTCTTTCTGGAGACACAACTGGAAGCGAGCTAGCACCAGGAACACGCAACGGCTAACCAGTGCAGTCAACTTACAGAACAGTCCATGCCAGGAATTATATTGTAAGGATTACGTTATTATTTTATTTTATTGATACAGTTAATCACCATTTCTATCCTCAAAGATACATCAATTAATATTCCTTAAATATGTTAAACATATTACATCACTACCTTTAATATATTGTTCATTTATTTTGAGTAAAACTGCAAGGTAAGAAAAATTTTTGACCAATTTAGGTACATATTGATAACACATTAAATCTATACTATTATTTTGAACTACCACTTATAATAAGCTGATCTGATTATTTTAATATTTATTTATTTACACATTGATTTATACGTTTTACCATTGTCAATTTGACAATATAATCTTATTTCGACTCTTAATATTGTGCAATTACTTTATTCTTAAACAATATGACTACTACAAGACAAGATGCAGCCACTCCAACTGTGGAGCCCTACAAAATTTCCGAGATTTTGGCGATAGTACCGGAGTACGACGGTAACCCCATCTTTTTAAATACTTTTATCACATCTGGTAACACCGCCCACAGTATGGCGACCGATAACCAACAGGTCCTATTTATACTGCACAAAAAAATAAACTCCTTGGCAGGGCAGCGGAACTAGTAAATTCGCGAAACCCTACACAATTGATTGAGATTGTAACTCTTTAAAAAACATTTCGGAGATCCTCGAGACCTATCGCCGCTCATTCAGGATCTTCAAAGTATGAAACAATTACCATCCGAATCACTCTTAACTTTCGCAAGTAGAATTCAGATCCACCAGGCAAAAACCATCTCGAAACTCAAAAATTTTCTAATTTCAAAACTACAACTCCGTCCTTTAGAAGACCCAATCAATTGCCACCTCCAAAACAATGTACATTCTTTAAGAGAATGGGCCACTCAGTTAATGAATGCCTCATTAGATGGAGGCAATTCCAACAAAACCAAAGCTTTGGACAAAATCAAAGTTTTGGGCAAAATTTTCAAAGACCTTGCCCTCCATTCGCCCAATATTCCAACCAACAAAATTACCAGCAACCTCGTCAAACAAACTTTACGCCCAATAGAAATTTTCAGCAACAACGCCCACCAACAAGTCAACCCCCAAATATGGTCTAATTTAAACCGAACCCTACTTTTTACCGTCAACAACGTACTCATCACCTAAATAATCATGAGTTCGAAAATCATAGAAGTGAACAAACTTATTCGAACCCAACACACAACCAGTACCAATACACAGATTTCGACTATAGCGATTATTGTTCCTACGACAATTCCCAGAATGACTTTAACGATTACTTTAAAACAGACTTCGAGAGCGAAAATTACTCTGAAAACTACGACGAAATTTCTCCTGCAAATTTTCAGGACACTACCCCTCAAACTGAACCCCCGGACATGTCAAACCTTCAATCACACATTCAAACCTTGAATTTAGACGGCTTCGGCCCCAATCTGAACATCCCCGAACAGAGATTTCTGTAAGACCCCTCTTGTCCGTAAACTCTAAGAACTTATATTACATCACTGATGCATCCAAAACCTACAAACTTCTTGTAGACACCGGTGCAGGACTCTCTATTTTTAAGCCAGAAACTTGCAAACAATTCAGGGAAAGGTTCCAAGAAAATGTCGTCATCCATGGAATAACTAACGAGAAAATTCATATCAACGAATCGACTCTCGTCCCGTTTAATATCTATGATCCTCATAAGGTTTACATTTGCAATATCGATATCGAGTTCGACGGATTGTTAGGTTCCGATTTCCGCCAACATTATAATTGCATCGTCGATTTCAATAAAAGGCAATTAGTAACCAACTTCAAAACACTTCCGTTATGTAAAGTAACAGATGATTTAATCAGTAAAGATACCCCTAAAAACTTTTCATTTAACCCCGTCAACACAATTTCCATTCAACCACGTACAGAGCAAATCTGTAAACTTTCTTGCAACCTTAGAGATACAAATGCCTTACTAACAGGCATAGAAGTTGAAAAAGTCCATCTTCCGAATGCTCTAGTAATAGTCGATAGTAATGGCCAATTTCTGACATCCGTATTAAATGCGAATGCCATCCCTAAAACTATAAATTTCACTGACATTAAACTTGAGCCTTTACAACAGTTTAGTGTGAATTATATTTCACAAACCTAACCAACAGACAAGAGCATACTAGAACGACAAGAGCTAATTTTCAATCAACTTCGACTTGACCACTTAAATGAAGAAGAATCCGACCTAATATCGCAACTATGTCTTGACTACTCTGACATATTTTATCTCGAAGGAGACCATCTGTCATTCACCAAAGAAATTAAACATACCATCGAGACTAACAACTCTGGACCAGTTTTCACGAAATCTTATCGCTACCCTCAGATTCATAAAGAGGAAGTTAAATCCCAAGTAACGAAAATGCTAGACGAAGGTATTATACGCCATTCAAACTCACCCTGGTCCTCCCCTGTATGGGTAGTACCGAATAAACTGGACGCTTCAGGAAAGCAAAAATGGCGCGTTGTAGTTGATTATCGAGAACTCAACGAACTAACAGTTGATGACAGATATCCTCTCCCTAACATTTCGGACTTATTAGATCAACTTGGCAAATGACAGTATTTCACAACACTTGACCTCGCCTCAGGATTCTATCAGATTGAGATTGACCCAAAAGACATTTCCAAAACCGCGTTTACCGTTGAGAATGGGCTCTACGAATTTGTAAGGATGCCCTTTGTTCTAAAGAATGCCCCTTCAACATTCCAGAGGGTTATGGACAGCATTCTTTTAGGAATTCAAAACGAACGGTGTCTCGTCTATATGGACGACATAATCGTATACTCTCACACTATCAACGAACATTTGTCTCGTCTTACTGATGTTTTTTTAACGCCTACGAAATCCAACCCCACAAGTGCTGCGTTGCCTATCTCGGACATCTGATTACCAAAGATGGAGTTAAACCGAATCCATCAAAGGTAGAAGGTATATTGAAATTTCCTCAGCCCCAAAATCAAAAAGATATTAAATCCTTTCTGGGATTAGCAGGGTATTATCGTCGATTCATACCCAAATTGCTAAAATTTCAAAACCACTAACAAAATTGCTGCAAAAAGATGTTTCATTCTATTTCAGTTCTGAATGCGTTAATTCTTTCAATGAATTAAAGCAAGCCCTCACTTCGACACCAATTTTAATTTATCCCGATTTCATTGAGCCCTTTATTTTGACAACTGACGCTAGCGCATTTACAATCGGCGCTGTGCTTTCACAGGGACCAATAGGCAAAGATCTGTCAATTGGATACGCATCTAGGACCCTCTGCAAGGCTGAGACCCGATACTCCACAATAGAGCGTGAACTTCTGGCTATTGTTTGGGCCGTTAAACACTTCAGGCCAATAATTTTTGGACGAAAGTTTAAACTTCTGACCGACCACCGCCCGTTAACGTGGCTCTTTTCTATTAAACTACTCAAGGAGTACGATTATGAAATTATTTACAAACCGAGAAAAGTAAATAAGAACGCAGACGCCCTTTCACGCATTCGAATCAACCATTTTGATGAATGTATGACTTTCCAATGAAACACCAAACTCCAACACTTCACGATAACTCCCTTAAATGAAAACGAAGACAGTGATACAGAACAATTTGAAACGATGAGAACAACTCAATTTTTACAGAATTTCGGACATTCGTAGAACGGTATAAGACCGTCTCACTTATCGGCTATAGTAAAATTCAGTACTCCAACAGTCAACTCCTTGATATAGAAAAAAATATATATCTTAGTTTTCTTTCAATCCGGCAATTTAAAAGATTTTCTTGAAGATATGTTCGAAGAGAACGCCGACTTCGAGCAATTCAAAATCAATATTTTCAATAGTAGAAGCGTTCGAAAAAGACGATATTACATTATTCCCCTACCGACTGATTTCGACACTGTGAAGGAGGTATTATTTGCCTCAATTTACAAGAACAAGGACCTTCTAACTGACTCTGAACTATACTGCGTTGAAAATAACTTAGTCCTACCTATACTGAAATGCTTTCGTTTATATTCGCAGAAACAGACATAAAGTGGAAAGTCTGTCAGAACATAACAAAAACAGTAGGAAGAGATCAAGTGCCAATAATACTATAACAATTCCATAACGGTAAAAACAACATACACAGAGGGATTAAAAATATAACTGTCAAGGTATTACAAAAGACGTAGAAAACGTCATTAGAAACTGTCAAATCTGTCAGACAACTAAAGCTTTCCGAAAAAACCTTGACAACCCCTTAGTAGTAACCGAAACTTCAAGAACCTCTTTTGAAAGGATAAATATCGACATTCTCGAATTATCACTAAAAACTAACGTCCACCCCACTAACGTATTCCGTGCTGACGTTCAATCACACATCAACTTACTTAACCAAATCTCAAACTCTGTCAAAAACAAATTCACTGAAATCCACATGGACACCCGAAGGTACAAACGTGGACTAATCGATGGCGCCGGATCAATTTTGAAAGCCATAACTGGTAACTTAGACGCCGCACACGGCAAGTACTTCACCAACAGTATAAATAGTTTAAACAAAGGACAACTGCAGATCGAAAACCTTCTGGAAAACCAAATCAGTGTAACCACCTCAGTTATAAAGAATTTTAACGAGACTATCCAACACATTCAAATTGACGAGAAAATATTTAACGAAAATATTCGAAAAATGGAAAATATGATTCGTAAAGTAAACGACAAAATGGCGTACGTGGAAACAAAACTTTCATTTCTAGAAATGACGGAAAAACTAATGGAAAGTTGTGTCTTTCTAGAAGACAACTTAAATGATGTTCTTAATTCCATAAGTTTTGCCCGTCTAAAAATTATCCAAACTTCAATTTTAACTCCCGAACATTTCATTGCCGCCTTACAGGAAATATCACAGAATCTTGTGAAAAATAATTTACCTTTGCCCGTCAAATATTAAAGTATTGCACGATACTTAGAAATTACAGAATTAGAAGATTTTCAAACAGATTCCGACCTTGTATTTATACCCAGAATTCCACTCTTATTGAACAGCAATCATTTACTCCTCTCCGCTTATACCCAATCCCAATCTATGATGATAGAACTGGGTTATACCATGTACTTTCATTCACTCATAAATATATAGCAAAAAAATGACGATTCCTTACTGTATATTTCGATAAAAGACCAAAATAAATTGTGTTCTGAACTCTATGCTTATCCGATAGACTCAAATGCTTTGTGCGAGGCCCAACTTTTAAGAAATTTTAAAAAAGTGCCGGACAATTGTCACAGTGCCGTGATTTCTGCTCAAGGGTACCACGTACAAAAACTCGAAACCAACGTGTGGTTAATTATGGTTACCGAGCCTCTAAGTATTACCATCACCTGTACCGACATCAATTCGAAACCCTTAACACTCAATATTAACTCTCTATTAAAACTTTAGAAAGATTGCAGTGCCTTCATTGGGATAACCAAAATCGAAGCATAAGCCACAAAAAGCAGCAACATCCTTGACAACTAACAACCAGTTCTTATCCCTCTCAACTGCTGCGATACCATACCAGAAAAAATTGTCGTTCCCGAACTCAAACCTTTGAAGCTCCATGAATTGAATTTCGAGGAGTTAAGCGTCGCAAACCACAAACTCAACGACTATTTAAAGGACCTAGACGAATCAATAAATCAGCCATTCGTCAAAAAGAACATTTCTTGGTTCACCTACGTGACAATATTTTCCATTATAATAGTTGTCGCTGTATTAGTCCTACAAACGCTTTGGAGTAAACACAATACAACCAGTAAAAGTCCATCTCCCGCAACCAGAATTTCAAAATTGTTGCCAAGATTGAGACCGAACCTCCGACGAATCTGAAGACCTCGAGCTAAGTACCCCAAAAAAAATTGTTTTGTAAAACCTATTTATCACTAAAAAGTATTACTTAAGGTTTTATTATTAAGGACCTTAATGCTAATTACATTTTTATTTTATACATTTATACAATTTACGCTATTTTACTCATTTTTGCTTTTTACAAATGTCATATTTATACATCCCTTATACTTTATTATAATTACAAATTCTGTTTTCAGAAAAGTTCCTGTAAAACAGCAACTTTTTCTTTGTGAGGGGAGTTGTTATATATGTCGTAAACAATACTTAGAATATTAATATGACAACACCGCGTAACCGGTCAAATGAGTCGTTCACATAGTGTCATATTACACGATATAGCAATTCCCAGGAATTACGCAAATGCCCATCGCACGTGTAAAACTGCTGACTGCTGACAAAGCAACACATAGCTTATAAATGCACATGCGATGGCTATTAGCGCCATTAAGTGTATCGCTTTCATTTATTTAATTTATATTGTTTAACGTAACTTTCAAGTAAAATATTTAATTTGTGTTTTAAATAAAAATATATTTTTTTAATAAACATTTGTGTTTGTGAAGATATAAAATATATTTTTTTAAATAAAAAAAATAATTGAAAAGATATTAACGAAAACATACCAAAATTTACCCATCCCCCCCTATCTATGAAACTGTAAAACGTAAAGTTGTGAAAAAAATAGAGGTATAGGGTCTGTTTACTGGAAAAATAAGGAGAAACCTCTATTTTTAATTTGGGGGGCAAATTACAGAATTAAATGTAAAATATAAAATTAAAATTGTTTTTAACCCATCATGTTATATATCAAATGAAAGGGCTCATTATGAAGAAAACAAATATAGTTTTTGAATATTTTTAAAATAAATAAATTAAAAGATATGAATAAAAATATAAATATTTTTTTACGCATCATGCAAATGAAAGGGCTCATTATGAGGAATACAAATATATATTTTTCATATTTTTTAAATTAATTGTTTACAAGATATTAACATAAAGATATAAAAGATTCTCATTTCGCGCTTTATTTCCGAAACTATACTCCCTAAAATTTTGAAAACAATTAGGGGTACTGGGGCTCACTTGAAATTTATAAAAAAATTATCAGAAAACCCCAATAGTAATTTTAGGTAAAAATTATACAATTAAATGGAAAATAAAATATTATTTTACAACTGAATTTAACCTTTTGATGTTTGACCTTAATCATGAGTCTTTGCAGATATCTGATTATTACTTTTTATTAAAATTTATTTCATGTAATATCTAGCTTTTTATATGCCACCTTTTTATCCTAGCAACGACTCGCTTTTGAAACATTTTACATTGTTTAAATTATAAGTTTATCTATGTCCTGTAATAGGATTTCTTATTTATTTACAACTAATTGTTATTTCATTTCACAATTTAGATTCTTGCAATTTTCCTTTATTTATATGCATGCATTTTACTACACTTAATCCTGCACTTCTGATCACCAAAATATATTTGTAAATTCGCGACAACCACATTCGAAAGTTACCTATATTATAAGCCTCCACTAGCACTAATCACTTCTTAAAGTCTTACACTACTTGAGCGTCTATTAAGATATCAGTTATTCACTTTTTGAGAGTCTTTACTTTTTAGAGTCTATATTTATTTGAAAAACAAGGATAGGAATGACTTTTAACATACGACTGAGCTAGCCAATGAAAGTCTTAAAATAGCAATGAGGCAATGAGCAATGATTGAGACGGTACAAAACCAGTAACCAACGGAAACTAGACAACGCACTATTCCGAAAATCAGAAAAAGGGTTTTATAGAAAACTCAACAACACCAATAATAATGAAACCTCTAGTTATCCCAGTAAAACGGCGATCGAGCAGTTCTGGAAAATACAACTTTCCACAACAGTTTCCCATAACTCCAGAGCGAGCTGGATTAAGGAGGAGGAGGCTGCATTTCAGAATTATGATAAGATGCAACACCAACCATTTACAACGGAAGACACGTCTAACATAATGAAACACCTCCATAACTGGAAAGCACCAGGACCAGATGGTGTGCAGAATTACTGGATAAACAAACTTTACGCCACCCACGATAAATTAACAGTACTAATTAATGACATAATTATCCATCCACACAAGATGCCTAGTTTCCTTACACATGGTGCTACATACCTCTTACCAAAGGATAACCTATGTACACAGGACCCAGCAAAGTACAGACCAATCACTTGCCTCCCAACCTTATACAAACTTATAACGTCGTGCATTAATCATCGCCTTTTCAGACATTGTGAGCTAAAGAACATAATTACCGAACAACAAAAGGGATGCGCGAAAAACTCGATGGGATGCAAAGAACAACTAATAATTGATTCCGTTGTCTGCAATCAAGCCCACGCCAAACGACGAAATCTCTACATGGCATATGTGGACTACAAAAAGGCCTTTGATTCAGTTCCACATAATTGGCTCATTCAGGTGCTGAAACTCTATAAAGTAAATAATTGTATTGTTAACTTTTTAGAATATGTCATGACTACCTGGCAAACCAAAATATTTCTGAATGAAGCCGTCTGTTCGATACAAACCGACTCTATCCCAATCAGAAGAGGTATATTCCAGGGAGACTCTCTTAGCCCGCTGTGGTTCTGCCTTGCCATGAACCCAGTCTCACGCAAACTGAACGCGACTAACTTTGGATTCAGTCTCAAACACAACAACGTACAAGCACTAAAGATAAACCATTTGTTATACATGGACGACTTAAAGTTGATGGCAGCTACGAAACAACAGCCGCATGATATGCTTAAAATAGTAGAAGGGTTCTCTAATGATATCCATATGCAATTTGGGCTAGACAAATGCCGGATTATCAATATACTGAAAGGCAAAATATCAAGGGCCCTACGAAATGAGAGATGGCACCTCAATTGAATCCATGGAGGAAGGCCATACTTACAAATACCTTGGAATAAGGCAGGCTCAACGAATTGATCACTCCACCATGAAAAAGGACCTATCAACAGAGTTCTATAGAAGGGTAAGACGACTGTTGAAAACTAAGCTTAACAGTAAAAATCTGTTTCAGGCTATTAACACTTACGCGTGCTCAGTACTCAGTTACTCATTTGGAATAGTTAAATGGTGCAAGACGGACATTGAACATCTACAACGGAAAGTACGAGTTCTACTAACAAAAGCTCAAAATCACCATCCAAAGAGCTCCGTCGAACGTACAACGTTGCCACGGTATGAAGGAGGAAGGGGATTGGCAGATATAGGCAAGTTACGTGATCAACAAATTTCCAATTTGCGTAACCATTTCCAGAAACTCGCAGAATTTTCTGATCTACACAGAGTCATATGTCAGGTTGATGACTTAACACCTCTGCGACTGACAGAACAACAAGTTCAAGTATACCACCAGACAACTGATCAGAAACTGCTGAAATGGAAAGAGAAGCCGCTTCATGGAAGGCATATAAATGACGTCCATCAGGATTATGTCGACAGTTCAGCGTCGAACTACTGGTTGATCTCTGGTCATATGTTTCCTGAAACGGAAGGCTTTATATTGGCAATCCAAGATCAAGTAATTCCATCTAAGAATTATCTAAAGTACATTGTCAAAGACCCTTTTATCAACGACGACAGATGCAGATATTGTTGCCAAACATCTGAATCTATCCAGCATTTCACAGGAGGTTGCCAAGCGTTCGCTGCAACTGAATACAAAGAACGACATGATGCTGTGGCAAAAATACTGCACCAGAAACTAGCGCTGAAACTCGAGCTATCACAGTCGGTAAGAACACCCTACTATATATACAAACCAGAATCTATTTTAGAAAATAACAACTACAAACTGTACTGGGACTGGACGATATTGACCGATCGGACTGTTGCTCATAATAGACCAGATATAGTTTTGGTAGATAAAGTCTCTAGAAAAACAACCTTAATTGACATAGCAATCCCTAACAACAACAATATAAATATTAAGCAGGCTTAAAAAATAGCCAAATACAGGGATTTAGAATTTCAAATACAGAGACAATGGGACATGAACAACACTCGAACAGTACCAATTGTTATGTCAACAACGGGAGTAGTCCCAAAACATCTATTAAACAATTTGAAATACCTCGGTCTGGACGAATATCTTTACCAACTGATGCAAAAAGCCGTCCTGTTAGGAACAGCCCAGACGGTTAGAAAATTTATGGGGAACTGCAGCCACGATGCCAACCACGTGCCTGATAACCTGGCAAGGGCTCCCACAGAGCTAAACCCTTTTGATATGTAGTATATCTGGGGCTTAGTGAATTTTCCCCTAAGGGCACACTATGTGTGCCTTATAGGGAGTGTGATGCCATACATTGTATGGTCAAGTCGGGATAAGTCCCGTGTGGTGGCCGGGTTAGAATAGCACCACGGTATCCACCGCCTGTCGTATGAGGCGACTAAAGGGGCAGCTGTCCACTAACCTACTACCTTGCTTTCCTTCCTTCTCCACAACCCGCACGGGATGGTCTGGTTTAAATCATTTCATCTGGGAAGTGACAACCCCACGGGTCCGAGTTACCTGGGTCACCAGGGTCAATTGGTGACAACACCCATGAAAATAGAGCTAAGAAATAGATGCCTCGGAAAAGAGCCGGTGTCTGGGGATCGCCAGGGCATGTCTGGAGCCGGCGCTGGACATGACAGCATTCGGGACGTCGGTGGCAGGGTGCTGAGGAGGCGGGCCCCTGCCGTCCAAAGAGCTACAGACCAAGAACCAGAAAAACCACAAGAACACTCACCAAGACAGTCACAACAACAACGTGACCATCACCAACGGAGTCAAACGAGAACGAGAACTCCACCCGCAGAAAGTGTTGCGCAGGATCAACAGCCAGCGCTCACTCAAGCGGGACTGAATTTATAATGCGCACGTTTTACAGAATCACGAACCTTGACGAAGCAATATCGTGTCATCTTGAGAAATGGCCTTATTTCGCCTGAACAACTGGACACAATAAAGAGCGAAGTGGAGCGCGAACTATTTGGTCGAAATACAATCGATCCAGAGCCGGAAACACCTTTGGCACAAAGAGCGGACGAGACTCAAGAACTACAGCAAGAACAGCCAACCAACGCTGACCTGCTTGAGAAGATCCAAGCAGGAATGGAAGGAGCTCTTAGAGAGTATAATGGAACAGATCCACTGACTAGACCAGCACTTCCCAAACTAAGATCATCTAAGAAACTGGGTATCGTCTTGCAGGCTATGAACAAATTTATCATGCCAACCTATGTTTTAGGTGCTAATACGTTAGAGTCGCTACACACAATCATCTACTGTGCTGCAACTGCCATCTGCAGAATAATTGGGGTCACAGTAAGACCAAAGCAAGACCCTCCCCAATTTAGACAAACCCCTCGAATACCACCTTGGCAAAGAAGACTTGAAGGGAAAATCAATTCTCTTCGGAAAGACGTTGGAAGACTGACCGAGTACCAACGAGGAGTCAGGAACAACAGAATAGAAAGGCTTGTCAAGACTATCATGGACAATAACCGAATACACTCCCAGTGGGATGGAGAAAACATCACATCTCAGCAGTGTCTGGACAGTCTACGACAAAAGCTCTCCGTCTACACATGTCGATTGAGAAGGTACAAAACCAGTAACCAACGGAAACTAGACAACACACTCTTCCGACAATCAGAAAAAGGGTTTTATAGAAAACTTAACAACAACAATAATAATAAAGCCCCTAGTTACCCCAGTAAAACAGACATCGAGGAATTCTGGAAAACACAGCTTTCCACAACAATCTCCTATAACTCCGGAGCCAGCTGGATTAATGAGGAGGAGGCTGCATCTCAGAACTGTGAGGCCATGCAACACCAACCATTTACAACGGAAGATACATCCAACATAATGAAGAACCTTCATAACTGAAGAGCACCAGGACCAGATGGTGTACAAAATTACTGGATAAAGAAACTGTACGCATCCCACGAAACACTAACAGCCCTTATAAATGACGTAATTGCCCACCCACACAAGATGCCTAGTTTCCTTACGCATGGTGCTACATACCTCTTACCAAAGGACGACCTATGTGCACAGGACCCAGCAAAGTACCGACCAATAACTTGCCTTCCAACCTTATACAAACTCATAACATCATGCATTAATCATCGCATTTTCAAACATTGTGAACTGAACAACATAATTACTCAACAACAAAAGGGATGCGCGAAAAATTCTATGGGTTGCAAAGAACAACTGATAATTGATTCCGTTGTCTGCAATCAAGCCCACGCCAAACGACGTAATCTCTACATGGCATATGTGGACTACAAAAAGACCTTTGATTCAGTTCCACATGATTGACTCATTAAGGTGCTGAAACTCTATAAAGTGAATAATTGTATTATTAACTTTTTAGAACATGCCATGGTCACCTGGCAAACCAAAATCTCACTGAATGAAGCCAACTGTTCGATACAAACAGACCATATTCCAATCAGAAGGGGTATATTCCAGGGAGACTCTCTTAGCCCGCTGTGGTTCTGCCTTGCCATGAACCCTCTCTCAAACAAACTGAACTCAACTAATTTTGGGTTCAGTCTCAAACACAACAACGTACAAGCATTAAAGATAAACCATTTGTTATACATGGACGACTTAAAGTTGATGGCAGCTACAAAACAACAGCTGCATAATATGCTTAAAATAGTAGAAGGGTTCTCTAGTGACATCCATATGAAATTTGGCCTAGACAAATGCCGAATTACTAATATAGTTAAAGGCAAAATACAGCAGGGGCACTTCGAAATGGGAGATGGCACCTCAATTGAATCTATGGGGGAAGGTCATACTTATAAATACCTTGAAATAAAGCAGGCTCAACGTATTGATCACATGACTATGAAAAAGGACCTAACAGCAGAGTTTTATAGAAGGGTAAGACGACTGTTGAAAACCAAACTAAACAGTAAAAATCTGTTTCAGGCTATTAACACCTATGCGTGTTCAGTGCTCAGTTACTCTTTCGGTATAGTTAATTGGTGCAAGACTGACATTGAACAATTACAACGAAAAGTTCGAGTTTTACTAACAAAAGCTCTAAATCACCATCCAAAGAGCTCTGTCGAACGTACAACTTTGCCACAGTATGAAGGAGGAAGAGGATTGACAGATCTAAGTAAACTATTAGATCAACAAATTTCTATTTTGCGTAGTCATTTCCAGAAACTCGCAGAATTTTCTGATCTACATAGAGTCATGTGCCAGGTTGATGACTCAACACCACTGCGACTGACGCAACAACATGTCCAATTACACCACCAGACCACAGATCAGAATCTGCTTAAATGGAAAGAGAAGCCCCTTAATGGAAGACATATAAATGATATCAACCAAGATTATGTCGACAGTGCAGCGTCGAACTACTGGTTGATCTCTGGTCATATGTTCCCTGAAACGGAAGGCTTTATATTGGAAATCCAAGATCAAGTAATTCCAACTAAGAACTACCTAAAGTACATCGTTAAAGACCCTTCCATTAACAACGATAGATGCAGGTACGGTTGCCAAACATCTGAATCTATCCAGTATATCACAGGAGGTTGTCAAGCGTTCGCTGCAACTGAATACAAAGAACGACACGATGCTGTGGCAAAAATACTTCACCAGGAACTAGCACTGAAACATGAATTATCACAGTCGGTAAGATTACCATACTATAAATATAAACCAGAATCTGTTTTAGTAGATAAAATCTCTAGGAAAACAACCTTAATTGACATAGCAATCCCTAACAACAATAATATAAATATTAGGCAGGCTGAAAAAATAGCCAAATACAGGGATTTGCAATTTCAAATAAAACAGTGGGACATGAACAACACACGAACTGTACCAATTGTTATGTCAACAACAGGACATATAAATTTGCGTGTCATCTGCATACATATGAACAGAGGAGTATTTTGGCACAGTTGCCAACTGGGAATTATATATGGTAAAAAAAGAGGGCCAAGAATGGACCCCTGAGGTATACCAAACAGAACATTTAGAGCCTGTGACTGGTTACCATTCACCTTTACAGACTGAATCCTGCCGATGAGGTACCGAGTTACAAGCTTGCACGAGTTTTCACTAAAACCAGTATACTCTAAAATGGCAATAAGTTGGTGATTCGATCTGTCAAAAGCCCTAGAATAGTCTAGGAGATTCAAGGCGGTAACTTCCCCACAGTCCGCTACTTCTAATATATCATCAGTTACTTTTAACAAAGCTGTAGCACAGTTGTGATTTTTGCGAAAACCAGACTGCCAAGTAGGCAGAATATTAAATTTGTCAACATGTTTACGTATTTGACTCTCCATAAGTTGACTCTCCCATGACCTTTGACATGGTTGGTAGGATGCTAGTAGGACGAAAATCTTTTAGCTCCTCTGGACAGTGTACTTTTGGAATTGGAATCATAACGCTACATTTCCATATCTCAGGAAATGTTGATATTTCAATACAATAGTTAACAAGATGAGTAACATATGGGATTATATGCGGACAACAATTTAAGAGCATGGTAATGCCTATGCCGTCGACGCCAATTGCTTCAGACTTAATACTAGACATGGCAGCTTGAACCTCCTCAACTGTGGCAAGTCTGAATTCACATGTGTCTACACCTGGCATTTTATTTTCCAAGTAGAAATTGAGGGTATCAATGTCAGGACTTAAAGCATTGGTTGCATCAGTAAAATACGTGTTAATTTTATCAGCGTTACCGAAGGTTTCCGGGACTAAAGTGGAAGTTTTCTCATAGATGTTTAACTCTTTTAGAAGCTTCCAATTTTTCCTTTGATTATTCTGTCGAATATTTTCTTGCAGGTACGTTTTTTTAATGTTTGCAATAGTTATTGCTATACTGAATTTCTGAGTTGCCTATAGTGTTCCCAGTTATCTATGGTAATTTGTCTTTTTATATTTGCTTAAAGCTCTATCTCTAATACGCATTAAATCTTTTATGTATGGAGTTATCCATGGTGCTTTTTTCTTAGTGATTCGGGCATTTTTTATAGGGGCATGCTTGTCAAATACACTTAAAATATAACTGTTGAACATGTTAAGTTTGTCATTTACATCCTTCACATAATACACATTCTCAAGTGATAGTTGTTCAAGATCGGCATAAAGAGCAATGCGATCAAAGCGCTTATAGTCCCGGTATGTGACAAAAAATGGTTTTGGTTTTAACTATTTCAAACTTTAACGAACATTTAATTAATAAGTGATCTGATAAATTTATAGAATGATCGACACCACTAGTTTTTAAAATATTTGCTGTTTGGGCATATAATAAAATCTATAAGAGAAGCAGTATAGCTTCCACGCCTGATAGGTTCGTTAATAATTTGATTAAGGTTGTATGCATCCAAAAGTGCAAGAAATTGTTGACTATACGACCAACAAGTTTATGAATATTGATATTAAAATCACCTAAACATACCTGATTTTCAAAAGCAAGTAGTAGTTTACAAATGTTCTGTTCAAATTCAGCCAGAAATTGACTCATATGGAGGTATCCAGGTGGCCTATAGGTTACCCCTATGACATTTCTAATCCCTTTTAAAGTAAACTCTATCCAGAGGTGTTCAGAGTAATCAGTATTCAAATTGTTTAACACTCGAAATTTTAAGCCTCTGATTGCGATCTTTTCTTACCACTCCATAACCGTTAATGCGTATCACATCATCATTCGTAGTATTCGATAGCCAGGTTTCAGACACAGCCAGTATATGGAATTTATTCATTAAAATAACATATTTTTTGTTCAATAGAACGTATATTAATATGTCCTATATTTAAATATTTATTGTTTATGTTTACATTTCTGGCCATTAATCTTTTAAAGCAATATAAAAGTAAAAAACTAAAACAGGCATATTTGTATATTGACACCAAGTTATGGGTGACCGAGCTTACTTGTAAATTTGTAGACTCATCAAAAATGTTGGTAGATAGAACCAGATAATCGGACATTTGCAGTATAAACTAATTTTTTTCAAGATGAAATGATTCAGTTTAATTTCATTCCTCTAACATGTATTAAATTACTCATTATAATAATTCCACTTCATAATATATTTTCCCCACCCTGTATATGTAACTGCTAATTGTGTACCCAATACGAAATTTTTCTTAACTACCCTATAACTATACTACTTCTCTAGATTATATTTTAACTACCCTCACGGACCTCGCATCATACTTTTTAACATTTTTGAGCCCCCGGTAAAACTATAATTCTACTCTAATCACCTAAGAACCACCGTACTCAATCTTTTTGTGAGTAATTTTAACTTCTGTAATTATAATTCTATTCTGCCCTATATTTCAAAAATCATATATATGCATTAACATTTTTTTATAATAACACTGTATAAATATATTTCTTATCACCTTATATTATCTGTTCCATATATGCATATGCTTATGGGCTACGAAATTTTGCATTTTTATTGTAATATTTTTTAAACCACACTGTATAGTATATCTACACAGTGTAGTGGAGTAGAGTTATAACTCAACTCCACTTTGACCTTGAAATGACTTTGCCCTCGAAGACTCTTAGTTGGTTCTAAGTGATATCACAACGTAAAATGCTCCATTATTTCGATCCCTCGGCACATAAATATCAGCTCCCATTTACAAAATCGTAAACAAAGTCGCTAAAGTCTAGCGAGGGATATTTCTTAAAAAATAAGTTCAGATTTACTTAGGACCCAACCATCGCAAGCAAATAATTTCATCCATGTTCACTTATTTCATGTTAAAAAATTCATCAATTCAAACATTTTTTTATTATTTGAATTTTCCTCTTTAAATTTTATATTTCTTCGGTGATCTTTAAATACTACGCCCAAAATTTGGGGCTCAAATGCTTCTTATGTTAATTTTAGTTCATTCAGTGATTGTAACCCTTATGATTATATCATACATTATCCTACACTTCATGTTTAAGGGAGAACTAATATTGCATCCTAACCACCTATATGGCAAACACTAAGAAAATGGGAATAAATAAAGAGCCATAGGTATAGGGTAATGTTTATTAAGAAAGTAGTAAAAAGCAGTAACTTCAATGGATCAAATTGATTATAGATTGCTAACATAGTTTTTTACACTGTTGTATAAAATTCCGTGTATATTTAATTTGTTCAAAAGCCATATCAGAAATGCATACGATAATATACTACAGCATTTGTCTAGGAACCATAACCTAAAAGAAATATTTATCCATTTATATATAGTCCGTGGGTTCAATTTAAAAATTATAAAACTAATATTCACTTTCACTTTAGTAGAACTTTATTTACATCAAATTATACAGAACAGCTGATTCACAATAACATTACAATATACGCTAGTCGTCGCTGTATAACTGACTTGCAAACGTGGTCTGCTTCCTTTTTAAAACCAGCATTGAAAATTTTCGTAAAATCAGTCATCAGTCCTACAGATGCCGAGCCATTTCGAGAACATTTTTTATCTTAGAAGCGGTCGGTGTCATACTGAAATGAAACAGGGTCGGCCTTGGTAAATTTCGTAAAACTGCCCCCCCCCCCTTTAATTCTGATCAGCCCGATCAGAAACAACATCCTCTCCATGGTAGGGAGCGAGTCGATCTAAATGAACCACCTTCAACTTAGCCTTGGGGTTTCGACGGATCCGGTAGACGACCTCTTGACCACCTCGTATGGACCATCCCAGGCGGGCGTAAGCTTTGGGGATTTACCCTTGCTCCGTTGGGGGTTGTACAGCCAGACTTTGTCCCTCTCCTGGAACCCGACTGAATTGGCCTTGAGGTCGTATTGCGTCTTCATCCGGTCACTGGTGGCCAACATCTGCGTTCGGGCTAATTCGTGTATTTCCAGCAGGTTATGTCGGAGCTGGTCGGCATAATTGTCGATGTCTTGAGGAGGTTGTTCGGGGGAGCCAAATGCCAAATCGCAGGGTAATCGCAGCTCCTTTCCGAATAGGACCCTGGCTGGGGTCAGGCCTGTACTATTATGTATGGCAGAGCGATATGCCAACAGGAATAGGGGAATATGATCATCCCAATCACGCTGTTTATTGCTGACGACCTTGGATAGGTGTTGTTCCAAGGTCCTGTTGAATCTTTTCACCATTCCGTCTGACTGTGGGTGTAATCGTTTTCCTGATCCCCAACATCGTACAGACCTTCTGGAATATATTCGATTCGAAGTTACGCCCCTGGTCTGAATGTAGTTCCATTGGGACGCCAAACATGCTGAATAGTTATTCTACTAGCACCGTCGCTACCATGGTTGCCTCTTGGTTGGGTATCGCATATGCCTCAGGCCATTTGCTGAAGTAATCCATTGCGACCAGAATGTATTTGTTCCCCCTCTCAGACTCGGGAAACGGACCGGCGACATCGATGGCAATTCTCTCAAATTCGGGCCCTTACTGGCTGCACAGGTGGCACATTTGTGGCACCAAGCTCTGACGTCTTTGAAGTAATTCACCCAGTAATACCGCTGGCGAACTTTGTCTAGGGTTTTATTCATGACCAGGTGGCCTCCAGTAATCCCATCATGTACTTCTGTCAGGATGCCTGGTACCTTTTTCTTCGGAACTACCAGTTGGGAGTTGGTTTCTCGTCCATCAGCGCTTTCCAAACTCGCTTGAGCATTCCATTGTGTATTCTTAGAGTCACATTGAGCCCATAACGATTTCAGCTAGCCGGAATCTAGCTACCTCGTCCCATCGTGGCCTGGGTGCCCCTCTCGTTGTGAGTGACAAGATTGGTTCGATGTCTGGATCAGCCGTTTGGTCCTGGATGCACTGTTCCGTTCTCCAGTCTTCATTGGCCTGCACTCGGATCTGTCTGATGAAGATTCCCTCTCGCTGTTCCGTCTTCAGAAAATGTCCGCATTCTGCTCTACAGGGTCTTCTGGATAATGCACCGGCATTATTGTGCAAATGGCCGGCACGGTGTTCCACCTTGAAATCGTATTGCTGTAGTTTCTCCATCTACCTGGCCAGTTGTCCTTCCGGTGTCTTCATGTCCAGCAGCCATTTGAGGGCGGCATGATCTGTCCGGAGTAAGAAATAACGACAATAAATGTATTTGTGGAAATGGTCTACAGCCCTTATTATTGCAAGAAGTTCTTTTCTGGTGATGCAATAATTTCTTTCCGGTTTAGAGAATCCACGGCTGTACTACTCGATCACCCTCTCTTCACCATTTTGCACCTGGGATAGGACGGCCCCCAAACCTATGTTGTTGGCGTCGATGTCTAAGTTGAACTTGCCGGACTGTGTAGGAAAGGCTAGGATTGGTCTCTTTCTCAGTGGTCTGCCGATGTAGAGGCACGGCAATGGTGGCAAATCCCTCAACAAATCGCCTGTAGTAGGAACAGAGGCCCAAGAAGCTTCGCAGTTCATGCTTGTCTCTGGGGACTGGCCAATCACGGATCGCTTCTATCTTGTCCTCGTTGGTGCGGATTCCCGACTCGGAAACGACGTGGCCCAAAAACTCTGCTTCTTTTTGGAACAAGGAACACTTCTTCGGGTTGAGTCTCAGGTTGGCGTTATTAATTCTGGAGAATACTTCGCCCAAGTTCCTCAGATGGTCGTCGAATGTCTGACCCAGGCTAGAATGTCGTCGAGGTATACTAAGCACGTCCTCCATGTTAACCCGCTCAGTACATACTCCATTAGCCTCTCAAATGTTGCGGGTGCATTACATAACGCAAAGAGCATGACCGTGAACTGAAACAGCCCTTTACTGGTGGAGAAGGCTGTCGTCTCTCTGTCGTTTGCATGTAGACCAACCTGCCAAAATCCACTTTTTAGGTCTAGTGTGGAGAACCAACGGGAGCCTGCTAGTGTGGTCAAAGTGTCATCGATTCGAGGTAGTGGATAGCTGTCCTTCTTCGTGACATCATTCAGCTTTCTGTAATCCACGCAAAATCGGGTGGTCCATCCTTCTTTTTAACTAGCACGACGGGAGCAGACCATGGGCTGATGGATGGGTCAATAATTCCATTTTGTAACATGGACTCGATGTTTTCCTCGACTGCTTGTTGTTGCCCCAATGGTAATTGACTAGGTGGTATTCTGATGGGTTGAGCCTTTCTGATATGTATTCGATGCTGGATGATGTTGGTGCGACCGGTGGTTCCATTTTGACTGTTAAAAATTTGCCAGTGCTTTGTGATAAATTGCTTGGCTTTCTTCTGGTTCTCTGGTTTCTTGTGTGTCAGATGGGCAGCCAACTGTTGTAGGAACTCTTTACTGGGCCCTGTCTCCTTCACCGACGTCTGGTACTCTTCTTCCATTGATGATGCCTCGAAACAAGCTATCTCTTGACCATTGGCAATTCTGATGTCGTTGTTTATCTCTTTTATGTCAGATTCTACTATTTGCATTCTTTCATTAACTGTTTGATTAACTTGTGATACCATTTGCATTTGTTTTGTTTTTTTTTCTTCAGTTATTTTAAATTCATTTTGTCTCGTCAATTCAGTTTGATCTTGTTTTTCTACAAATTTCGAGAACAATCCCTCAATTAAATTTTGTTGTTCATTTTTCATAGTGGAAACAAGATTTTGTTGTTCGCTTTTCATCGTAGTGACAAGATTTTCTAATTCTATTTTACGTTTTTCGTCAAAAGATTTTTACTAACCTTTGTTGAATTTTTTCTTGGTGTTGTTTTTTCTTCTTGTCACGTTTTTCTAGAATCTGGGCTATTTTTTCGTCTAGTCCCTTCGTAACCTGCTTGACTATTTTTTGGTAGTTTCGTCCATTTTTTCCATGCTACGGGTTGCCATAAATCAAATTACGATTTTAACTGCACTTAATCCTGCACTTCTGATCACCAAATTTTGTAATATAGTCCGTGGCTTCAATTTAAAATTATAAAACTAATATTCACTTTCACTTTTCTAGAACCTTATTTACATCAAATTATACACAACAGCTGATTCACAATAACATTACAATATACGCTAGTCGTTGCTGTATAACTGACTTGCGATCGTGGGCTGCTTCCTCTTTAAAACTAGCATCGACAATTCTCGTAAAATCAGTGATCAATCCTACAGCTGCTGCGCCATTTCGAGAAATTTTTTATCTTAGAAGCGATCAATGTCGTACTGAAATGGAACAGGGTCAGCCTTGGTAAATTTCGTAACAATATATATAAGAAATAGATTATAACGGCTGAATTAATATAAAAAATCCATTAATTGGGAAGCAGCCAGTTCACTAAAGGGTGTTAAAAAGAAATACTCTTTATTACTTTTGAAAAGTTTTCAGAATACGTTTATTCCTTCGTCAGTTCAACTAATATTACACAAAAAATAACAGTAAGAATTGGTAATTTTTTTTTCAATATAAACTTACGAAGTGCGAGGTTCTTATTCAGACTAACAATTACCAGAGGAAAAAAGACCATACTAATACACAAATCCTCTTATTAGTTAAATCGCACCATTGATGTTATAATAAAATTCTTGTTAGATATTTCATGATTGACTGACATTAGATTGGTTTGAAGTTATTTGAGATGAATATGATTCAAGAAAAATCTAACTGTAAACAAAATCGTAATAATAATATTAATTTGATTTGAACCAATGACAAACCTTACAGAAATATACTAAAAAAGAGATAATTAAGTTATTATAAAAGTATTGGTCATGACTGAGCATTTGATGTATCTGGTGTGACCTTTTATGAAATATTAACTTCAATATCCAGCAAGTTACAATAGATAACACAAAGATTTTGTAAATCCGTTCTTTTGTTTATGTTGGTATTAATGCACACCATCTCGAGGAAGTTCCGTTTGAAAAGATTTTTTTCTTGTTCAAATACCGTTGCATTTTTAAAATCGGCAGTGTTAGTGTTTTTGAAGCAGTGTATTGCAAGAGCACCGCTTTCTTTGCCAAACCTGATATCACTCTTATGTGAAATTATTCTGCTGTCGAGGCTTCTAGATGTTTGCCCAACATAGGTAGCTTAACAATCTCTGCAATTACTACAGTACACTACATTTGATTTCTTTTCATTCGGTGTTTTGTGCTTTATTTTAGTAAAAATGTTAGCAACAGTTTTAACTGATTTATAAGACACTAGCATATTGTTGTTAATGTTGATAATTTTTGCAACTTTTGGTGATATTTGTTGAATATATGGAATTGATACATGTATTAATGCTGTATTATTGGGGTTGATAACATATTTACATCCTGTGGAGAATTAAAGATTAATCTTTTTAGAAAACCAGAAGGGTATGAATTTTCTATGAATATTTGGTACAAGATATGTAAGTTCTTTTCCCTTAGAGAAGGATGGCTGATTTCACATATCCCTCTTTTCATCACAGTAATCAAATTGATTTTCATCTGCATAGGATGATTTGAGTGGTAGTTTAGATATCTACCGGAACTTAATGGTTTTCTGTACCAGTCTATTTTCAGATAATTATCAGAGCCCCTTATTATTTTTGTATCTAAAAATGGAATACTGCAATTAATATATTCTCCTTCTAAAGTGAATTGTAGATAACAGTTATAATTAGTGAATGTTTGTAATAGATAATCTTTAGCATTTGCTGGGATGCAGCAAATTATGTCATCTACATATTTTTTTTTAAAAAAGGGATGTTAAAACTTAATTTGGGTAAGCAGCCATTGACTAAATCATCCATTACATATTGAGAAATTATGGGTGATAGTTTGGACCCCATTGGAGACTCAAAAATCTGTTTGAAATATTTATTTTGAAAAGAAAATACAATTGTATCAAAAACTAATTTTGTGAGTTTGATCAAATTATTTTTGTTAATGCTAGTGTGTTTCGAAATGGTGGTCCAATGTTTATCAATACTATTTACCGCCAAATTTACAGGAATGTTGGTGAAAATCTAAACTTACTAAGTTATAATTTGCGGGTATCAATAAGTCATTAAATGTGTTCGCAAAAACAAAAGAATCCTCTATATAAAATGGATAGTTTTTATTATAAGCCGTTGATAAGACATCAACTAATAGGGAGGCAATCCCAGAATTAGGAGCATCAATTGAGGAAACCATTGGTTTAATGAAAAAATTGGTTTGTGGATTTTTGGTAATGCATAAAATCTCGAATAAACTGCGTTATATATTGCATATTTTTTGCATAAGATGTCATCTATCTGCCTGCTATTCTTAAGATCAGATATAAGGCGAGAGGCCTTTTGTTGAGTTAATAAGTTTGCAGTACTTGTTATCGCTAAGAAGATTGTTGGCAAGTTCAATATAATTATCTTTCAGTATTGCAGTTGTGACATTTCCTTGATCTGAATTTAAATGTTAGGGTTGTTGTTTAAGAATCGGCTTGTTAAATTAAACCAATGATTAATGTAGTTGAATTTGTTTGTGTTATTGTATTCCGTTCCCGAAAGAAGTTTCCAATTTATTATCCAAAATTTTGCTTACTGCCTACCAACACAGACATTTCTATTAGACGATACTTAGCAGATATTGAGTTTGCATTACAGCATGTGAAAGATAACAATACAAAAAATATTTTCTCGTCAAAAATTAACAATATTTTAACCAATTTTTTCAACAATAACACAAACAAATTCAACTATATTAATCATTGGTTTAATTTAACTAGCCGATTCTTAAACAACAACCCTAACATTTAAATTCAGATAAAGGAAATGTCACAACTGCAGTACTGAAAGATTGATTGAACTTGCCAACAATCTTGTTAGCGATAACAAGTACTGTAAACTTATTAGCAAAGATCCGACCTCTACAACTCAACAAAAGGCCTCTCGCCTTATATCTGATCTTAAGAATAGCAGGCAGATAGATGACATCTTATGCAAAAAATATTCAATATATAACGCAGTTTATTCGAGATTTTATGCATTACCAAAAATCCACAAACCAATTCTTTCATTAAGACCAATAGTTTCCTCAATTGATGCTCCCAATTCTGGGATTGCTTCCCTATTACTTGATGTCTTATCAAAGGCTTATAATAAAAACAATCCATTTTATACAGAGGATTCTTTCGTTTTTGGGAACATATTTAATGACTATTATATACCCGCCAATTATAACTTAGGAAGTTTAGATGTTATCTCGCTTTTCACCAACATTCCTGTAAATTTGGCTGTAAATAGTATTGATAAACATTGGACCACCATTTCGAAACACACTAGCATTAACAAAAATAATTTTATCAAACTCACAAAATTCGTTTTTGATAAAACTGTATTTTCTTTTCAAAATAATTATTTCAAACACATATTTGGGTCTCCAATGGGGTCCAAATTATCACCCATCATTTCTCAATTTGTAATGGATGATTTAGTCAATGACTGCTTACCCAAATTATATTTTAACATCCCTTTTTTAAAAAATGTAGATGACATAATTTGCTGCATCCCAGCAAATGCTAAAGTTTATCTATTACAAACAGTCAATAATTATAACTGTCATCTACAATTCACTTTAGAAGAATTAATTGCAGTATTCCATTTTTAGATACAAAAATAATAAGGGGCTCTGATAATTACCTGAAAATAGACTGGTACCGAAAATCATTAAGTTCCGGTAGATATCTAAAGTACCACTCAAATCATCCTATGTAGATGAAAATCAATTTGATTACTGGGATGAAAAAAATGATATATCAAATCAGCCATCCTTCTCTAAGGGAAAAGAACTTACATATCTTGTACCAACTATTCATACACCACAGGAGGCGGCTTCTAGTAATATCACTGTTATCAACCCCAATAATACCGCATTAATAAATGTATCAATTCCATATGATGATATATGGTGTGGAGTTGAACCGTGAGTTAAAATTACCATGCTAGTGATTAAAATCTCCAAAACTTAGTATAGTGCGCATTTTTATTACTTTTGAGTAAAATTTCAAATACAATAGTGTTTACTACATTCATGCTGATATTAGTGAAACCGGATAAATAGTTTCACAGTGTTTAAATTGCACTGTTTAGATCGGTTTATAACCAAACATCCGTAATTCCTTAAAACAAAAAGAGAGTTTTTGTCACCTTTCTCACTAGTGCCGGCTCAACTGCACAGCAGACTAGTGGGTTATAATCTTCCAGATGGCTCCTGATGTTGATGTATGTGTAATTTGCAAAGACAATTTCATAGTTACAACCAAGTCAATAAAATGCGTTCTGTGGAAACAAAAATATCATACAGGGTGCGTCCAAATGAAAGATTCCTGGATAAGAATTATTAGTGAATCCGATAACGTATTTTGGTTCTGTGATGAATGCAAGTATAAGTTGTCTGCAAATCTACGGGAATTACAATTTGAAAGTTCTATTCTGCACAAAGAAGTGAAGTGCCTTTAGAGGGAAAAACTGCTTGCTAATAAGCTTATATCAGATCTTGAATATACAAATCAATTACAAAAAACTATTCTGAACAATCTGCCAAATCATGGTGCACATCCTCAACTTGGGAATAACAATAATTTTCAGCAGAGCACCGTCACAGGCCAACGGAAGTATGGCGATGTCGCCAAATCAGAAAATCAACGTGATGCAATAACCGTCTTTATAACGGCTCCAACTAAATCTCTTATCAGCAAAGATATTTTATCTGATGTGAAAAGATCTGTTAATCCTGAAAATTCGAAATTCTGTATTAATAATATAAGAGAAACGAAGAAAGGAATAACTGTCCAATGTAATAATAAAAGTTCCCTGGAAGCTTTTTAAAAAAGTGTCTCCACTACACTAGGTTCTAAATATGACATTTCTGAAACAAAAATGCTAAATCCAAGACTCCTGATCAAATCTGTTGACTTGGGCTGGACACCGATGCAAATATCATTAGAAATATTATGACTCTTAATAATTTAGTTGGTTCGGAGGAAGATATCAAGCTGGTTACAAAACTTAATTACTACAACGATATTAATCTTGTAATTGAAGTCTCGCCCGCTCTAAGAACTAACATTCTGAGAAGCGGTTATCTCTTCATTGGCTGGAAAAAATCAAAAGTGATAGGCCATCTTCGTATCAAGAAATGTCTTAAGTGCTGCGGCTATGGGCACCTCAGTAAAGAATGTAAGTCAGATCAAGTTTGTAGGAGATGCAGTGGAAATCATGAAAAGAAAACTGTACATCTAGGTACAAAAAGTGTGTAAATTGTTTAAATTATAATAAGACTGAAAAGAAAGATTTACCAACGGATCATGCTTGTGATGATAGTGAATGTCCAGTATATAATAACTATGTAAGTATATTAAATAGTAGAATTAATTATGGTTAACACAGGGAATAATTTGTTCAAGGTCGGTCATCTAAACACAAGATCTCTTTATTACCTTCTATAATGGATTTATCTTACTTAATTACAAGTAAAGAATATGATGTGTTGGCGGTAACTGAAACTTCGTTGTCTCCTACTCCTTCTCACTTGATAAGCGTTGATGACCAGAGGAGGCGGTGTAGGGGTTTTCGTAAGAAACTGCTTTTCAGCTGCAACTGTGACCGTACCCGACTACGAGACAGAGGTAGTTGAAATGATGTGGTTAAATATTACGATCGGTCGTAGCAATGCTCTAGTGGGGGTTGTATATCGGCCACCTAATAGTAGCATAGAATCCTTCCTAAGTATAATCGACGATGTGTTATCCCATGTAACACCCACATACGATAATATAATCGTAATGGGTGACTTCAATATTAACTTTCTATGTCCAAATAGAACAACGAATTTTTTCCAGTCATACGGTCTAGACCAGATTATAAAAGAACCTACAAGTATAACTGCGAGTAATGCTAATTTATTAGATCCCATTTTCGTAAGCTGTGTCAATATATGTCAAGATGCTGATACGATCAGTGATCACATGGCAGTGTATTGTAACATTTCTTTGAACACATTCAAAAGAACAATTAAGCAAGTTACATTTCGAGATTTCAAGAATTTCAATGTCGAACTATTCCATCAAGAACTTTCTTCTTATGATTGGTCAAATATTCTTTATATTCGTTGCATTGACAAAAAAGTTAGCTTCCTGACAGAAAATTTGTTAAGAATAATAAATAACCATGCCCCTATCAAAACAGTTAGAGTAAGCAAACCTCCAGCGCCATGGTTAACAGAAAACCTTAAGCTTATTTTAAAGGAACGAAACAAAGCCCTAGCAAGACTTAAAAAGTATCTTACTCAAAATTATAGTGCTCATTATAAAGAAATGAGAAATTTTGCTAAAGCATCTGTCCGCAGAGAGAAAGCTGCATATTTGAAATCATTGTATCAACAGCAGAATTCATCTAAATTTTATAAAGCTTTAAAAGACTTCAAAATCCAAGAAAGTAAATCAACCTATATTTCTGAACATCTTCTGGATGTGAATAAAGTAAATAACTTCTTCTCAAGTGTATATACAGATAACAATTCGGATTGCTTGCAATATTCAAACTTCTATCAAAATAACAAAATAAAGAACAACTGCGAGTTTCAGTTAAAACCAATAGATATTTATGAACTTACTAAAGTAATACGTAGTTTTAAATCTAATGCTAGCGGTCTTGACGGAATATCACTCCATATTGTGAACCTATGTTTTCCCATTGTTGTTTTCTATATACTTCATATAGTAAATAGCTGTCTTGAGTGTGGCTATTTCCCAAATTGCTGGAAAACGGCTGTGATTATGCCACTTCCTAAGGTACCTAATCCTAAAGATGTAAGTGATTTAAGGCCTATCAGTCTGTACCTTTCGAGAACACTAGTTCAATTCAACGATATACATCAGGTGAACACAAGACATAAATATTCACTTAGAATGCCCCAACATCAAACTTCCCTATATCGGCGGTCATTTTCCTTTAATGCTGTGAAACTATTTAATTCCATGAATATTACTCTAAAACACCGTATATTCAACAAATCATTCAGAATAAGTTTAAAAAAAGATTTACTAATATCTAATAGCTCGTGTTAATCTGATAAATTCTTTATTTTTATACAACGTTTATATAATTAAGTTTTTATATTTAGGTATATTAATTTTTGTTATAGTGGAAAAATGCACCTGAAAAATGATATATGTATGTGTATATAATTGTGTATATATGTATGTATATTTCTATGTATATGTATGTGTATGTGTTCATATACTCATGCGGACAGCTGGTCCTAGAATATGCAAGCAGGATACATATATATGTATATATAAGTTTAGTTAGTAGTTAGTTTTAGGAATGGTTAAGTGTGAATGGCCTTTGGCTAAATTCGCCTTTGTACTTTTTAAAGTGCAATAAACTCGTATATCCCGACTTGACCATACAATGTATGACATCACACTCCCTCTAAGGCACCCATAGTGTGCCCTTAAGGGAAAATTCACTAAACCCCAGATATACTACATATCAAAAGGGTTTAGCTCTGTGGGAGCCCTTGCCAGGTTATCAGGCCAGTGGTTGGCGTCGTCGCTGCAGTTCCCCATGAATTTTCTAACCGTCCGGGCTGTTCCTAACAGGACGGCTTTTTGCATCAGTTGGTAAAGGTTTTCGTTCAGACCGAGGTATTTCAAATTGTTTAATAGATGTTTTGGGACTACTCCTGTTGTTGACATAACAATTGGTACTGTTCGAGTGTTGTTCATGTCCCATTGTCTCTGTATTTGAAATTCTAAATCCCTGTATTTGGCTATTTTTTCAGCCTGCTTAATATTTATATTGTTGTTGTTAGGGATTGCTATGTCAATTAAGGTTGTTTTTCTAGAGACTTTATCTACCAAAACTATATCTGGTCTATTGTGAGCAACAGTCCGATCGGTCATATCCCAGTACAGTTTGTAGTTGTTAGTTTCTAAAATAGATTCTGGTTTGTATATATAGTAGGGTGTTCTTACCGACTGTGATAGCTCGAGTTTCAGCGCTAGTTCCTGGTGCAGTATTTTTGCCACAGCATTGTGTCGTTCTTTGTATTCAGTTGCAGCGAACGCTTGGCAACCTCCTGTGATATGCTGGATAGATTCAGATGTTTGGCAACCATATCTGCATCTGTCGTTGTTGATAAAAGAGTCTTTGACGATGTACTTTAGATAGTTCTTAGTGGAAATTACTTGATCTTGGATTGCCAATATAAAGCCTTCCGTTTCAGGAAACATATGACCAGAGATCAACCAGTAGTTCGACGCTGATCTGTGGTCTGGTGGTGTAATTGGACATGTTGTTGTGTCAGTCGCAGTGGTGTTGAGTCATCAACCTGGCATATGACTCTATGTAGATCAGAAAATTCTGCGAGTTTCTGGAAATGACTACGCAAAATAGAAATTTGTTGATCTAATAGATTACTTAGATCTGTCAATCCTCTTCCTCCTTCATACTGTGGCAAAGTTGTACGTTCGACAGAGCTCTTTGGATGGTGATTTTGAGCTTTTGTTAGTAAAACTCGAACTTTTCGTTGTAATTGTTCAATGTCAGTCTTGCACCAATTAACTATACCGAAAGAGTAACTGAGCACTGAACACGCATAGGTGTTAATAGCCTGAAACAGATTTTTACTGTTTAGTTTGGTTTTCAACAGTCGTCTTACCCTCCTATAAAACTCTGCTGTTAGGTCCTTTTTCATAGTCATGTGATCAATACGTTGAGCCTGCTTTATTCCAAGGTATTTATAAGTATGACCTTCCCCCATAGATTCAATTGAGGTGCCATCTCCCATTTCGAAGTGCCCCTGCTGTATTTTGCCTTTAATTATATTAATGATTCGGCATTTGTCTAGGCCAAATTTCATATGGATGTCACTAGAGAACCCTTCTACTATTTTAAGCATATCATGCAGTTGTTGTTTTGTAGCTGCCATCAACTTTAAGTCGTCCATTTATAACAAATGGTTCATCTTTAATGCTTGTACGTTGTTGTGTTTGAGACTGAACCCAAAATTAGTTGAGTTCAGTTTGTTTGAGAGAGGGTTCATGGCAAGGCAGAACCACAGCGGGCTAAGAGAGTCTCCTTGGAATATACCCCTTCTGATTGGAATAAGGTCAGTTTGTATCGAACAGTTGGCTTCATTCAGTGAGATTTTGGTTTGCCAGGTGGCCATGGCATGTTCCAAAAAGTGAATCATACAATTATTCACTTTATAGAGTTTCAGCACCTTAATGAGCCAATCATGTGGAACTGAATCAAAGGCCTTTTTGTAGTCCACATATGCCATGTAGAGATTACGTCGTTTGGCGTGGGCATCATTGCAGACAACGGAATCAATTATCAGTTGTTCTTTGCAACCCATCGAATTTTTCGCGCATCCCTTTTGTTGTTGAGTAATTATGTTGTTCAGTTCACAATGTTTGAAAATGCGATGATTAATGCACGATGTTATGAGTTTGTATAAGGTTGGAAGGCAAGTGATTGGTCGGTACTTTGCTGGGTCCTGTGCACATAGGTTGTTCTTTGGTAAGAGGTATGAAGCACCATGCGTAAGGAAACTAGGCATCTTGTGTGGGTGGGCAAGTACGTCATTTATAAGGGCTGTTAGTGTTTCGTGGGTTGCGTACAGTTTCTTTATCCAGTAATTTTGTACACCATCTGGTCCTGGTGCTTTCCAGTTATGGAGGTTCTTCATTATGTTGGATGTATCTTCCGTTGTAAATGGTTGGTGTTCCATGGCCTCACAGTTCTGAGATGCAGCCTCTTCCTCATTAATCCAGCTGGCTCCGGAGTTATAGGAGATTGTTGTGGAAAGCTGTGTTTTCCAGAATTCCTCGATGTCTGTTTTACTGGAGTAACTAGGGGCTTCATTATTATTGTTGTTGTTAAGTTTTCTATAAAACCCTTTTTCTGATTGTCGGAAGAGTGTGTTGTCTAGTTTCCGTTGGTTACTGATTTTGTACCTTCTCAAGCGACTTGTGTAGACGGAGAGCTTTTGTTGTAGACTGTCCAGACACTGCTGAGATGTGATGTTTTCACCATCCCACTGGGAGTGTATTCGGTTATTGTCCATGATAGTCTTGACAAGCCTTTCTATTCTGTTGTTTTTGACTCCTTGTTGGTACTCGGTCAGTCTTCCAACGTCTTTCCGAAGAGAATTGATTTTCCCTTCAAGTCTTCTTTGCCAAGGTGGTATTCGAGGGGTTTGTCTAAATTGGGGAAGGTCTTGCTTTGGTCTTACTCCGACCCCAATTATTCTGCAGATGGCAGTTGCAGCACAGTAGATGATTGTGTGTAGCGACTCTAACGTATTAGCACCTAAAACATAGGTTGGCAAGATAAATTTGTTCATAGCCTGCAAGAAGATACCCAGTTTCTTAGATGATCTTAGTTTGGGAAAAGCTGGTCTAGTCAGTGGATCTGTTCCATTATACTCTCTAAGAGCTTCTTCCATTTCTGCTTGGATCTTCTCAAGCAGGTCAGCGTTGGTTGGCTGTTCTTGCTGTAGTTCTTGAGTCTCGTCCGCTCTTTGTGCCAAAGGTGTTTCAGGCTCTGGATCGATTGTATTTCGACCAAATAGTTCGCGCTCCACTTCGCTCTTTATTGTGTCCAGTTGTTCAGGCGAAATAAGGCCATTTCTCAAGATGACACGGTATTGATCTGCGACTCTCTGTTCAGTAACTTGAAGCTCTGGGTACTCACGACAGAACTCTTGATAGAGTATTTGGCGATATCCAGTCTTGTCCTGGCCAAGGTTCGTGATTCGTGAACGTGCGCATTATAAATTCATTCATGGCGCCAGTCCATTTCATGCGCTGTCTTTTCAGTCCCGCTTGAGTGAGCGCTGGCTGTTGATCCTGCGCAACACTTTCTGCAGGAGGAGTTCTCGTTCTCGTTTGACTCCGTTGGTGATGGTCACGTTGTTGTTGTGACTGTATTGGTGAGTGTTGTTGTGATTCTTCTGGTTCTTGGGCTGTAGCTCTTTGGACGGCAGGGGCCCGCCTCCTCAGCACCCTGCCACCGACGTCCCGCATGCTGTCATGTCCAGCGCCGGCTCCAGACATGCCCTGGCGATCCCCAGGCAGCGGCTCTTTTCCGAGGCATCTATTTCTTAGCTCCATTTTCATGGGTGTTGTCACCAATTGACCCTGGTGACCCAGGTAACTCGGACCCGTGGGGTTGTCACTTCCCAGATGAAATGATTTAAACCAGACCATCCCGTGCGGGTTGTGGAGAAGGAAGGAAAGCTAGGTAGTAGGTCAGCGGTCAGCTGCCCCTTTAGTCGCCTCATACGACAGGCGGTGGATACCGTGGTGCTATTCTAACCCGGCCACCACACGGGATCAATAATTATTATTATTATTATTATTATTATTATATAATCAACAAATATCACCAAAAATTTCATTTGGCGATAAAATACTATGCTTGTGTATGTATTACCTGTATGTATTACCGACTTGGGTAGGGCACTATATACCGATTTCGTTACCGAATTTGGTTATGCAGATTACATCCTATATCTCTGAGTTCATTGCAAGCGTTGAATAAGCAACGGGACATGATATTACAAACTTAAGCAAAGCGATCGGAGTATAATGCGTATACTGCGTTCAACAGACTTTCTGATTACAGAGCACCGTAGCGTAACCATAACACCCTGACTGTCATTAATTTGTTTAATATCTAAATTTCTTAATAAAACTATTTTTTCCCAAAGATGAGACCCTCACCACTCGATTTCTAGTACATATCCTACACATATATTTCCAAATCTAAATTTCAAGATATGTCGGAAAACATTATTGATAAATGTTTTCATTTTGAGTCATTTACTTTCTCAATATAAATTATTATGAAATGTGGTCTTAAACGATATTTTTTAGTCGTCGGATATTTCTGAAGTGTTTAGACCGGTTTTAATAAATAAAATACGTTTTAAGGACTAAATATTTTGTGAGTGTACTTACAGTTTAAATATCCTCTTACTTGCTTGCGAATCAGATTTAATTTTGAATAGTAGTAGGGTTATTTTCTCTTGGCAATTTTCTGTGTAGTGCATGAGTTGTTTTCCATTCCATTCTATCAAATGCCTAAAACCGTACTCAGGTAAATCTTCCAAAGACAGTTCACTTTCAAGTGCCATTACATTTCTGTTGTTGAAGTGATAGGTGGTTATCATGAATGGATAGACTACTGTATTTGCAACAAAAAATTTTTTTTGCACTTTAAATATCCTAAAAAAAGGTTTCTTATAGAAATCTTTAGCTGTTGTTTATTAAGTGGTTCAATAAAGGTAATTTCACCAGTATGGTATGCAAATTTGCTACATATTCGCTTTAAATTCAATTCCTAGTACTCAGTTTGAAAATAAATGCACTCGTAAAGTAAAATTTGCTCATATGCCAGTTGGACTCGCCCACTAAGGGTTCCGAACCAACTTTGACATTTGTTAAAATTTAGATACATTATAATGCATTTTTTCTATTTTTTTACTTTAACATAAACAGGGAATGACAGGATTTTCTTATGTTTTCCTAAATAACATTAAAACTATGCGTTTTCAAGATATAAAAAATTATACACCATTATTTCCCACAACGAACCTTTTCATTTGATCTACTACGTGATGCCCTTGATTTTTATTAAAGATTTCAGTAAGGCCCTACATTATAATTGTTTTCTAAATTTTGTGTTCAATAGTTTCTGATATAAAGAGAAAACGGTCGGATTTTTAAATAGTCAAATATTAAATTTAAAAAAATATATTTTAAAAATACGAAGCAAATATATTTGTATTTTTAGACGATCCCTTTCATCATCATATGAAGAATGCTCTTTAGAATAACTTGGTCAAGTGCGATATGAACTCATGTACGAAGGGTATTGATACAACGTAGGTACCTTACTATCTTTTAAACTAAGCATTTTAAATATATAAAAAATATACACTTTTATTTCTCACACAGAGCCATTTTATTTTACCTGTTACATAATTCCCTTCATTTTTCTAAAAATATTTATTAAAGTTTCTAATTTGTCCCTTAAGATGAATGTTAAGATTTTGGCTTTATTTTACCAGTAAACAGTCAGTGAAGCTCTATATAATCTTTTGTTTGAATGTGAGCCTCAGTAATTTGGAAGATAAAGGGGAAAATGAGACAAATTTTAAACAATAAATTATTATTTTAAATGACAAAAAAATACTTGTATTCCTCATTTTTCACTTGACCATATGATGCGTTGGAACAAAAAAAAATATTTTTCATTTAATTCTGTAATCTGGCCCCAAACTTAATTTTAGGGTTTTATCCAAATTTTTTCTGTAAAGATCAAATAAGATATTTTCTAATGTTTTTCAATATTTTGGTTGTGTAGTTTCTGAGATAATGGGGAGGGAGGATCAATAAGTCGTTTTTATATTTTTTGTTAATATCTTTTAAACAAATAATATCAAAAAAATAAAAAATATTCTAAACATTAATGTTCATCAAATTTCAAACACTTAACATTAATTTAATTGAGATATATGAACCAATACGGTTTTAAGGTACATTTTCCTTAGAATTTCATACATACACTTGGCATGTCCAACGAAGTCCAACTTTTCGTCCAATATTGCTCCTAAATATTTAATTTGGTTTAGTTTCTCTTAATTAGTATTATTCAACTTAATAAAGAGATTATGTCTATCAATTTTATTTAAATTAAACTTCGAACCTACTATCGGGTATTTACTTTTTTGAAAATCACACACAACACATTTTCACACACATTCGTATATTCCAGCAAGATCCTCATTTATTAAGTTGCACTTTAGATAAAAATCATTATGATACCACTTTTTCGAAAAATTTCCCCTGAAGATCCTTGGTATCAATAAATATTAAACTCAATTACATGTACGGAATTCTTAAATATGTATTCGAGATAATCGAAATTTTAATCGATGAGGGAAGGGCAACTGGGTGTAGGTTTTCGACAAGAAACAATATTTTATTTTGCGTTGAATAGATTGTAACATCTCTAAAAGGCACTTTTCTCTCTTTCTCTCTGGTACTTGTACGATTTACCAGTGAGTGTGAAGAAACGAAAATTATTACAGAGGAACAGTTCTACATATGTATCGTGATTATTCAATAATTGTGCAGTGTATATATTTTCTAAACCTGACGTAGGATAACTTTTTTATTCGAAGTTGTACATTAGTAGTTTCAGATAGAAAGTTATAACTTGCCAAAAAAAAAAATAATTTGGTTAAGTGCGAGTTGGGCTCGCATACTAAGGGTTCCGTATCACCTTCAAGATTTGATACAATGTAGGTGAATGAAGGTATACCTTTTTCTAATATTCCAGTTCCAGATAAGCAGGGAATGAGTTCATTTTCTTATATTTACTCTAATATCTTTTAAAGGAAGCGTTTTAAATTTATAAAAAATGTACACTTTCAATTCATTTTCACGCATAGAATTTTTATATTATCTGCTATATGATTCCCTTAATTTTTATAGGAATATGTATTAAATTTTCTAATTTGGCCCCCAAAATTAACATTAGTTTTATTTTACTAATAAACTTTTTAATCTACTTTCTGAATTTTAGGCTCTGTAGATTGGAAGAAAAAGGGGAAATTAGGTCAAGTTTTAAATAATAAATCATTAAATTGTTTAGACTAATTATTTACAAATACAAATATATTATATTTATCAAAATTTTAGATGTGTAGTTTCTGACGGAGGATGTTTATTAGTTTTGTTATTATATTTTAAACAAATGATTTAAAAATATAAACAAAATATATTTGTAATTTTCATTTTCATTTATTTGATATATTACATGATGCGTTGGAAATTTTATTTTCGTTTTCCATTTAATTTTATAATTTGTCCCCAAAATTAATATTGGGGTTTTCTACTAATTTCTTATAAATTTCAAGTGAGCCCCAGTATTCCAAAATTTTTTCAAGATTTTAGGTTAGGTTTCGGAATTAAAGCGGGAACTTTTTTTATATATTTTTGTTAATATCTTATAAACAATTAATATTAAAAATATGAAAAATATATATTTGTATTCCTCATAAGGAGTCCTTTCATTTGATGTATTTCATGATGCGTTTAAACAGTTATTTACCGTTTAATTCTATAATTGTCCCCCCAAAATTAATATTAGGGGTATTTTCCTTATTTTTCCTGTAAAGTTCAAGTACGGCCATATGAACCTAATTATTGTCTTATAGATCGGCAATAAAACGGGGGAATGAGTAATTTTCCTTTATTTTTGCTAATATCCTTTTAAAAAATTATTTTAAAAATATGAAAAAAATACATTTGTTTTCCTCATAATAACCTCTTTCATTTGATATATTGCATGAAGTGTTTAAAAATAGGTCTTATAGTTTGGGAAATAAGGGGGATATGGGTATTTTTTACATTTTTGTTAATATCTTTTAAAATATTCATTTTAAAAATATGAAAAATATGTTTGTATTCGTCATAATAAGCTCTTTGATTTGATATATTACATGAGGCTTTAGAAATAATCTTAATTTTCTACTTTCCTTTTAATGCTGGAGTTTGCCCACTTTTCAGTAAAATTCAGGTGAGGCACTATTTTTTTCAAAAACTTTACGGCATTAAAGTTTTGGAGATAAGGTGGGGGATTGGGTAAAATTTGTTATATCTTTGTTAATATCTTTTAAATACTTTATTTTAAAAATATGAAAAAAAAATATTTATTTTCGTAAGAATGAGCACTTTCATTTGATATATTACTTGATGCGTTAGAAATAATTTTAATTAATATTTTCCATTTAATGCTGTGATTTGCTCCCTAAAATTAATATTAGGGATTTCTCCTTATTTTTCCAGTACAATTCAAGTGAGGCCTTACATGTCTACTTTTTTTCAAAATTTTACAGCTTATGCTTTTGGAGATAAGGTGAAGGAATTGGTAATTTTTTAAATATTTTTGTTAATATCTTTTATGTACTCTATTTTTTTCGCCATAATGAGCCCTTTCATTTGACGTATTACACGATCTGTTAGAAACAATTTTTATGTTAAATTTTGCATTTAATTCTGTAATTTATCCCCCAAAATTAATAGTAGATGTTTCTCCTTATTTTTCCACTAAAATTCAGATGAGGCCCTATTTCAAAATTGTACGTCTTATGGTTTCGAAGATAAGGGGAAGAATGGTCGGTGTTTTTAGTTTTCCCCCCAGAAGTACCCCTAAAATCAAAATTTCCTCACTTCCGATATGTACTCCTGATTGCGTCAACAAACTATACTACACCGATACCAAATTTCAACCTTTTCCGTCCAGTAGTTTAGGAAAAAATTGCTGTGATGTGAAAGAGGTAGAAATCCGGAGTGATATTATAAACTAAAAATGTACAAATAATAGTTTCTGGTGTTGGTAGATTTCTTCGGCAACTTCGAACAAAATATTTTCCAAGGGCAACACCGTATTTTTATCATGATTAGGAGAAATCCTAACAGTACAAATAAAGAATATTTCTTTGCTGGAGTAGCGGTTTTAGAGCAGCTATAACAACTAAAGTACTATACGGTTGATTGTAATTAAAATACGCTAACCTAGCATAGGAGGATTTGGAAATTAAACAATTTCTATTGTTTAAAAGGAACCATTATTATTGTGTTATTTGTAAGCGGTTGTGTTTAAATGTTATTTTCAACCAAAAGAGAAATTGAATTAGTATTTCTTCATGTTGGTGGTTTACTCTAATCTATCTAGTAAAGAATTCTGGAGAATTATAAATGAAATGAAAGGTAAGTTTTAAAACCCTCTCCCTAAAGAAATGTATGATAATTCTAACATCAAATTTATGAATATGGGAGATATATGTAATGCTTTTAATGAACATTTCGTAAACATAGAGGTTTCAATTCCCAGGTATGAAGAGATTAAACTTTGTGACTTTGCTAAAACGTCATTTTTCTTAACGCCTTCAACACCGGACGAATTTAATATTTAATTAAAAAAACCATTGTTAAAAAAGCAGCTGGAATAGATGAAATAAATGGTACTGTTTTGAGATCTGTAATGGAAGAAATTTGTGTTCCACTTTCTTATCTAATTAATTAGTCTTTTAAAACAGAAAAATATCCCAAACATTTTAAAAAATCTAAATCTATACCAGTCTACAAAAATAAAGGTCCAGTAGAAAATATTACAAATTATCGAAACATATGTGTTCAAAGTCAGCTAGCTAACGTTTTTGAAGCGGCTTACAACATTAGACTGAACACTTTTCTCGAGAATTATAATTTACTATTCCCCTGCCAACACGGCTTTCGGGCATTGAACAATAAAATATTAAATATAACTTGCTTCTTCGATTTATCACGTGCATTTGACTCCATAGATCATTACTTGTTACTAGATAAACTTAATAGAATAGGCGTCAGAGGCTCAGCAAATGAATGGATTCGATCATACATCACCGTGAACAAGCTGTTCAAATAGGCGAAACTAGATCCAATTTGAAGACAGTCCATACGGGGGTGCCACAAGGCTCAATATTGGGGCCCTGTTCTATTTCTTATAAATATTAATGATGTTTCAATATCATGTCCCACATCTGATCTCAAAATCCTCTATGCTGATGACATAAATTTTGGCATATTTGGGAAAAGTGATTCTGAACTTGTCAGAAATGCTAATGTAGCCACTCGGGAATTTCATGACTATTGTAATTCACATGGTTTAACGGTAAATGTTAAAAAATTACAAATAATGTCATTCCTACCTAAAAATAACACAAATAATTTAAGTTATCTTGTCAGGTTAAATAATGAATCTATTGAGCAGACAAATTTATGTAAGTTCTCAGGAATAATTGTTGATAATAAACTTACTTGGGAAAAAGACATTGATTATGTAACATATAAATTAAGTAAGACCTCTTTCCTAATGCGCCAATTAAAATTTACCGTAAGTTTCAATGTTCTTAAATTAGCATATTTCGGCCTAGCGGAGTCGATTTTGTCATATAGCCTTATATTTTGGGGCTGTTCAGCTCATATTAACAAAGTCTTCTCTACACAAAAAAATATCTTACGATGTATAGCTGGTGTTCCCCCATTAACCAGTTGCAAGCAATTTTTCATTGAGTTTAATATTCTGACGGTCCACTCATTATATATTTACCTATTAATAATGAATATTAAAAAGCAAGTATCACTTACTACAAATGATCAAATACACAGTTATTCAACTCGTAGCAGCAATGAACTACATCAGCCATTCTCTAGGTTATCAGTTGGGCAAAATTCCCATATCTATAGGGGGACTATAAGTTTTAATAAATATACGAGAGCTAGAGGGAATAAGAAAAGTATAGTGAAGTTTGGAAAGGAGCTCTATACATACCTGTCCAGAAAAGCATACTACTCGTATGATGAATTTTTGAAAGATGCTGAGTGACGCGGGTGGTGATTGTTTTGACAAGGCAAATAAATCATTTGTATTTGTAAGATTATTTTTTTGTAAATGCAGTGATTTTAAATGTTGAATAAAGGAATATTTATTTATTTATTTTTTATGCAATGGAGATGCGGTCTCGTTGTTCCATCTTCCAGTAATGTTCAATAGGGTCTTCTTGACTAGTGATCTGCATTGTAATGTAAACTTGTCTTTGTTGAAGTAGCGGTTTTAGAGCAAACTTCTAAGTAACTAAGTAATATGCAACCGACAATAATTAAAATACACTAATCTATCATAGGGGGATTTGGAAATAAAACACAATGTTTGTTGTTTGGAAGGAGCCAATATTATTTTCCTGCCATTTACGTAACAATTCAGATGACTAGTCAAGAAGACCCCATCGAACATTGCTGGAAGATAGAACAACGACAGGACATTTCCATTCGATAGATTCCAGTTAGGTCAATGAGGACTAGAAAACGGATTAGGAAAAGGTTTCTCGGGATGTCTTGAATGGAATTTAGCACAAGCATCGCGAAGACTTAAACCACCAATATAATGAAATACTAATTCATTTAAATCAAATTGTTAAAAACAGCAGTTGTTCTATTTCGACGGTTAAAACAATTAGCAGATAGAAGTGATTTCCATGGTAATTGTTTCTGTTCATAATTGTTGTAAAACAAACTGTAAGATGAATTTGCAAATGTTGTTAAGGGAACAGTGAACAGTAGTAAAAGGACTAAACGGCTAAGCAGAAAAGGATTATTAAAATTATAGCAGTGGTTTCTTTGATGCTTCAATTAATATACGTTAGGTTGTTGTTTAAATAATTTTCCGTTGTTGAAATCTTGACAAATCTATATATAAATGGGCAAAGACAAAACGGTTAGGTACCATCTTATCCTCTGTCTCTCAACCGATTTTCTTTATTTTTGTTTTGTTTAGAGGCAATTGACTGCCTTCAGTGCAGAATGCTAAAATTTATTTATAATATTGGTTCATTCATTAAATAAAATATATTTAAAAAACATTATTTTCGTCCATACTGTCAATGCCAAACAGATAACAGTAACAGTATCGCCAGATTGCTTGGAGACAAAATCGTATGATGGATTGACTCGAATGTGAAAGACAAATTAAATTAAACTAAAAAGTAATAAATTTTAACCCGTTCCTAAAATTATTCTACATCGTTATGCTATTGAAATAGAACCCAGGAAAATTTATATTATATAATATTGGCCATTCATTGGGCTCTCGCAAGTTGACAACTTTCATTGCTTTGTAAATATGGTTTGTCAACTAAAATAAGTATTATGTTGCAATTGATGAATTTATTTCTGATAATATGTTGTTAATTTTAATGTTATACTTTTTTTTAATTTTTACCCTATAAATTTCATATAATTTGAATAGGATGACAAAAATGTGTATTAATGCACTGATTGTAATATTCAAGATAAATAGTTAGATCTGGCAACCCTGAACTCATGACTATCTTGATGTGGCGCCTTGATTTGAATTTTGACATTTCAAAATATTGTTTGGTATAGCAAGATGGTAAAGATAAGTTGTAAATTCAATGTGTAAAATTCAAGATTTCAGCTTCATTCACTGCGAAAAGTTTTTAACAAATGTGAGTAATAGTTATCTATCATTAATTATTAGCAGTTGTTTATATTTCTTTATATTTACCATACAAAACAGAAATAATCATGGTTTATTATGTGTTTCATTTAAGTTAATGAAATTATATTAAATCTTAAAATTTTCGTTGAAGCTTTATTATTATGTACTTATGTTTTGTAGTTATTTAGAATGTAATAGTAGGTATAACACATTCATATTGACTTTTAAATTGGTTGATTTCATTTTCTGCTTACGAGCTGAAATCGTTAACTGTTGAAATGCCAGAATGAAGGTTTTTATTTCGTTTTATTTCTTATTTTAAACTATTGAAATTTGTCAGTCTCAAATCAAAAAATATTTTTAAAAAACTAATGTTTTCAATATTACATTTAATATTAGTTTATTATTTAATATAATGTTAATGTTTTTAAAGAAATTTATTTTTTTATGTTAAAAATTATAACTACATATTTCAATATAATTAAAGACCGAATCTTTCAATTTTCTTTAGGTAGGGAATAAGTTAGTTACTCTTTTGTGTTCATGCATTTTATCTAACAAACAGTTTAGTTATTATTATATGGTTCCTTTTCCGCAAACTCCTGGTTTTATTACAAGACTTTTACCTAAAATAAACATTTTAACGATCTGTCTTTAAAATATAAAGAAATTCATTCCATTTACTGATTTGTTATGGTAAATTATTTACATACGTCTATTCTACAAAGAAATACATTTTTATTGAACATATTTTTTCTTCGAAAACCTGCTGTTAAATTATGTGAACCATCTTTGATAGTTCAGCATCAAGCGTTGTTTATTGGTCAGTAGTAAAATAGTCAATGTTTTAGATCAGTATTGATTCGGATTCGGACAAGTAGCAGTAACTTTCGTTTTAATTATTCTGTAAGTTCCTTCGGAAGGTGTGTGAAGCTGTGGTGTAACAAATTGACAATCAGTGGAAAACAGAAAATATATATTAAATATTGTAGTTTTTATAAGGTTGTTGGATATATATATATATATATATATATTTTATACTGGGGGTCAGGCATTTTTCAAAATTATTTGGAATACCTATATTTGATTAAATTCGTATATATTTTTTTATTTCTATAGAGTTGTCAATATAGCATAAACGATTTGGGGGGGAGGGGAATTCATGACGTCTTCTTCTTCGGTTTTTCCTCCACTTTATTTCTCTACCTTTGATAAACGAACCTCAATAATGTTCACAATTTGATGAAATAGGGTCGAATTTCGACCACTAGTTAATTATAAATAGGGGATAATGATTGATATGTAATAAAAACTATATTATGGGTCTATTTTGTTATTATAATGATTTATGTTATTATAATGATTTATGTTCTTGAAAAGTTATTCGCGAAGCAATAGAAATAGAGAAAAGACCCCTCTGTCTAAACCGACGCGATGACAGCTCTCGTCTTCCCATAGCATGGATCTCCGTAATTGCCTGATTAAACAAAGCAGACACGCCCACCAACACCCAACCAATCACAACACAGCCTCATCACGTGACATCCCCTTCAAACCCAGAGCTAACTATAAATAAAAGAAGTAGAGCAGACTCAAATTCAGTTCAGTTATCTAGTGACTCTTGGGGAGTAGGCAGATTGAGGCCTCAAGTTCGATCCAGACTCTTAAACTCTTTTTCACTTTTGTCTCTTGATAATGGCTCCAAAGCAGGAGTCGAAACGTCGAGTATATAATAAGTTCAGACGCGGTTCTCAACCGGAACCTAGCCTTGTTCACAGTAATGACCGCGGAAGCCTCTCAGAATATTTATATATATATATATATATATATATATATATATATATATATGTTTATTTTGTTTATATATATATATATCAGCAGATTGTTTACTGTATTTCAGTTATTCGTTCTGCACTTCCTAGTTTAATATTAACCTCAAAGAGGCAACAGTGGAGGAATAAGGAATCTTTTACAAATACATTCTATATCGTACGAACTAAATTAGTTGTCAATAAATATGAATTTAGCATATATTAGTTTCTTTTCAACAGATGGCGACAGTGATTCTGACATTAGAAAATATAACTGTTATCTGTTATTTTCAGTTGTTATATGCAAATAGCAATAACAATAACAACTGTTATTTAAAATTAGTAGTCTTGCTCATCTCTACTCATTACCTACATTGCACCTCTTTAACAATATTTTATGCTTAAGTATGCAAGCAAAGTTAAGTACAGGTAGGTATATATTTGTACTTTCAATGTGAAATAAGAATTATATGATGACATAAACTTCTTTACAACTTAGATGAAAAATACACTAGTTCAATTATCTTTAAGTCAACTATTTAAATTTCTTCTGTAATTTGAATATTTAGATGTAATTCATGTGAACATTCGTTTTTACACACATTTTAAACGTGTGCATTTTCTATACAAATGTAGCGAAACTGTCCAATGGTACAATATGCAAGTTACCATAGAACAGATTAATGTTCTCAAGACAATAATTAAAGAGACAGTAAAAGAATTACTACACAGGAATTCAGAGTAGATGTTTTGCCTGTTAACTGCCAATATATTTGTTGCAAAATTCACAAGGAATTTTTTAACAATATTTACACAAAGATTTATGAATCCAACCGATACCCCACGCTCAGGGCAAATTTTCAAATAGTTTTAGTCATCATAATCTGATACTACATATAAGTTTTCGGTCTATGTTAAAACAGTGACCGATACTTTATTACGACGATAGCTAGCAACAGGGAAATGCTAAACCCGAAATGTTTCTCTGAAATATTTTTTGTTTCATCACACTTACTGGTAAACTTGTTAAATTATTTTTGTTAGTTAAGTTAGCGAAGGTAGAGTATCTCTTCCAGATTTTGTGAACCATTTAACGCAAAACTATATAGTGTTTCTAGTCAAGAACCTTCATCAGATGCGCTTCCCTCAACTGCTCTATTTCTTACATACAATTGATTTTAATATTTTACCACAAAAAGAAGTGATTTCTATTGTCGGAATCATAGAAAAATTTCATTGGGGTTGCTACGGGCTAATGTTCACTGTTTCACCATGTTTTCTATTTTCAAGCCTCCATTTTGTTTATGGTTCCTCCTCTTAGCCAAAATGTATGCGTTATAACTTTCATAGGCATTTGTACCTTTTGTCTTTATTGAGGTACAGCAGTTTGTTTACAAAAACTGGTAAGGAGGACTTTTTTCTCCTTGGAAAAGACTTTAAGTGCAGGTTAATTTTGCGTGGGCTAGCCTATCCCAATCGAAATCACAGACCATACTTACCTCCCCAAGACTATTTAACTCATAAAATAACGGGACCACTCCACAAGAATGCGCATGGAAAATTAAATACTAAAACATTTACCTAGGCTTGTGTCCTGCAATCCATAAGATCAAATCAATCAGCAAAGCTGGTATTATATGGAAGAATAGAATCCTTAAATGGTAATCATATTTGCAGCTTGTCATGTAATTAATAGGAAACCAAATTATTTGTTTAGGAGATACATTCCAAAGTCCTTCAATAGCTTTATCACCTAGTTCCTTAAGCGATAAATTGTTATATCCAGTTTGGCTGTTGTTGTAAATTTTAACATGGTGCGGGTTTCTGTAAAGAATGATTTCGTTAAAAACTGCAAAATTTATTTTTAATATAGTCATACGGTAAGGAAACTCATGTTAACTTTAGTTATTCTTTCACGTGTTCTATGTTTTCAATGATTTTATTTAGTAAAGCAGGTAAATTGTCGGTTCCAACAATTCTAAAACTTTAAAGGAAAGTAACCCAAACTCTGTTCCTACAATAATCTGAGACACGCATAAACTCTCTGCTGAGCTTATCAAACATATTACTGTTGACAGTCTTTTTCTTAAAACGTTTTAATTCTTTTTCAAGAACCGTGTATACGAAAAACCTGTAGCCTGCTACTTGTGGTCAAAGTGGGTACAATGGTCTACCGATGTCGTTTTCTGAACAAAATTATGAGATTAACGATAGCCTATATTTGAAAAATTGTCAGGGTACAATTAAAATATTGATCATTCAAGCGGGTACGAACGTCGTACAAACGACTACCGATGCCGTTTTCTGAAAATAATTAAGGGGATTTTGTCCCTCCTTTCTATGGAATATTTATGCACATATAAAAGAAGCCAATTTTGAGAAAAAAAGTCCCAAATGCATTATTAGAAGAGTAAAGCCCACTTTTAAGGTCCTGGTTGATCAGTACTACCGGGAAGGGCGATAATTAAATTTCAACTGGAGCAGTAAATTGCAAGATGGTAGAGCTATTGTTTGGGTTGCAGTGCGCCTATCTGGTTGGTACTTGAGTTACATAAATATTGACGGCATCAGTTACTCCGAACCTCCTACAAGTTGGTACAATATTCTTAACTTACGCTACCGTAGTTTTTTTTGCTGAAGGCGATTATGTTTTTGTCCATCTCAGATATTTGGAGATGCTGAATCAGATAATTGACGATCGGGAGTAGAGTAACAGGATAACTGGCTGATGGGTAACCGTTTGTTTGTTATACTGTATTCATCAAATGTCACAAAAGTTTCTATCATCGAGTAATTAGCGCTTATATGACAAATGTAGATAAGGTATACAGGGTGTCAGAATTTGAATATTTTGTGCATACTGATCAAACGGACAGTTCAAAGATCAGGAATGTCACTGACTGATTCGTTCCTTTGTATGACATGAAAGCATGTGGAGTCTAGATTGACGATATGCAAGTAGCGAAATAAGAATCTTACCAAATTATACGACGACGATTTTCGCTATGTTAGATTGGTAAAAACTAGAAGCAGCATACCCATCCGTTTGTTGAATCCATTAAATAACGATATTAAGGTAGTTGTGGGAGAAGAAATTATCGTCGTCAACGATGAAGCGGTGTATGGGACAATTATGGATGAATAACCCTCACTTTATAACAAAAAAAGGAAAAAAAATGACCCAGTTACCTAGAACATTTTAATCTCAACATTGGGAACACTGTCAAACACCGAATTAGGTATTACGAAAAATGCTCAATCCAATCTACTACCTAGACGAGGATATCATGCTACAAAGTTGTTCTTGAACCATCCTTAGCCCCTGTGTTTAACAAGTAGCGCTAGTTAAAAAAAGCAGGGTGCCTGCAAATTTTAGGTAGACTAAAGGAATTGAATGTGTAACTAAGAAAGATAATTATCCATTTGTAGTGATATCCAGTGGGTTGGTAAAGTTTGGCCAGCTTCACGAAAACAATAACGAGAAAACAAAATTTTCAATCAGAAATGATTTTTTAAGTTCATTGTCATGCCTTTTGGACAATGTTCCTTTTGTGTTTTTAAAGGGAGTTGGATTTATTTATTAATGGAATAACCTGGAAGGCATTATTTTTTTATTTAGATGCTGTATTGGTTATGGGTAACACGTTTGAAAACCTCAACAAGTAGTTGCCAAAAGCAAAAATACTAACCTTCGACTCAATCTCAAGAAAGATTTTCTGTTCCAGCAAAAACTATAATTTTTGGATGTCGTTGTATCAGAGCAAATACGAACAAAGAGCAACAATATGGAAGCAATCGTGGCTGGACGTTTCCCAAGATAAGTAGGAATATCGAAGCTTTTTGGGTCTTTGCTCTTACTGCGGACTAGAGTACTACAGCTAAGGATTTTTAAAGTTGTCGATCATTTGCACAAACATGTTTATAATAGTGATCTTCATTCTGATTAAGACACAAGTGTTAAGTGAAATGTAAGGCCTGAGACATGCCGGCATTCCTAAAACTACATCGACACAGTCGTGCAGCACGGTAGAAACCTTTAATGAGGACTTTAGAATTGAATTTTCTAAAGTGGTTGACAGTTACCAAGGGGATTGGGACGGCACATACCGTGGATCCTGCCAGCACAAAGTAATCCGCGTTCAAATTCTGTTGGGGAAGAAATTAACACTCCTGGTTAACCTGGCTTTTTGAAAGCAAGATTATTCTCCACATATTAAGCTAAGATGCGCAAACTAGCTGCAAGTGATAGGATGATACCCCGGTATGGCTTAGCTGCAAATTCTACCGGATTCGAGCAAGTAAATAAAATCTGTTTGAAGAATCGAAAAATGACAAGTTGCAAATGTTGTCACCTTGTGAGATAGGCGCAAAGAAATTCTCAAAAGGATTAATGTTCTACCGCAGCGCAAGAAAAAAAGTTGTCCACCTGGATTGTTAGGCATCTGATCGTTATATCTAATTGGGATGATCAGAACTCAAGGGAAGAGGCACTGTCACGGATAGTTATGAATGCTATTGTGGAAACTCGCTGTCTATAGAAACTAATTAAGACTGTTATCTTAACAGAAAATAGTAACTGACGGAAACAATAGGGTCTTTGCGATGTCTAAGAAAATTTCAGAACTGCAAAATTTATTTTAGTTTTCGTTTAGTTTAACAGCGCAAGATAAAATCTGAAACAAAAGATTCTATTAGTTATTAGAAGAACTATGTGATTTAATCGCAGTAATCAGTAACAATATATTCTATTTTAGCGAAACCTCGATATTTCATATTTTTTTATTACAGGTAAAAGCTTACTTCATTATTGTTTACGTTTTTTTGTATAAATAAATTGCTCATGTGAAATATTGATGAATTTATTCTTGTCATTCGGTTATGTTGTGGTGTCAATGTAAATCCATTAGATATCCTTATCTAATTGCGTTTGAAGTCATTTAAGATATGTTTTCAAAGATTATATAAATGCGCTCTTTATTTTAAAACAGATAACAACAAACAAACATTATAATAAGAGCTAATACTTAATTGTATTTAACCAGGGTGTATTAAGGAGGTGGGCCAACGCTTTTAAAAGCGAACACTAATTGTAACTAGTACCGGAAACGACCAAGAGATGGCGCTCCGAATACGGTAATAACGGACGAGAGTTGATTTAAATTAATATTATAAAGCAGTACGAAGTGAATGGTATAAAAATGTCACAGGGAGATTTAAAACATTATATTTATAATAATGATTATCTATTTGGTCAGATAACTTTAGGTAATTCGGCCTCGCTCCTCAGAATCCCAAAAAATTGCATTTATTAGATTGACAATTTCACGGAAATCGTTGGCTTACGTCTGACATCCTAGTTAACGTAAGCTACTCCGGTAATGAGCTCATAAATTTCACTCTGTTAATTCAGTAGAAATGATTGAACAGATCTGTGGGTTCAAGTAAATTATAGTTAAACAAGTTTTATTTTATGTGTTAAACAAATAAGTGACAATTATAATGACTGTATTCACGGAAGAGAAAGAAACTGGCAAGCACAACATATTGACAATCAAAGTGTCACAAAGTCTTTACATGTTAATATTATTGGACATATTTGGTGTTAACAGACAGTTAATATGTAAAAAAATGTGCTGTTAACTAGGAAATACATTAGTACAGGTTCAGAAAAAATAGGCAAGTTAAATAATCATCAAAGAATTACAAAGGTTGTGGTTGTATATAATTTTAGGTTGAACATGCCCAAATAATGGTTGAAATTATGAGAAGCTTCAAGTCACAGCGAAGTATAACATTAAATTAGATACAGCTCAATAGAATTTAAAAGAAACCTAAATCTTTAGAAAATTGATATGTATTTTATTTTACAAAACTCATAGAAATAACATCAGTAATTGTCTAATTGTATTTTATTACTTAAGCAAGTTATAAACTTTAGCAGTTTTTATTTATTGATTGTATATTTGTAACTTTGTAAAAATAAATGCCTCACCACTTGATAGTTTCATTCTCTGGTGGATAAATCAGAGTTTTTAATTAAAAAATTATTTATTTCATAGCCCGTAAGAAGTTGCATAAAGTGTGGAGAGGAATTAATGTTACACCGGGCGATAATATAAAATGTTAAAAACGAAATACTTTATAGGGTAGCCTACAAGGAGTTATAAACGATGGTTTAAACATAGGATGGATTTGACTCCGTAAATATGGGATGGATTCTACTCCCTCCTATAATTTACAGAAGGCAGCTAACAAATTTATGGTTGTCCGTAGGCAGTCGTATGTACACGATGGTTGGTACATGCGGTGGAGTGGAATTATCTATAGTTATACACGGTTGTCAAAAAAGTTGAAAAAAGCTGACATGGTGTAGTCTATAAGGCATAAATATATTTTGGGCTTATTATGTCAACGCTTACTAGTTGTACATTTTGTTCGTAAACAATTGTATTGTGTTGTTGACATAAGTGCGTGTTGATTAATGCGCGACATTTCAAATAACTATTTAGCGAAAAAGTGTATTTCCCCAACAGCCGCTACCTGATACGACTTTCTATTTTGTGTATTGATATAAATATTGTAAAATTCCCATTTCTTTTATTTCTAAATGATAGTAATGGCATATCTAATCTGTATTTATAGAATTTCTTGTTGTGCTATTACCAAGAAATGGGATTTTCCATTTTATGTAAAAGAAGGTCATGTATCATAAAAATATGAAACGAAATATTAATTATTAATTAAAGTACATGCAATTTTATGCAAATCCATCCAATATTTTTTGCGTGATGCGTGTTCAAGCTCACAGACTGCATTTAAATATGTAAAATTCAATTCAATTTCTTGGCTACTTTCTTTATTTTCCAAGGTAATAGTAATTTTCTCGCGGTAAAAAGTATCTTGTATATTAATGTAGTTACTAAAGTACCTCGGCACCAATTGTTATCAAAATCTATCCAGTAGTTTTAGTGACATATTTGAATACAAAATGAGATATTTTATGGCGATAAATAGTACCCTGTATATTAACCGTTGTACTCCACATCAAATTTTATCAATAACTACTTGGTAGTATTGGCAGATTTATGTGAAATGCGGATTCAGACAGACATACAAAAAATTGTATTTTATGTTTTAAATCGATGATTATATGTAACCCAACGCCCTTTATTTTGATTAATATTATAGATTGTGAAATATATGTAAAGATCACGATACACTTATAACGGTATGCTGAGTTCTCAACTCAAATTCGAACGGATGCGCGCATTCCGTCACATTGGAGCTAAAACATTCATTACACGTTACACTTATATTATTATTACATATTAGTTTTATTAATATTACTAAGAAAAATGCCGAGTTGTGCTATAGTGTCAAGTAAAAATATAAACCGGAATACTAAAGGTACGAATATTAAATATTTTGGATTTCCAAAAAATGAGGATTTAGCGAAACAATGGATAAATGCTTGTTGTCGAAAAGATAAAATCAATTTAAAAAATGGTAAGTAAAGAGTTCACTCTTACTGTTTTAATACAAATGCTAACCTTATAGTTTTTTTATTGTTGCTGTTTTTTAAATTTTAGCCCGTATATGTTCTTTACATTTTGAGGAGAATTGTTTTGAAGTTTCTATGAGGCAAAGACTATTGACTATTTTTACAGAAAAAAGAAATACCGTGGAAGTAGGAGACTCATCTCTACTGAGTGTTTTAGATGAAACAGAACCATCCACAAGTAAAGTGTCAGATACTGAAGATGTTTGCTTAACACAAAAAATGCTGTCCAATTTGATAGGACCAAAAGAAATTATTCAATCACAGTATGAAGAATAAGACTTTACATTTGCAGAACCAGATTACTTACAAGAGGATTTAACTAGAAATGAGTTGAAGAATTATGAAATTAAAGAAAAAATTAGCCCCTGGAATGTTTACAGTATGTTGCAGGTTATGTAGCATATAAATTCAAGAAGAAATATTCTCTGGTTAGACAAAATATCGAATGGTTCTCTTTTACGCCCTAACGATGATCTTTGGCTAGTGGCTCAAATTATGGAAGCAGAATTTTACCAAAAGCATGAAAATTCTTTAAGTAACGAGGAAAATATCTTCCATAGTTAAGCTGAAAGAAGCCTACACTGCTTACCAAAAACATCAGTGCCATATGAAGTAATTCTTTGTTTAAGTAGGACAAGAACATATATTAGACTACGAGAGATGAACCGTAGAATAAGTTTCAGCAACTGCCAAAGAAAATTGGAGAAAAAAAAACCATATAAATTAACAAATAAAAAATAATTCGCATTCGACACTGTCGTTTTATTTATTCTATATGTGATGTAATTATCCCTGTAGTTGTTGAAATACTAGTTCAACAAAAATCTCATTAACAGAAAATAGAACCACCTGAATACTTTTGTTATTAACGATAATGTTAATGTTTTAAAAAAGAATCAACTCAAATACAATATAGGTACAATTTTTATTGTTAACAGATGTTTTTAAATTTTTGGTACTTCTTACATGATAGGTAAGTATTTTTCAAAGGTAAATGTTGACCAGAAAAAAATTACCATCATATCTCCTTCAGCGAATGAATAAAAATAAACCGCTTTTATCGAAAACAAAAATGTTCATTTTATTTTATAATAATTGATTGGAAAATAACATTTACATTCAATCATTAACTGTTACACATGTTCGATAATATATCCAATTCAGTTGTATTACAAAATAGGTCTTTGAAACTAATTATTGATACAAAAACGCTACTCTCTTATGTGTTTAGCTTTAAGAATTATAAATTTTGACTCCAACGTGACGTCATACCAGACTGCTGGATGCGCATCGGCATACCGTTATAAGTGTATCGTGGTTAAGATCTTCTTTTATACTGGCTGTTTTATAGAAAATATGACAAACATATAGGGCGGATAGGTGGGTTCATGTGCTATGTTATGCAGCCCATATAACATCTGGATAGCTTGCGGTTTTCGATTTTTTTTAATTTAATTTTCTTCACTTTAACTTCACCAAATTATCTGAAATTTAATCTATGACATTTGTTTGCTCTTCTGCAATCAAAATTTGAGACAAATAATTGGGTGAAAAATTAATATTACTCCACAAATGGCGAGGTTCCATAAAAAAGTTATTTATCACATTTAAAAAAAAATGAGAAGCCCTTGAATAACTTCGAATGTTTACAAAAAGAATAGCCTTGCCAACGATATACCACATGTATTGCAAAGTAATTAGTATCATAATAAAATTTAATATTATAACTTTGAAGGTTAGAACTACAAAATTATAACATACAAGTTGCAATAATAAAATATTTAAAAATCTGGTGTGAAGGTGTTAGTGTTTGAACTCCTCCGAAACGGCTCAACCCGCACTTATAATTTTTTTAGAAACATACAACCGACTGAGATAATAGAAAAGCGGACTATCCTGAACCTTTGGTGGGTACAAAAAGCATTGACCTCGAGAAATTTCATGACGATTTATTTTGGTGTAAATAAAGTCATCGAAAGTGAACGTAAATATCTGTGTAAATTTAATTTTGAACCCACGGAATCTATTCCAATAAATATTTGATAGGTACGAGAATAGGTCGTAAAGTATATTTTACACCGCTAGGTGAGTGTCATTATCCAGAAAAAAATATATCTCCAAGATAAGATACTGTGTGTCTGTTCGCACCATACGGGAAACTTTTTTATTATTGGTTTTATGAAAAAAAGTTATTTTTTATAAAAAGTTCTGCATCGTCTTAAACCTAAAATGTTACCATCACATATTAATTTTTTTCAGTCGTTTATAAGGTTTGGTAAAAAATTTGAATTTGGCTCAAGGGTAAAGTACCTTTATTTTTGACAATATCCAAAATTGTTATTAAAAAAAGTTGTTTAGAGTTGAAAAGTACGTTCAAATATGCAATTACAGTCAATTACATGTATTTTTTTTTAATCTACAATGACAAACCCCATGTAACGTAAAATCTAGGATGCGCTGATTTACAAATAATTTGTTGACAAGAACTGTTTGACGGTGAACGTCAAATATAGTTTGTTAACATGCCGGTGATATTTAGTGTGGAAAAAAAAGTTGAAATTGTGTTAATCGTTGGTGAGAATTATAAAACTTATCGTGAAGCAGCTGAAATATTTAACAACAGACATCCAGGAGAAAATATACACCCTACATCAGTAATGAGAATTATGGAAAAATCATCAAATCATGTGGAGACGTTAATAATAAATTAACAAACAAACTTCGAAAACCTGTTGCAAGTGAGGATATGAAGTTAAATGTAATGTTATCTGCAGTGGAAAACCCTAAATTGTCTCTGAGAAGAAGAGCATCTTCGCTTCCAGATGAAGTTGGTAAAGATACAATATCAAACATTTTTAAAGATAACAAATTTCATCCATATAAACCACAATATATCCATACTTTAAAACCAGGAGACTACGACAGACGACTAGAATTTTGTTTTCTCATCCAAGGAAAGCTAGAAGACGATCCTTTTTTGGTTAGGGAAATAATTTATTCTGACGAAGCTACATTTACGTCTAATGGAACATTGTCTTCACAAAATTGTCGATGGTGGAGTAACTCCAACCCTCACTTTCCGGTTAAAACTCGCAATCACTATTATTTTAAAACTAACGTTTGGTGCGACATTTACAAGGATAAAATAATAGGACCCTTGCATGATTTTCTTCGTGACCTTCCAAGACATGAACGGCAACCGGTATGGTACCAGCAAGACGGCGCAATATGTCATAGTACAATGGAAGTAAGGCAATACCTGGAAAACATCTTTAATGGAAGGTTAATTCATAGACATTCCAATATTTTTTAGCCAGCTAGGTCGCCAGATTTAACCCCATTAGGTTTTTTCTTATGGGTTACTTAAAAGAAAAAGTATATCAACACAGGCCATTCAAAAACGTAGAACATTTGGAAACAATTATTACGGAAACAATTCAGGATATAACTCCGAATATAATTAGATATGTATTGAGGGAGTTTTCTTCTAGAACTGAAACATGTATTGTAAGAGAAGGCGGATACGTTGAGCAATAGTAATTTGATGATAAAAGTATTACACGTTTGTTATGCAATTAACATTATTAGCACTGTATTCTGTAGTTAATAATTATTGTAAAATAAATAATTTTGGTATGATCAATTATTTTAATCATCATCAAAATAATGCAACATGCAGGTTAAGAGACGTAAAGGTTATCAAATTTTCATGTTATAAAGAAATAACTGATAAAAGTTTCCGATATTTTCAAAAATTAATTTACTTTACCCTTAAGCCAAATTCATATTTTCTACCAAATCTTATAAACGACTGAAAAAAATTAATATGTGATGGCTGCATTTTAGGGTTAAGACCATGCAGAAATTTTTATAAAGAATAACCAATAATAAAAAAGTTTCCCGTATGGTGCGAACTTAAGCAGACACACAGTATAACACAGACCTGAAAATGGTGTATATACTCCTCTCCCCAATTATTAATAATAATAATGAGTAATTTTATAGGACCAAAAGAAATTATTCAATCACAGTATGAAGAACAAAACTTTACATTTGTAGAACCAGATTACTTACAAGAGGATTTAACTAGAAATGAGTTGAAGAATTATGAAATTAAAGAAAAAATTAGCCCCTGGAATGTTTACAGTATGTTGCAGGTTATGTAGCATATAAATTCAAGAAGAAATAATTTCTACCAAATCTTATAAACGACTGAAAAAAATTAATATGTGATGGCTGCATTTTAGGGTTAAGACCATGCAGAAATTTTTATAAAGAATAACTTTTTTTCATAAATCCAATAATAAAAAAGTTTCCCGTATGGTGCGAACTTAAGCAGACACACAGTATAACACAGACCTGAAAATGGTGTATATACTCCTTTCCCCAATTATTAATAATAATAATGAATATTATGATTTAGCAAAACTTTAGTATTTTCCGGAACTTAAAGTAAAATAGTCATAAGAAATAAGAGCTTGATTCCTTTTTTTAAGTGAAGTAATACGCAAGGCATCATTTTGTCAAAATGGAAATATTAAATGGGTGAAAAGGCGTGTTACTATTTTTTTTATTGTTTTAGAAATAATTCAATATATGCGAATGGCAAGTAATACTGGTGTGATTCTTGCTACACATACTCTTCTAAAATAAACAGAAAAGGTTTTTATCAATTTGTGAAGATTCAGTTATTGGATTGGTGGCAAGGGGGGTATTTGTTTAGAAAAAAAAAAAACACTATTTCTCGGGAACCGAAAATAATAAAGATATGAGAATCATAATATTAATTTCTTAAATTAAAAGAGAATTGATGTCACATTTTACAAAAATTTTGTTATTAAATGGAAACGGTGAGTGTCTGTATTTTATAGAGAACAAAAAAGTTGCAAATGTAATGTGGAGTATTTTTTAATTGTATGAAAGTTAATAAATTGATTCTGTTTTTTAAATGAATAGACACATTATTCGTCTTTTTGCCAGTACTGTGAAGGGGGGGGGGTCTGCCCTATCTGATATATAGCACGTATAATCTAAAAAAATAAAAAATGTTGGAAATGTTAAGTGATAGTAAAGATTTATAAAATATAAATAAATTCAACTAAAATGACAAAAATATATATTAAAAAACCTCCAAGCGTTAAGAATATTAAATAAACCAAACATCACAACAATATAAAACGAGCAAAATCTAAAAATTTAAAATGTACAAAACGTCAAAAATGACAAAATTAACAGATATAACTGAAAATGCCAACGTTATCGTAAATGTAAAGAAGTTTCAAAAAGAGTCAAAAACACCTAAATGTCTAAAATGTGAAAAATGACAAAAATAGCAGAAATAACAAAAATGGTCGAAATCTCAAAAATGTCATCAACGTCAAAAATATCAAAAATGTCAAAAACACTAAAAACGCGTTAATAATAGCTATGAAACGTCAAAAGGCCCGAGATAAAAACCAGCTCAATATGTTAAAATCCGAAAATGTATTGTTAGAAGCATTTGTTGCCATATAATTTTCGCTCATAAATGATAATGTTTAAAGTGTTTTTACAAAAAATGTAAAAATTTACGAGATGTGAACATTACCAAATTAAATAATGTTTAACATAAATATGTCAAATAAGGCGATTTGACTAGCCCGCGCGACGCCGGGTCAGCTAGTTAGTTATACATTTTGTTCAAAGTCAGTTCCAACGCTACGGATGTAAACGCCACATCTTTGTCTCTGAGTGCTACAGTTGTATTCTCTAGTCGCATACCATCTCTCATTGTTTCAAACGCAACATTTTTTCCTCCTTTTAACTGCTCCTTCGTTTCTGTCCCTATCTCTTGATGTTTGTAGGTCGTCTGCGATTTCTTGTATCATATTTAGATTTTTAATGATGGTGTAACCACCTCTCAAAATGTGTTCAATATATACGTTAAATAAAGTAGTCGTGAAAATGCATTCTTTGTAATTATAACATATATCAAATATTATTGTTATAAACTTGTGTATATTCTTTTCACTTGTTACCATTTTTCCTTGGCCCAATTACTTCTTTTTAATACGTAAACATGTTCCTGTGTCCAAAAAGGGCAGTTTGATAACTTAGTGACTTTTAGAATTTCTCGCGCACTAACTTTCAATGGAACAGGAGAAGTCTGATAACTGCTATCTAGGTATATATTACTCTCAAAGTTTGAGCAAGCGTCATGCATTTTAATGAAAATAGAAAAAGTGCTTATTAATCAACATTTTCCGTAAAAAACCGAAATCAAGGCAGGGCGTGTATATTTAAATCGCATTTGACCAAAAAAATTGCTACTTTAACAAGAAAATACAGAATTGCCCTGTGAACTGCTACCCCAAAACAATATTTTCCAGATTTAGTTCCTTGTGACTATTTCCTATTACAAAACTTGAAAACTGGGCTAAGCGGCATCAGATTTAAATCAAATGAAAGGTCACTGCTGAACAAAGCTTTCTTGAGAGGCTTGCTATTTTTTAAAATGAGACTATAGTGGCTTATTTGACAGGAAAAAATATTTAAACAGTCACTGAATTATCAAGTTGCCCTCGTAAATTATTTAAATGTTTCTACACTTACCGTTTTTTAATGGCCTCACAAGTAGCTAACACGATGACTCTTGCAGTAGCATCTACTGGAACAATGTCAAGATGTACATCTGGATTTGCACGAAGAGCTCGCATCAGACCTGATATAGGAATAGAATTAAATATAAGAATAGGTTTCAACGTTGATTTTTTTTTTACTTTTCTGACTAAAATGTGTATAGGGAGATTTTATACAAAATTACGTTTGAATGTTTATCCAGAACACCAGGTGTATAATGTAGGTATATGTTTTCCTCACTAAAGATTTTCACTTGTTTATTTGGAAAGTAGTACTTACCTAGCCAGGTGTTGATTTAATGTGTCATAAAAAATATTATGGTGGGGCCAGAAAATGTCAAAGTAGATACTAAAAACTGTTTTGTCTTTTACTCAATGAAACAATCGTATCAATATTAATGGAAAAAATGAAAATTATGTTATCTTTTAATATGTAAATGTTTGTTCAATTTAGTATTAAATTACAAGAGATCATAGCGATGCCAGCTTGCCAGTGTGGGGCAACCACCCAATCGTGGTTGCGCTCATCGGCAGTTGTTAGAAGACGATGCCAAAATGTACCAAACTCAAATTCATTTGCTAGAAAACCAAATAGAGTAAATTCCAGAGCGATCAGACATAACTTATTTTCACATAGATGAAACCTTAGGTTCTAAGTAGCGTTTCATGTACTTTGAATACCTGCGTGCTTGTGGAGTTTACTATGATGTGAATTTGTATGGCAAATTATATATATATATATATATTTGGGTTATTTTTTTAGGTATTTTTTTCGGTCCCAGCATGAAATTTTATTGGAAAGACTCAAAAAAAGTCCCTCAATGTTTGAGCCCTTAAGATCTGTATATAAATAGGCAAAGACAAAAAGGTTAGGTACCATTTTCTCCTCTGTCTCTCAACCGATTTTCTTTATTTTTGTTTTGTTTAGTAGCTACAATGCCAAACAAATAACAGCAACAGTGTCGCCAGGTTGCTTGGATAGAAAATCATATAATGGATTGACTTGAATGTGAAAGACGAATTAAATTAAACTAATAAATAACAAATTTTGACCCGTTCCTAAAGTTATTCTACATCGTCATGCTAATGAAATAGAACCCAGGAAATTGTATATTATATAATAATGACCATTTTGCAACTTTCGTTGCTTTGTAAATATGAATGGTTGATTTTTCAACTAAAATAAGAATTATGTTGCAATTGATGAATTTATATATGACAATATTTTATAAATTTTAATGTTATACTTTCAATTTCAAAAACTTTTAAATTTTACCCTATAAATTTCATATAATTTGAAAAATACTAGAAGAAATGTGAATTAATGCACTGATTATAATAATCAAGACAAATAGTTATAGAATTAAATGGAAAATATAATTTTAAAATTGTTTCTAACCCATCATGTTATATATCAAATGAAAGGGCTCATTATGAGGAAAACAAATATATTTTTTTCATATTTTTAAAATGAATTAATTAAAAGATGTTAACAAAAATATAGAAATGTTTACCCATGCCCCCCCTATCACCGAAACCATAGCTAGAAATTTTTGAAAAAAAATAGAGGTATAGCCACTCACCTGAACTTTACTGGAAAAATAAGGAAAAATCCCTAATATTCATTTTGAGGGGCAAATTATAGAATTAAATTGTAAAGATAAAATTAAAATTAATAGAAAACCTCCACAGTAATTTTCATGTAATATATCAGATAAAAGGCTCATTATGTGAATTGCAAATATATCATATTTTTAAATCATTTGTTTAAAAGATATTAGCTTATTTGTATTTTTAAATAATTTAAAAGACAGATTTAATAATTTATAAATTAAAACTTGACCTATTTTGTCCTTTATCTTCCAATCTACAGAGCCTCACAACTCAGACCAGGAGCGGATCCAGACACGTGCTTCCGGGAGGGGCGATTCCGTGCTTCCGGGGGGCGATTTCATGCTTCAGGGGGGCTATTTTATGGTTTAGGGGGAGGGGGCGATCCTGTACTAAATTTACTTAATTATAATTTTAAACTCAGATTTCTTGGACTATTACACTAAAAATAGTCGTTCTGAGGTTTAAACCCATAGAAGAGACATTCTTCTAGACTCTTGGAGTTAAGATTACCTCGTTTTAATAATAAATTTACTAACTTTGAGGCTCTCGGAGGGGGCGATCGCCCCCATCGCCCCCTCATTGGATCCGCCCATGACTCAGACAGTAGATAATAAAAGGCTTCTCTGAAAGTTTATTATAGTAAAATAAAACTCTAATGTTAATTTTTGGGGGCCAAATTAGAAAATTAAATACATATGTTTTCTGATAAAAATCAAGCCAATCCTGAAGCAGATAAAATAAATCTTAATGTTCTTAAGATTATATAGGAAATAACATAATAAATACAAGCATAAATTGCAAAACCCCAAATACTAACAAATCTATATATACCATACTATTTTTATTACGTAAAGATTGAAACGCACTACCCCAGAATATATAAAGAATCTTTATTTGTTTTAAAATAAGTAAATTAGAGATAAATCATTTGAGAAGGCGCCATCTATAAACAAGTCGCTTAAGCCTTAATCTAATGTTCCGAGTTTAGAATTTGAGATTGAGGTCTTTGTTAGTAGTCAAAAGTAATAGTGTTAAATATCAATTAAATAATCGAGTCTTACTTACTAAGACTTATGCTCTAAAACCTTATTATCTATTCATTTGTGGCGGCATTTTTTACAAAACGATGACGGCAGCAACTAATAAAGTGACCAAATTGAATGTGTTTATGAGAAGTTTGCGCGTTTATAGAAGAATCCACATGAAAAGTTTTACGTAAGTACAATCAATAACTATTTAGAGATTCAAAGGCTAACTGATAAATTTTATTTCCGATCCTCGCAAATTGAGTATATATGTTACGGTGAAAGTAGATATTGCGGCAAATGTACACATTTTCCGGTAAATGTGCACATATGCCTACTCGTTTGGGTAATGTGCATTCAACTAACATTTAGAATCTCAAATAAGGGAAATGTACATTGAATTCACAATGACGTTTTGGTAAATGTGAGCATACATAAAACATTTTAAAAAAATATAACCGACTTCTACCTATAACTAAAAAGCTAAAAATAATTATAACAAAATACAACTCTAGCAAATAAATAACACATTCAATGTTGTTAGGTACCTACAAAGGAAGTAAAAAATGTGAAAATTAAAAGGTACTCATTCTGTACAAATTAATTACCTACCAATCTAGTATATTTTGAAGCCGGTGCCAAGCAAATCTAAAGTCCTTCATTGCCTACTTATCTACTAATTCATCAAACTTGATTGTTGCTTGGCACCGACTTCAAAAATTTACTAGATTGGTATGTAATAAATTTGTACAGAATGAGCACCTTTTGATGTTTACATTTTTTACTTCCTGGGTAGGTACATTGAATGCCTTATTTATTTGCTAGAGTTGTATTTTGTTATAATTATTTTTAGCTTTTTAGTTATAGGTAGAAGTCGGTTATATATATTTTTTAAATGTTTTATTTTCAACTTGTTAGTATTTTTGAACTTAGGTAGTTTTCATTATTTATTTTTTATTTTGTATGTATAACCTTAATAGACAGAACCAGGTAACATCGAAAGTCTCAACATTACACAATGATACCTTCTCATTTAAATTGACAGGTAAATCTTTACGAACAAAATGTACTAGTACGCATTGACTTAATAAGCCCAAAATATATTTATGCCTTATGGACTACGCCATGTAACCTTTTTTCAACTTTTTTGACCACCCTGTATAACTATAAATAATTCCACTCCAAACTATGTACCAACCATCCTGTACATACGACTGCCCACGGACAAACATAAATTTGTTAGCTGTCTTCGGTAAACTATAGGACGGAGTAGAATCCATCCCATATTTACGGAGTCAAATCCGTCCTATATTTCAACCATAGTAATAACTCCTTGTGGGCTAGCCCATAAATTAGTTAATTTTTTACATTTTACATTATCGTCCTGTGTAATATTAATTCCTCTCCACAACTTATTATGGGCTATTAATCACACTGTATAAATATAATTCAACTGCAGCATATATTTCAACCATCCTGTATATGATTTGCTTATGTCCACATCATATCAACAGTTTTTTAATCACTCTATATAATTTTAATTTTCCAACATTTTTATACCACCAAACGTCCAGTCCACCCTATATTCCAACCATCCTGTATATACGGCTGCCTACGGACCACTATCATTCTAGTCCGTCCTATATTTCAATCTTCATGTAAATACAACTCATTCTATCACTTGTGATTTTGTTTGCCATAACTAAACACCCTGTCTATAAACGTACCAAATAGCAGTTTAAAGTTTGACATGTGTTGTCACTGAATTTTCTATAAGGCCGGGAAAATGTGTAAACCAAAAGCACCGTCTTCGTAAAATGGGAAAATTTGCATTTAAATAGATATTTGCCTGGTATACAAACAAAACGAGCTTGGTACTCATTGATTTAAGAAGCCAAAAATACTATGCTTTACTACCTATATGCTTGAGATGTACATAGAAAATTTTCAAATTCGCAATTAAAACTTCCAGTGCCTAAAATTCCCGCACTATTTCGTTGGAATTAAAATATTTATGAGGAAATGTCCGTTATGTCATTTCGATAAAATTTTTGATAAGAATTTTGGAGTTTTCGGCGATTTTCTGCAAAACTGCAAGTTGCACTTCGAAAAAAGTATATGAGATCACCTAAGGATCTTCCTTAGTAGATTGAACATTAAAAAACTATACACATCCATAAGGAGTTATAAAAAAAATGACTAAAATATTAGGGATATTATACAATTCTTTTCCAAAATTTGAAGTTTCACCAATCCGGATATAGACTCTATTAAATAAGACCATATTCATTCAAAACGGTGCACCACAGGAGAAAAAAATAGGCGACGAATTGATAACCTCCTCCTTTTTGGAAGTCGGTTAAAAATTAACAGTAGTTGGTTCGAATTTCTTTATAGGTACAATACAAAACAAAAATCGTCATGAGTTAGGCTGTGTCCCACGTAACGACAAATTAAAATTGCGAGAATCGTGCGAATTTATCTTCCTATAAGGACAAAATGAGTTCTTTTTAACCGACTTCCAAAAAGGAGGAGGTTATCAATTCGTCGCGTATTTTTTTTTGTATGTATGTTACCTGATTTCTTCTCCTGTGGTGAACCGTTTTGTATGATTATGGTCTTGTTTAATAAAATGTATATCCGGATTGGTGAAACTTCAAATTTTGGAAAATAATTCTATTGGTAAAGTGATGAAATTTGAGAGAGCACAAGCGTGCATGAAAATTGACCATTATCCCTAACATATTTTATCCCTAATATTTTACTCGATTTATCGAAAACTCCTTATGGATGTGTATAGTTCTTTAGCGTTTAATCTATTAAGGAAGATCCCTAGGTGATCTCATATACTTTTCTGCGACGAGCAACTTGTAGTTTTGCAGAAAATCGCCAAAAATTCCAAAATTCTTATCAAACATTTCATCTAAATGACATAAGGGACATTTCCTCATAAATATTTTAATTCCAACGTAATAGTGCGGGAATTTTAGGCACTGGAAGTTTTAATTGCGAATTTGAAATTTTTCTTTGTAAATCTCAAGCATATAGGTAGTAAAGCTTAGTATTTTCGGCTCCTTAAATCAGTCAGTACCAAGCTCGTTTTGTTTGAATACCAGGCAAATACCTATTTAAATGCAAATTTTTCCATTTTGCGAAGTCAATGCTTTTGGTTGCCACATTCTCCCGGCCTAATAGAAAATTCAGTGATAACACATGGCAAACTCTAAAAATTGGTATTTGGTACGTTTATACACAGGGTGTTTAGTTATAGCAAACAAAATCACCAAGTAAAGTGATAGAAGGAGTTGCATTTATAAGATTAATGAAATATAAGACGGAGTGGTCCATAGGCAGCCGTATATATAGGATGGTTGGAATATAGGGTGGAGTGGACGTTTGGTGGTATAAAAATGTTAGAAAAAATGTGAAATTAAAATGATATAATGTGATTAAAAAACTGTTATATGATGTGGACATAAACAAATCATATGCTGGATGGGTGGTTGGAGTTGAATTATATTTATACTGTGATTAAAAATTATTTCTTTTATAGCCCATAAGAAGTTGCATAAAGTGTGGAGAGGAATTATTGTTACACAGAGCGATAATATAAAATGTTAAAAATGAAATAATTTATGGGGTAGCCCACAAGGAGTTATATACTATGGTTGGAATATAGGACGGATTTGACTCCATAAATATGGGATAGATTCTCCTCCGTCCTATAGTTTACAGAAGGCAGCTAACAAATTTATGCTTGTCCGTGGGCAGTCGTATGTACAGGATGGTTGGTTATAGTTATACAGGGTGGTCAAAAAAGTTGAAAAAAGGTTACATGGCGTAGTCCATAAGGCATAAATATATTTTGGGCTTATTAAGTCAACGCGTACTAGTACATTTTGTTCGTAAACATTTACCTGTCAATTTAAATGAAAATGTTTCATTGTGTAATGTTGAGGCTTTCGATGTTACCTGGTCCTGTCTATTAAGATTATACAAACAAAATAAAAAATAAAGAATTAAAACTACCTGAGTTCAAATAAACTAAAAAGTTGAAAATAAAACATTAAAAATATATATAACCGCCTTCTAGTTATAAATAAAAAGCTAAAAATAATTATAACAAATTACAATTCTAGCATTAAATAACACAATCAATGTTGTCAGGTACCTACCCAGGAAGTAAAAAATGTAACCATTAAAAGGTGCTTATTCTGTACAAATTAATTACCTACCAATCTAGTATATTTTTGAAGTCGGTGCCAAGCAACAACCAAGTTTGATAAAGTAGTAGATAAGTACGCAATGAAGGATTTTCGATTTGCTTGGCACCGACTTCAAAAGTATACTAGATTGGTAGGTAATTAATTTGTACAGAATGAGCACCTTTTAATGTTTACATTTTTTAATTCCTGGGTAGGTACCTGACAACATTGATTGTGTTATTTAATTGCTTGAGTTGTGTTTTGTTATAACTATTTTTAGCTTTTTAGTTATAGGTGGAAGTCGGTTATATTTAAAAAAAAATGTTTTATTATGTGTTTGATAGTATGCGGCTATCACTTGAACGTATCGCGCCGCCCGCACTGCGCATATCGCGTTTACGTGGGACATGGCCTTACTAGGTAAGTGTGTTTAATTCGAATTAATGAAAATATACTGAATCCTCAGATATATAGAAGTTTTAGGTTTACTTATATCTACTTATGTATTCATTATTTGTAATTAAACAGACTGGAACATAAAACAAACCATAGTAATCAACCCGAAACTTCTCTTAGTAACACTACTACTCAGGACAACCACATTGTTGTTACAACTATAACTTATATGAAGGCTCTCAGAAAGATTGAAATATCGAAAACAAAACCAACCAACAAAAATCACAACTCAAAAAATTGCATATACAAGATTCCTTGTGAATGCAATAAATATTGTTACGGATAGTTACAACGTCGGCCGAAGGACCTTCTATAAATAGCTACCAAGTTCAGTTCGGGAGAAATCTACATAGTTCGATATTAGCGCCATAGAGTAAGCTCGAAGACTCTCGAATGTAAAAATTTATATAAATAGATGTTCAGTCAGTTTAATTCATAAGTTCAGTGATTATACGTACTAAAGTAAAGCAAACTGTATATTGTGTTGTATGATCTGTGTTTCAAGAAATTGTATTGAAGTATTGAAAGTTAAGGATTTGTTTTCACAGTTAATAAAAGAGTATTAATTGTACAACAGGTGTATAATTGAACCCACGGGATACGTAACAAATTGGTGTCAGAACAAGGATAATAAACTGTTAATGGTGAAATACAAGATCCCAAGAAAAAAAAGAACAACGAAGTGAAGAGATTATGAGTAAAATAAAACATTAAAAATATATATAACCGACTTCTACCTGTAACTAAAAAGCTAAAAATAATTACAACAAAATACAACTCGAGCAATTAAATAACACAATCAATGTTGTCAGGTGTAAACATTAAAAGGTGTTCATTCTGTACAAATTAATTACGTACCAATCTAGTATATTTTTGAAGTCGGTGCCAAGCAAAGCAAAGGTTGTTGCTTGGTACCGAATGGACACAATGGGATTCCCTCCGAGTCGAGAATGGAGGTTTGAAGAGAATCTGGGAAAGTCCCGATGGGAAAGAAACTAAGTCTAAATTAGTGGTACACATGGTGTATTAAGGAGGTGGGCCAACAACGCTTTTAAAAGCGAACACTAATTGTGACTAGTACCGTAAACGACCAAGACCGAATACGGTAATAAAGGACGAGGGTTGATTTAAATTAAAGATATAAAGCAGCACGAAGTGAATTGTATAAAAAATGTCATAGGAATATTTAAGACATTATATCTATCATATTGATTATTTCTTTAGTCAAATAACATTATGTAATTTGGGCTTGCTCCTCAGAACCCAAAAATCTTACAGTTATTATAATGGCACGGAAGTCGTTGATTGATAATACTAACATAAACGTCATAGTAAACGCAAGCTCATAAATTTCACTCCGTTAATTCAGTAGAAATGATTGAACAGATCTGTATGTTCCAGTGAATTATTATTAAAAAAGTTTTATTTTTTGTGTTAAACAAATCAAGGACATTTATAATGACTGTATTCACAGCAGAGAAAAATACTGGCAAGCATAACATATTGAGTATCAAATTGTAACAATGTATTTGGCGTTAACAGGCAGTTTATATACCAAAAAACGTTCCGTTAACTAGAAAATACATTAATATAGGTTTGGAAGAAATAGTCAGGTTAAATAATCACCAAATAATTACAAAAATTGTTATTGTTGTTTATAATTTTAGGTTGAACTTGCCCAAATAATGATTGATATTGTGAGAGGCTTCAAGCCACAGTGGTGTATTACATTACATTAAATTCAGCTCAATAGAATTTAAAAAAACCTAAATCTGCAGAACATCGAGATATATTATATTTTACATAGAGATATATTACATATTACAAAACTCATAGTTGCAAATATAAAAATTTAAAATGAATCAGTCTAAAAGGTTTAAATCTAATATATTTTAATTGGTAACAAATACTATAGATATAATTCATAGAAAAAAAGGAAATGTAATACATAAATACAATGTTTGTTTTCATATATACAACTTAATAAGACATTACAAGGAGTTATACAACTTTAAACAAGTTACTATTATAGTAAATAAATTTCAGCAGTTTTTATGTATTGTATATTTGTAACTTTAAAAATAAATGACTCACCACTTGATAGTTTCATTCTCGGATAGATAAATCAGAGTTTTTAGCAGCAATAAATAAATGAAATTGATTTTCATAATTTTTAATTTTTAGTGAAACTATTTTCATAAGTATATAGGTCCTCAAAAGATTGGAGCAACACTGAAATCATGAGTGAAGCTTAGTCGCCCAGCTACTTCTTGTATAAACAAATCTTTGAGATTTGAAATTTTTTGTTAAGGGTGTTTTCCAGAAAGTACTGTTTCTTTAAATTAATCTCAAACAGTTGGCCACTTCCAGTTTTAATAGTGGTTGACTATAATTTTGTTATTGTAAATGGAATTGTACAATTTTTGGGATGAATTCATTTAAATTCAAAAATATAAGTTATGTTTTATAACCACTTCCTATGTCTATGACTCCCACTTTTCCAGACAATTTATAAGAAAAAATACCCTTCACACTCAAAAATAGCTGATAGAATTTTAAAATTTTATGAATTTCTTAGTTGAAGTTGCATTGGGATCTTTTCCTATAAATTAAATTATCTCAGAAACTGACTTCAAATTAATGAAAATAAAACCGTTACGAACACCCTGTAAAAACATCACAATGGCATTTCCCTTTTGGTAGCCCCCTCTTTCACATAATCAGTGAAGTAATCAAAATTAGTATCACTGCATAATCAGTGTAATGGTATTGACGTTGGCCCACCTCCTTAATACAAACTGGCCGTAACCAAGAAAAGAGTACCCGCCATCCTCAAGGAGTTACACGACGGCATTTCTGGAGGTCAATTGGGCATGAATAAAACTCTCGATAAGGTACGAGAACGATAATATTGGGTAAACTATTACGAAGACGAACGAGAATTTTGCCGTAAATGCGACGTATGTGCAGCCAGCATGGGACCCAAAAATCGATAAGTTGGGAAAATGAAACAGTACAACGTGGGCACTCCTTTTGAAATAATTGCCATCGACATCGCCGGACCATTTCCAGTAACCAAGAAAGGTAACAGATATATCCTTGTTGCTGTTGATTTGGGGTACCAATGGAACTTCATTCTGACCAAGGCAGGAATTTTGAATCTAATGTGTTCCGGAAGGCCTGCGACTTGATGGGTATTAACAAAACCATTACACGCCATTACACCCACAATCAAAGTGCATGGTAGGGCGATTTAATAGGACTTTAGAAGTGCATCTTTCCAAAGTGGTCGACAATAACCAATGGGATTGGGATGAGCACATACCTCTGTTCCTGGTGGCATACAGATCCGCTGTACATGACAGCACCGGGTTAACACCAGCGAAGGTTTTGTTTGGAAAAAAAAAAGTTTGGCTTCCGTGTGACCCGGCTTTTGGGACGCCATATGAATCCCCTATGGAAGTTAATGATTATGCAGATCGATTACGAGAAAGACTAATGGCTACCAATGAATTGGCCAGGAAGCGCATGTTAGCAACAAGTGCCAGGATGAAAACCCGGTATCACTTAAAAGCAAATTCCACCGGATTTCAGCAAGGTGATAAGGTCTGGTTGTACAATCCGCAAAGGACGAGGGAAAATCACCGAAGTTTTCACCTACATGGGATGGACCCTACGAGGTTATCAAGAGGATAAATGACGTAGTGTACCGCATCTAAAGCAAGCCCAAGGACAAAGATGAAGGTTGTCCATTTGAATGGTCTGGCCCCGTATCGAGGAGATGCATCTAATCGGGACGATCAGAACTAAAGGGGTGCAGTGTTACGGAAAGTTATAACGTCGGCCGAGGGTAACTGTCAGTTCGGGAAAAATCTACAAAGTTCGATATTAGCGCCATAGAGTAAACTCGAAGACTATATAATGTAAAATTTTATGTAAATAGATCTTCTGTGAGCGTTATAGTCAGTCTAATTCATGAGATCAGTGATTAGAAATAGTAAAGTGAAGCAAACTGTGTATTCTGTTGAATGATCTGTGTTTCAAGAAATTGTATTGAAGTATAGAAGGTTAAGGATTTGTTTTCACCGTAAATAAAAGATTATTAATTGTACAATAGGTGTATAATTGAACCCACGGGAATACGTAATAATATTATATTGGAGAAACATCGAGACCATTAAACGTACGAATTAATGAACAAGAACAAGAATTACATAACGAAACGACAATTTGAAAAATCGAAAATTTGTGAACATGCTTGGAACCTAGGCCATAAAATACAATTTGAAAATTTAACTATACTTCACAAAAACAGCATACCAATAATGACCTAAACCACAAACTTAATGTGCATAAAGTACCATTCGCAGCCCTGTCTCGTCAATTGAAGCAGTAAAGGCCTTCTGCTCACAACAATCTCTTGCAGTTAGATGCACTACTTCTTCATTCAATGATTGCCTCCGCTGCATACAATTGCTGTGAGATTGAGCAGCAGATGGTACTCTATGAAGATGAAGTTTCTGGACAACTAGCCAATGGGCATGGTTCAGGGGGTATCCTCCGAGGTGTGAGCTTGGAGACAGAAATAGCTTACTAGTAGATAGTAGTAGTGACACTAGCAAGATTAAAGCAAATATATTGCCTTAAGAATCATCAAAATCAGCACAGGCGTTTTGTAAAGGCATTACCTTCCCTTTGGCCTTGGTTTTGGCGAAATTAAATGTGTCTGAGGTAATATATCTAAGTAAATGAACCCACACTCAGATATTTTTTTCTGTTTGTACGATTATTACAAGACAGCGAATAAACTTCTTTTGGTCCTACTTATTTATAAAGAAGAAACTTGGCGCGAAAGTTAGTTTAGTATTTTTACTTTACTGCTGGCAATATTATTGGAATTGGAATTGGAAAATTTTATAATTTACATGTAACTCGAAGTCCTTAGTGTCCTTAATATCAGTAAGACAAGAGAATTGTCGGAATAGGACAATCAAATTAAAAGGCTATTAAATGCTTACCAATGTTTCGCTTTACTGGATTAAAAGCTTCATCTGGGTTAAAAAAAATTAAGTAGCATGTGTATAAAGTAATATAAATTAAATAAGATACTATACAAAATTTTAAAAAGATGAGTTCTATTAGTGTTAGAGGAATAGAACTAATTTAATTAAAGTTGAAAGGTTAATATTTGATATATATACCCGTTTAATAAATTAAAAATTTTTCTCCTTAAACGGACACAAATAATTTGAGTTTAATATATGGCAAACAACAATTTCCTAATAATATTGGCCCTGAATTTATTCAATTATATCTAGGTGTTTATTAAAATTTGTATAATGAATTTACAAAAAATTATAAAATTAAAAATTATAATGATATATTGTAGGATATATGTCTCCCCTGTTGGCATTTACTCGAAACGGTTTCTACTAAACAGTTTAAATATAAATAACAAAATATCTTTCATAAATAATAAATAACTCATTACAATAAATCAACAACAGATAGCCAATTCATTTATCTGTTGCATTTTCCAATAAATTAAAAATCGTATTTCGGCCTGATATTATTTTGAAGTGTAACACAAGAAAAAGAAATTATTACATTTGATAAAGTTTAGTCGCTAAATATATTCAAGATTTCCTTTATGCGTTGATTATGTTCACAAATTTTTGTTGTTTTATAGCACGATATTACGTTGAATGTCTTAAGGAGTATGTCCTTGTCCAATCTAGCTTGTATCTCAGTGAATTAATTATTGTATTGATCATGCCAAATAGGTAGTTATTTTTTCACTATTTTGTTAAATCATTTTTTGTTTTTACTTTTTATCTAACTAATCAACATATAATTTTCATTATTTCACTTATTAATGGCTCATACATAGTTTTTAAATTTTGTGTATTATCTTATTTTAATTACGTATATTACTTTATAAACATGTAACTTGTTGTTTTTTAGCCCTGATGAAGATTTTAAATGATTAAAGCGAAACCATTCTGTTGTCTTAATTTACATGTACTTACCAGTTGCTCCAAAGTAAAATATTCCAGTTATGCCGTTTATGTTGTCAGTCCATCCAGGCATCGGATCAGCCATCATGTTCGTAACTGAAAATAAAATCACAGATTAATTTATCTTTATAAATATTGTTAGGAATTAATGTACGTTGCAATTACACACTAGTCGTCCCATTAGTGATGACATTATTCGACGATGATAAGAACATTTAACTTCAAGATACAACACAAGTTATACATTCAAATTAAAATCTCACCCTACTATATATAACAACAAGAATCTGTTTTAGAAAATAACAACTACTGGGACCGGACGATGTTGCTGCTCACAAATATAGTTTTGGTAGATAAAATCTCTACCAACCGTAATTGATATAGCAATACCTAACAACTATAATATAAATATTAAGCACGGTGAAAAAATAGCGAAATATAGGGATTTAGAATTTTAAGTACAGATAGTCTAAGAGCCAGTGAAAGGCAACCGTGTGTATTTGACCAGACCTAGGGTTTTGTACAGTGAGGCCCCTATACTTATTGTACATGGCATGGGGACTTACTAAGCCCAATGGGGCGGACAAGACAATTTTAAACGTATTTGACCACGTCTGCCGTTTTGCAATTTTACAATATAATATTATTATTATCGAAAAACAACGATGGCAGACCATTATCGCGCGTTTCACATTGTAGCAGAAAGTTTTGAAAGTGCTGAAAAAAAAATGACATATTGAAAGTAATTGACCAGATCTGCCATAGATATATTTTATTTATTAGGGTCTTATAAACCCATTTTAATAACGGCAGACGTATTTGTTGAGTACACACTTCAGCTGACAGCAAAATCCTATAATGTTCCCCTATAAATTACTATTGTACTCACTTTAGGCTGTAGTATTCTCTTGTAAACAATATACTAAAACATATTAGGTATTGATAATAAAAAAATTAATATATTTTGAAAGAATTGCAAATATCTAGGTATAATACACTTAGCAAATAATCATTCAAATATTTATTTGATTTTCTTCTTTTTATTTATTTAAGACAACATCAAAAAACGAGTTAAAACTAATACAATGAATGAGTCATTTATAGAATATAAAATAAATTTATTTTTCATCAATTTTTGAATCTTCACTCATCATCATCGGAATCATGTCTTTCATGGTGTGTGTCGTCTTCATCATCCATTGAATCGGAATCTGTAAATATAAAACTTAAATTATGAAATACAAGTAGTTTGATAATTGATCAGAAAATAGTTAATGAAAAATTGGTAACTATGAAATCGGGTATTTAAATTACTCACAGAAGTTGGAAGTTGATCTCCTTCGAACCATTTGAACACAAATTTCTCGTCTTGCTCAATCCAACCATACTCTAATCGGTCCAATGTCGTAGGAAGGTTTTTGTGAGCATTTTTGCAAACTGTTGAAATATAATGTGCTCATAGAAGTTGCTGGTAAAGTCTTACATAGTGGTATTGACCTTTCATCAAAATTTAGTATATTTTATTGAAGTTTTCATTGACGTCGGACGCTTTATAATTGTAGACGAAAAGTTGATACCTTCCATCATCAACGTTAATTGATTTTTCTGCATTATAAACCTGGCAAGTAAACTTCTGAATGCTGTTAAATACCTGTTGTAGCTGGTCCTCTGTCAAATTATTTTCTTCGCCAAGCGTCGCAAATGCTTTTTTTCGTAAAAGGTTTTTCTTCCCTTTATTAAAAAAAGCCGGATTAAAATCGCATCCTGTAAATGCATATCAACAGTTTGGAAAAATGCTCACAAAAACCAACCTACGACATTGGACCCATTAGAATATGGTTGGATTGAGCAAGATGAGAAACTTGTGTTCAAATGGTTCGCAGGAGATCAACTTCCAACTTCTGTGAGTTACTTATTTACCCAAGTCCGTGGCAAATTCATAGTTATCAATTTTCCATTAACTATTTTCTGATCAATTAACAAAATACTTTTGTTTAACAATTTAAGTTTTATATTCATGATATATAGACATGATTCTGATGATGCTGAGTGAAGATTCAAAAATTGATGAAAAAGAAATTTATTTTATATTACATATATGACTCATTCATTTTGTATATTCTATTCGTTTTAACCCGTTTTTTTTTGGTGTTGTCTTAAATAAATGAAAAGAAGAAAATCAAATAAATACTTGAATGATTATTTGCTAACTGTGTTATACCTAGATATTTTCAATTTTTTCAAAATATATTTATTTTTTTATCATCAATAGCTTATATGTTTTAGTATATTGTTTACAAGAGAATACTATAGCCTGGAGTTAGTACAATAGTAATTTTTAGGGGGAAAATAAAGGATAGCTATAGACAGTCTATGCATACATCTGACCGGATAGCAGATAAGATTTTGCTCTCAGCTGAAGTGTGTACTCAGTAAATACGTCTGCCGTTATTAAAATAGTTTTATAAGACCTTAATAAATAAAATATTTTTGGTCAATTACTTTCAAAATTTTATTTTTTCAGCACTTTCAAAACTTTCTGCTACAATAATGGTCTGCTATTGTTATTTTTCCATAATAATAATATTATTTTGTAAAATTACAAAACGGCCGATATGGTCAAATATGTTTAAAATTGACCAGAAATCGATACCTGTCTCACTTGGGCGTGCGCCGTGTCCACCACGTTGGACTTAGTGAGTCCTCATGTCATATACAATAAGTATAGGGGCCTCACTGTACAAAACTCTAGGTCTGCTCAAATACATACCGGTAGGCTTTCACTGGCTCTTAGACTAAGACACAATGCGACATGAACAACACTCGAACGGTACCCGTTGTTATGTCAACCGGGTTTGTCCCAAAACCTCTATTAAATAATTTGAAATACCTCGGTCTGGACGAACATCTTTACCAAATGATGCAAAAAGCCGTCCTGTTAGAAACAGCCCGGGCGGTCAGAAAATTCAAGGGAAACTGGCAAGGGCGCCCCGAGAGCTAAACTGGGGTTTAGTAAATTTTCCCCTAAAGGCACGCTATGCGTGCCTTAGAGGGAGTGTGCTACCATACATATGGTCAAGTCGGGAAGGACTTTTATTAATAAGATAAGAGATATTAAGGTTTAAATTTACATACAATATGACGTTATGCTGTTATACATTTGAAATCTGTTTATAATAGAAAATAAATAAAAAATAAGTATTTATTTATTAGGAGGAAATTTTCAGAACAATTATTGCTTGTCCAAAAGGATCTTAAGTAACCGCTTCTTTAATATGTTTGTTGTGAGATTTCTTAACCCAATAGGCAGGTTGTTAAAACGACTTGCTATGACGTATGAAAAGGATCTTTCATATAGTGTAGTAGAGTGAAAAGAGGGTGTGCATGTCCCTTTAAACCTTATATTTAGATTATGCACATCTGCCCTAGATGATATTTTTCCGTACAAATATTGAAAAGATTTATTGCGAATTATTTCATTAAATAGACATATGAAGTGAAGGTATCTGCCTATTAGCCAGGTTGAGCCAGTTATTCAATTTTAAAGTAAAGCTTATTTTGTCGTGCTTTCGAACTCCAAATATTAATTCTCAAGCATGAATTTTGAATGTATTGGCATCTGGCGTCGGTTACTGTTAAAGATGAGCCCTAAACACTGTCACATTAATTAAATTGGAACAGTAAATATGCATCAGAGAGTAAGGTTTTCGATTTCCTATTTAAATAATGCATTTGCTGATAAATTAATTTCAAGTATAGATAGCCATTTTGCAGGGGTTTATTGATATAGTCCGTTATAACAAAAACACTGAGGAGAGAAAACACTAAAGAACAGGCAAAAAATATTAACTTCATGTTTTGTTGTTTTAACCAGGGTGTATTAAGGAGGTGGATGAACAAGGCTTTTAAAAACAAACATTAATAGTGACGGGTTCCGTAAACGACCAAGAGATGGCGCCCCGAATATGGTAATAACGGACGAGGGTTGATTTAAATTAATATTATAAAGCAGTACGAAGTGAATGGTACAAAAAATGTCACAGGGAGATTTGAGACATTATATTTATAATAATGATTATTTATTTAGTCAGAAAACTTTAGGTAATTCGGGCTCGCTCCTCAGAACCCAAAACACTACATTTATGAGATTGACAATTTCACGGAAATCGTTGCCTGACGGCTGACATTAACGTGGTATTAAACGTAAGCTACGCCGGTATTGAGCTCGTAAATTTCACTCACTCTCGTTAATTCTCTAGAACAGATATGTGGGTTCAAGTGAATTATTGTTAAACCAGTTTTATTTTATGTGTTAAACAAATCACGGACCAATATAATGACTGTATTCGCAGGAGAGAAAAAATACTGGCAAGCACAACATATTGAGAATCAAAGTGTCACAGTGTCTTTATATGTTAATATTATTGGGCGTATTTGGTGTTAACAGGCAGTTTATATGTAAAAAAATGTGCTGTTAACTAGGAAATACATTAATACAGGTTCAGAAGAAATAGGCAAGTTAAATAATCACCAAATATCGACAAAGGTTGTGATTGTTTATAATTTTAGGTTGAGCATGCCCAAGTAGTGATTGAAATTGTGAGAAGCTTCAAGCCACACCCGTATATTACATTACATTACATACAGCTCAACAGAATTTAAAAAAGCCTAAATCTTTAGAACATAGAAATGTATTTTGTTTTATAAAACTCATAGTATGTGTATTATATTTTATATCAAATATAAAAATTTACAATGAATCAGTGTAAAAGGTTTAAATCTAATAACTTTTAATTAGTAAAAAATACTATAGATATAATTGATAGAGAAAAGGAAATGTAATAAATAAATACAAGGTTTGTGTTTATATATACAACTTAATAAGACATTACAGGGGGTTATACAATTTTAAACAAGTTACTATTCTTTTACACCCTGTATTTAAAATTAAACAACTTAAATTTAATTGGTTCCTATTTGTGATAATCCATTGAATTTTAGATTTGTGGTGTAAAACAATTTTATTCAACTGCAGTGTTGCATGATTTTCAAGAGTAGCAATCAATTTTAGCTGCAGGAAAATGTTCCTAATGAGGGAGGTGGTCACATGAGTGGCCACAAGAGCTGTCGGTTCTTCTAATTAAATGACACTCACTAGATTTTTAAGTGGGATGTATGCCTGATTTATAATATACATGTAGTAATTGCTTTCAATTTCACTAAACCAAATGTGATTTTCACTTATTCATGAAAAATTAATAATGTTTATATTTTAATAAAATTAAATCAATTTTCAAGCAAGTAGGTAAAGGTCAGGGTGTACAGCCTCGTACAGATGGAAATGACATCAGTAATTGTCTTTTATTACTCAAGTTAGTTATAACCTTTTGTTTTAATTTTTGATGAAACTATATTTATAGAAGCGAAGCTTGGTCGCCCAGCTACTTCTTGGATAAACAAATGTTTGAGATTTAAAATTATTTGTTAAAGGTGTTTCCAGAATGCTCTTTTTCATTAAATTAATGTCAAACTGTTTGCCACTTCCAGTTATACTAGTGGCTGACTATAATTTTTGTTATTGTAAATTGAATTGCACAATTTTTAGGATGAATTCGTTTAAAACTCATAAAATATAAGGTGTTATTTATAATCACTTCGAATGTCTATGACAGTTTCCCAGATCATTTACAAGAAAAAATAGCCTTCAGTCTCAAATATAGCTGATAGAAATCCGAAATTTTATGAATTAATAGTTGCGGTTGCATTGGGATCTTTTCCTATAAATTAAATTATCTCAGAAAATGACTACAAATTAAGGAAAACGGTTACGAACGCCCTGTAAAACATCAAAACGGCATTTTACCCCATTAGTAGTGCCCTCTTTCACATAATCACTGAAGTAATAAAAATTAGTGTCACTCCAAATCAATGGTATTGACGTTAGCCCACCTCCTTAATACAAAGATTAATGTTGTAGTTTTAATAATCAGAATTTTTCAAAAAATCGACAACAGATCAGTTTCTGACTCGCAAAAAATTCAACTTTCCCATTGACGGTATTATGATTTCTTCATTACGTCTCATAATGTAAACAAGTAATAATCCATATATTTAGGGGTTTTATTATTTACCTCAACAAATTTGTAATTAAAATGTTATGTATTGTCTATGACCTGCTACTGAAGTGATATTATAAGCTAATTGATGTTAAGTTTTAGGTCGCAAAATCATTTGATTTTTGCTCTATAGACTAGTGCAAATGAACTATTACTTAAATTATTGCATTAGCAACAGACCTTTGTTCCGCCTACCTTTACAAATTGGCCCTCCTGGCAGGCGATGACGTCAGGGTGCACGGCATCTTCAGTGTAGACGGGAGTGGACCAAATGAGCAATGTATTAAAATATTACAAAGTTGAGAAGAACTATTAATTTCACTTTAATCAAAATATTTCAATGTTTATCTCAAAATAAGCATATAAACAATACGATAATAATTTGGTAAGCCGACGCTAAGAGCTCTTACGACGCTTGTATTTATATGAGTGTTGATTGAAATATCAAACTACAAACTGTCCATTAATTCAATTAATTGGGCATATTAATCCATTTAAGGTTTCTTTTCGGTTTTCTTTGGTAACAGGACAGCCTGAATGTTGGGTAAGACACCACCCTGTGCAATTGTTACGCCAGACAACAATTTATTCAATTCTTCGTCGTTTCTGATGACGAGTTATAAATGTCTCGGAATAATACGGGTCTTCTTGTTATCACGTGCAGCATTACCGGTCAACTCCAAAACTTCAGCAGCCAAATACTCCATAACTGCTGCTAAATATACTGGTGCACCGGCGCCGACGCGTTCGGCATAATTTCCTTTCCTTAATAAACGATGAATACGGCCTACCGGAAACAGTAAACCGGCACGACTGGATCGCGATTTTGCCTTTCCTTTAACTTTACCATCTTTTCCACGGACAGATATATTGCTTGGTTAAGAATAAACTAGACAATGCGATAATGAAGACAACTCACTGCTTCGAGTGTGCGATTCGATATTCCTATCACAAAATTCTATTTATTTTATGCAAATAACCAAGGACAACAAGTATTTATGCGTTTATTAAATTCAATAGCTGATACTATCTTAAAAATATATAACTATATTCAAAATAAAACATTTAAAAAAAATATAACCGACTTCTACCTATAACTAAAAAGCTAAAAATAATTATAACAAAATACAACTATAGCAAATAAATAACACATTCAATGTTGTTAGGTACCTACCCAGGTAGTAAAAAATGTAAACATTAAAAGGTGCTCATTCTGTACAAATTAATTACCTACCAATCTAGTATATTTTTGAAGTCGGTGCCAAGCAACAATCAAGTTTGATGAATTAGTAGATAAGTACGCAATGAAGGATTTTAGATTTGCTTGTCACCGACTTCAAAAATATACTAGATTGGTAGGTAATTAATTTGTAAATGTTTACATTTTTTACTTCCTGAGTAGGTACCTAACAACATTGAATGTGTTATTTATTTGCTATAGTTGTATTTTGTTATAATTATTTTTAGCTTTTTAGTTATAGGTAGAAGTCGGTTATATATATTTTTTTAATGTTTTATTTTCAACTTTTTATTTTTTTTGAACTCACGTAATTTTCATTCCTTATTTTTTATTTTGTATGTATAACCTTAATAGACAGAACCAGGTAACATCGAAAGCCTCAACATTACACAATGATCCTTTATCATTTAAATTGACAGGTAAATCTTTACGAACAAAATGTACTAGTACACGTTGACTTAATAAGCCCAAAATATATTTATGCCTTATGGACTACGCCATGTAACCTTTTTTCAACCTTTTTTGACAACCCTGTATAACTAGATAATTCCACTCCAACCTATGTACCAACCAGCCTGTACATACGACTGCCCACGGACAAGCATAAATTTGTTAGCTGCCTTCTGTAAACTATAGCACGGAGTAGAATCCATCCTATATTAACGGAGTCAAATCCGTCCTATATTTCAACCATAGTATATAACTCCTTGTGGGCTACCCAATAAATTATTTCCTTTTAACATTTTATGTTATCGCCCTGTGTAACATTAATTCCTCTCCACACTTTATGCAACTTCTTATGGACTATAAAAGAAATAATTTTTTAATCACACTGTATAAATATAATTCAACTCCAGCATATATTTCAACCATCCTGTATATGATTTTTTAATCACCCTATATAATTTTGGTTTCACATTTTTTTCAACATTAACCAAACGTCCATTCCACCCTATATTCCAACCATTCTGTATATACGACTGCCTACGGACCATCATTCTAGTCCGTCCTATATTTCAATCTTCATATAAATGCAACTCCTTCTACCACTTTACTTTGTGATTTTGTTTGCTATCACTAAACACCCTGTCTATAAGCCACCAAGTACCAGTTTAAAGTTTGACATGTGTTTTCACTGAATTTTCTATTAGGCAGGGAGAATGTGACAACCAAAAGTACCGTCTTCGCAAAATGGAAAAATTTGCATTTAAATAGGTATTTACCTGGTATACAAACAAAACGAGCTCTGTACTCATTGATTTAAGGAGCCGAAAATACTATGCTTTACTACCTATATGCTTGAGATGTACATAGAAAATTTTCAAATTCACACTAAAAACTTCCAGTGCCTAAAATTACCGCACTATTACGTTGGAATTAAAATATTTATCAGGGAATGTCCGTTATGTCACTTCGATGAAATTTTTGATAAGAATTTTGGAATTTTCGGCGATTTTCTGCAAAACTGCAAGTTGCACGTCGCAGAAAATTATATGAGATCACCTAGGGATCTTCCTTAATATATTAAACGTTAAAAACTATACACATCCATAAGGAGTTATCGAAAAATCGACTAAAATATTAGGGATATTGGTCGATTTCCATGCACGCATGTGTTTATTCACAAATTTTATCACTTTACCAATAGAATTTGAAGTTTCACCAATCCGGATATATTCGCTATTAAACAAGACCATATTCGTCCAAAACGGTGCACCACAGGAGAAGAAATCAAGTAACATATATACAAAAAAAGCGAAAAAATACGCGACGAATTGATAACCTCCTCCTTTTTGGAAGTCGGTTAAAAATTTTTGAATACGTTTATTTAACTCAAAATCCAATATCAAAGATAGATGTTAGAAATTTTTTAAAATAAAACAAGTCTTCATACGTTTATTATTAAACTCAATGAGATGAATACATGAAACGGAGAAATGCTGTTCCACTTTTAGATTCAACCAGCAACGCACTAACCAGAGACTGGACAGATGTGGCTTCTGAACCACCAATCGTGATGTTGAAATAATGTAGAACTCGATCAAATTTCCTCAGGATCCACAAAGGCTCCAACAATTTTTCACGGCACGATTAACCTTTAACTCGTTTAAATGCTAACCTAGGACACTCTCTATTGCCAACTTCAGACTGAAAACCGGAAATTCTCAAATCCAATGACAAATGACTTTCCTAACAGAGATTCATCAAACGAATTTCAAATTTCAGTCCAGAGTATGTTTAATTAATAATTTAAAAAATATATATTTTTAAACATTTCACCGGTATGATTATTAGATAAATTCTATACCAATCGAAAGTATGAAGCCCATAGAATATGCAAACGTTAGGTTGCCTATTCTTTTCCGGTCACAACTATCGGGTTGCCAGGTATAAACAGGTAAATCTGTACTAGCATTTTGCAACGGTCTGTTTGATTTGATTTGAAATTTAAATGAAATTAAAGATTATTTTATTCTGAACACGGTGGTATAAGGTTGCCTGCGAAAAATCAGTCCAGAATTGCAGTTGTCGAATTTTAAAAAGTTAAATATTGCTCCGAGTGAATGTGTGCGAGTGAGAGGTCCCAACCAACCATCCCATGCGATAGAAGAGGACACAGCATAGCAGCTGTTTAAAGTCCGCCCATTTAAAGAAAGAGACTGCGCATGCTATTGGGGCTTGGAAAAGAAAAGGGTAGTGATAGACTATGCATCATTTTGAAGTAGTTTATTATTAAAATAGAGAAATAGTTATTTAATTTTTTTTTATCAATTAATTATTTATGTGTATATTTTTTATGTGACACTACAGTATATATACATCTTTAGTAAAAAAGAAGGTTATAGTGATACATATATAATACTACTCTAATTAAAAATATTGATTCAAAAAATTAAAAAAATTTACTACATGCAATTATAAATCTATAAATGTAAACAGAGAAATTGAAATTAATTGAAACTATTGGAAAAAATTCAAAACTCATAAAAGTGTTTTTTTTAATCCGGGTAATTATGCAAATTTTATTTTTATTATAAGAAGACACAATAAAAAAACAACAATTAAAAAATTACTTCTATTTATTGTAAAAAATTAGAAATACATTTTTTTAAAATTATTCAGAATATGTGTCATCGGATATAAAACTACGATCTTCAACTTCTGAATCTTCTTCATCATCACTCTCTGTTACACCTTTTTCGACAATATCTTCTATCTTTAAAGGCGTAAGATCCCCATTGAATGGTACTGGTTTTAAATATTCATCCAAGAACCATCCGCAGTTCTCAGCCTGAAGTTTCACGCATATTGGATCCGTTGCATTAAGCCACATGAAATTTACGAAAATAGGTCGTAAAATTTTCTGACATGGATTCTGAATAATTTAAAAAAAGTGTATTTCTAATTTTTTACAATAAATAGAAGCAATTTTTTAATTGTTGTTTTTTTATTGTGTCTTCTTATAATAAAAATAAAATTTGCAAGATTACTCGGATTAAAAAAAAACACTTTTATGAGTTTTGAATTTTTTCCAATAGTTTCAATTGATTTCAATTTCTCTGTTTACATTTATAGATTTATAATTTGCATGTAGTAATTTTTTTAAATTTTTTTGAATCAATATTTTTAATTAGGGTAGTATTATATATGTATCACTATAACCTTCTTTTTTACTAAAGATGTATATATACTTTAGTGTCACATAAAAAATATACACATAAATAATTAATTGAGAAAAAAAATTAAATAACTATTTCTCTATTTTAATAATAAACTACTTCAAAATGATGCATAGTCTATCGCTACCCTTTTCTTTTCCAAGCCCAAATAGCATGCGCAGTCTCTTTCTTTAAATGGGCGGACTTTAAACAGCTGCTATGCTGTGTCCTCTTCTATCGCATGGGATGGTTGGTTGGGACCTCTCAGTCGCACACATTCACTCAGAGCAATATTTAACTTTTTAAAAGTCGACAACCGCAATTCTGGACTGATTTTTGGCAGGCAACCTTATACCACCGTGTTCAGAATAAAATAATCTTTAATTTCATTTAAATTTCATTCAATAAACAGACCGTTGCAAAATGCTAGTACAGATTTACCTGTTTATACCTGGCAACCCGATAGTTGTGACCGGAAAAGAATAGGCAACCTAACGTTTGCATATTCTATGGGCTTCATACTTTCGATTGGTATAGAATTTATCTAATAATCATACCGGTGAAATGTTTAAAAAAATATATTTTTTAAATTATTAATTAAACATACTCTGGACTGAAATTTGCTAGGCAACCCATATGGATTATATTTATTGACATATTAAATTAAATATAAAATACGTTTCATTAAATAAGCATCTCGGTGAAGGTCGTTTTATGACGGGATCTTATACTATAACACACTAAGAATTTCTGTATACGCCTCGAATACCAGATAGCCAGATAACAAAATGCGTACCGCGTTCAATCACGATGAAATGCCTAACGACCGAAATTAACCTTCAGCTCACAATAGCAATTGGAAGTGTAAACAAAGCAATGAAATCACTAACAAATATTGAAAAGAAATATACAAAGCGAACATCAATGATTTATCATTTAAAGGCAATAATACAGAAAATGAGTAGGTGCATAAGGTAGGTAAATAATATGTATTTTATACCAAGATATAACAATGAGAATTTTTACGAAAATTAAACGTAACATCTTCGAGGTGTCAATCTTTTGTCTACAGATATATTTTATGTCAGGCAGGACTTCTGCATGTGTCTGTGTATGTTTTAAGGTATGAAAAATTAGGATAATGGATAATTATCTTGATTATAGAAGCTCTAAGAGTGAATAGTGATAGTTAAGCTGGAAGTCCATGACTGTCCCGTTCCTGTAAATAGTTCTACCTATATGTAAAATGTAATAACAATTTAAAACACTTGTTTATGCTCCTTTAAACCAAGACCACATTCAGCCTTGAAGGCTACAGGCCTGAAAGGCAACCTTTCAAAGAAGAGGAAGTTTTTTTTGTCAGGTGAAAATCTACTTTTACTGGTTCATAAAAAATAATTTAAAGCAAATATTCGAGGTATAGAACAGTCTGAAAACAGCAATAATGTCATGTCATGGAACAGCAGGAAAAAATGCACTTACCTATACTTGGCCTTACAATGACTGCAGGTATCTGTCCATAACACAATTCATATACAGTATGTTCGCTTAGAGATTTTGCAAACGTGTAAGTATTAGGCATAGGATGAATATATTTTGCAGTAAGCACGTTCAGTATGTGTTCATCAATTTCTTCAGCCAGTTCGATAGCCTCTCTCCAGTTGACCACAGAGGGATACATTTTTTCTTCAACAGATATTTTGTCGACGTTGCAGTAAGCAGTAGAAACGTGAACAAAAGCTTTCAGATGTTTGGTTTCTTTAGCAAGTTCGATGAGTTCTCTTGTCGATCTGACGTTGACAAGGATCGCATAACGGAAGGGGTCATCAAATCTTATTGAAGCTGCGCAATTATAAATAATGTCGACATTGTTTTTAAGGATTTCTCTGTCATTATCGTTTATACCTAAAAGATATACGTTTTAAATTAATAAGTAATTATATGTTTGTAAGATTAAAAAATAATATCTGAATGATTGAGGAGATAAATATTATTTTGTTGTTTATCCGCGATTTCAAAAAAGTAGATTAGGTAAACATTTGAAATCAAAGTGTAGTGTAATACTAGTTACCTGCTTACAGAATAACTCTCTCGCAGGAATAACTGAGAGAAAGCTGCTCTATGGATTTCTCAACAAGTTTTGCTGTGTAATATGTGCGAATATATATCTCAGGAAAGTAACAATCCACAATTGCAATCAAAATAATAAAAGATTATTTCCACTGTATAACACCCCTTTTTTGATTATTAGCCGGATTATATGCACCAACCAAGTGTCAAAATCGGCATGATATCTCATAAAATAATAATCACATTTTCTCAGGTAGTTTTACGCACCAAAACAAGTTCTTCCTTGTATTTTGTTCTTAGGAAGAAGTTTGTTTGTTTATTCGTCCTTAATACTTAATATTATTAACAATATCAGAGATTCATACACAGTATATTGACGACTAGTGGCAACATGATTTACATATAACTAATACATGATCGACGTATCTTAATCAAAACTTTGGCTTCTGACTTCTGCTTAAACATATCTTTATTTTCAGAGCTAAAATTTTTCCAAAATTTCCTCCTTCTAATGCAATTTAATTCCCTAGGATTTTATTCCTATATTGATACAATGCTAATTCCCTAAAATATTTCATTATCTAGTATATTCTGTGTCCCTAATATTTACAGTCTTCTTCTCTTTTGTCTCTTCTCCATAGGTTCGTCCTTTTGTAGTAGCGCTTGCTTTGGTCTCTCATGTTCATCGTAGTTGGTTGCCTCTCTCACCAGTGGGTTCCTATCCTGTTCCATCCAGGCTATAGTTTTTTTAATTCTCTTCGTTATTTCTCCCTTGATTTAAGTCATCTATAGGTCTCGTCTTAGTTGGTTCTTTCTCAGCTACCATGGAGCATCCGTAAAGTGATGATTTGCTTCACTGATGCTTCGTATATGTTTCTCTTCGTCCTCAGTTGTAGTCTGCTTCTTTCTCCTATGATCAGGTTGAGTTGGCTGATCCCTGATTTGGCTTCCTTCACTGTTTCTCTTATAGGTTTCTCCCACGTGATTTTCCTGTCTATGTGTATTCCAAGATATTTGACGTCTTTTCTCCATTCGATGTGATTTCCTCCTACAATTAATCTTGTGATTGGCTGGTCCAGCTTCCTCATCCTTCCTGATGCTGAATGTCCGTCCGGTTAGATAGTCCTGTATTATTCTGATGATCGTTCTGCTGACTCCCTGTCCTTCCATTTTTGCTAATAGTCCGCTTTGCCATATCTTGTCGAAAGTACACGTACAAGTATATGATGCACGTTGTCCTCCTGTTCTCAATGTTGGTCATTGCGTCTTCTATCATCCTCATTACCTGGCCTTCTGTGGAATCTGGAATGATGTTTAGCTGTTCCTCTTGCTCCTTGAGTCTTCTGCGAATGATCCTGTCCATTATCTTGCTGGTGTGGCTTAATACGCTGATCGGTCTGTAGTTTTGGGATCATCACTATCACTGCCTTCTTTCATTCTTCTGAGTATGTCTGCTGAAACAGAATATGATTATAAAGTGTGTTTAGTCTCTTATCTATGTTCACGTTTGATAATTTCTCCCATCCTGGTGCTTTTTTAACTTTCAGAATTCCTATGATATCCTTTATCTCTTCCATTGTCGTTTCATTAATTGCATCCTCGTTGGGGTGTTGTGTTCTAATCTCTTGGGCTTTTTCTTCTATTTCCTGCTCGAATTGTCTGTCGTCTCCTTGGTCTGTGTTGAACTGTCCCTCCATTGCGTCTACAAATATTTCTACCTTGTCCTTTGTCCTGTACTTTAGTCCGTCTCTTCTTAGTAATGGTGTATTAGTTGACCGTCCATCATTTCCATTTCTATTGCCGCATTCTCGATGTTTTCCGCAGGGTATGAGTCATCTTCATGGTGCTTAATTGTGTTTTTCACTGCACTGCTAGTATTCCTCCGCCTTGTCTTCTGTTTGCTCTCTCGTCTGTATGTTATGTAGTTTGTTATTCTGAAGCCTTACTTTAAAAATGTTTCTTGAACTAGCGCAACGTCGATGTTGTTCTCTTCTAAGTATAGTGCTAGTGCTTTTTTCCTATTTTTAATCCCGTTGGCGTTCCAGCTCATTATTTTCGGTGCTTTTGGGGTCACCTCCATGAATAACTGATATAATTTCTTCATTTCCTCTATTATAGTAAGAAAGTTCTGTCCTGCTGTTTCCATGTTGCTACTCCTCTTCGCTGCTGCTGCTGCTACATGGTTAAGCCTTGTCTTCCCTGTTGTTTCTGGTCTTTTTTGTTTTTCTTTCTTCTTTGGGAGTTCTTTGCATTCCCTGTAACTGGCCGGATGCGCACCCCCCGCAGTTTGCACACCTCTCGTCTTGATCCCTAAATCGAGGAGGACACCACGAATCAAGAGTCCGACTCTTGATTCGTGGTGTCCTCCGCATTCCACTCAGCGAACCGTTGGCAAAGATAGCATTGTCCTATTTGGGTTCTCGGTCTGTTACGGATACCCCTCATATCTTTACATTTCCCTTAGCTCCGTCTTGATGTCTTCTTCTTCAACGTATTCCGATACTCCCTTGAGTACTACTCTCGTCATTCTTTCTTCCTCTAGTGCGTACGTGTGGTCCGCTATCTTCTTGTTGTACAGCATCATTGTTGTTGTCCTGAAATCTTCTGCAGAGCTTACAAAAATTCTTACTCCTTATTTTTCCTGCGTTTTTTGTTATTTACCACTTCTTGCAATTCCATTCCTTTCTTCTTCTCTCCTTTTTTCCTCTTTCCTCTCCGCGAGAAGTTCAATGACCTGAACTATAAGGTCCTCTAACTCTGCGACTCAGTTCCAGTACTCCCCTAATTCTGTCAGTTGCTTGCTCTACCTCTCAGTTCACCATGACAACACATTGAGAATGTCAAATGTCTGGGAATTTCTTTTTACTCTTTTCACAGGTAGATTAAATCCTAATAATTTTCAACGTTGGTTGTCGTTTTCGTGGACGACGGATATGTACGAACGTGTGAGATACCAACATCAGAAATACCGGTAAAACGCGCTGTTCAAGGATACACGGGGCAAAATATAAATAACTGCGTATTTATACCAGAATAAACATTTGGCGCCCTAGTTCAGGCTACTGTGCATACTTATAGACAAACATGGCAGTCAAAGTATTAACGTTAAATTCTTCAGAAGGTGAATTCGAGATTTCATGTTACAATATAAATTCTGGACTGTGGTTAATTGTACTTTATTGTATTACTTCCAAAGTTTGACAATAGATAGGGAATCATATGCCTTCATGCAGTTTTATTTCATTAATTCGCTTCATTTCTTTATGAAATAGTAAATGATTCAAAATGAAAGTCCTTACCAAGTTTGAGCTCAATAACGTCACCAGCAATGCATTTTAGTTTTCCTAAGACGCCTGGATTAGTTGCTTTCAGAGTATCAAAAAGCTAAATGTGAAAGAAAATATTTCATTTGTGGAAGTATAAAGATAACAAAAAATCAACTTACAGCATCGTTCAAAACATCATTCAGTCTTTCTTGTGGCGTTTTCCCTCTTTTCGTTCTCAACAAAATATAAATATCTCCAACATTGGGAACAGTTCTCAGAATTTTCTCGATCAGTACTTTACCGATAAATCCACTACCACCGGTCAGAAAAATGTTTTTACCATCCAACAAATTTGCGACGTTCATTTTTACAGCTTCGTTGATATCACACTACTAAAGATGTATAACATGCACTTTTTGGATGTGTGCATGCATATATCTATTTAGCTATTGTTATGAAAATAAAATGAAACAATTGTTTTCGTAATATGTGCATTGTCTTATGTTAGCTTTATATTTTAATTTTGTAACCTCAAGTCAGAGTGTTAATACTAGTTGTATGTATTCAATTTATTTGAAAAATGAAATTAAAAATATATTAGGTCAGACACATGGGCTAAGGTTAAAATTTGTAACACATCGCATTAGGTGAATGTGACAAATACATTTGAACGGTTAGACATTTTTACGGGTTAATATTAATTTTAATTATCTTTTAATATTGTCATTACTTTAGTTCTAAAACTGTCTGAATGGGTAAAGTAAAAAAATATATGGATTTTTTAATATTTACTTCCGAAATAAACATTTTAAACATAAGCATAGTATAGAACTTTTTTTTATAATAATATATATATATATATATATATATATTATTTTTAAATACTAATATAAAAAACAAACAAATCTATTCCTATCTTAAATCACTATTCGGTTTAACTTAATCATCTTCAGCTCGAGTATAATTTTCCTATGTAAAAATAGCATGTTGCATACATACATAATGTTTACATTTGTAATAAAAGTGTACCATCCTTTCCAGTAAAATATTCTCTGTTAACTGAACTCCATCACCTTGATAACCTATCTCTTGCTCTGAATCACTTTTACAGGTTCTCTGGCTAAAATTGCCGTTGTCAATCTCACTGCCGGAATCATTACAAGAATCAACATTTACGTCGAAAATGAGATGTATCAATCTTCTTTTCTCTTCTTTGTAAGACATACTGATAATTTAGTGTGAGAAATAAAAAAATACAACAAACCGAAAAAAAATGCACAAATTTGTAACACTGAGCGTAACTTACCCGATCGCAACTCTGACAACATTGACATACTTCACCGATCGGGTGACAATTTAGACTTGCCTCTGAACTCAACGGAGTTAGGCAAATACTTCCGTGCAGCTACTAAGATATACATTTGGTCATATTATGTACAAAATATCCACCAGATTATTACAGTCTGGGTATAATACACCCAAACTTACGCCACTCGAGTTAAATATACATACCTCTCGAAAACAACTGAAAAGATATTTTTAAATATCTGTATTTTGGAATTAAAAAATATGATTTATATAACATATAACAACTAACAATATATATATATATATATATATATATATATATATATATATATATATTGTTACCGTTACCTGCGGTTTCACCCGAATACGATATGTTCAAGCCTCCGCAAAAAGAAATAACATATGAAACATAGGGGTTATCCTATATAAAAAAAAATCTAACTTGTTTGGACCACCTTACTTAACCATAAATCCACCAATCCCGAATATATTTCACCCAAACTGCAAGTACTTATGGGCCACCCAATATAACAATTTTATTCGACATTTTTTTGAATCACCTTGAATAACTGTAACTCTACTCCACCCTATATTGCAATCCTGTATGCTGCTGTTTATTTGTCACCCAATATAACTTTTTGAACAGCTGACTATAACTCTTCTCTACCCTATATTTCAGCTATGCAACTGCTATGGTCTAAGCTGTATACAATTATTTCTGAAATTTTTTGAACCACCGTATAAAGTAAAATTTCTCTTTACTCTATAATTTAATCAAACTATAATCTTGCTCCTCCCCATATTTCAGATATTCCATATAGTAGAATGCAACTGTTTATGGTCTACCCTGTATAACCATTCTTTAAATTTTTTTGGTCCATCCTAATGAAAACAATGTGGAACCCTTCGTGGGCACAAATATAAAAACACATTCCTCGAAGTTACCTTGGACTTCCATGTCTTGAAGTGGTTGATCTGACAACGTTTCAGTAGCTGTGTATCTGCTATCGTCATCAGGTGAATGATAGGAAATTCAGATAATCGGTAGTATTTATACCCTTAACCGGTCATTGGGTCTTATCCAGTCCAATCAGCATACCTTTTGAATGTGGCAATCTTTACATTGGAGAGACGAAGCGACCGCTGGACACCAGAGTTAAGGAACACCTCATAGCTACTCAAAGGGCAGAGGTAAGGAAATCTTGGCTAGCTAATCACGCATGGACCGAACACCATAATATCAACTGGGTCAAGGCCAGAGCAATTCACAAGGAAGAGCACTGGTACAAAAGAAAATTTATGTTGACAGCATATATAATTTCGAAGGAAAATATAATTAGCGAGCCCAGCGTCCAAATTAAAAACATTTGGCGAGCTCTTCTTGGGCCTCTGCCGCTACGCATCACCGACAACCAACCGCCAGGTACGACAAGGCTGATTGGACCGGATAAGACCCAATGACCATGACCGGCGACGCATGACCGGTTAAGGGTAAATATACCACTAATAATCTGACTTTCCTATCATTCACCTGATGACGGTAGCAGATATAAAGCTATTGAAACATTGTGAGATCAACCACTTCAAGACGATGAAAGTCCAAGGTAACTTCGAGGAACGAGTTACATTGTCTACCAGCTACAGGCATACATATAAAAACACAGTTTTGCACCCTAACACCAAACTTTCATTTAAACCCTCACCCAAACTGCAACTTATTGGCCACCCTATATAACAATTTTATTCAAAAAAAAATTTAACCGCTTTCTATAACTAACTCTACTTCATTTTACATTAAAACCACCCGGTTTACACCGCTGCCAATGGGTCAAACATTACAAATTATTTTTGAACCACCCTGTATAACCATAAGTTTACTCTACAAAATATTTCAACCACCCTGTATGTGCATCTGATTAGGGGCAGCCAAATATATTTTTTTAAAATATTTCTAATCACACCGCATGTACTATAATTTTACTTCGATCCATGTTTCAGAAATTGCAGATATCCAACAGCTCATGTTCTATCCTACAAAAACAATTATCCAACCTGTTTGACTACAAATCTACGCCACCCACTATTTCAAACACCTTGTATTTGCAGTTAGTTATCGGTCATCCAGTATAACAGTTTTTCTACCACCCTGTATAACTATAAGTCCATCAATCTCAAATATATTTTACCAAAACCGCAACTGCTTATGGGGCACCGAAAATTACAAATTTGTTCAAAATGTTTTTGAATCACCCTGTATACGCTACTGCTTATTGGTCAACCAATATAACATTTTTTAAATAATTATCATAACTTTTTCACCCTATGTTTCAACTATCCTATCTTTGCAACTTATTATGTACTTATTATGCTATTTCACATTTTTTCCTTATATATTTTTCAAGATATATTAAAGTATAATTTTTCTCCACACTTCATTTAAACCACCCTTCATTTACAACTTTTTCTAAACTTGTTTGAATGACACTGTGTAACTATAACTTTACTGCGCACCATACTTCAGGTACTCTATATATGCAAGTGCTATAGAACAAAATGTTTCTAGCATTTTTTACCCACCCTGTATAATTCTAAGTGTAAGCCACCCTATATTTCAACAACCTTTTATATACAATTATTTATTTGCAACCAAATATAAAATTTTTGTACGACCCTGTATCCTTAGAATCCTACCCCACCCTATATTTCAACCATCCGGTAAATGGAACAGCTTATATTTTCTTCACCCTGTATAAACAACTGCTTCTAACATTTCTTTAACCCATTTCATAACTATCTTATGAACATAATTCAAAGATCCTAACTGCTTACCTAACACATTTTTTTAAGTTTTTTTATTCACTGTGTAAATATTCTACCCTTTTTCAACCCCTTGGTATATGGAATTGTTTATGGCCCACTCAATATAACTTTTTTGGACCACCGCGTATAACTAATTCAACTCCCCGTATTTCCACCACATCGCATATATTCAGCTGCTTATAGGACACCTACAATAATTTTTATTAGATTTTTTAAATTCATGTAATTCTACTCCGCTCTAAGTTTCCTATATACAGAACACCCTGTAAAATTACGCTTGATATACATTGATTTTTGTTAAATCGAAACATGTTACATTTGCATATTCCGAATTTTGAATAAAAGCTAAGCTGATGCCAGTATCTAATATTTTGTGCGTGCGGTGGAACCAATTGAGTAATTGAATTACCCAACATGGTAGAAGTTTTTTCGCTATATCTACCGTTTCTGTTAATTTAGAGAGATAAAATGTCTACCAGATTTTAAGTCGAACAATAGGCTTCGCAACAAAAATAGATTCAGTAAATCAGTTAAGGAGTTCTTATGTGATGCCCGAACAAACAAACAGACAAACTTACAATTTTAAAATAGTATAGATATCGAGAATGTTTCAGTAATAGAAAGTGCTAGTCTGGTAAGAGTGTCATCAATTCGGGGAAGTGGACTGCTGTCTTTCTTCGTGACGTCATTCAGCTTTCTGTAATCCACGCAAAATTGGGTGGTTCCATCCTTTTTTTAAAATAGCACGACGGGAGCAGATCATGGGCTGATGGATGGTTCAATAACTCCATTTTGCAATATGGACTTGATGTGTTCCTCAGCTGCCTGTTGTTGCCTTAAGGGTAGTCGCCAAGGTGGTATTCTGATGAGTTGAGCTTTTCCGGTATCTATTCGGTGCTGAGTGATGTTGGTGCGACCGGTTGTTCCATCTTGTCTGTTAAAAATTTCCCAGTGATTTGCAATAAATGGCTTGGCTTCCTTCTGTTCCTCTGGTGCAAGGTGTTTCAAATGGTTGGCAAACTATTATAGAAACTCTTTACTGAGCCCTGTCCCCTTCACCGATGTCTGGTACACTTATTCGCAATTGATAATGGTCTCTACTGGCTCGGAACAAGCTATCTCTTGATCATTGGTAATTCTAATGTCGTTGTTGGACAAATTAAGGACTCTAATTGGTATTTCTCGTCTGGTTTTAACTATAGCCCGTCCAACTAAGTAGTCACGAGCTGAATGTACGGGCTCCACTTTTCCAACGCAGCTCCCAGAATTGGTTTCTAGCTGACCATGAATTCTGGGTGAGGATTTTGGAAGCTGTATGGAGGTCGCTGAGCTGTTGACGGGCCATGTCAATACAAATTCCTTATTTAGGAACTGAAGAACATCGTCTCTCGGGTCAAACATGAACCCATGCTGGCTGATTAGGTCCATACTCAGTATAAAATCGTCATATCTGCCTCACCTTTTATTGACATGGACTCGCGGGTGACTGTTTTGAGCTGGATGTTGTTGGTAAATGGCCGGATTTATGATGCTAATTGACGGTAATTGCTGGGTCATTGATGGTGCCCTTGATGATTAGGCTGCTGCTATCTCGGGTAAATCCCCAGATGGATATTATTTTAGGGGCTGGTGGAGGGTTAGTCAGCATCCGCCCCTTTATGCTGACTCGCTGACGGTTGCCTGTTTTGTTGGTTACCCCTGGTCGGTCATCGTTCCGATAGCCTCACTCTGAAGTCTCGTTGGAAGTGTCCTGTCCGCCCATACCGGTAACAGGCTTTTCTGGTCTCAGTTCTCTGTGACTGTTCCAACAGTTTGTTCATACCAGACAGCAACGCTTGAAATGGTGACTCTGACTTTTCCTGGTTGAGGGAAACTGCTCGAACACTCGGCTTGGACGCTTGAACGCTTAAAATAGTGACTCTGATTCTTCCTGGTTGAAGGAAACTGCTCGTACCCTCGGCTTGGACATGTTTATGACAGCCTCTACCTCCAAAGCCCGAAGTAGAGCTTCACTACTTTTCTTGACGCCATTAAATCTTAAATTTCTTTGCACTTCAACGTCTCTGATACCGTTTATGAAATTCTGGGTGGCCAATTGATCTTTACTTTCCTCTGGCAGGTCTAGGTAGGACAAGTACACCAAACGTCTAATCCCTGCTTCGAATTCTTGCATTTTTCTACTTAGTTGCACCTGGTATACTTGGCTTGATTGTCGTATCCTTTGTCTAAGATGGCGATAATCTTGTCGAAATTACCTTGTTCATGAACTGGAAGGCTTTGGAGAAGCTCTAATGCCTGAACTCTTAAGGAAATTACAAGAGAGATAGATTTTTCTTGGTTATCGCATCCATTATCTGTAGCCATGGCTTCAAATTGCCGTTTATACATGGGCCAAGATGAACTGCCATCAAATGTGGGTGGTTTGCTAAAGGAACCTTTGGTACTCACGATGTGCTGGTAGTTCCCTCTCTGCAAATCTTGGGAAAGTTTGAAATCAGCGTTGGATGGCGCTGATTTCAAACTTTTCCCATGCTCTAAATAGAATCGATGTCCTTTACTTTGGTTTCAAGAGCCTCCACATTATTTTTTAGAATCTTTGTCATCGTTTATCTATTTTATGTCTGACTCCACTACTTGCATTCTTTCATTAACTGTTTCATTAGCTTGCGATACTATTTGCATTAATTGTTCAAATTGCACTTGCCTCTTTTCTTCTGTTCCTTTAAAATCATTTTGTCTTTTTAATTCATTTAGTTTTTGTTTTTCTTCAAATCTCGAGAACAATCTTTCCATTAAATTTTGTTGTTTTTCATCCATGGCAGTGACATGATTTTGTTAGTCGCTTTTTATGGTAGAAGCAAAGTTTTCTTATTCTATGTTACGTTTTTCTTCAAAAGATTTTACTATCCTTTGCTGGATTTCTTCTTGATGTTGTTTCTCCTTCTTGTCACATTCTTCCAGGATCTCGTCTAGTCCATCCGTAATCTGTTTGAATATATTTTTTGGTAGTCTCGTCCATTTTTCCTTTTTCCATACTTAGGGTTGTGGTGGCAATAAATCAAACTTCGATAGTAAAGTCACTTAAACCTTTACTTCTGATACCAAATTAGGCTCAAATTTAATTAATTCTAAAAGCTGACTCAACATTTGCTAACCATTTTCTTACTACAGGGCATACCTTTCCTAAATTACAAGAAACAGAGATCATTCACTATAACAGTTGGAAGCCATTTATTGAAACACTTAAGAATATAGAAATTTACAAAAGCCATAATAATTCCGATTCTTGTAATTTACTACTTAACGAACAGATAGAGTTACAAAAGAGCATCCAATTTGAAATCTTTAAATAACTAATAATCAAATATTATATATTTAAATAGTGGTAATGGATTTACCACTTTTTTTCTATTTCAATATTCTTGTACACAAAATCCGATATTTATGTAATCCTTCCGAGAATTCAACATATACCTACTATTGTAGACGGTCAGTTTGAAAATGTTTTTTTGTCATTCATGAAGTTGTTTCCGTTTGAAAATGACATAGTGTTGTGGAAACTACTCACGGTTTTTTATTTTTATTTAGTTAATAAATAAGTAAATTAATAATATAAAACAAAGTAATTCGTTTTTCTAAAATAATAATGATAATGTATATAAGTAATGGCTTACTTTAGGCAATATCGGATAAGTTATTAGATTTGAAAACTGCATCCAATAAATCCATTAGATCACTAAAAGTTTTAAAACATTAAAAAAATAAAAACTAAAAAGCATCAAATATGTTTCTACTACAACAATTAAATATATACTATTTCTGAAGTCTGTACCAAGCTAACGGAATAATAATTTAGGAAGTACATATATAAGTTGTACTTCGTAACTTCGCTGTTCAAGTTGACACCGACTTCACAAAAAGTATTTAATTGTTGCAGTAAAAATTATTCCATGCTTTTTAGTTAATTTTTTTAAGTCGGTTTTTGTTTTTTTTTAAATGTATTTATTCTCTTTGTGTTCACACTACCTAAACTGAATATGATTACTGTTATCTGTATTATTACATGTTTCTGTTTGACACACCAGTTCTAAATTTGAGATCTCAAAGAGAACAATAAACCACAAGCTGCTCCAGCCATCGCATAACTCTCCCAACAGACGGAAACCTTAACGTAATACAATGAATAATTTTATGACTTCACCCTCACCTGTAATAAACCCAAGGAACAGTAAGGTGAAATTCAATACAGCATCAACAGGAAATTTGTCTTACGTATAAGCAAAAGAGCTTAGAAGCCATCCCGAAAGTTGTAATCTTTGCTGTGCTAGTATTCCTAACTACAGAAACTCCATAGCAGGAATTTCGTCGATATTTTGGCGGTGGTTAAAAGATCGGTTTCTCTCTCTCTCTCTCTGTTGAAAGCCTTAATCTCTTTACCTACCAGTCAGATTTGAATAATTATTTTTGAATTTTATAACCTATTTACTATGAAAGATTATAAACCATTATGCTACAATCCTTCGGAACCTAGATACCATATTTTTTTGTTTTATCAGAGAAGTCTTCAGAAATTACCGCTTTCATGGGTGCACTGACTACAAACATTAACATTATACATATATCTATGCTAAAAGATAATTCTTAAGAGACCTCAAAAACGAAGGAACAATTTTGTTAAATAGGCTATCAGTTAAGGGTGTTTTTAATTTTAGAGTACAAGCTCTTTTAGCATCGCTAAGAGCTCGGTAGCCGGAAACTTTGAGAATACATTTCTATAATGCACAAATATCGTGCAATACTAAAAACAGAGGGCAATAAAGAGAGAATCATGTTGTCTCTCTTGGGTGGAAGCAGCTTCCAGTAGAGTGAAATAGCATCTTGCCCTCTCTATTGCTCTTTCTTTTTAGTCTTGTCACGATATTTGTGAATTGCAAGCTGCCACCAGAAGGTTATGCTCTAAGACAAAAAAGTAAATTCTTAACCCTTTAAGTTTCAGAAATCTGAGGAATCTTTTAAGTAAAAATTTGTCGAATCTTTTCATTAAACTTGCAATCCTAGTTATATAAAAATTAAGAAATTTTTTTTTCCTGTTAGTTATTTTTCTTTGAGGTGGGGAATAATTATCCCATAAAACGTTCAGTGGATCTATTATCCCTATAAATTTATTGGGGGAATAATTTCCCTCGTTTATAAAATAAAGAACAGATTAGCTTTTCCAGTGGCTTTTTATTATTTTTTACTATAAAACCAGCAAAACATGAAATACTAAACTAAAAGACATTTTTCTAATCCAAAAACTTGCCAAAAATATATCATATCAACCAACAGAGAAATTTGATAGGCGTCAACTAAGATTTATGGAGTGGAGTGAAACAATTGTTACACAAGCCCACATTGCAGGTTGAGCAAATGATATTGCTTCTCTTTTCCTTAGTTTTTGTACTACAAAGGGCGCACCTTCTGTAAGTTTTGATTATTGTTGGCATATGATGGCCTACATTCGAAAGTTTGATGACATTTTGGACGGTTTTCCTGCCATCGGGGTTGTTCCTTTTTTTTCCGGTTCCTTTCGAAGGGCAAAAACCGGGTTTGATTTTGCTGCGGAAATTGTTTATAAGCTGATTTACCAATAAAGACCGGAATTTCAAGTGGCTCAAAGGTTTTTTCTTGTGGGATTTCGCTGACAACTTGTAGAGAATATAAGAATTTACAATACTAACTGCCAGTAGGTATAAAAAAATTTAAATCCACCATCATCTTATGATTTATGTTAAAAAATGACATTATTAATTGAACAGGTCTACCACAACCATGTATTTGTTGTAACATGATATAATTTTAGGACGATTTACAGCTACTTTTTCGCCTTTTTGGTTGCGTCGTAATATTGTCGTTATTTCAACAGGATTATGAATTGTAGATACAGCAGTAACGCTTTTTGTGCCTCGGTCTTTCATTTTCACAACCCCAATATTTCCTGATTGGGAATAATCAAACTCAGATTTCTGTAGCTCTTTGTCAGGTTTCATTATATCTTTTACCAAGAAGAACGTCAAGAAGGGCAATACTGTAAAAATAATTGTCAAAATACAGACAGTAATTTTTTCCATCATAAGGTTCTGATAGCCGCAAAACCACTTTCTCTCCCAAAGAATGTGCTACTGTACCATCATCATTTTTTCCTGTGTATCCATCGAAATTTAGCAAATATCCAGTTTCCGAGCAATAACAGGCCCCAACTTTGAAACCCCTTTTAGTGGACTTCATAGACATATATTGCTTTAAACTTCCCTTGTATCCTATCATGGACTCATCAATAGAAATGTTGCGAGAAGGGTTTTACAATCGTGGACGAGTATTTTTGAGATGATTTATCGAGGGTCGTAATTTGTAGAGTTTATCAAATTGTTCTGTCCCTTGTGACGGCATTTTCGTATTATCTTTGAGGTGCAAATGTCGCAATATAAATAGAAATATTTTCAGGCTCATAACCCTAGCAGTTCTCCCAACATGTAAGTTTTCATCACCGGGCCAATATAACTTTATGCTAGTGTTACGAGAATTCATCCGACAGCTGGTGCAATCGGCCATCAACCAATTCGTGGAAATACATTATCCCGGTACTTCTGGGAATCCGAAATGCTTCGTCTCTCAACAGGCCGACCGCTGCCGTTACCGGGAATTCCCTTAAAGCTTCTAGAACATGAAAGAGTTTCCCGATGGTTCGTGGACATACCAGACAATTCGCAGAGAAGTATATAAATATAAAACAGCTGGCGCTAGGAGGCATTCAGTTTTCGACGGTCGTATTGAACAGTTAAGATAAAATGTAAATAGTAGTTTCTGTGAATATAAATTGTGTAAAAATAGTGGAAATAAATTAGAGTGAGTTGGACTGTGTTTTTAAATAAATCCAAGAACTGAACTGAACCCGAGTGTGAAAATAAAAACATTACAGTGGTGACAGGTGTAGGTGTATTTGTGGAACTTTTGAAGTGATAAATAAATAGACTAACAATGTTCAAAGTGGTGAGTGAATTGAAAGTGACGGACGTAAAAAAAGAACTTGAGGAAAGGGATTTAGAAATTAGTGGCTACAAGATGCCCTAATAAATGAAGGTTACGATCCCGATACATATTTCTTTGAAGTTTCTGGTAATGGGGACATGAGTATGCCATAAAAGAAAATGGAAGAAAATTCAAAGACTTTAGAAGATAAGCTACAAACATTACAAAATAATTCTAAAATCATGAAAGAGGCTGTAAAAGATAAATTGCTAGAAAATTCTAAAAACTTGAAAGAGTCATTAGAAGACAAACTAGCAGAAAATTCTAAAAACTTGAAAGAGGCATTAGAAGATAAATTAGCAGAAAATTCTAAATCCATAGAAGAAAAGTTGAAAAGTATGGTACAGAAAAATTTAGAAATTCTGGAAGAGAAAATAGTAGAAACTGAGGCTCAGATGGAGGAGCTAAAGCAAACAATAGTCGAAGAGTCAGTCAAAAATGAAACGCGGATAGAAGAGCTAAGACAGATTAATGGAAGACGAGATTAGCAAAATAAAAGAACGAGTAGTCACAATACAAAGGGGAGAAACACAATCAAAAACCGAAAGCAGAAACAGTACAGAGGTAGTGGATTCAAAAATTGGCCTCGAGGGGACCAGACACAAAATGAAACCTCCCCAATTTGATGGAAAATCATCATGGATCAATTATCTTCGCCAATTCGAGGCTGCAGTTAAGCTAAACGGATGGTCGACAGAGGAGAAGACATCGCATTAACCCTAGCCTTAAGAGGGGATATTTTGCAAACATTGAATACCTCGGAGCAAGAAAACTACGAACAACTGGTTAAGCACTTAGAGCTGAGCTCCATTTGGAGCACGTGTACCACTCCCAACTAAAAAATCGCCATCAGAAATCTGATGAATCGCTACAAGAGTTTGAAGCCGGTATTGCCCGTCTGGTTCGCCTTGTCTATCCAGCCACACCGGAAAATGTAATAGAAAGGTTAGCAGTGCAAGCATTTTTGGATGGACTTCGGGACCACGAAGCCAAACAAGCATTGACCCTAGCTCGACCGAGTCAATTAGTGGATGCACTGGCTCGAGCTCTAGAATTCGAGACTGCGAAAAATACCTGCAGAGATCAAGCCAGAGTCCGAATCGTTGACGGAGAATCCGAAGATGGTGGAAAAGATGAAGCCTCTGTAAGAAAGATAATAGAAGAAGTTCTTACCGAAAAAGACTGGTTAGATGTCGGAAGTGTCGTAAGGTAGGACATGTCCAGAGTCGTTGCAGGGAGAGCAACGGAGTACAGACTTCCTCGTCGGGGAAACTAAAGAAGATCAGTATAAAGGGACCATCGTCGACCTGTAACCAACAAGTCCCAACTACCAACGCTTCGCTAGGCAACCACGTTAACAGTGTCTTTGTAGATGGCCTTATTAATAGAAAGCAGTTTACAATGCTGCTGGATACTGGTACGACGAAAACAGTAATAAGGCCCAACATTGTTTTAGAGACAATGATCAATGATAAAACCAACAAAATGGCAACTGCGAACTGCGACAGGAGAAGCAGCGAAAGTCCATGGTGAAATAGAGGCTGAAATGACCTTGGGAAACACAACCTTTCTACATCGAGCATTAGTGGCAGACCTCGAAGACGAAGTAATCATTGGAATGGATGTCATGAGCTCCAAGGGATTCCAGTTAAATTTCAAAGATGGAATACTGCGAGTGAATGACGATGAAGTGATGCTTTATGGAAAAGATGACATAAAGCTTCGAGCCATCTTAGCAGAGGATGTCCATGTTCCGGAAAGAGCTGAAATTATTATAGATGTTTGTTTAGATGGGAAAGCTCAAACTGGAACAGTAATGATGTTTGATCCCGAACTTAATGACGGAAATGTAGGCAGAGGAGTCGCACTGGGGAAGACTCTGTTTCGTGCCAGGGAGATTGTTCCAGTAAGAGTAATGAACCTGGATCATTACTCGGTTGTGCTAAAGAAAGGAATAACTTTGGGCCATTGTTCAACAGTTCCCTCTGTAGTCAGAAGCACACAGCATGCAGAAATACCACCAGGTACTATCTGAGGAACTGGAAAGACTCATCACCGATTCATCTAAGAATTTGAAACCAAACCAGAGAGCAAAATTGAGGAACATCATTAGAAACTACCAGGATATCTTCGATGTAGGGAATGGCAAAAGAGGACGTACTGATCTGGTGAAACATAAAATTAATACTGGGGACGCTCAACCTATTCGACAGTCGGCGAGAAGACTACCTCTAGCTGAAAGAGAAGAAGCCGATAGGATAGTCCGCGAGATGGAGGAAGAAGGTGTTATTGAACCATCCAATAGCCCTTGGGCTTCTCCAGTTGTCTTGGTTAAAAAGAAAGATGGTTTGACCCGATTTTGCGTGGACTATCGGCAATTAAACCACGCTACAAAGAAAGACAGCTATCACCTTCCAAGAATAGACGATACCCTAGATACGCTGGCTGGATCGAAGATGTTTTCCACCCTGGACCTGAAGAGCGGTTATTGGCAGGTGGAACTTGCTAAATAAGACCGAGAAAAGACTGCGTTTACAGGTGCGCAGGACTTTATCAATTCACGGTGATGCCGTTTGGACTGTGTAATGCTCCAGCAACGTTTGAAAAATTGTTACAATACAGTGTTAAAAGGGCTTTCATGGAAAACGTGCCTGGTGTATCTTGACGACATTATCGTGGTTGGAAAATGTTTTGAAGACCACGTGAGGAACCTGGAGGAGGTATTTCGGCGACATCGAAGTTCCGGACTAAAGTTAAGCCCGAAGAAGTGTCAGCTGTTCCAAGAATAGGTGCAATATCTTGGACATGTAGTATCCGCACAGGGAGTAGCTATTGACAAACAGAAAATCAAAGCTCTCAGGAATGGCCGATACCTAAAGATGTCCACCAGTTAAGAAGTTTCCTGGGGTTATGCACGTATTAGCGTCGGTACGTAGCCGGATTGGCCAACATCGCCAAGCCACTTAATAGACTCACCGAGGGGAAGGTGCAGTACCAGTGGAACGAGGAATGTCAGCGATCTTTCGAGACACTGAAAAGAGCATTGACCAGTGCCCCCATTTTAAGTTATCCTTTGCCTGATGGGAACTTCGTTTTGGATACCGACGCAAGCAATGTCGGAATTGGTGCGGTGCTTTCGCAGATCCAAGACGGTCTGGAGAAAGTCATCGGTTATTTTAGCAAGACCTTGAGCAAGCCTGAACGGAATTACTGCGTTACTCTCAGGGAACTCTTGGCTGTGGTAAAGGGGGTATAACATTTTTATAAGTACCTCTATGGTAAAAGATTCCTCCTGAGGACTGATCATGCAGCACTGAAGTGGCTCCTGCAGTTTAGAAATCCTGAAGAGCAGGTGGCAAGGTGGATTGAGCGGTTGCAAGAATTCGACTTCGAGACTGAACATCGAGCTGGAACAAGCCATAAGAATGCTGATGCTCTATCGAGAAGACCATGCCCTGATGACTGCAAACATTGCCGGCGAGCTGAAGAAAAAGGGGCCGTTCTCTGTAGAACTACCACCATCAATGACCATTGGCAATTTGCGGAGATCCAAAAAGACCAGAAATTAGATCCAGATTTGAAAGAGGTTATCCGGTGGAAGACTCACCAACCATAAAGTCGTAATGGGCACACTGGAACTCCCTAATCCTGGAAAATGAACTTCTCAAGCGCGTCCTGGAAACTCCAGAGGAGGGAAACGATAGAAAACAGATTGTAGTTCCCAGAAATAGGAGACCAGAGGTTTTACGAGAACTCCATGATGGTACAACTGGAGGACATCTGGGAGTAACGAAAACCCTGGGGAAGTTGAGAGAACGCTTCTATTGGGTAAACAGCCAAGTGGATGTCAAGGACTGGTGCCGGAAATGTACTGTCTGTGCAGCAAGTAATGGGCCTCAGAAGCGTCCAAAAGCTCCGATGAAGCAATATAACGTGGGCAGTCCATTCGAAAGAATAACCATTGATGTGGCCGGTCCATTTCCTGAATCCAACCGTGGAAATGAATACATTGTGATGGTTATGGACCATTTTGTAAATGGGCCGAAGCGTATGCCTTGCCGAATCAAGAAGCCTTGACCGTTGCTGATGTCCTTGTCAAGGAATGGATCAGTCTTTTTGGTGTTCCTTTGAAGTTGCACTCAGACCAAGGTAGAAATTTCGAGTCTAGTCTTTACCAAGACGTCTGCAAGCTCTTGAAGATCAATAAAGCACGGACGACAGCATTACACCCGCAATCCGATGGAATGGTAGACCGGATGAATAGAACCATTAACCGCCATTTGTCAAAGGTAGTCTCTGACCACCAAAGAGACTAGGACCAGTATCTGCACTTGTTTCTAATGGCATATCGTTCGTCTGTGCACGATTCCACGGGTCAGACCCCGGCCAGTATTATCATGGGACGAGAATTAAGACTACCATGCGATTTGAAGTTTGGATGTCCCCTAGGAGAACAGACTGCAGGTGAAGACTATGTCAGTCCGGTTAAACATCGAGAATGCCAGTGCCCAAATGAATGAAGCCTACGACATCAAAGCCGAGGACGGAGAATTCCAAATTGATAATCTTGTTTGGTTGTATAACCCGCAACCTCGTCGTGGATATTCGCCCAAGCTACAGAAATCTTGGGAGGGGCCGTACCAAATTGTGAAGAAAATCAAGGATGTTGTCTACAGAATAAAAAAGCTGCCTCGGGGAAAACCAAAGGTCGTACATTTCAACAGGTTAGCCCCTTATGCCGGAAGTCATGCCAGCGAAGATGACCAAGCCTCAGTCCACAGCATCCAACCACCCGATGACGAGATGACCTTCGAACAGTTTATAGCCCTGTACTCTAATGGGCAGAAAGTGCAGTACGACGTAACCACAGAGGAACCCCGAGACCTGTTTGAGGTGCCCATAGAATATGCCATGGCTCATTGTGTGGCTCGAGATCTCCGAATGTCCAGAGGAATAGCCAAGGTGTTTGCCAAAAAGTACGGCCAGTTCCAGAAGCTGCGGGAGCAAGATCCAGCTGTAGGGAAGGTCCTTCATCTCGAAGATAAACAACCAGTGGGTACCAGAGACATCTTTTATTTGGTAACGAAAACATTCTCGCAGGACAAGCCAACATACAGCGAACTTTGGAAGACTCTGGTAGAATTGAGGAATGTAATGATGGAGAAGAATCTAATGAAATTGGCGGTCACAAAGATAGCCTGCGGGTTGGATGGACTGAATTGGAGGGTGGTGAGAAGTATGATGGAAACAATCTTTCGATTCAGTGGCGTCGACATCCTGGTATGCTATCTAAGTACTCGCAGCCCAGATTCGAAGACCATTGACTGTTACTTCCACCAAACTTCCTGTTGTCGAAATGGAGAGTCCTGCAAATATCATTATACCAGGAAGAATTCTTGGACATTTCGGGACGAAATGGTCTTAAGGAGGGGGCAATGTTCCGAGATTTCATCCGACAGCTTGTGCAATCGGCCATCAACCAATTCGTGGAAGGGACATTATCCCGGTACTTCTGCATTAGATTTTGCTTTTTTGAATGCAACGATTGTTTGTTGATGTAGTTGCTATATTCAGTATATCTGTAAAGGGAATTGGAGTTACATCTAGACTAGTTGCATCAAATAAGGAGACTTCAGATTTGTTAATACTTGCTGAATCACTAGAAATGGGCAAGTCTTGTTCTAATGGTAGTTGCAGTAAATTTTGAGCTTGTTGTTTTCTAAGTGAAATTGTTCTGAAAGTTCTAGGAATTGCATCTGGCATATTGTCTTCGGCATCTGAATTACCATCACACTCAGAATGTATAGCCATATCATCGATGACAATATCTTCTTCATTCACCAATAATTTTAACTCCATATTTACGATCTATACTGATTGCGCGGCACTCTTATTACACGAAAATTGTACATTTGCACTGCAAACAAAAAGTACACAATGATATTTTGCATGATGCTCCAGCCTGGCCAAAAATTAATTACTGGAAATGATAAATAAATAAAGTGTGCAAATTCTAATCTTTCTTTTTTTATATATTTTTTTGTATATTATGGCTAACTGCCTAAACATTTTAAAACAAATACATTTTAATTTAGCATTAACAAGTACTTATGTAACATACTTATATTTGATTAATAATGTTTTTGATTACTTTTTGCAAAATCACACCAAAAGAAAAGGACAACACGCACCATCAACAATGTTTGATAATTTATGCCACCTGTGATTCACTGAGATAATAATTTCCCACCAAATAGTTTTCTGCAAGAACGGCGCTTCATCTACCTAGTCGTATACAGATGACAGCATATGTTTTTCAATGTACATATAATGTTTGGATAAGATATTATCCCAGTAAAATATTACGGGCTTAAGTTACATTTGGTGGGAAAATATTATCCCAATGAAACTTAATGGGTCAACAGAACCGTTGGTATTTATTATTATGGTAGCGACTTTTTAAATTTTACTTTAAATTTTTTATAGTTTCTGTAAATCTCTTGGCAATTCTATTTCTATGTTGTGAAAAATAAATTGTAAAAACTTCAAATGGGTGAGGTTTTTGTTGACACGTAACAAGTAGAAAATACAAAACAGTGTTTACATAGACGTAATGAAAAATATCCTAGTCTAAGGACATTTGCATTGTCAACTTAGTCCAGGCAAATTAACCTAAACAAAAATTGTTATCTAAAGTTTTGTAGGTGTAAGTTGTAAAGGGGGTTATACAAGCAAATAACATGTGCAACAGCCGAAAAGTGAGAGGGATGATTTGGGGGGTGAAAAAAAAATTTTTAGTGCGGCAGAAATTGTTCGATTTTAATGAAAAATTCGTATAACGTAGCTTTTATAGTCACAAACTATGACAAAACTTGTTTTAGAGTTTTGACGTTTTTTCGGGTAAAAACACGTTTTTCAAACGAAAATTCTCCTTATGAAAATTCTCGAAATACGTTCCGTGGAGTTCATTTTTTTCGCTTCTACATCTACTTTCAATTTAAATTAAAAAAAAAATAGTAGTCAAAATAGAAGAACATGCTAAAAAGTGATAAAAAAGGAAAGAGTACGATTTTCAATTGCTCATTTTTGCTTCATTGTTATTACTTTGTTTAAATTTATACAAAAATCAAAAAACAATTGAATTCTACCCGAAAAAAAATACAAAAAACAGTGTATAGCTTATTTCAATAAAAAATAAGAAAAATAACAATTCTTTTGTTGAAAAATTATTCAGAATATTATTAATGTATGATAAATTATATAAAAAATTATATACAAAGTTACATTTATATACATTAATCTATGTCTTTTTGATACAGTTGCAGATCAGAATACGGTAAAATCGTTTGATATATTATCACACACACGATGCACCTATTAATATATCAATTGTCAAGATTCATGTGCAAACTTGAAAGTCTGTATATTTCAAAAGTCCAAACGTTTCAAGGTCTAAATCAGACTTCGTTTTCAATGGTATGAATACAAGTTGAACAAAAAATTTAAAAATTAAGAAGATTCGCAATGACAAATATCGAAATTACAATTTGATATTAGGGTTTGACAATAAAACTGATGTAACTAAGGGAATTTACTGCAAATTTGATATATACAGGGTAACACAAAAAATTTTAAATATCATGTGAAATAACAAAGCTTCTTTCAAATTGGAAGAATTTAAAAGAGTTAACTTTTGAATTTCAAGTGGCGTTCCTAGGTTCGACTTTGTTATAAGATAGTGCAAAGAAATTCTGATGTTCCAGAGATCTCATTAAAGTGTTAAGGGAAAACCTAGGAAAAACCTTATGAACTATCCCGATATAGGGTTGTTCAAAAGGATATTACCATTATTAATTTCATCCTTGATTATTACCAACCATGAAGGCTGAATTCTAGAGAAATACTAGCTATACAATCGCTTTCATTTAATAAAATTAAAGCAGTCTTTTTCAGCTTTCGTTTTGTTGTGACCAAAGTTCCAGGCATGTTCACAAATTTTTGACTTCTCGAATTGTCGTTTCTTTATATAATTTTTGTGTTCATTTATTCGAACATTTATAGGCCTAGAGGTTTCTCCAATATAAAATTTATTTACCGAATGGTGGCGTTCGAGTAGCAACGTTAAGTCAGCTCGTCCTGCAGATTAGTGAATTTTGAATTTTGATAAATTTAACAACTAAAATTATAGGTGAAGGTGTTACAACGATCAGTGAAACAAACTGCTAACCTTTGAGTGCTAAAATTCTGCTGGGAAATCGTGCTCTGAGTTTTCTCAACCTATTTCTGTGAACCTGATTCCCGCCCAAATGGGCTTGTCAACAACGGACCCCAGGGAAATCAAATCCGTGATTATAAGTGTCTTCAATGAAAAAATCTTACAATACATTGCAGTCAAAGTGGCTTCAGTGCTCGAAAAGCAATTTGAGCAACAATTTGCTGCACAAAACGAGGAAATTGAGTGTATTCGTAAGGTAACCTCGAATTTGGAGAATGAAAACAAGCGCCTTAGAAAAATTGTTGACGATCAAGAACAATCAATTCACAACTCGAATATCCGTATATTGGGCCTACCATTTGAAACTAGCGAAAGTCAGGATACGTTACGTGCGAAGGTACTTCAACTTTTTAATAGTAAATTAAATGTCAACGTAAAAACATCTGACATAAAGAGATGCCACCGCATCGCTGCTAAAATTCCAAGCCCCATCAGTATTAGTGCGATTTTGTTCCAACGTAGTTCGAATTTCTGTGTTAAAAAATCGTAAACAATTAAAAAATTCCGGCCTGACAATCAAGGAAGATCTAACGAAAGTGCGCCTCGATTTGCTTAGCAGTGCTATTCGGTTGTTTTCAATTAAATCCTCTTGGGTTTTGAATGGAAATATGTTTGTAAAAGTTAACAATGTTGTGCACCGCATTACTGAAGAAACTGATCTTCATGTGCTGAAAAACTCAATGAATAATGATTAACATCTTCATCAGATTGTAAGTAATCCGAACAATATGTTTACGCCTCCGTATTGCTGCTTGTTTTTGTTACTATGCCTTATGCAGTACCTGTGAGTATTGCAACATGTATAAACATTGGTGATGTTATTTGTTTTTTTGTTTCTCTTAGCTATTACGTCTTTGCTAATTTAGCTTGAACATTTTTCATTGTTAACAGAATTTGAAGCGGGATGAGTCTACTTTTTTTTGTTGCTTAATTGTTAATAGTTTTAAATCACAAATCTCTTTTAATATTAATCTCCTCCTATTCCCCTTCTACCCTTTTTAGTTATGCTTTATTGTTCACATGTCAATGTTAGATCCCTACTGAGCGATTTTGATAATCAATCAATCAAGATCATGTTTTACCTGCTCAGTATGATTTAATAGGTGTCACGGAAACCTGGTTAAGAGCTGACATAAACGACGAAGCAGTCACTATTAATAATTATACGTTTTTAAGACAGGATCGCGAGAGTCATGCAGTTGGAGTTGGCTTATATATTAAAAATGGAGTCAGATTCACTGTTCTTAAAGAGTGCAGGGAGTATATTGAGCGTCTTTGGGTCGAGGTGTCACAAGGTAAAGAAAAGTTTATTTTTGGTGTGATGTATAGGCCGCCAGGTAGAAATCAAAATGTATTTCTTAACTATCTCGAAGATGTTCTGATTCGATTTACAAACTCTTGCGATAAGATTATTTGTTTGGGCGACTTTAACATAGATCAACTTGATGTAGATTCCCCCTATACGTCTTTATTCAATAATATACTAGCCTGCTTTGATTTAAAGCAGCTTATTTCGCTACCGACTCGAATAACTTGTGATACTGCTACACTTATTGGCGTTATTTGCTGCAACTTTGAAGAAGTGATAGAGTCCGGCGCTACTGACATTAATGTCTCTGATCACTGCTTAATTTATTGTAAATTAAATTTTAAAATTGAACCTCCTAATACACATGAATTTACTTACAGGGCACTAAATAACATAAATTATGCTCAATTTCAGGTTAATTTGGAAGGTGCTCCCTGGTGTGAAATGTTTCTAATAAATGATATTGACGTTAGAGTATACACACTTACTAAGATACTTACGAACCTTTATAATAAACACGCGCCTTTAAAAACATGCAAAGGCAAGAAGAAACCATTCGCGCCGTGGATAACCGATGATATTCGTTTTTTACAACGCTTAAGAAGTAAGGCTCTAAATCATTTCATAATAACAAAAAATATTTATCACTGGAAATATTATAAACAGTTAAGAAATTTTACGATTACTTAACTGTTAATCTTAAAATGTTCTGGCTTTCATACAAAGTCGTCTAATTTTATTAGTTCATTTTTAACAGGTAGAGAACAATGTGTTGTTTTAGATAGCAGAGCCTCTGATCTTCAACAACTAACTTGCGGAGTTCCCCAGGGTAGTATACTTGGCCCACTCTTATTTAACGTGTAAACCTCCAATACTATAAAGTCAGTGAGTCACTGCAAATACCATCTATACGCTGATGACACTCAAATATATTATCCTTTAAAGCCTGGTGATGCTCAGATAGCCAATCGTCTGCTTAATGCAGATCTAAACAATGTTTATATTGAGTCCAACAAACATCAACTTAAAATCAATCCGGCAAAATCCGTTGCAATGCTTTTTTGCAGTGAAACCGTTAAGAAGCAGATTCAAGATACCATTAAGCCTGAAATTGCCAGTTCTCTAATTCCCATGAAGCACCCTGCAAAAAATTTAGGACTTATCATCGACGATAATCTAAAATTGACGGAGCACATAAATTACTGTCTGCGTAAAAGTTATTCAACATTGAAAGCAATTTATCCTCATAGGCACTATCTCTGTGGAGACACCAAAGCTCTTCTGTGTGAATCGTTAATTCTTTCCCATTTCAACTTTTATGATACCGTCTATGGGTCTTTTTAGATGAAATCATTAAGAGAAAAGTTCAGAAAGTACAAAATTCATGCCTTCGTTTAATTTTTGGTATTAAGCGACGCGATAGGATCAGCCACAAATGTTACACCTCGATTGGCTGAATATGTTCAATAGACGCACGTTGCACTCTCCTTGTTTTTTCTACAAAATTTTGAAATTCAAATGTCCTCCTTACCTGTATAACAAAATTACTTTTCGCACAGATGTGCATGGATTAACTCTGCGTCAAAAAAATTTATTAACTGTACCTAAACATAAAAACCAATATTTTAAAAAAGGATTCTCATATTAAATTGCAAATATAATCAACAACTTTAGCATATCTGGTACTCGTGACTTTGTTCTGTCAATGAAAAAAAAAATTAAAATAAAATTGCTTCATCAACAATAAATAGCATAACTCCCCCACCCATATTCCCACCTCATCCACCGACCCTTCCTATCCTTATGATAATACTGTTTTTTTGCGTGTTTTATCTTTGTTGTATTATATTTTATATATTCTCTATAAATTATCTATTTTCCACCTCCATGTTTATTTGTATTTTAATTAGGCGCTTCAACAGCACTTAACCTCGGTTAAGAAGCTGCATTATAGCGCATTAAGTTCTTCAGTTTTTTTCCCTATACTGCATACTTTATTGTTTTTTATATTGTATTGTAAATGAGAAGGTTTTTTATATTGTATTGTAAATGAGAAGTTAATAAACGTCTTATTCCGACTTGACAATACGATGTATGGCATCACACTCCCTCTAAGGCACGCTATGAGTGCCTTTAGGGGAAATTTCACTAAACCCCAGATATACTACCTATCAAAAGGGTTTAGCTCTGTGGGAGCCCTTGCCAGGTTATCAGGCCTGTGGTTGGCGTCGTGGCTGCAGTTCCCCATAAATTTTCTGACCGTCCGGGCTGTTCCTAACAGGACGGCTTTTTGCATTTGTTTGTAAAGGTGTTCGTCCAGACCGAGGTATTTTAAATTGTTTAAGAGATGTTTTGGGACTAGTCCTGTCGTTGACATAACAATTGGTACAGTTCGTGTGTGTTGTTCATGTTCCATTTGTCTTTATTTGAAATTCCAAATCTCTATATTTGGTTATTTTCTCAGCCTGCTTGATATTTATATTATTGTTGTTAGGAATTGCTATGTCAATTAAGGTTGTTTTCGGAGAGACTTTATCTACCAAAACTATATCTGGTCTATTGTGAGCAACAGACCGATCGGTCAGTATCGTGCGGTCCCAGTACAGCTTATAGTTGTTATTTTCTAAAACAGATTCTGGTTTATATTTATAGTATGGTAAGCTTACCGACTGTGATAATTCATGTTTCAATGCTAGTTCCTGGTGAAGTATTTTTGCCACAGCATCGTGTCGTTCTTTGTATTCAGTTGCAACGAACGCTTGACAACCTCCTGTGATATGCTGGATAGATTCAGATGTTTGGCAACCGTACCTGCATCTATCGTTGTTAATAGAAGGGCCTTTAACGATGTTGTGGTTCTTCTGGTTCTTATTATTATTATTATTATCCCGACTTGACCATACAATGTATGGCATCACACTCCCTCTAAAGGGGAAAATTCACTAAACCCCAGATATACTACATATCAAAAGGGTTTAGCTCTGTGGGAGCCCTTGCCAGGTTATCAGGCCCGTGGTTGGCGTCGTGGCTGCAGTTCCCCATAAATTTTCTGACCGTCCGGGCTGTTCCTAACAGGACGGCTTTTTGCATTTGTTTGTAAAGGTGTTCGTCCAGACCGAGGTATTTTAAATTGTTTAAGAGATGTTTTGGGACTAGTCCTGTCGTTGACATAACAATTGGTACAGTTCGTGTGTTGTTCATGTTCCACTGAGTCTTGATTTGAAATTCCAAATCTCTATATTTGGTTATTTTCTCAGCCTGCTTGATATTTATATTATTGTTGTTAGGAATTGCTATGTCAATTAAAGTTGTTTTCCTAGAGACTTTATCTACCAAAACTATATCTGGTCTATTGTGAGCAACAGACCGATCGGTCAGTATCGTGCGGTCCCAGTACAGCTTATAGTTGTTATTTTCTAAAACAGATTCTGGTTTATATTTATAGTATGGTAATCTTACCGACTGTGATAATTCATGTTTCAGTGCTAGTTCCTGGTGAAGTATTTTTGCCACAGCATCGTGTCGGTCTTTGTATTCAGTTGCAGCGAACGCTTGACAACCTCCTGTGATATGCTGGATAGATTCAGATGTTTGGCAACCGTACCTGCATCTGTCGTTGTTAATAGAAGGGTCTTTAACGATGTACTTTAGGTAGTTCTTAGTTGGAATTACTTGATCTTGGATTGCCAATATAAAGCCTTCCGTTTCAGGGAACAGATGACCAGAGATCAACCAGTAGTTCGACGCTGCACTGTCGACATAATCTTGGTTGACGTCATTTATATGTCTTCCATGAAGGGGCTTCTCTTTCCATTTCAGCAGTTTCTGATCTGTGGTCTGGTGGTGTAATTGGACATGTTGTTGTGTCAGTCGCAGTGGTGTTGAGTCATCAACCTGGCACATAACTCTATGTAGATCAGAAAATTCTGCGAGTTTCTGTAAATGACTACGCAAAATAGAAATTTGTTGATCTAATAGCTTACTTAGATCTGTCAATCCTCTTCCTCCTTCATACCGTGGCAAAGTTGTACGTTCGACAGAGCTCTTTGGATGGTGATTTTGAGCTTTTGTTAGTAAAACTCTAACTTTTCGTTGTAATTGTTCAATGTCAGTCTTGCACCAATTAACTATACCGAAAGAGTAACTGAGCACTGAACACGCATAGGTGTTAATGGCCTGAAACAGATTTTTACTGTTTAGTTTGGTTTTCAACAGTCGTCTTACCCTTCTATAAAACTCTGCTGTTAGGTCCTTTTTCATAGTCATGTGATCAATACGTTGAGCCTGCTTTATTCCAAGGTATTTATAAGTATGACCTTCCCCCATAGATTCAATTGAGGTGCCATCTCCCATTTCGAAGTGCCCCTGCTCTATTTTGCCTTTAACTATATTAATAATTCGGCATTTGTCTAGGCCAAATTTCATATGGATGTCACTAGAGAACCCTTCTACTATTTTAAGCATGTCATGCAGCTGTTGTTTTGTAGCTGCCATCAACTTTAAGTCGTCCATGTATAACAAATGGTTTATCTTCAATGCTTGTACGTTGTTGTGTTTGAGACTGAACCCAAAATTAGTCGAGTTCAGTTTGTTCGAGAGAGGGTTCATGGCAAGGCAGAACCACAGCGGGCTAAGAGAGTCTCCCTGGAATATACCCCTTCTGATTGGAATAGGATCTGTTTGTATCGAACAGTTGGCTTCATTCAGTGAGATTTTGGTTTGCCAGGTGGCCATGGCATGTTCTAAAAAGTTAATAATACAATTATTCACTTTATAGAGTTTCAGCACCTTAATGAGCCAATCATGTGGAACTGAATCAAAGGCCTTTTTGTAGTCCACATATGCCATGTAGAGATTACGTCGTTTGGCGTGGGCTTGATTGCAGACAACGGAATCAATTATCAGTTGTTCTTTGCAACCCATCGAATTTTTCGCGCATCCCTTTTGTTGTTGAGTAATTATGTTGTTCAGTTCACAAGGTTTGAAAATGCGATGATTAATGCATGATGTTATGAGTTTGTATAAGGTTGGAAGGCAAGTGATTGGTCGGTACTTTGCTCGGTCCTGTGCACATAGGTCGTCCTTTGGTAAGAGGTATGTAGTACCATGCGTTAGGAAACTAGGCATCTTGTGTGGGTGGGCAATTACGTCATTTATAAGGGCTGTTAGTGTTTCGTGGGTTGCGTACAGTTTCTTTATCCAGTAATTTTGTACACCATCTGGTCCTGGTGCTTTCCAGTTATGGAGGTTCTTCATTATGTTGGATGTATCTTCCGTTGTAAATGGTTGGTGTTGCATGGCCTCACAGTTCTGAGATGCAGCCTCCTCCTCATTAATCCAGCTGGCTCCGGAGTTATAGGAGGTTGTTGTGGAAAGCTGTGTTTTCCAGAATTCCTCGATGTCTGTTTTACTGGGGTAACTAGGAGCTTCATTATTATTCTTGTTGTTAAGTTTTCTATAAAACCCTTTTTCTGATTGTCGGAAGAGTGTGTTGTCTAGTTTCCGTTGGTTACTGGTTTTGTACCTTCTCAATCGACTTGTGTAGACGGAGAGCTTTTGTCGTAGACTGTCCAGACACTGCTGAGATGTGATGTTTTCTCCATCCCACTGGGAGTGTATTCGGTTATTGTCCATGATAGTCTTGACAAGCCTTTCTATTCTGTTGTTCCTGACTCCTCGTTGGTACTCGGTCAGTCTTCCAACGTCTTTCCGAAGAGAATTGATTTTCTCTTCAAGTCTTCTTTGCCAAGGTGGTATTCGAGGGATTTGTCTAAATTGGGGAGGGTCTTGCTTTGGTCTTACTGCGACCCCAATTATTCTGCAGATGGCAGTTGCAGCACAGTAGATGATTGTGTGTAGCGACTCTAACGTATTAGCACCTAAAACATAGGTTGGCAAGATAAATTTGTTCATAGCCTGCAAGACGATACCCAGTTTCTTAGATGATCTTAGTTTGGGAAGAGCTGGTCTAGTCAGTGGATCTGTTCCATTATACTCTCTAAGAGCTCCTTCCATTCCTGCTTGGATCTTCTCAAGCAGGTCAGCGTTGGTTGGCTGTTCTTGCAGTAGATCTTGAGTCTCGTCCGCTCTTTGTGCCAAAGGTGTTTCCGGCTCTGGATCGATTGTATTTCGACCAAATAGTTCGCGCTCCACTTCGCTCTTTATTGTGTCCAGTTGTTCAGGCGAAATAAGGCCATTTCTCAAGATGACACGATATTGATCTGCGACTCTCTGTTCAGTAACTTGAAGCTCTGGGTACTCACGACAGAACTCTTGATAGAGTATTTGGCGATATCCAGTCTTGTCCTGACCAAGGTTCGTGATTCTGTAAAACGTGCGCATTATAAATTCATTCATGGCGCCAGTCCATTTCATGCGCTGTCTTTTCAGTCCCGCTTGAGTGAGCGCTGGCTGTTGATCCTGCGCAACACTTTCTGCGGGTGGAGTTCTCGTTCTCGTTTGACTCCGTTGGTGATGGTCACGTTGTTGTTGTGACTGTGTTGGTGAGTGTTCTTGTGGTTCTTCTGGTTCTTGGTCTGTAGCTCTTTGGACGGCAGGGGCCCGCCTCCTCAGCACCCTGCCACCGACGTCCCGCATGCTGTCATGTCCAGCGCCGGCTCCAGACATGCCCTGGCGATCTCCAGGCAGCGGCTCTTTTCCGAGGCATCTATTTCTTAGCTCCATTTTCATGGGTGTTGTCACCAATTGACCCTGGTATTATTTTTTTTTTTTTGCATTTTCTCCATTAATAATGGGTGTTATTAAAGTTCTAAGCGGATAAATATCAAGCATAGACTTTATTCTGAGAGATCTGTGCAGTTGAGGGATTTTCTTGTGAGTGAACACGTGTCGAGGATAACTGATTTTTGCAAATTTAGGTAAATGTTAGCCGGAAGTTCGAGGACTTTTAATGATTGGTGCAGGATTCTAAGTATTACTCCTGTGGTTGACAAGATTATGGGAATTACATTGACTCTATCTTGATGCCACATTTGTTTTATTTCTTCGGCCAGTTGTATGTATTTTTCGATTTTCTCACCTGTTTTCTTTTGTAGATTAGATGTATTTGGGATGGATATTTCTATTAGATATGTTGTCTTGGTGGCCTTGTGCATGAAAGTGATATCTGGTTTGTTATATGGGGTTGTTTTATCTGTAATGATATTTCTGTTCCAGTAGAGTTTAACATCTTTGTTTTCTAGAATGTTTTGTGGTTCATGTTTATAGTATGGTGTACGTAGTTCAATTAGTTTATATTTGATGGCTAATTCTTGGTGAATGTATTTTGCCACGTTATCATGTCTCTTAATATATTCTGTATTTGCTAAAATGTTACATCCCCATGTTATATGGTCTATAGTTTCTATATATTGTTTACACAATCTGCACTTGTCAGTTGGTGTCTTGGGATCCTTGATGATGTGTTTGTTATAGTATCTGGTGTTGATTGTTTGGTCTTGAATTGCTATCATAAATCCCTCTGTTTCACCATATATGTTTCCTGTTCTCAGCCATGAGTTGGATGCTTTTTTATCTATATGGGGTTGGGATAAATAATTAGGATGTTTTCCATGCATAATTTTTTTCTTCCACTTCTCTATTTTTTCTGCTGTCTGTTCTATGTGTTCAAAAGGGTTATAATTTTTGTTATTTAGTTTGAGAGGGGTAGCTGTGGTGTCCATGTGTATAATGGCCTTGTGTATCATACTTTCCTCTGCTCGCTCGATGAAATATTTTCTTAGATTGTCTACTTGACTGAAGTTCATATTTTTAATATCAGTTACACTCCTTCCGCCATCTTCCCGTTTCAATGTAAACCTTTCGACGTCTGCATGTATGTGATGAATTTTGAATTTGTAGCATTCCATTCTTGTAAGTCTATTTAGCGCATTTAGGTCTGTCTCACTCCATTTTATGATACCAAATGAATATGTTAGGACAGGAATAGCGAATGTATTTATGGCTTTTATCTTGTTACGTGCTGTTAGTTCAGTGCTCAGAATATTCTTTAGTCGTTTCGTGTACTTTTCTTTTAATTCATTTTTTACTATTGTGTGGTCTATGCCTAGTTGCTGTTTATATCCTAAATACTTGTAGCAGTCTGTGGCATCCATTCCTTCTATTTTGTCATTGTGTTTTTCCAGTACGTGATCTTCGTTTTTTGATTGCTTTCCTTTGATTATGCTGTTGATTTTGCATTTATCTGTGCCAAATATCATTCCTATGTCGTTACTGAAAGATTCTGTTAGTCTCAGTAAACATTTTAAATCGTGATTAGATGATGCATACAGTTTCAAATCGTCCATGTATAAAAGATGTGTAATTTTGGAGGCATGTTGGCTCTTAATATTGTAACCACATCTAGTGGAATTGAGAATGTTTGATATAGGGTTCATAGCGAGGCAGAACCATAGTGCGCTTAATGAATCCCCTTGAAATATACCGCGCTTGATGTTTATGGGGTTGGATGTAACGTTATGTTTATTTGTTCGAAATGAAAGTGTAGTTTTCCAGTTTTTCATTATAGTCTCTAAGAAATTTACGATTTTGGGGTGAACCTTATATATTTGTAGTATATGTGTTAACCATGAATGGGGTAGACGTTCAAAAGCTTTTTGATAGTCTATATAGGCGTAGTGGAGAGTTCTTTGTTTTATTTTCGTTTGGTAGCTTATTTCTGCATCTATTATTAGTTGTTCTTTGCATCCTCTAGTTCCTTTGCGACAACCTTTCTGTTCTTCACCAACTATATTGTATTTTTCTGTGTGTGCTGCTATTCCTTTAGTTATTATTGATGTAAGTAGTTTGTAAATTGTGGATAGACATGTTATTGGGCGATATTTAGCCGGGTTAGTTGTGTCATCGTCCTTCGGCTTTAAAAAGGTTATTCCATGGGTGAGGGTAGCTGGCGTAGTATTTGGGTTGGAGATGTAATTGTTGAATAGGCGTGCTAGTGTTGCATGTATGGATGTAAACTTTTTTAACCAGAAGTTTGTAATTTTGTCCGGGCCTGGTGCCTTCCAATTATTTGTAGTTGCTATTGTTGCCTTGATTTCCTCTGCAGTTATTGTTAGTTCTGGCATTTGTTCGGTGTTTGACATTTTGTTAACTTCAGTTTGGATCGATGGTGCATCAATGTTGTGTATTGTTGTTTTTGACCAAATTTTTTTCCAGAAAGATTCAATATCTTCTAATGTAGGTGGATCACTTACCATGTGCTTGGAATTTTCAATTGTTTGATAAAATTTTTTTTGGTTTACGTGGAACATTTGATTTTGCTTTCTTCTTCTCTCACTTTTTTTGTACCGTCTGAGTCTTTTTGCTAAGGCTTGCAACTACTGCTTTTTGTTGTCTAGTTCTTCTTTAATTTCTGTGAATAATGACTTGTTGATCTTCTTCATTTTCCTTTCTGATAATCTGCCGTGTTGATATTGACTAAGTTGTCCAATTTCTCTCCGTAAAGTTTCAATTCTGTTTTGTAGTCTGTGCTGCCAAGCTGGTATTGCATTTCTTTTGTCTGTTCGAGCTATTTTTTCTTCTTTATTTTTTGTTGTTATTACTGCTCCTGTATATATAAGTAGTTGTAACTCTTCTAGTGTTGTCTGGGTTGTAATTTTGTTTTGGATTATTTTGTTAATAATTTCTATTCTGGATTTTATCTGTCGAATCTCTTGAATCCTTGGTATAAATGGTCTATTTTGGGGCTCTGTGTCTTGAAATTTTAAGTAGGTTGTGTTAAACTGCTCTAGCATTTGCAGCTTTAGCTGATTGTGCTCAATCTGTTGTTCGATTGTTTTTGTTTGTGGTTCTATTTGTGTTTGCGTTTGTGAGTGTTCATGGTTTTCGTTTGTGTCTTCACCTAATCTGTCATTTTGTTGTTCTTGGCCGTCTATGGCATTTTCTATTTCTACTGTTGGCCTTACAGCTTCCGTCTTTTCTCCTATTAGGTTTTGCGCCTCTTGTTTAATCAGTTCTAGTTCCTGTGGTGGTATTTTATTATTTCGTATTAAGACACGTATTTGGTCTGACAGTCGTTGTTCTGTAATAAAATTTAATTCTGGGTATTTCTCAGTGAACAGTTTGTGTAGTGACTGTCTGTATCCAGTGATGTCTGTACCCAGATTTGTTACCTGTAGGTAGCAGAGCATGAGGTGTTTATTTACTTCACTTGTCCATCTCATTCTCTGCCGGTTCCTTCCCGCTAGAGTGGCTGCAGGAAGCATGTCTTGCAGAACATCTCTAATGGGGTTTTGCTCATTGTCCATGTGATTCGCTTTATTGTCACCTGTTTGATCGGGCTGTGGATTCCCGCGCCGTTCTCGACCATTACGACGCTCGTCCGAGGCTTTTTTCATGTTCTTTGGAACCTGCCTTTTCTCACCAGCGGGTGGTTAGCCCGGTTGGCGGTTAGTTCTCCCTCTCGCGTTAGCCCAGATGACGTATCTACTCCATTGGGATTGGGTACTTGATCTTATATTGACGGTATCGGTTTCCAGGGTCTGCCGACGTGGAGGTGCGAGTAGGAATTGATAGGAGAGGCTATAGGAGACGCTTCACTATCCTTTAGAACCCCTTATTATTATTATTATTATTATCCCCGACTTGACCATACAATGTATGGCATCACACTCCCTCTAAGGCACACATACACTATGTGTGCCTTTAGGGGAAAATTCACTAAACCCCAGATATACTACATATCAAAAGGGTTTAGCTCTGTGGGAGCCCTTGCCAGGTTATCAGGCCCGTGGTTGGCGTCGTGGCTGCAGTTCCCCATAAATTTTCTGACCGTCCGGGCTGTTCCTAACAGGACGGCTTTTTGCATTTGTTTGTAAAGGTGTTCGTCCAGACCGAGGTATTTTAAATTGTTTAAGAGATGTTTTGGGACTAGTCCTGTCGTTGACATAACAATTGGCACAGTTCGTGTGTTGATCATGTTCCACTGAGTCTTTATTTGAAATTCCAAATCTCTATATTTGGTTATTTTCTCAGCCTGCTTGATATTTATATTATTGTTGTTAGGAATTGCTATGTCAATTAAAGTTGTTTTCCGAGAGACTTTATCTACCAAAACTATATCTGGTCTATTGTGAGCAACAGACCAATCGGTCAGTATCGTGCGGTCCCAGTACAGCTTATAGTTGTTATTTTCTAAAACAGATTCTGGTTTATATTTATAGTATGGTAATCTTACCGACTGTGATAATTCATGTTTCAGTGCTAGTTCCTGGTGAAGTATTTTTGCCACGGCATCATGTCGTTCTTTGTATTCAGTTGCAGCGAACGCTTGACAACCTCCTGTGATATGCTGGATAGATTCAGATGTTTGGCAACCGTACCTGCATCTGTCATTGTTAATAGAAGGGTCTTTAACGATGTACTTTAGGTAGTTCTTAGTTGGAATTACTTGATCTTGGATTGCCAATATAAAGCCTTCCGTTTCAGGGAGCATATGACCAGAGATCAACCAGTAGTTCGACGCTGCACTGTCGACATAATCTTGGTTGACGTCATTTATATGTCTTCCATGAAGGGGCTTCTCTTTCCATTTCAGCAGTTTCTGATCTGTGGTCTGGTGGTGTACTTGGACATGTTGTTGTGTCAGTCGCAGTGGTGTTGAGTCATCAACCTGGCACATGACTCTATGTAGATCAGAAAATTCTGCGAGTTTCTGGAAATGACTACGCAAAATAGAAATTTGTTGATCTAATAGCTTACTTAGATCTGTCAATCCTCTTCCTCCTTCATACCGTGGCAAAGTTGTACGTTCGACAGAGCTCTTTGGATGGTGATTTTGAGCTTTTGTTAATAAAACTCGAACTTTTCGTTGTAATTGTTCAATGTCAGTCTTGCACCAATTAACTATACCGAAAGAGTAACTGAGCACTGAACACGCATAGGTGTTAATAGCCTGAAACAGATTTTTACTGTTTAGTTTGGTTTTCAACAGTCGTCGTACCCTTCTATAAAACTCTGCTGTTAGGTCCTTTTTCATAGTCATGTGATCAATACGTTGAGCCTGCTTTATTCCAAGGTATTTACAAGTATGACCTTCCCCCATAGATTCAATTGAGGTGCCATCTCCCATTTCGAAGTGCCCCTGCTGTACTTTGCCTTTAACTATATTAATAATTCGGCATTTGTCTAGGCCAAATTTCATATGGATGTCACTAGAGAACCCTTCTACTATTTTAAGCATGTCATGCTTATTTATTATTATCGACTTGACCATACAATGTATGGCATCACACTCCCTCTAAGGCACTCTATGAGTGCCTTTAGGGGAAAATTCACTAAACCCCAGATATCCTAGATATCAAAAGGGTTTAGCTCTGTGGGAGCCCTTGCCAGGTTTTCAGGCCCGTGGTTGGAGTCGTGGCGGCAGTTTCCCATGAATTTTCTGACCGTCCGGGCTGTCCCTAACAAGACTGCTTTTTGCATTTGTTTGTACAGATGTTCGTCCAGACCGAGGTATTTTAAATTGTCTAATAGATGTTTTGGGACTAGTCCTGTTGTTGACATAACAATTGGTACAGTTCGTGTGTTGTTCATGTTCCACTGAGTCTTTATTTGAAATTCCAAATCTCTATATTTGGTTATTTTCTCAGCCTGCTTGATATTGATATTATTGTTGTTGGGAATTGCTATGTCAATTAAAATTGTTTTCCGAGAGACTTTATCTACCAAAACTATATCTGGTCTATTGTGAGCAACAGACCGATCGGTCAGTATCGTGCGGTCCCAGTACAGCTTGTAGTTGTTATTTTCTAAAACAGATTCTGGTTTATATTTATAGTATGGTAATCTTACCGACTGTGATAATTCATGTTTCAGTGCTAGTTCCTGGTGAAGTATTTTTGCCACAGCATCGTGTCGTTCTTTGTATTCAGTTGCAGCGAACGCTTGACAACCTCCTGTGATATGCTGGATAGATTCAGATGTTTGGCAACCGTACCTGCATCTATCGTTGTTAATGGAAGGGTCTTTAACGATGTACTTTAGGTAGTTCTTAGTTGGAATTACTTGATCTTGGATTGCCAATATAAAGCCTTCCGTTTCAGGGAACATATGACCAGAGATCAACCAGTAGTTCGACGCTGCACTGTCGACATAATCTTGGTTGATGTCGTTTATATGTCTTCCATGAAGGGGCTTCTCATTCCATTTCAGCAGTTTCTGATCTGTGGTCTGGTGGTGTAATTGGACATGTTGTTGTGTCAGTCGCAGTGGTGTTGAGTCATCAACCTGGCACATGACTCTATGTAGATCAGAAAATTCTGCGAGTTTCTGGAAATGACTACGCAAAATAGAAATTTGTTGATCTAATAGTTTACTTAGATCTGTCAATCCTCTTCCTCCTTCATACCGTGGCAAAGTTGTACGTTCGACAGAGCTCTTTGGATGGTGATTTTGAGCTTTTGTTAGTAAAACTCGAACTTTTCGTTGTAATTGTTCAATGTCAGTCTTGCACCAATTAACTATACCGAAAGAGTAACTGAGCACTGAACACGCATAGGTGTTAATAGCCTGAAACAGATTTTTACTGTTTAGTTTGGTTTTCAACAGTCGTCTTACCCTTCTATAAAACTCTGCTGTTAGGTCCTTTTTCATAGTCATGTGATCAATACGTTGAGCCTGCTTTATTCCAAGGTATTTATAAGTATGACCTTCCCCCATAGATTCAATTGAGGTGCCATCTCCCATTTCGAAGTGGCCCTGCTGTATTTTGCCTTTAAATATATTAATAATTCGGCATTTGTCTAGGCCAAATTTCATATGGATGTCATTAGAGAACCCTTCTACTATTTTAAGCATATCATGTAGCTGTTGTTTTGTAGCTGCCATCAACTTTAAGTCGTCCATGTATAACAAATGGTTTATCTTTAATGCTTGTACGTTGTTGTGTTTGAGACTGAACCCAAAATTAGTTGAGTTCAGTTTGTTTGAGAGAGGGTTCATGGCAAGGCAGAACCACAGCGGGCTAAGAGAGTCTCCCTGGAATATACCCCTTCTGATTGGAATAGGGTCTGTTTGTATCGAACAGTTGGCTTCATTCAGTGAGATTTTGGTTTGCCAGGTGGCCATGGCATGTTCTAAAAAGTTAATAATACAATTATTCACTTTATAGAGTTTCAGCACCTTAATGAGCCAATCATGTGGAACTGAATCAAAGGCCTTTTTGTAGTCCACATATGCCATGTAGAGATTACGTCGTTTGGCGTGGGCTTGATTGCAGACAACGGAATCAATTATCAGTTGTTCTTTGCAACCCATCGAATTTTTCGCACATCCCTTTTGTTGTTGAGTAATTATGTTGTTCAGTTCACAATGTTTGAAAATGCGATGATTAATGCATGATGTTATGAGTTTGTATAAGGTTGGAAGGCAAGTGATTGGTCGGTACTTTGCTGGGTCCTGTGCACATAGGTCGTCCTTTGGTAAGAGGTATGTAGTACCATGCGTTAGGAAACTAGGCATCTTGTGTGGGTGGGCAATTACGTCATTTATAAGGGCTGTTAGTGTTTCGTGGGTTGCGTACAGTTTCTTTATCCAGTAATTTTGTACACCATCTGGTCCTGGTGCTTTCCAGTTATGGAGGTTCTTCATTATGTTGGATGTATCTTCCGTTGTAAATGGTTGGTGTTGCATGGCCTCACAGTTCTGAGATGCAGCCTCCTCCTCATTAATCCAGCTGGCTCCGGAGTTATAGGAGATTGTTGTGGAAAGCTGGGTTTTCCAGAATTCCTCGATGTCTGTTTTACTGGGGTAACTAGGGGCTTCATTATTATTGTTGTTGTTAAGTTTTCTATAAAACCCTTTTTCTGATTGTCGGAAGAGTGTGTTGTCTAGTTTCCGTTGGTTACTGGTTTTGTACCTTCTCAATCGACTTGTGTAGACGGAGAGCTTTTGTCGTAGGCTGTCCAGACATTGCTGAGATGTGATGTTTTCTCCATCCCACTGTGAGTGTATTCGGTTATTGTCCATGATAGTCTTGACAAGCCTTTCTATTCTGTTGTTCCTGACTCCTCGTTGGTACTCGGTCAGTCTTCCAACGTCTTTCCGAAGAGAATTGATTTTCCCTTCAAGTCTTCTTTGCCAAGGTGGTATTCGAGGGGTTTGTCTAAATTGGGGAGGGTCTTGCTTTGGTCTTACTGCGACCCCAATTATTCTGCAGATGGCAGTTGCAGCACAGTAGATGATTGTGTGTAGCGACTCTAACGTATTAGCACCTAAAACATAGGTTGGCAAGATAAATTTGTTCATAGCCTGCAAGACGATACCCAATTTCTTAGATGATCTTAGTTTGGGAAGAGCTGGTCTAGTCAGTGGATCTGTTCCATTATACTCTCTAAGAGCTCCTTCCATTCCTGCTTGGATCTTCTCAAGCAGGTCAGCGTTGGTTGGCTGTTCTTGCTGTAGTTCTTGAGTCTCGTCCGCTCTTTGTGCCAAAGGTGTTTCCGGCTCTGGATCGATTGTATTTCGACCAAATAGTTCGCGCTCCACTTCGCTCTTTACTGTGTCCAGCTGCTCAGGCGAAATAAGGCCATTTCTCAAGATGACACGATATTGATCTGCGACTCTCTGTTCAGTAACTTGAAGCTCTGGGTACTCACGACAGAACTCTTGATAGAGTATTTGGCGATATCCAGTCTTGTCCTGGCCAAGGTTCGTGATTCTGTAAAACGTGCGCATTATAAATTCATTCATGGCGCCAGTCCATTTCATGCGCTGTCTTTTCAGTCCCGCTCGAGTGAGCGCTGGCTGTTGATCCTGCGCAACACTTTCTGCGGGTGGAGTTCTCGTTCTCGTTTGACTCCGTTGGTGATGGTCACGTTGTTGTTGTGACTGTGTTGGTGAGTGTTCTTGTGGTTCTTCTGGTTCTTGGGCTGTAGCTCTTTGGACGGCAGGGGCCCGCCTCCTCAGCACCCTGCCACCGACGTCCCGCATGCTGTCATGTCCAGCGCCGGCTCCAGACATGCCCTGGCGATCCCCAGGCAGCGGCTCTTTTCCGAGGCATCTATTTCTTAGCTCCATTTTCATGGGTGTTGTCACCAATTGACCCTGGTGACCCAGGTAACTCGGACCCGTGGGGTTGTCACTTCCCAGATGGAATGATTTAAACCAGACCATCCCGTGCGGGTTGTGGAGAAGGAAGGAAAGCTAGGTAGTAGGTCAGCGGACAGCTGCCCCTTTAGTCGCCTCATACGACAGGCGGTGGATACTGTGGTGCTATTCTAACCCGGCCACCACACGGGATTTATTATTATTATTATTATTATTATTATTATTATTAATAATACATTCGCAAGGAATCTTATAAATGCAGTTTTTTGAGTTTTGTGTTACGTTATTTGGTTTAGTTTTTGATAAAATTGATTTGAGTGTATTTCTTGTTTTGAAAGTTGTTTTAATATTACATCTGTCTGAAAGACCCTGTGTCTATGATGTGGTTGTTGTAGTAATGTTGTTATCAATGGTATTGGTATTGTATGGAGTAGCTTGGTGTTGAATGTTAGTTACTGTTTTGTGTTCAATTTTATCTAACTCTTTATTAATGAACTTTTTAGGATAATTGTTAGCAGATAAAACATTTTTGAAAAATATTTTTTCTATATTAAATTTATCCATATCAGAACAGTTGATAAAGATTTATTGATGCCTTTTTTACGGTATTTGGGTGATTAGAGATATATGTTAGTGTGAGCCGTCTTTCTGTAACTTGTCTATCAAATGACGATTGTGTTTTTGTTATTAAGATGTCTAAGAAATGTAGTGAGTTATTTTGCTCAATTTCTAATGTGACTTATATAGTTGGTTCTTTGTTATTGATGTCGTTTAATAACTCATGTAAGTTTTCAAAAGAGTTTTCTCAATAGTGAATATGTCGTCGACATAACGACATCAAACTAAAGGTTTATTATCTTTCGCAAAAATTATTTGTTCTTCAAAGTTTTCCATGCAAAATCTTGCTCAAGGCTGGAGACAGGCAAGAACCCATGGCTATGCCAAAATCTTGTTCGTAGAAGTCATCGTTGAGTTGAAAATATGTTTTTTTCATACAAAATGTTAGTAATTCCATTATTGTGACAAAGGATAATTGTGTACGTTCGTTTAATAACAAGTCATGTTTTAATAGTTCTCTTACAATAGTGAGTGTTTTGGTGACAGGTACATTAGAATGTCATTTAGAATGTCAAAAGTTGCTAGTGTGAAATTATGTTTGTATTGTATATGGGATAATTTGTCTAAGAAATGTGCACTGTTTTTAAGATGTGAATTGGAATTACCTGTAAGTGGAGAAATAATCTTTAGAAGAGATTTTAAGAATTCACTGCAAGGTGAATTTATGGTACTGACAATTGGTCTTAATGGTATGTTGGGTTTATGAGTTTTAGGTAAACCATAGAAATGTGGAGGCTTAGAATAGTGTGCAGTAAGAGTTCTGCGTCCTTGTTCAGTAAATTAATGTCTGTTATTGTATAGTAATTGGTATATTTTGTTTTCAATAGAACTTGTTGTATCTTTGTTTAATTTAGTGTACTGTCCCTGTGTGATTATGTTCTGAATTTTGACATCATATTCACTTTTATTTAAAATTACTGTGACATTGCCTTTATCTGCAGGTAAAATTTTTATAGTATTGTCATTTTTTAAGGCTTTGATTACAAATAGTTCATTTTTAGAAACATTATTTTTGATGTGTATAGGTTTTTCAAGTTCAATTTTTGCTCTTACACGATATTTTTGAGTTTCATTAAAGTTTAATTTACTAGCAGTTTGTTCTATAGAACTGATAATATCAAATTTTGGGATAGATTTTGGAGTAGTTGCAAAATTTAGGCCTTTTTGTAAAACTGAGATTCCTGAAATGTTCAATTCTTTATCTGATAAATTAATGACAGTTTTTCTTAGATCAAAATGTTTGTTTTGTACATTGTTTGGTATATTTATATTTAAAAGAAGCTCATTAAATTTACGTAAGTGTATTTGTTTTTGTGATTTGAATTCGTTGTTATAGGTTATAAGAGTACTGTTTTGAATTCTATTAAACTCGTTTTCTGGTATACGATAAGCAAGGAAATTCTGTACATACCCTATATCTTTTTCTAATTCAATAACTTTAAACTAGAAAAAGATATAAGGTATGTACAGAATAATAGTTTTTCAAATATATATCTTTTTCAACAACAGAATTGTTGTTTTTCTCATTTTACCTTTTCTAGCATGTAAATAATACATCACTACAGATTATTATAAAACAAAGTCCTCCGCCGCGCCTGTCTGTCTGTCTGTTCGCGATAAACTCAAAAACCACCGCACCGATTTTCATGCTGTTTCCACCAGTGGATAGACTGTTGTTCTCGAGGAAGATTTTAGTATATAATTTGTTATATTTTTATATAAATTGGCTAAAATATGACGATATTTGTTAGAGGTGTTGGAAACAAATAAGCGGTCTGGGGGCCTTCAACGAAAACGCTGCCTAATCCCTTTGAAATATAACAAAACAATCTTATAAAGGTCTATAAAAAAGTCTGCGACGGCATATGACCATCTCTTACGGATAACATGCTATACTTATTTTAATACTTAGTATTAGCAATAGTGAAGCGATAATTGGAACGCTATTTAGAAAAGCACAGTATTAATCCTTATAATTTTAAATTCGTTAGTTGGCTTCAGCATTTCATGAAGAATATTTTTTCCCTTACACCATGCAAATTAAATGAATACCTTAGGAGATATAGCAAAATCAAAATATATAATACGCAACGAAATTAATTTCCTGTCGCCCTGATTCGACCGGGCCAGGCGGGCTCTCCGTGGACTCGCGCCTCGCGACCGAGCAGTAGATGTTACTCCACGCAGTAAAAGGCCGGCCCTACTTCTTTCGGTAGTCTTTGTATTAGAGGGTAGGAAAAAGAAAATTTTTGTAAAATTTTACCTCTGGAAAAAAAAATAGGTATGGTAATTTCAGTAGTCTACTTACGTACTTTTTAAGGTATAACGTATGAAACATTTCAAGGACTTTGTAAAACAATGGGTCTGTTTGAAGACGACTCTCACTGCGAAAGTACGCTTTCTAAAGCTCCCTTATGCTGTACAGCTAAATCAATTAGATATTTATTTACCATCATGATATCCTTCAGTCAACTTAAAGACCCACATCTTCTTTGACAAACTGATCGCCAAATCATGGCTGAAGATTTCTGTGTGTATGCATCACATACGTCCAGAATTGTCATTAAATAATTTTGATTCAACTGTTTTATCAAGCTTTATTTGAATTGAATAATCCAGTAGAATCTCTGTCAAGAAAATCTATAAAAGTTTTTGATTCACCTTGCCATTAAATTTCAATTTAATTGCAACAACCAATTCAGAGTATTTACGAGAAACTAACTATACTCATTTGACATTTGTCATTCAAGATGAATGTCGCTTGAAGGCTTAACAAACAAATATATTACCTATTAATAAAAGTACGATCCGACAGGAAAATTGCCCTAGTGTGGGATCGTCCGACATAGCAGCCACACTTTTGGAAAGTGGGCGAACCGCCCATTCCACATTCAAACTGACATTAAAAATATATAGTGATTACGTCACTACCATTTGCAATATTTCTGGCGGAAAATTAATGAGGGATTAATTTTGATTATTTGGAATGAGACTTCTATGTCTCATAAATATTCAGTTGAGGTACTATACAGGAAAATACGAGATCTGCGCAACAGTAACTGCCCAATAGGTGGTTAAACTGTTTTATTCTCTACAGATTTCCGTCAAATTTTGGCAGTTATAACTAGGGGAACGTGAACAGATAACGTCAATGCATCGGTCAAAAGATCGCATCTTTCTCACATATAACGAACCGTGGACTTAAAACTTAAAAGAATCTTATCGTTTAGCGAAGCTGATTGGCAACTTTGTCCAAATGGGAAATGGTGAATTGCAAGCAGGAAACGTCTATATAAATTTTAACAATATTTGTGTTTTGGTACAATATGTGGTAGAAGTTATTGAAAGATTTTATTCCGATATTAGTAACATATCCACCAAGGCACTAAATTGGTTTCAAATTAATATTAAAAGTAGGTGCTCCCATTATATTACTCAGAAATTTGAGTCTACTGAAACTGTGCAATGTTACAAAATTCAAAGTTGTCAATTTAATATTTCATTGATCGAATGTATCAATTGAAGACGCGAGATGTAAGACTGAATGACACCTCGAAGAGAGTACGAATGTATCATATTAACTGGCAACGCAACTGGTGAAACTGTTTTTATACCAAGAATTCCCATGATACACTTCCCAATATCCTGTAAAAATACCATTTGGAATGCCAATTAATAAAGCGCTGGGTTGAACATCGAGTCATAACCGTAGACAGGAACTTTTTTCCAGGTGGTATTTATAATTTTTTCGGGGGGCCTTGGATAATTTTGTTGATTGATGATGGGCTGATTAAATATTCACGTATGTCCAGTATATATCAAATTGTATAAACATAATATTTATTCTTATGAAAAAGATTATTAACGGGTTAAAATTTAATCTTGAGACTAAAAATTCCAAAATTTCGGGGGGTGTTTGAACCCCCGCTGGCTACGGGCTTGGCGGGAGTAGACTTAAGCACATAGTGCTTTTCGCACAGGCAATTTTATTTTGCCCTATCACGTGTTACTTCGAAACAAAATTTGTTCGTTTTACACGTGATCAGATTATTAATGTCGTATATAAAGGATATACTTGTCTTCTAAACGTTGTTTGTAGAATATTCTTGATTACTTTTATGTTTTTTTGGGCAGTAACACCACAATCGAAATAAAACGACGTATATTGAACGAAAACCAAACGTGTCATAGTCTATTCTGACTTCGTTGTCAATGGCTTTATATTTATTGACGTAAATTGCAAAACGAAAATTTGATTTATGACATTTAAATTGACATTGTTGTTTTTAGATATACAGGTAGCACAAAAAATTCTAATGATCATATATTACAGTTAAACAGCTTTCAAATTAGAAGAATTTGAAAGAGTTGTCTTTAGAATTTATAAGTGGCGTTCCTAGGTACGACTTTGTTATAATATAGCCATTCGCCACTCATAAGGGAAAACCTAGGAAAAACCGTATGAACTATCCCGATACTGGATTGTTCAAAAGGAGGTTACCATTAATAATTGCTTCCTTAATTGTCGGTAACCAGATACGATTAAATTCTACAGAAGTAGAAGCGATACAATCGTCTTCATTCAAGAGAATTAAGGCAGACTCTTTTATTTTTCGTTTTGTGTTATGTTGTTCTTTGTGAAGTATAGTTGAATTGTCAAATTGCATTTTATGGCCTAGGACCCAAGCATGTTCACAATTTTTAGATTTTTCAAATTGTCGTTTCTTTATGTAATTATTGTGTTCATTTATTCGTATATTTAATGGTCTCGATGTTTCTCCAATATAAAATTTATTACATTTGCAAGAAATCTTGAATATGCAGTTTTTTGAGTTCTGGGTTTTGTTGGTTGGTTTTGTTTTCGATATTAGAGATTTCAGTGTATTTCTTGTTTGGAATGTTGTTTTAACATTAAATCTGCTGCCCACTCTTTACAATCTTTCTGACAGACCCTGTATATATGGTATAGTTGTAACTGTAATGTAGTTGTCCTGAGTAATAGTAGTGTTAATAAGAGAAGTTCTGGGTTGATTCGGAAGGTTTGTTTTCTGTTCAAGTCTGTTTAACTCTTTGTTGATAAATTTTGTGGGGTAATGGTTTCCAGTAAGAACATTTGTGAAAATTATTTTTTCTTTATTGAATTTATTATCATCAGAACAGTTGGTCTTTGCTCTATCATATAATGACTTAATGACACCTTTCTTTACTGTTTTCGGATGATTTGAATTGAAATTTAGGTATCTGTTTGTATCAGTTGTTTTCTATAAAATTCTGTTTCGAATGAAGATTCTATTCTGTTATTAATATGTATGTAGGAAGGATAGTTTGTTATTTTCTTCAATTGTATAGTTTGCTCTTTGTTAATTATGTCATTTAATAATTTATCTAGTTCTTCAAGATTGTGTTCCCAAATTACGAAAATGTCGTCAACGTAACGCCACCAAACTAACGGTTTATTTTCTTTTATTATATATATAAATATTTACTATCAAAACTTGTAAAAATATTGTAAAGGTATTTTTGTATTATATATGAAACTGTTTTTCCAAGATGAGAAACAGAACTCCCTGTAAGAGGACGACAAATGATTAAAAGAAATTTTGAAAGTTCACTACACGGAGAATTTATAGAACCGACAAATGGTCTTAAAGGAATATTAGGTTTATGAATTTTTGGTAACCCATAGAAATGTGGTGGTTTAGTATATAGTGAGTACTTTACCTTCTTGTTCTGTGAATTCATGTTTGTGGTTGTACAGTAAACGGTATATTTTGTTTTCTATTGAGCTTCTTGGATCTTTTGTTAGTTTAGTGTATTCTTCTTGGTTTGTTGTATTTTGAAATTTGTCATTGTAATCAGTTTTATCTAAAATTACTGTTGCGCGTCTTCAAATTTAACGAAATGCATCAAATGCATAAAGAAGTGTTCGAGAGGACATTCAATTGTGGGAAGCGCAACTGATGAAGGTTCCCGACCAGAAACAATATATATTATATTTATATATACTATATATTGTCTTGCATACAAAGGAATGACACCTCGAAGAGAGTATTCAATATCTCTGACAGGTGAAGTAACCTGAAAATTTTATCGTGACATTCTGTCCTAGGAGTTAAGGGAGAACAGCAATTGCACGGAACGGCTCCAGATTCGGAACCTCTGTGTACTGATTCTCTTGAAAATCCTAGATGTCGGTCTTACATCTCGCGTCTTCAAAGTTAGTATTTGTTAAAATTTAGTATTAAAAATTGATAGCAATGCTTTTACGGTAATTCGAAAGGAAAAATCCATAAGGATGCAGTCTGAAATGCCGATAAATCATCTAATATGTTAATGAATAATAATTTGGTCAAGTGCGAGTTGGACTCGCATACTTAGGGTTCCGTACCACCTTCAAGATTTTAATATTCCAGTTTCAGACAAGCAGGGAATGTGTGCATTTTCTTATATTTACCCTTATATCTTTTAAAGGAAGTGTTTTAAATTTATAAAAAATATACACTTTGATTTTCCACACATAGACTTTTTATTTTATCTTCTTCAGGATTCGCTTGATTTTTATCAGAATACATATGCATTTAATTTTTTAATTTGGCCCCCAAAAATTAACATTAGAGTTTTATTTTACTAATAAACTTTGAGAGAAGTCTTTTATAATCTACTGTCTGAGTTTTGAGGCTCTGCCGAGTGGAAGATAAAGGGCAAAATAGGTCAAGTTTTAAATTATAAATTATTAAATCTGTTATTTAAATTATTAAAAAATATAAATAAAATATATTTTTCAAAATTTAAATAGTGTAGTTGATAAAGTGGGAATTAAGTCGATGTTTAATATTTTTGCTAATATCTTTTAAACAAATTATTTAAAAATATGATATATTTGTGATTCACATAATGAGCCTTTTATCTGATATATTACATGATGCGTTTGAAAATTGAATGTTTATTTTCCATTTAATTGTATAATTTGTCCCTAAAACTACTATGGGGGTTTTCTAATAATTTATTTTCCGTTTAACTCTATTATTTGGGGGCCAAATAATAGAATTAGGGATTTTTTTCATATTTTTCCTATAAACAAAAAAAAGAGGTCTTATAGTTTGGGGAATAACGGGGGGAATGGGTAATTTTTTAAAAATATTTTTTTAATATATTTTAAAATATTCATTTAAAAAAATTAAAAAAAAACATATTTGTATTCGTCATAATGAGCCCTGTGATTTGATATATTACATGACCTGTTAGAAACAATTATAATTTATTATTTTCCATTTAATTCTTTAATTTGCCCCCCAAAATGAATATTAGGGGTTTTTCCTTATTTTTCCAATAAGGTTCAGGTGAGGGTCTATATCTTTATTTTTTTTCAAAATTTTCTAGCTTATGGTTTCGAAGATAGGGGGGATGCGTAATTTTTTTTGTATTTTTGTTAATATATTTTAATTTATTTACTTTAAAAATATGAAAACAATATATTTGTTTTCGTCATAATGAGCCCTTTCATATGGTATATGGGTTAGAAACAATTTTAGTTTTATATTTTCCATTTAAATCTATAATTTGTCCTCCCCCAAATGAACATTAGGGGGTTTTCCTTAATTTTCCAGTAAAGTTCAGGTGAGGGGCTATACCTCCATTTTTTTTCAAAATTTTCCAGCATATGGTTTCGGAGATAGGGGGGGATGGGTAAATTTTTTTATATTTTTGTTAATATCTTTTAATTAATTTATTATAAAAATATGAAAAAAATATATTTGTTTTCGTCATAATGAGCCCTTTCATTTGATATATAACACGATGGGTTAGAAACAATTTTAATTTTATAATATCCATTTAATTCTATAATTTGCCTCCCAAAATAAATATTAGGGGTTTCTCCTTAATTTTCCAGTAAAGTTCAGGTGAGGGGCTATAGCTCCATTTTTTTCAAAATTTTCCAGCCTATGGTTTCGGAGATAAGGGGGGGTAAATTTTTTTATATTTTTGTTAATATTTTTTAATTTATTTATTTTAAAAATATGAAAAAAATATGTTTGATTTCGTCGTAATGAGCCCTTTCACGTGATATATAACATGATGGGTTAAAAACATTTTTAATTTTATATTTTCCATTTAATTCTGTAATTTGCCCCCCAAAATTAAAAGTAGAAGTTTCTCCTTATTTTTCCAGTAAACTTCAGGTCAGACCCTATACTTCTATTTTTTTTTTTCAAAACTACGTTTTATAGTTTCGGAGATAAGGGGGGGAATGGGTAAATTTTGGTATATTTTCGTTAATATCTTTTTAATTATTTTTTTTAAATATGAAAAAAATATATCTGTGTTCCTCAGAATGGGACCTTTCATTTGATATATTATTATTAATGGTTTCTCCTTATTTTTCCTGTAAAGTTCGACCAACGATCTATATTTCCTATTTTATCAAAATTTTAGACTCAGTAGTTTCGGAGATCAGGGAGGGGGACGGTCATTTTTTTTAAGTTTTTCCCCCCTGAAGTACCCCTAAAATCAAAATTTCTTCTTTTACGATATGTACTCCTGATCGGGTCACCAAACTATGCATTGATACCTAATTTCAACCTCTTCCGTTCAGTAGTTTAGGAGAAAATTGCTGTGATGTGGCAGAGGCAGAAATCCTGAGTGAGTATATTGTATATACGGAACCCAAAAAATTTAGATAGAAATTACTGCTTAAATTATTTGGTAATTAATATGGAGCAAATACAGAATTTCACGATTAGCTATTACAAGTATCAATTTAGTGTTGAAAGTGAAACGCCTGGATTTTCGTATACTAATCTCTGGCCGTTCTCAAAATTAAACCGTCGAGAACGAGTTGAAGTTGCTTCATCAATAAACAAAACGTTTTAATCAAAATCTAATGTGATATTTACAAATAAGATAGACTACATCGTCTCCATAGAAAAATTCATAACAAAAGTAATACTTTCAGTTCGCTATCCGGAGCGGCATAGAATGGTAAGAGGTAAAATCCTCTAAATAGCTCCTCAAAGATATATTGAAAACCCAATAAAACACTGAACCATTTGTAGACGCGAGATGTAAAGATCGACATCTAGGACTTTCGGGGAAATTAGGACACAGAGGTTCCAAATCTGGAGCCGATCCGTGAAATTGCTGTTCTGCCTTAACTCCTAGATTAGAATGTCACGATAAAATCAGGTTACTTCACCTGTCAGAGATATTGAATACTCTCTTTGAGGTGTCATTTTGTAAGCAAGACAATATAGGAGTTACGGGAGAACAGCAGTATTGTTTTAGTCTGTCAAAGTTAATTTTACTGATTTGGTTAGTCTGTAAGTTTATAACGGTGGCAGAGTTTTTTCTTATCGCGGTAATTTCAAAAGGTCCATTGAATTTGTTTTCAGGTTTGCTTTTAATCTGAGACTCTTTTACGTAAACTGGTTAGTCGAAACATGTTTGTCAAATCTAACTTTAGATTTTTGTTTTTGTTGGTCGGTTTTAGCGCGAGCAAGTCTATAATAGTAGTTCATTCTGTTGTTAAGGTCCCTAACATATTTGGAAATGAGTTTTTCCTGATCTTATATTGTTTTGGGGGGTCTACTAGAAGTGTGTCCAAAGATAAGTTCGTAGGGCGTGAAGTGTTGTTTTTAGTTTTGTTGTAGCAAATAACTGCGTAAGGGAGGACGTTGAATGGATGTTCGTCCGGACGTTCAGCTGTATTTGCCCTTATCATTTCCGCTAAAGTCGCGTGAAACCTTTCGATAGAACCATTTGATTTGGGATGGTGGACACTTGAAAAGAATAGTTTTATGTCATATAGTTTGCATAGGTCCCATATGAGACTGTTATCAAATTCACGTCCATAATCACAATGGATGCGAAGAGGTGTACCGTAATGTTGGAAGAATATTAGGAGGGTGTTTACTACAGTTTTAGCTGTTTTGTCACCAATTGGGTAGGCCTGAGCAAATTTGGTGAGTTCATCCCTAATAGTCAGTGCGTAATTTCTAGTATTCGAAAATATCTATGTTGATACGTTCGAAGGGCGTTTTTGGTGTTTCAGTTATGACAAAAGGAGCACTTAAGTTTTTTCTACAGAACTTTTCCTTTTGGCAAGTTTAATAAATTTAATAAATTGCTCTACACTTTTGAATAGTCCAGTCCAATAATACTTTTCTTTAATGTGTCGGATGGTCTCATTAATTCCATGGTGAAGGTTATTTTTGCCGCAGTGGTACTGTTGCAGTATTACGGGAATTTCGTCTTGTGAAGTAGTTGTCACAATATTTTGACAAATTTTTAGTTTTACGTCTTTGTCTCCAAGTATAAAGATAGTGTTTCAAGAATCGGTAGTTCTACGTTTTTTTTGTATAGAACGTTTCGGATTCGTCGAATTAGTCTTAGTTGTTATAGAGGATGTTGAAAAGGTAAAGGGACAATTAAATATTTTCTATGCCTTACAGTTTTACTGGCTAGAACGTTTAGAGTGTCAGTAGTGAAGTTAGGGTCTTCTTCGAAAATGTCTTCGATGATTTTGGAATCCAAGTCATTGAGTTTATTTTGCCAGAAGAAAGTGGCTATTCGTTTGTGAGATTTGTCTAGAAGTTGGGCGTTAGAATTTTATATTTTTGAATAATCGATTATCGACTCGGTTTTATACAGTTGAACAAATCGATTAAATTCTGTTCGTCATGATCATCGCCTTCTTGATCGTTTTCGGATTCGTCAGAGTTATCGTGACTAATACTTGGATCGGGTTGTTTTGGGTCGGTTTCCTTATTTGCCAAAATTTTTATCTTTGAAAGAAAGTCGGTGCATTGTTTGAAGTGATTGATTTTGATACGGGAAAGAGCGTCTGCGTTCAAGTTTACCTTGCCGGGCTTGTAATCGATTTTATAGTTATACTCCTTTAGTTTGAGGCGCCATCTGGCTAGACGACTGCCAGGATCTTTCTCCCAAAAATATACGGTCTGTAGTGCTTGACTGCCCACACAATGGCTAGCAGTTCCCGTTCGATAGTGGAGTATCGAGTTGCTGCAGCGCAGAGGGTACGAGAAGCATATGCTATAGGAAGATCTTTTCCTACGGGGCCTTGTGAGAGAACCGCTCCAATTGCAAAAGCACTAGCATCAGTAGTGAGCAGGACTGGTTCTTCGAAATTTGGGTAGATCAAGATAGGGTTAGATACAAGGGCTTGCTTCAGTTCGTTGAAGGGAGACTTGCAGTCTGAGTCGAAGATGAATTTGACGTCTTTTTGTAGGAGTTTTGTTAGAGGCTTCGTGGTCTTAGCGAAATTGGGGATAAAACGTCGGTAATAACCGGCGAGACCAAGAAAAGATTTAACATCTTTAGGAGTTTGGGGTTGAGGAAAATTCTGGATGCATTCAACCTTTGAAGGGTTTGGTTTCACTCCTTCTTGCGTGATAAGATGACCAAGGTAAGCAACTTCCTTACGGAGAAACTCACACTTGTCTGGTTGAATTTTCAAGTTTGACTGTCTAAGACGCTTAAAGACTTCTGTCAAACGGGACGTATGCTCATATATTTTTGTGTGAATGAAAGAATATGATGAAAACCATTTCTATCATCTAAAATTGGGTTAGGATATAAGTGGTAGGTGGTGTAAAGTTGTTGCTCTACAAGAGGAATTTTCAAAATAAAGACTAAATCTGAATTAGTTTGAAACGCTTCTAATTCGATTACTTCCAAATATTGGGAGACACTTGAATATCTGACAGGTAACGGTAGATTGTTTTTGACAAGAATTTGCGAAATTTCCTGTAGTGACTTTATCAAATGATCAGGTGTGATTATTGAGGAATGAATTATTTTTAAGCGAGCAAATGTTATGGAATTTAAAATATTATTAAGGTTATCCTCAAGAAATGAATAACTTGCCATTAATTTTTCGCATATTCCCAAAAATGACTGTTTTGCTTGGATAAGGGCTGTTGTGTCGTTTAGAGTATGTATTGCCAAATTGATTGCGTGGATGTTTTCGTTAAAGTTTGCTTCGTCAATTTGGAGTTTCTGAATGGTTTCATTGAAAGTTTTGATAATAGAATTAGTTAGGCTTATTTGATTTTTTAGAAGATTTTCTACTTGTAATTGTCCTTGGTTAAGTTTATTGATACTATCTGTGACGAATGCGCCATCGGTTGCTTCAAGGTTTCCAGTGATGGCTTTAAAGATAGTTCCTACACCCTTAATTAGTCCTCGTTTGGATCTTTTATTGCCCATGAATATTTCTGAAAATTTAATTTTAATTGAATCTGAAATTTGGGATAGAAGACTGATGTGAGTTTGTACATCAATTCGGAATGCACTTGTGTCATGAAATTTGAAACCTGGGATGGGATCGACAGTGTTTTCTAATGTTTTGACGATTCTGTTGTTGTTTTCAAAGATTTCTTTAAGTATCGATGAACTAGTAATGTCCATTTATAGTTGGAGATCACTATTCTACTTTAGTCGTGATAGTAAATACCAAGAGTGTTGTTTATTGGTTTGATGTTGAACTGTGAGACTGCTGATTCGAACAGCAGTAGTAACTTGAAAAGAAAGTTAGTTTTCAGAATAGAGTTTCATTCTGTCGAAGTTAACTTTCGTTCGTTGGTTTGTTTTGAGATTTAAGAGTGTGGCTGAATTATTGTGAATGTCTAAACTTTGGAATGGACAGTTGAATTTATTATGAAGTTTGTCTTTAATTTGGGATTCCTTGACGTAAACTACCAATTTTAAATTCGAGAAGTTTGTCCGAAACATGTTTATCAAAACGTTCTTTAGCCTTTTGCTTTTGTAAGTCAGTTTGTTCGCGGGCTACTTTGTAGTAATAGGAAATCTGATTGTTCAAGTCTCGTATATATTTACTAATCAGTTCCTTATGGTTGTAAGTGGTTTCAGGTGGTCTGCTGGACGTATGTCCAAACACTAGTTCGTAAGGCGAAAAGCCATGGGTTTTGTTTGTCGAGTTACTGTAAGCAATAACAGCATACGGGAGTATCGAATCATTTCTACCAAAGTAGAATGAAATCGTTCTACGGAGCCATTTGTTGTCCTACGCTTGAATAAGTTAGTTTGATGTCGTACAGTTTACACAAGTCTTTGAATATGGCGTTGTCAAATTCCCTACCATTATCACAATGGATATGCAATGGCGTACCAAAATGTTTGAAGTATAACATCATAGTACTGACAACTGATTTGGCTGATTTGTCTGCCAAAGCATAAGCTTGCGAGTATTTTGTCAGTTCGTCTCTTACAGATAAGATATAGTTCCTGTTAGGTATTTCTAGTATGTCAATATTAATTCGCTCAAATGGTGTTTTAGGCGTTTTCGTAATGACGAGGAGATTGTCTAGGTTTTTGCGACAATCTTTAGTTTTTTGACAAATTTCGCAGTTCTTAACGAAATTTTCAATGTCTGTTGTGAAACTTGGCCAGGTGTACATTTCCTTAATACGGCGGACGGTTTCGTTAATGCCCCGGTGCAAGTTATTTTTCCCATTATTATATCGTTCAAGGATCAACGGTATTTCGTCTTGTTCGGGTGTTTTTGTAACGTTTACAATGTCAGGATCATTTGGAAGTGGGATTATGAAATATTGCCTTCTGCTTACGGTTTTGCTGGCGAATATATTAATTTTAAAGGTTTCGAAGTCAGCGACTTCTTCGAAAATATCTTCGAAGATGTCATGATGAAATTCCTGAAGATTGGGGTAAAATTAAAATGTTTTTATTTGTTTTATCTAGTAGTTGGCAGTTGGAGAATTCAATTTTGCTGTAGTCAATTAAAGAAGTGGTTTTATAACGTTCTATAAAGGTTTTAAATTCTTCGGACATAGTTTCAAGAGATATTTTATTTTGTTCGGGTTCAGGACTGTCGTCTTCGGATTCGTCGTTTAGGCGTAGGACTTTGTTAGTTTCGATTTTGACTGAAATGATGAACATTCGTCAAGATGGTTGATTTTAATTCGTGATAAAGCATCAGCGTTCTTATTAACTTTACCAGGCTTGTAAATAATTTCATAGTCGTATTCTTCTAGTTTGACTCTCCATCGGGCATGTCTACTACCGGGATCTTTTATAGAAAATAGCCAGGTTAAGGGGCGATGATCGGTTAGTAGTAGGAACTTACGGCCACAGATTATCGGACGAAAATACTTAACCGCCCAGACAATGACTAGGAGCTCTCGCTCAATGGTGGAATACCGGGTTTCGGCTCCTAGAAGTAGCGTTGGGTTTTATGACTCTTTTTAGTGAGCCGGTTCATTTCGTTCAGCACACCAAAACGAGTCGTTCACAATGAGTCGTTCAATTGAACGATCTCCTAAAACACAGCCGTTTAGCCTTAGGTGGATTTATATAGTGTCTCTACTTGTGTAGTTTACTGCTCAAACTAATATTAAAGTGTTGCTGTGTCATAATTTAAAGATCATTAATTTACGTAAATACAATTTTTTTTATTTTTGTATTATTTGATAACAAAAATAAGAGAAAAGCTCTAAACATTAAAAACAAATAAAATTATTATGCTTACTTATAACCCAAATAGAAATTTATATAACAAAAACACTGCAAAACAATAACAATCCTGTGCCTTAGTGCCTGTCATAATAAAAATTTAAAATACCCATTCATCGATTCGTTGAAAATACAACCTTCCGATCAAATTACCTTTCATCTCATGATCCAGACGGCTGACGGCTCTTTTCTGCCCACTGCTCCGAGCCGAGGTGACTGTGCCGGTCGGAAGATTGAACGATGAACGAGTCAACGAGTCTAGTTCGTGATTGAACGTTTAGCACATCCTATGACTCTCGACTCGCTCGAGCTGAATGACTCTATTAGTGGCGAACTGAACCAGCTATTTGACTTAACTGTGCCGCTCATTCCTGGCACATGTAGAAGAGTCGTTCGTTTTGAACGACTCATTCACGAACGACCCAATTCTACCTAGAAGCATATCCAATCGGTAAAACCTTACCTATTGACCCTTGAGACAATACGGCGCCAATAGCAAAAGCACTGGGGTCTGTAGTCAGTACAAACGGTTCGTCAAAATTTGGGTAAATGAGTATAGGGGTGGAAGTCAATGTTTGTTTTAATTCATTGAAGGATTTTATGCACTTTCCGTTAAAATTGAACGGTTGGTCTTTTTGTAATAGTTTTGTCAGTGGTTTGGAGATCTTTGCAAAATTAGAAATGAACCTACGGTAGTAACCAGCAAGCCCTAAGAAAGATTTTATGTATTTAGGGTTCTTCGGTTGTGGAAAGTTTAAAATACAATCAACCTTTGATGGATTGGGCTTCACACCTTCTTTAGTTATGAGATGTCCTAAGTAAGCGACCTCCTTGCGGAGAAATTCGCATTTGGCAGGCTGTATTTTGAGTTTAGCCTTTCTGAGTCTTTTGAATACGTCTGTCAGTCGTGATAGTTGGTCATGTATTGTAGGCGAGTAAATGATTATGTCATCCATGTAAACCAGACATCTTCCATTCTAGATTTCCATAAGAATGTTATCCATCACCCTTTGAAAAATAGAAGGAGCATTCTTCAATCCGAAGGGCATCCGGACGAACTCAAAATGTCCGTTCACGACAGTGAATGCAGTTTTTGCGATGTCTTTTGGGTCTATTTCTATCTGGTGGAAACCAGAGGCGAGGTCAAGAGTCGTAAAGTACTGGTATTTACCTAGTTGGTCTAGTAGGTCTGAGATGTTCGGTAGAGGGTACTTGTCATTGACTGTAAGTTCGTTAGGTTTACGGTAGTCTACTATAACAGGCCATTTCTGTTTTCCAGAGGCGTCTAATTTCTTTGGCATACCCAGACGTGAGAGGACCAAGGCGAATTAGAGGGTCGTATAATGCCTTCGTCGAGCATTTTTGCTACCTGGGACTTAACTTCTTGTTTGTGAACTTGGGGGTAACTACAGGATTTTGTATAAACGGGTTTCGCGTTGCTGTTATCGATACTATGTTTTATTTCGTTTGTGAATGATAAATGATCGCCTTCGAGGTAGAATATGTCTGAAAAGTCAAGGAATAATTGTAAGATTGCGTCTGACTCTTCGTCGTTTAAATGTTCTAGTCGGAGTTGTTTAACGATTTTTCTTGTCTGCCGGGTTCGTTATAGTTCAAAGGAGTAGTTTGTGTGAGAGAATTCACAGAAAAGTTTTGTATTTTAGGGATGGCATTCGCATTTAGAATGGATGTAAGAAATTGACCTTTGCTGTCTACTGTAACAACACCGTTAGGGAGGTGAACCTTTTGAATTTCCATACCTGTTAGAAGGGCTTCGGTGTTCCTAAGTTCGCAGCTAAGTTTAAAAATTTGTTCAGTACGGGGTTCAATCGAAATTGTATTAATGGACGTATAAGAAGGGCGACATTGTATAGATTCAGTGGCATTGATTGTCTCGTCTGTAACTTACAGGGGAAGCGTCTTAAAGTTGGTTATTAGTTGTTTTTTGTCAAAGTCTATAATACAGTTTTAGTGCTCGAGAAAGTCTGAGCCTAACAAACCGTCGAATTCTATGTCAAGGTTGCAGATGTAAACCTTGTGTGGGTCTTTTATATTGAAAGGAACGAGGGTCGACTCGTCTATAAGGACTTTTGGTTGGTAATTCCCTGAATTACTACGTTTTCCTGAAATCTTTCTCTGAAACGTATGCAGGTGTCTGGTTTGAAAATTGAAAGACCAGCACCGGTGTCTATTAGGAGTTTGTATGTGTTAGAGGAATCTGTGATGTAGTATAGATTTTTAGAATTTACGGTTAGACGCGGTCTTATAGAAAGCTCTGTTCGGAGAAGTTCAAATTCGGGTCGAAACTGTCTAGATTTAGCGTTTGAATTTGGGTCTGAAGTTCTGTGATTTCCGGGGGTTCCGGTTGGAAAGGGAGGTTCTGAAAATTTACGGAGGAAAATTCGTGTTCATTTTCAACATAGTTGTCACATTCTGCGTTATCCGTTTTTGAGTAATAGTCGTAATCGGTTTAAGTCGAATCGGAATACTCTTGGTCGTAACTTCCGAAATCAGTATTTTGGTATTGACTTTCATATAAGTTAGTATTGGGTTGGTCGAACTCATAATTATAAGAGTTGCTCAAGTGATGTGTTCGTTGTTGCCGGAAAAATTTTGATTAGGTTTATATTGACCTGAACTTTGGGGTTGTGCACTGGACGGAGGACGAGGTGGTTGAAAGTTTCTGTTCTGCTGGAAATTTTGAGTATTGGGTTGGAATTGTGGCCTATTCTGGAATTGGCCCGGTTGTTGTGAAAATGGGTTAGGACGTATGTTCGAAAAGTTTTGTCCGTAATTTTGGATTTGTTGCATTTGTCTCGATTTGGTGAGACATTCGTTAACAGTATGCCTCATTCTTTTACAGAATGAACATTGTTTTTGTACTGGAAACTGGTTGGGTTTACGAGGAGGCGGACCTTGGTTTCTAAAATTCGAAAACTTTTGAGTTTCTAAGTGATGCAGTTGGAGTTCCCGTCAATTTGTGCCTGTTTTTCTTTTTGAGTCAAGTTTTGTTTGTTAACCGCAGCAAGCATTTTTGCTTGGTGGGTTTGTAGTCTGGCTGAAAATGTTATGGAGGATTCGGTATTTAATTGCCTCATTCTTTGAAGATCTTGAATCAAGGCTGAGTGATCTCTAGGATCTCCCAAGTGGTTCTCTAAGAGTGTCTAAATTTCAGTTAATTGAGTCGGGTTGCGAGAATTTATCAGTTCGGCAGCTCTGCCGCGAAGTTTATTTTTTATGTGCAATATTAAAAGCACTTGTTGATAGTCGGTTGTCATACTATATGCAGTATGGCATGAAGAAATGAAAGTGTTTAAGAATATAGGGTTTCCGTCATATTCCGGAATTATTGCGAAAATTTCGGATATTTTGTGTGGCTCTACAGTAGGAGTCGAAGCACCTTGTCTTGTAGTTGCCATTTCAAATATTCAAGTGTTACGAAAAATAAAAATTAAATAAAGCAGTAAAATAGAAGTAAGCAATCACACAAAATATATTAAAATTCAAAATTGTAGTATGAGTAAATCGGTTAAAAGAATAATAAATTGCGAATATAAAATAATATTAAAGCGAGGTAAAATAATAGATAATAAATTGGTTTCAAAAGTTATTCAATAGCTTAAAATGTGGTTTAAGGGGATGAGAAATATATGGAAATTTTAAACGAGAGAACTGATAATAATAATAAAAAAATAAATATAAAAATCGTTTCAATTGATAAATAATTGAATCAAAAGCGAGAAGTTTCTACATACGTTATTAGTACCCCAGGCATGAGACTGTTCTGGAGAAGCTGAGGACTGGTTAACTGTAAGGTTGCGTGTTCCGGGTTCTCGCTGCCACAGTTATTGTCTCGGTGTGGAAGTTCTTGTCCACAAGGATTTGGAAATCGACACAACTAGTGAGTGTGCACGTTTTCTAGCTGTGTTAAACAATCCTACTGACTGCGCCAATTTTATATCTTGTAAATCACTTTTGAGTTTAAAAAAAAATTAAAAATTTAAATAAAACAGTAAATTGAAAATTTAAATGAACTAACTAAATGGTATAAGTCTACTAACGATAAATGACGAACGTGGGACCGCTAACATTAAGAAAGCTGACTAATCAAAAGAACGGTCAAGTCGATGCGTTCCCACGTATACATAATGAAGCAGGAAACTTGTCAGCGAAATATGATACTTTATATCTTACACGGGTATGATATTTACGCCTAATATATATATATATATATATATATATATATATATTAGGCGTATATATATATATATATATATATATATATATATAATATGTAAAACGCATGGTTTGGGACACCAAAATTTTATTGCAGGAAAAGCTTCTAAATCACATTTTATATATCCCTATATAGTTCAATTGTTATATAAACAATTTTTTCTATTAAAAAATAACTTTCGGTTAACGAACGCATTGTTTGAGCCCTCATCGAACTAACGTAGGGTTTGAGGACAGTCCCCAAAACATGCATTTTGCAAACTGGCGATAGACGAAATGATAATTTGGGGACTGTCCCTAAAATATGCATTCTCTTAATATAGTTTGGGGACTCATCAAAATAATAACGATTTCGTACAGTTGCAGGTGCATTACTTCCAATCCGATTAAAATTTGCTCCTTAACATGAAGCAAATATATAAACAAATTTATTATTTCGTATTACATTACTATTTTGTTTAAATTGTCGTTGTATAGACTAATTCTTATTATTAAGCGTTATCGAGGTGAAAAGTTCTGCAATGATACTACTAAATAGGAATGTGAGTCTTATAGTATCTATATGCCTAAACGATTTAAATTAATAGTATAATAATAAAAATTTACTGTTTATTTTCAAGAGAATAATGATAATGATACTAGGTACTCGATTTCTCACACTTAACAAAAATATCATAGAATTATCAATATCTATTCAGTTGTATTTTACAGCCTCAAGACCTCACTAAATATAATTTTGGTGCTTATAGCGTCATCACCAATTTTATGCTTAAGCCGTTTCTTAGGAACATTTCTAATTTTAACTTCAGACAGAAACCTAGGTTGTCACGCATTTATTTAATAAAATACTACAGCTATCATAAACATACCGTTTCATTTTCTTCTTGCTTTCAATATCCTGATAAGAAATATTCTCGGGTGGTTAGGCCTAGAGACATGATCATGCAAACTACAAAAATCTTCTAGTTATTTTTCCTTTGAAAGTTTGCAGACGAACCATTCAACATTTATTTTACTATAACATGGTGATTCGTTGGGTTGCTACCATATTTGCCATCCTCATATCTGGATAGCACACTAAGAAAATGAAACATTCGGGTCTTTGACTACTACTACTAGATTACATTTGTAACCTTCAATCTGGATAGGTATTTAGTAACTATTAACCTCATTATGTACCCCTATTAATATAGTGAAGTAAATAAGTATAATTAGTTAAATTGTACATATGAACTGCAGTAATTCGGTATTGTTCCACTTTTATACGAGGCGGTCGCTAAGATTGTGGCTATGCTGATATATATTTTTAAACTCTGCTGTTAGGAGAGGATGATGTTTAGTGAGAGATTGAAAAAAGTGGATTTCTCAGTCAATTTCAGTATGACTTATGCATACTAAATAGTATCTAAAACGCAGTATTGGGGTGTTTTTCGAAAATTTGTGTGACTTCTAGACACTGTTAAATATCAGAGGTGTCTGATGCCACAGCAGGATTTACTTGGAGGATAACTCTTGGTCACCCTTTATACTACCAAGAGCCAGAATGACTATGATGAACTGTTTATCGTGCCAGTTATCGTCAGTCCAATTTTGAAAAGGTTATCTAATCAGGAATAAACTGATTTTTCAATTGCACTCAATAATTCGTTTAATTTCATTTCATCCGATATTTTTATATGATTCTAACAATTCCTTGAGAGTTCGAGAAATCATGATAATTTTTGATTATTGTGTGTTTTCTTATTATTCACGAAATACTTTTGGTCATGAGTTTAAATTCGCATGTTAACTAAAGTGGAAATTAACAACCTTCTCAAAGATATCAGATGAGTTCGTAGTAATATTTTTTGGGATTTGGGACTGGAAACTCCAAAAATCCTAAATTTAATTACTGAAAACAGGACACATAATAAGGGAGACATTTTTTGTACCAAAACTAATATAAAATCCTTCACTATGACTATTTATTTCACTGATGGTAAGAACTAATTATTGGCTTTATATTACCATTTTATGCAATTACTCAATTGGCTGTTTCTCATAATATATTTTTTTCCATTTTTGATACAAACAACATGAAAAAAAAACATCATACAGTTCTTTTTTATAACACAAAAATTAGTATTAATAAAAAATCATGTTTGTATTCCTAATTAAAACATAACTTGAAATAAATATAATGAAAATCTCATAGAAGGATAATCCTTTAGCGTAGGTAAATGACCTTGCGACTTTCAGCTTACAAGAAACAAAGTTTAAAATAACAAACTAATTTACAGACTTTAACATGTTTTACTATAACGTCGATTTTATTAACATTTTAAAAATTGTACATATTTTTAATATTTAATATTCCTGCATTTGTACCCTTTGAATTGAGTGTATCCACTGTTTGGATTTCTTTTTAAATATTGAAAGTGAATTTAACCCTTTAATCTCACTAGAAAGAAAGTTGAATATTTTAGGACCAAAAACATCTTTGAGCTTTGGGTACTATGAAAATATTATTTAAATGCTGAACTAAATCATCTCATTATACATGGAAAAGACAATTTTTACATACAACCAAGCAAAACTGGCTCATTTACATTTTGACTTTTTTCACCTAAAACTGTGAAATATATGTAGTCTTCTAAACGTTGTTTGTGACATGTTCTTGATTATTTTTATGTTTCTTTGAGCCATTGACAACGAAGTCAGAATAGACTTTGAAACGTTTGGTATTCCTGCAATATACGTAGTTTTATTTCTATTGTGGTGTTATTCCCCAAAGAAACATAAAAATAATATATTAGGTAATCTTTAAAAAAAAGACATTGTGTTGAAAACTTTTTTCATTAAATCTCTTAAACTAAGCTATGGCTTAGTTAACAAAATAAATATGTTTTAAGTATTCTCCCAAATTTCTTAAAATAGTGGTACAACATTTCCTTTTACATATTAATAAATAGATTAAATATATGATTTAAGTAACAAATTCAATTAATAATGCAACAAATGCTAAATTACATTATATGTTTTCAATTTTTTCTATTAAGTAATTATTTTTTGATACTATCTTCTGGACATTATACAATCCATTATATTGTTTCAGGTCGAAAAAACTTCATCAGCTGCGCTTCCCTCAACATATTAAAATCTCGAATAATGATTAATGTTTTTTCATACATATAACCAAGCTTAACTATTTAACGCACAATTATTAGGAGTTTTAGAGAAAACTAAAAAGAAAAAAAATCGTGCCATGTGTAATGCTTTTACCCTCTGATTCATATGACAGAAGTCACACGAAACAAATTTATACGTTAACTAAAACCCACAATGCAATTATGTGACAATATCTTATTGCAGTCGATAGTCTTCAAATGTTACGCTCCCCTCGGCGATTAAAATCTCCAATAATTATTTATGTATTGCATTTAAGGCTAAATTTAACATTTTAACTAAAATTGAAAATCTAGAAGTTTAAGGGACAACTAGTCCACAGTGATTCTAAAATGAGTGCTGTATTTAAAACTCCATTACCCTTTCCTAGGATAGTAAGCACAAGAAACAGATAACAAATAGATTAACTGTTAATCTGTTGGCTAGTTTTCCCTGAAGCTCCAAGATGTCGATTCTTATTTTACGTTAACATGTAAAGTTCGGGTATTTGTGCGAAATACATAAATAATTATTCGATCAATCAATCACATGAAAGTTCTTGACTAGAAACAATATATTGTCTTGCCTTCAATGGATTAAAAACTCTCGAAAAGATAGTATCATAATTTCTAAACTTCTAGATGAAGATATTCATTTTTCCTTAATAAAATCTAAAAAAGACATTCTGTTTTGTATTTAAATTAAAATGATCTCTAGCATAAATCAGATTTTTAATATTCTCTGTTTTAGAAAACTAAATAAATTATGGTTTTCTTGTAATACACAACATTTTATGTTATGTTATGAAATATATTTGAACAAAACTAAATGGGTGTCCGCACCATAAATTCATACTATTAATAATTACATTTCTTTGCTTATTAAAGTTTAATAATACAATATATAGTGGTAATTTCTTATGTAGAAAAAAATATTTTATAACTGCTTCGAATCTCTGAAATGTATTAATCCTCAATACCCAGCTAATTTTCTGCATACACAGTTAGCAACTATCCTTCAAAGTGACAAATTTCATTGTCGTATAGATAAGTATAGGTATATTTTTTACATAACTTTATTGCACTAATTCATTATTAAAGAAGCCACACATCGCCTTCATAATAATATTCTTCAGGTCTATTCTAACAATTGTTTTGGTTTGTTAGTTCACCGAATCTTTAAACTGTTGGTATATAAAAAATGTGCCAATATTTCGGTCGTTTAGTTCGTCTCTGCTTTGTTATACCGACATTTCCGTGAAAGGCGATTATTCGAAAATCGTCTACGGGCCACTGTGATAAAAAAGCATTCGGCATTCCAGCCCATAATAAATACGAAATCTTTAACATCAGATATTATGAAGTTCTCTTGAAAATATTTGAATTTGAATGTTTGAAATATAATAAATATTAAATTTATATGATACGTCCCTTTCTAATAGATCGCGTTAGAAACTTCATGGCAAATTATGAATTTCTTTGTAATTTTTAATTGTTATTTTAGTCCTACAATTAAAATACAAATAATTACAGAACATTTCAAAATTGTATGAAAATAAACTAAAAATGGGAATATCAAAACGTTGATATATTATTCATAGTGTTAGTGAAATTGAAGGATATTTGTAATTTTATATTATTAATTAAAAGCAGTTGAATGGGACATCTTCTTTTCTTCTTGGGGATTATGACCAAAGATCTGTTTATTTAATTCCGCCATACTGGCTATTGACTCTGAAATTGAATTGAAAGATTGTGTAGATAATTAAATTTTGTATTGTGACTAAAGTAAATTGTCAACAAAAACAGATGTTGTTTTTCAAAGTCATGATTTATTATATTACGACTTTTTATGTTAATGGATTGAGTGATTATATGCAAAAATGGCACCGATCAGTATACTGTAACAATAATATCTCGCGTTCAGTGGAATGAAAAATGTCGAATAGTTAGTATCGTAAGGTTTTAGTAAACCTCTACAAATTTTTTCGTGTGATTTATATCCTAGGAATCACAGGGAATCGGCGTTATACACAGTATGACTCCTGATTTGGAGACTCTGTGATATCAATTTTCCTAAAACTCCTGCGTGTAGGAATACATTTAGCGAAAAAATAAATAAATTAAAAACTGATGAAAGCTCTCGATTAGAAACAATATATTGTCTTGCGTTCAATGTATTTGTAAAAGTTTTATTTAGAAGTGGAAGTTGTTCAATTGAGATGGAATGTAATCTTTATAACAATGAATTGATGGTAGTTTGATGTGTAAATGTGAAGTTATGAAAAGAGCCAATTTTGAAACAACTTTTTAGTTTAAATCTGTACCACTGTGTACCACAATTGAGTTGGGTATTCCACGATAAAAAATATAATAAACAAAAATATTTGCTATCTCTGTAATTGTAAGGGAAGTTACAATACATGTAAATACAAAAGCTTAAAATAATAGTTAGAAATTTTGTACTTACTAGTTTTTTGATAGTGGACGTAGATCTATCCTTCCGAAAATATTTTCTGTTGTGAACATTCATATTCATAGAGTGCCGTATTGGGACTGCTGATATATTCAACTGTCTTGAACATAATTTCGAATTGAGTTTTTGAGATATGCCCTATAGCATTTTAGTAATTTGTAAAGTTTGAGTAACCTTTGTGATTAAGGTTCAATAATATCTAATGTCGCATGAATTTGTTACGTGACGAATTTCATTTTATTTAACTCATAAACTAATGAGAAATATTAAAAATTTTAGGATATTGGATAAAGGTTTAATATTGTATGTAAGGGTTTACAAAGTATGTCCAAAATTGATAATTTCTTATTTAAAATAATTTTTGGAAACTTAGTCTATGGCTGAGTTGTAAAGTAAAAAACAGAGTGAAATATTATTATTTTAAAATGTCTATAAGTTGCAGTATATTCGAAAATGGCGATATGCATTAAAATATATTTTAGCTTCTTCCGAGGTGTCTTTCTTTTTGAGAGAAATATTTTCTTGAGGAGACGGAATATTTTCATAGTTGTTATCAACAATATTAGACGATATCCGAATTCTTCCTTCTTCGTTTTCAAAACGTGTTCATGTATTGTGCGAAACTGTTATATTTTTAAACAAACTTCTCGTAATCGATACAGGATCTTGAGAATGCAGAATCATTTAGGATTTTTAAATTTAGTTCAGGAAAAGGAAATATAAATAATAAATTGTCTTTTTGTTTTGAGGTATTTTTTTCATTGCCAGCTTCAAAGATTCCGATATCAAAATTTGTTGTTGACTGTTTTCTAATCTTTCTTCATCCCACAGGAAAACTCGACAAGCCGCGTGAGGTGCGTGGTTTCTAAATCACCTCCATGAAAACGAAAACCACGATAATTGAGAGACATAAAATTAAGAAGGAAAGTAGTGCTAACAAACAGACGGGAGAAAACATCCGCGGAAAAATAATAATCAATGATTGTCGGAACTGTAAATATACGAACCCAGATAAGAAACGTCCATCTACATAGGTAGATGAAGAAACACTGAATACGCTAATATGGACCAGGTAATAAGGTGTAATATCAGCACTTGCTATACAGCAAAGTAACACAGTACAAAAGTCAACGTCACGTTAATAATAAAAAAATATACTGTTTAAAATATGTAAAGTACATCAGCTGTAACGAAAGAAATGTAAGTGAAAAACGCTTAAATGATCTTAGAGGACATCTTCCATAGGAAATGAAATCATTTTTCGAAAATCATCAAGAAAGACAGTCATGACTCAGAAGCAAAGATAAAAAACTAATTAAACAACTGAAGAAGGAAGAGAGGAATTGCAAAAATACAAATAAAATAAATGGTAAACTTATTATTGTGTATTAAAATAAAATTTAAAATTCTTAACAAAACAAGTCAACAAAACTCAATTAAGAAAAGAAAAATAGTAAACCAGTAAACGCAATTGTTATAGAAATGATTAGATAAGAACAGAGTTGAATTTCAACAGAAATATGTGATCTTCAATGTATTTTTCTCAAAGTGGACAACACGAACATATCTGAGAAACGCTACAACAGAATACCGACATATAATGTTTCTTGAAAACATATGTGAGAAAGCTACCGTCATATATCTGCATGGAAATACCAATTCTATTAAAAAAAAAATCAGGAATAACACTAAAAGACAAAATGAGAAACAATAAAGCTTTAGAAGATCATCTAAAAAGTCACATTGGCTAGATAATAAAGTAATTTCTTATAACTATTTCAAATTTATGGTGCATCCAAATATGTGAGGTTTACATTATTTGAACCAATTTTCCCAATATTATAAGATTTATAGTGTTGTTTTATCTAAAATAACGGTTAACAAAGTCATATTTTATTTTTGATTATATTTTTCTGAGGACAGGTATATTTAAATTCCCTTCTCTATACAGCAAAGGTCAAATGGAAAACATTTTAGAGGAAATTTAGTGCATTTAAAATCTGGCTTTGGATTTATGATCAATCATTTGGTTATGAAAATAATCGGCAAAACCCGAAAATGTTTTTCTTCAGTAAATTCGAACCGGTTAATTTGAGAGCTGTCAAGATGTGACACTTTTTTAAGACAAATAAAATGACATATATCACATATCTCAAAGGTCTTTTGTTATCCCGCAAAACCGCCTCAACTTTTTTTATAAGTCTCACAAGGGCATACACAATTTTAGTTTCATCGAAATATCACACTTCATAAAGTTAGGCCTTAGTTTTTTAAGAAGGCCATGACTTGTTTGTATCAAAATAACATTAAAGATTTGTAGTCAAACAAATATGGTCCTGTAAGTCCTGAAAATATTCATAAATTTATAATGGGTACCCAATTAAAAAAACGTAAGTAAGATGAAATTACCAATGAGGCAACACCAAAATGTGTGTTAAGCTAGCAGAGCCATTTCATAACGCCCAAATAGGACCTACTCCAGAATTTATTGCTAATTTATTACGCAAAAATTAAATTTATTGCTCCCACCCCTTCTGAGTAACAGTGGCTATGCTAACTTTAGACTAAAGTTAGCATAGCCATATTCTATATCTCCGGAACGAATAACGCTACCGAGGTGAACTTGGTGGCGTATTTTATTGCTAATTAATTGCTATCGAATGGCACTAGAGCAAATAACCAAAAAATACCCCTTCAACCCCCTACTGAATTTCTCACACAAAAAAATTATTTCAATATTTTGTGTTGTATAAAATCAGTAAACTTTTAATTGCTAATTAATTGCTGACTTTTTACCCTATCATTACGATTTCATTCCTCCAACCCCTTCCAAGAAACTGTGGAGACGCCAACTTTAGACTAAAGTTAGCATATCCACATCTACATCTCCGGAACGAACTGTGCTACCGGGGTGATCTTGGGGGCGTATTTTATTGCTAATTAATTGCTATCGAATAGTACCAGGGCGAATACACAAATCCTACCCCTTCATCCCCTACTCAATTTCTCACTCCCTGACAAGTAACAAAAATATTTATTTCAATGCATTTCCTTATTAAAATCAGTAGACTTTTAATTGTTAATTAATTGTTGAAGGTCTACCTTCCTTACGATTTATTGCTCCACCCCGTTGCGAGCCAACTTTAGACTAAAGTTAGCATAGCCATATTCTATATCACCGGAACGAACAGCGCTAGGGAGGTGATCTTGGTGGCGTATTTTATTGCTAATTAATTGCTATCGAATAGTACCAGGGGGAATACCCAAAACCTACCCCTTCATCCCCTACTGAATTTCGCACCCCCTGACAAATAACAAAGATATTTATTTCAATGTTTTTTGTTGTTAAAATCAGTAGAGTTTTAATTGCTAATTAATTGCTGAAATTCTACCCTCGCTACGATTTCATTCCTTCAACCCCTTCCGTGAAACTGTGGCTATGCCAACTTTAGACTAAAGTTAGCATAGCTATATCCACATCTCCGGAGCAAACGTCGTTATGGGTATCGTCTTGGGGCGTATTTTATTGCTAATTAATTGCTATCGAATGGCACCAGACCATTAACCCAAAAACTACCACTTCATCCCCTATTCAATTTCTCACCCCCTGAAAAGTAACAAAAATATTTATTTCAATGTATTTCGTTATTAAAATCAGCAGACTTTTAATTGTTAATTAATTGTTGAAGGTCTACCGTCGTAACGATTTTATTGCTCCAACCCCTTGCGAGCCAACTTTAGACTAAAGTTAGCATAGCCATATTCTATATCTCCGGAACGAACAGCGCTACCGAGGTGATCTTGGTGGCGTGTTTTATTGATAATTAATTGCTATCGAATGGCATCAGTTCAAATATCCAACAACTACCCCTTCATCTCCTACTGAATTTCTCACCCCCTGACAAAAACAAACATTTTTATTTCAATGTTTTTCAACCCCTTCTGAGATACTGTGCTTATGCCAACTTTAGACTAAATTTAGCATAGCCATATCTATATCTCCCGAACAAACGTCGTTATCGGTATGGTCATGGGGCGTATTTTATTGCTAATTAATTGCTATCGAATGGCACCAGACCAAAAACCCAAAAATTATCCCTTCATCACCCACTCAATTTCTCACCCCCTGCCAAGTAACAAAAATATTTATTGCAATGTTGTTCGTTATTAAAATCAGTAGACTGTATATGATTAGGAAAATAAGACTATACTTATTAATTATAGATATAATTATAGGATGGTTGTCGAATAATAATATATATCCATGAATGTTCTCAAATTATACATTACCCTACTTATTTTTTCTGAATCCCATTTATGTTAATTTTTTCTCGAGCCTTACTGCAATTGGAACTTTGTTGTTATAATCGATATTCAAGATTGAATTTAGAATTTGTGCCATTCTTATTTATTTTTAGTCAGTTTATTTCAAAAAATTTCATTTAGATACTCCCAAGCCTGGTTTTTAAATTTCCTATACAAATGGCCTACATACATCTAACAAATGAACGGTACAATGTGTACGAATGGTGCTATTGATTAATCGATGTAAGTATCATAATATACCAAACAATACGCGATGAAGGAATATACCTATAAGAAATAAAAACTTTATTATAATTTCAACAGTGCCAAGACACACCAAAACATCATTTATTTAACGCTATTTAAAATATATAGTATTAAGATAAATTTTAAAACAGTTAAATCACTTATTGTTAATATACCGATACAAATCAGAACGTTTGACCACCTTGTAAAAGACTCGATCTAATATGGGGAATTTACATTACTCCGAAAAAATATTAAGTGTCTCTCCCAATAATAGGTCAAAATTATCGATATACAGGATTCAACTTAAAAGATAACTAATGAATAATGGCTCATCATTATTCACCTTATTATGCATCTTGTATTTTCCGACAATTGTAGTTAACTTTCAATAAATTGTTTTATGTAAAGTATTTGGGACAGTTTTTTTTCTGATCTGAAAATATATAAAACACTTTCCAATTTCTGAAGAATTAAAAATAAAATCTTCATCATGTATAGTCTGAGTTTGAAAACGGTCTGAAAATTTGTTAAAGGAAATGAACTTTTACAGTTTTTTATTCCCCGTCAGATTGTGTGTGTAGCAAACTGCTTAATGATTAATAATTTACTGAAAGTATTTTAAAAATAAAAATTTATAGGAAAGACTATTGATGATAATGCTGTAATTTGAGTGTTTATTTACCAACATTTCTTAGAAGGATTATTTGAGGCAGTTCTTCCGTCGGCCCATGGTGCATAAAAAATATTCATAGAAACATGAATAGTGGTAGTATTTTATCGTTAAATATATTAAGTTCAGCACTACATCAACAAATGCGTGCATATTGTGTTAAATTATTTACAGTATTATTAAAAGTTTACAAAAACAATCGAACATAATATTAATCGTGATTGATCTGTATTTTAGATACATATACTGAATAATATAAGTAATGATTTTACCAAACTAAAATTAAGTAATTGAAGTTAAAGGCTTTAATTGATTTGCTCATTTCTTATAATTTTGTTGTATTGCTTAAGCCCGAAAGATATAAAACACGCATTTAAGGCAAAATCTAAGCTCTACTGAAATGGGATACAGTGTGTCTCAAAATAAAACGAAGTTAGTTTTCAATTCTCGATAAGTATTTTACTTTAATTGATAATCTGTCATACATGTCAAAAACAATGTCATATTTTTAACTGTTTCCTTAAATTAATAATTGATTTCAACAAATAGACTAATATAGTATGGTATGGAAAAAATCTTACACCTAGTTAGTTTTTTTTTATTGAAAGAATTTGATTTAATTATCTGTTTCAATTCAAACTTCAATTGCTATTAGATACTACATCTTCAATTTAAAATACTTAATTTATCTATATTTTTCAGAATCCATTGTGAAGAGTGTGAACCCAAATAAAAAAAACTAACCTTGGTTGAATGTTAAGTAGGTATTATATTATTCTTTGTTTGTATACGAACGGTTAGTGACAAACCATATATGTACCCTGTAGTAAGGGGAGAACTATCAAGGATTCGGTTTGAAACCGAAAATTAATCTAGTTATGCATTTCTGATAATATTTGTTTCCTGAAGGATAGTTGTGAGTTATGTAGTTAATGTTTAAGCACTCTTTGGGAAATAACACCGCAATACTTAAAATAACTGTATCTTTCCAAACGATTCGGGGTCTATGTCGGACCCCTTTGTCAATGGTAAAGAAATTTTGAGATAAATTAATGGTCCTGCGTTGTTAAAAACTCAGTATCGGTATAGTTCATAAGGTTTTTCCTTGGTTTTGCTCTATGATTTTAATGGGATCACTGAGTTAACAGAATTCTTTGATCGCTTTTTTGGCGAATCTTATAACAAATTCGCACCTAGGAGTGCCACATAAAATTCTGAAGATCACCCTTTCAAATTCTAACAATGTGAAATGAAGGTTATTATTACATGATATTTAGAAGTTTCTGTGCTACCCTGTATTTTATCAAATTAAATTCTCTTAGTTACGTCATACGTCACATAATGTTGTCATACATTTTAATTTTAAATTTTAGAATTGAGCCTTTTTTCATAGTTTCTGTGCCATTGACAAAAGGGTCTGGCCGAGACCCTTAAATGTTTGGAAAAATATAGTAATTTCAAGGAAAACCAAACGTTTCAAAGTCCATTCGTTGAAACGTTTGGTTTTTCTTCAATATACCTCATTATATTTCGTTGTGGTGTTATTGCTCAAAAAAACATAAAAGTAATCATAGTTACATTGATATTAGTTCTTTATAAATGATATTCACAGACTCTATGCTGAAGAAAACAAAATTTGATAATCAAAATACGTATTTACTAAATTGTTCACAAGTGTTCAATTTCAATTTCTTTAGTAGTTAAAACGAAACATCCGAGTCCGATTCGGTGAATTTAGTGGACCTTGCATCCAAAAAACTATCCACTCGCTGCAAAACAATAACAAGAACGTTTCAAGCCTTTCTTCGGTTTCCCCGAACGAACAGCGTTGCCGAATTGAACTTACATACTATTAAAATATGATAAAGGTAATTAATTCAGAATAACAAAAGACTGTTCATAAACAATAAATATTCGTAATTTTCTCCTTAAAAAGTGTATTAAACTACTTGAGACGCTATTTTATAATTAACATTAATTCCATTCAATTTCTCTCATAGGTTCCAATATTAACAATTTTAAAGAATGATACATTGCTTAATTAGTCTGTACTTCTTTGTTTGATATAACAGTGAATACTTTATGTGCTTGAAAAATATATCATACAGTGTCGATAGTTGCTTCTGTAAAAGGTCTGTAAAACCGAAGGTTTGAGTTCAAGTTTAATTGTTTTCATCCTTTCCTAATAGTATGTCGGATGTTTTTTCATTATTGAAAATATACTTTACATATTTAAATTAATTGTTCTTTTTTACTTCTTTACTATATATTGCATCTCAGTACTTCTACTAATGATGTTTTACTAATTATTCACCGACAAATATTAGAGTATATTTATCAACATTTTATGTATAAAATCTCATTCCATATAGTCCTACCTAGCAGAACTCATTTAAACGCGAGCTAATGATTGTATGCTTAGTATTCATGTTGATTTGAGATGAGATAGTAACAGTCCTCAAATGATACTTTGGATACATAAATGTCCTCAAATAATAACTTGTATGTAAATATTTTCTTTAAAGTTTCGTTAAACATTATTCCGAGTTTCGTTTGCATACCATTTAATGCAGTAATAACTTCATGAGTAAGATTGAATGAAGGATCCTTTAATTAGTTTATGTTTTCCTCATCAATTTCTTAATAATCAAGGTCTAAACTGTATTAAGACCTGTTGTTATGTTCATATCAGAAACTTTGTTTAGAATAATATTTAAATGGCTTTAAACTGCAACGGATGAAGTGATCTTTTCAGTCTAGAATCAAAGCTATTTGAATCTGTACATGTATAATGTTTTTTTGAGTCCTGTCCCCCAAAAGATACATATGTCCTTGAATAATAAGTTGAACATATAATATTTTTGGGACCAGGTCACAAACCATACAAATGTCCTCGAAAAATACAAGTATGGCGCGCTTAACTTAATCAATACAATCGTAACAGAGGTAGACCTTGAGCAATTAGTTAGCAATTAAAAGTTTACACATTTTCACAACGAAAACATTGAAATAAATATTTTTGTTAATTGTCAAGGGGTGAGAAATTGAGTGGGGGTTGAAGATGTAGAGTTACTGAGTTACTGCTCTGGTGCCATTCAATAGCAATTAATTAGCAATAAAATACGCCTTCAAGATCACCCCGATAGATATGGCTATGGTAACTTTAGTCTAAAGTTGGCATAGCCAGTTTCACGGAAAGGGTTGAACGAATGATATAGTAACGAGGGTAGAACTTTAGCAATTAATTAGCAATTAAAACTCTACTGATTTTAACAAAGAAAAACATTGAAATAAATATTTTTATTAATTGTCAAGGGGTAATAAATTGAGTAGATAATAAAGGCGTAGTTTCTAAGTATTTGCTCTAGTACTATTTGATAGCAATTAATTAGCAATAAAATACGCACCCAAGACCATACCGATTGCGCCCTTCGTTTCAAAGATATAGATAGGGCTATACTAACTTTAGTCTAAAGATGGCATAGCCACAGTTTCTCGCAAGGGGTTGAAGCAATAAAATCGTAACAAAGGTAGACCTTCAGCAATTAGTTAGCAATTAAAATTATACTCATTTTAACAACGAAAAATATTTAAATACAATTTTTTGTTAATTGTCAGGAGGTGAGAAATTGAGTAGGGGTATTGTTTGGTAATTTGCTCTAGTGCCATTCGATAGCAATTAATTAGCATTAAAATACCGATAAGGACGTTTGTTCCGGATATATTGATATGGCTATGCTAACTTTAGTCTAAATTTTTGCGTAATAAATTAGCAATAAATTCTGGAGTAGGTCCCATTTGGGCGTTAAGAAATGGCTCTGCTAGCTTAACACACATAACACCAAACGTTACTTCCAACTTTGGTCTATAAACATCTCTCTGCCACTTCGTGGGGTTTTCAACATCCCAATTATGAGTATTGTGCTTATTAATATTCTATAATTCGTAAACCTACTCTCATCGTACTACAAGATATGATTTACAAAATCCGAATTTTTATTACTTAAGGAAACTAACTTTCAAGACAAATGAAATGCATTTGTCTTGAAAATTAGTTTCATTACGTTGTGGATCTATTATGTGTATTTTTTTGGTACTTATTATTTCTTAACACTCTCTGTATTGTTTATTGTGACACAGGAAATTCCCTTTCAACAGATCTTACCAATGTACTAGAGTTTTCGTTGACAACTTGTAAAATGTTTCTATCTCCAGTTTTATTTTCAATATTGTATCGCCTTCTATAACACATCTGACTGATGTTAAAAAATTCAAAGTGTGAAAGTTGTTTTTTAGTAAGTAATACATTTTTCTCTGATTAAAATCATAAATATGATTATCAAATTATCGAAACCTGTTAAAAATAGCCGGATTCTCTATTCAAATGAAGAAAAGTTTGACATGCTAGCGCTGTACTTACATTAAATACAAACACCGACATTACCTCAACAAGGTATTTAGAGATGTATTCTGAACGACGACAGCCTCATAAAGCCCACTTCAAAAACATCCTAGTTAATTTAATTAATCTTGTGAACAATCTAGAAGCCGAAACAATATTGAAAAAGAAAATCGAAACAAAAGTATTTTACGAACTGTCTACGAAAGCCTAATACCTAGGTATGAACTGTTGAACGGCAATTTCGTGTTTCAAAATCAACGGTAAAGAGAGTGATAAAAAAGAATAAGTACCATCCATACAAACCCAAAATAGTTCAAGGATTTAAGGAAACTGATTTTCCAAGACGAATAGGTTTCTATGAGTGGTATATTAGAAAGAGTAATGAATATCTCATTTATGTAAATTATATCTTGTGGTCCTATGAGAGTTGATTTACGAATTGTGAAGGTTGTAATCAGCACAATATCAATATCAATATGATATGGAAAACCCTCACAAATTGGCAAAGAGATGTGTATAGACTACATTTGGAAGTAACTTTTGTTGTGGGATCGTTGGTAATTTAATCTAACTTACCTGAAACATAGAATTTCAGATACATTTATAAATAGTATTGCCGGAAATACACTTGTGAAGTTGTACGAAAAACAGTCACCAATTGTCAAAATTGTCCCTATGTAAATGGACGCCAATTTGCATTTCTCTAAATTAATACCTAGTTACGAAGCAGTTAAGAACTTAATTAGATTTTAACTATTGCATAATGGGGCTATTTTTTATTAATCCTGATGTGTGATATTTTGTGACACTGAAATCTTTAATGCACTTGTGGTGTATTACTAGACTGGAAAGTTTACGCTATTTCAAAAATTAAAAAATCTAATATGGAGGCCATAAGAAAAATGGAAAGTTTGCGAATGACCAAAAACTATTGAGACATGTGACAAATGCCATCTTATTCGATTAAGAAAATGTATTCAAATAATGTCACATCTTGACAGTGATCAAATTAACCTGTCAGATTTCCCGGCGAAAAACGAAATCCGCTATTTTCGGTTTTTGCCGGCTATCTCCAAAACCAATTGACCGATTGTAAATCTGAAGCCAGGTATTCAATGCACTAGGTTTTCTCTAAAACTTTTCTATTTAACCTTTGCTGTAGGTATAATAGGAGTCAAGGGCCTTGTATAGAGACACACAAATCCTAGATGTCGGTCTTTACATTTCGCGTCTTCAAATTTAACGAAATGTATCAAATGCATAAAGAAGTATTCGAGAGGACATTAAAGTGTGGGAAGCGCAACTGATGAAGATTCGTAACCAGAAACCATATATAGTATATATATTGTCTTGCGTACAAAAAAATGACACCTCGAAGAGAGTTTCAATATCTCTGATAGGTGAAGTTAACCTGAAAATTTCATCGCGACATGCTAACCTAGGAATTACGGGTAACAGCAATTACATGGAACGGCTCCAGATTCGGAACCTCTATGTGCTATTTTCCCCGAAAAACTAGATTTTGGTCTTTACATCTCTCGTCTTCAAATCTAAACATATTTAAATCAACGTGTGAAACCAAATGTTAATCCTTCAATTAATAGACCAACAAAATTTCGAAATTACACTAAAAACACTTCAACATTTCCAAGTCAGCCGATAAATGTTCAAATTGTTCAAATTAACAGAAATTTTACGACATTCTTCCGACTTACACATAGAAGTTTACTGAAAATGTTATATACTTATATATTAATATTATGGAGCACCACACATCCCCAAAATAATAATTTATTACATTCAACAAAGAGTACTACTATATTTTTTAGTTACAGAAGTTCATTATACAAGCATGTCAAATTATGTCACTAAAAAGCTTCCTATTTAGGAACAATAATAGCTTTGACAATTTCTTTAGCTATTCTGCCATATGTTTGAAAAGAAAATTACAGCAAAACCGAGTTATGGTAGTGGTTCATGCAATTCCTCTATCCAACATAGAATATTCACTAACGTGAATGATACATCATAATATCGTTACTTAACGATTTTACCGTTAGAATTTTTAATCAACATACGAACATAGGTGAAAATTAGCTGTCTACAGGATCATACTTATTCTCAGTTATAAGAAATGGATTGTAAAATTTTAATTATTCTTGTGAAATTAAGAATATCATATATGATTTACACAATCATTCACCAAAATTGAAATATACTTTTCGTCATGGGTACCGACAAAACTACTTCCATTCGCTTAATATTGAAAGAGTTTACGTCCTACAAACGAAATGTTTAAGAATATTGAAAAAAAAACAGATAATATAATTTTACGGAACACCACCTACAATATATGACAATAGTACCGAATTCAGGTCTCAACTCTTAGTAAAATTTTCAAACTTTATAAATATAACATGTTACAGCATCAAACTTCATATATCCCCCTAAACTATTTACACCACCCCAAACATGGGTAACATTTATAATTGATCAATTGGATAAAATTACCAGGCTAGTGTTATTAAGAAAGTTCCAAATTTTGATACCCAACAATCGAACCAAATTTTAATCAACTTGTTAAGCCAAAGTTTAATTATTCTTTAATGGACTAATAAAATGTCAAAACTACAATAAAAACACTTTAACATTGCCAAATCTGCTGACAAATTGTTCAATTAAGACCTATTTACAGGACTTTCCCAAGAAGAAACTGTTCCGACCCCACATAAAAATAATCTGGAATATTTCATATGTTTGTTAAACTTTACCAAGCTCCACAAAACCCTGAAAATAGTTATCTAAAATATTACGTTTATTTAAGAATACCACCAGATTTTTTATTTGAAGAATTTCTCTAGCCTACATAAAATATAGAAAAACGTTAGTGATACTTGCTCAAATTACACGTCTAAGATTTTGCAGTTTAAATTATTAATCAATATAAGCCTAGAGCAACATCAGCCATGGGCGAGATTATACTTATTATCAGTTTAAAGAAATGAATTGTAAAAATGTAATTATTCTTGTGAAATTAAACATATCCTATTCGATTTCCACAATCATCCTCAAAAAATAAAATATAAATCCAGATCGGTACCCACCAAAAAACTTTATTTCCCTTGTATTCAAAGAATTTAGATTCTGTAAACGACATTTTTAAGAATTCCGTAAAACCATTTATTTACTGTACACTATTTGTGAACATATTACCAAATTCAAATCTCAACCCTTAGTAATGTTTTCAATCTTTATAGATACATGTGCAATTAAGATAGATAATAGTCAGTTGTTACAGCTTCAAACTTTATATATCCCCACTAAACTGCACCACACTCAATCTTAGGTAACGTTTAATTAATCAATTAATTCAAATTACGAATCCAATGTTTTATAGAAAATCCTGCATTTCAATCAACCGATGAAACATAAGTTTAATTTTATTTTACCTAAATAGACTAACACATTTTCAAAACTACATTACTTCAACATTTCAAAGTCTACCGATAAATGCTCAGTCAAGACCTATTTAGCGATTTTTTCAATAATTTCAATTAAGAACACCACTGTATTTTTTATTTGTAGAATTTTGTCAAACAAATATTTCATGTACCACCCTGTTGAATAACAATCATTTGATGCAAAAATGCAACAAATTTCTTTTTTCAACTTTGATATAAATTTCACATAAATAAAACTGCAAAACCGGAAACTCCCATATTGATTATAAAGGTTCAAGTAATTCCTCTACCCAGCGTATGATATTGAATAACGTGAAAGGAACATCCTTATATTGCTAGCAAACGATTTTACCTTTTAAAGTATTAATCAGCTTCGAAAGTGAGATATTTCTATGAATTAATATACCAACACTTAAAAACGGCCATCAGTAATTCTTACACTCAGCCGAAATAAATGTATTCCAAGAATTTAATCCTTCTTCTGACTACCAACAAGTTATACGTACGCTTTCCAATATCAACCACTGAATCCTTATATATTGAATTAATTTAAGTTTAATACATTTTTTAACAGTTGGGAAAATCTATAAATTTACAGTATACCACCCAAAAAATGTGTCAATGATACCCAATCCACATCTGAACCATTAGCCGAGTATCAAACTCCGTAAGAATAATAATTATTATTAAATGTGCAACTGAGACCGTTAAGTCATGTCTTAAAACTCCAAACTTCATATATCGCCACTAAATAATTTCTCTGCTTTAGTCTTACGTGTTTATTTAATCGAAAACACAAATGAAATTATACTATATATATATATATATATATATATATATATATATATATATCCTTGGATCATTTAACGATAATATCTTAAATAAATATGTCACTACCAAGAACTATACAAAAACAATATAAAAACTTCAAAGCATAAGCGACTACTATTACGTTGTTTCTATGTATAACAAATGTCTGCTGGATGGCTTATTTCACGTTTTCAAACACATGCAATGTAAAAAAATGACTGTCCTAAACTATGCTTTAGACACAAATCCGATATATAAACTCATTTATATATAAACCTTTCAACATAATTTGGGGACAGTTTATATATCGCAATATACCCAAAATGTGTACCATAACACCATCTATTGGATACTATAGAAATTCACTTTGGGCTCAAAATATGCTGTAGATATAAATTTCAAAATGTCCCCAAAGCATGCCTTTTACACAAACATAGTTTGGGACCAGTCCTCAAAGCATGCAGATGTCCCCAATGTATGCCTTGCCTAAAAAAAGTGTCTCCATAGTATGCGTCCTGCATATATATATATATATATATATATATATATATATATATATATATATACATATATATTATGATTTGGTATATTGGGATTAATTTTTATTGCATGCCAAATTACTTTGGTTTGGCTGATTTGCAATGATCTCTCACAAATTTATACAATTGTATTTTTTTTTATCCTTGGGCGCCAATTTACAATCTTTAACTGCAAATGTGTTTTGTTTACTTTAATTTTTAATTGTTTGTTTTATTTAATTTTCAATTTATGTTGCAATGTTTATACATTAATTTAATTGCTATTTTTTAGTTCAAATTATACTAATTTATATGTGTTGTGGGTTCAAAAAGGTTTACTATCATTTTTAAATAATTATCCGGCTTATGTTTTGGAAAGACAGGCTTCGTGTTAGGTTTATTAAATTTTAATTGAATTTAAATCAACATTTTTAAATCAAAACTTATCTACATCAAATAAAATCATAAAATCACTCAACTTTAATCAATCATTGTACTTACATTTATTTTCTAAACTGGTTCCTGCAGCTCCTTCCTTTGAAAACACTTGCATTACCTTACCTGGTTAAATATTTCTTATAATTGACTTTCAAATGCTTAATTTTTAATTCACTTTGCAATTATTCTCTTTTTTTAATTCTTATTTAATTGGATTCTTTTCTTTAACTATTTCTTATTGAATTTCATTTTTTTACTTTGATTTTAATTATTATGTTTTATTCATTTTACTTTTGTTAAAAAAAATTCACTTATTATAAATTACTTACAATATACTTTATTGACATCATTTTTAAAATCAAAAAATCTCTCATTTATTTTAAATTGTATTATTTCCTTAACTACCATTGATCAGAATTCTCTTTTGGAAATCTAATATCTAATATTCTTATCTAATTAAATCTACATAAACAATAATCATATTTTTCAAATTGAATATACACAAATTAACAATTACAAAAATTCATTTACCTTAATTACTTTGGTTCATAGTCTTTCGTTATTTGGCAATTTTTTTCCACTATTGTCCATTTTTCTTCTAATTTCCATTACTTATTTATATCCACCATTTATTTACATTATTATTTTTAAATTCCATGTTATTTTCCAAACTTCAAATTTAATTTTACCATTTCTCGAAAATTACAGTTTTCTTCTTATTATTTGGAAATTATGCATTCCTTCATTTCATAAGATTGTTTTGTGTTGCATATCACTTCACTTTACTTTTATTTGTAAAATTCGCCAAATTGAACCCTATTGATTTTTTCCACTCCACCATAACCTTTATTTTAGGTTATGGCTTCTGTCAAACATCACTTTACGATTTCAACAACAGTTTCATGCCAACTAAATTTTTACAAGAAAATATCAGATTAAACGATACGTCTTCCACGACTGAAAAATACAGACTCTCTCGAATTTTGCGTGCAGCTTGTATTTATCACATCGGATATCTGAACATCGATAAAGCCACGCTAACCATAAAACAACAGACTTGATCTTAGAAACTTTTAAGTAATTATTTTAATAAATTTTGAATTTTAACTATATGTTTTGAAACTTGTCTCATTTTAAAGCTAATTTAATTTTGAATAAATTATTTTCTATCAACTATAGCTCTATTTTGCTTTGTAATTGAGATTTTGACCTTCGTAGGTTTTTTTCAATCTGACACTTTCTTTTCCATTTTCAAACTAACTATACCCTATATCTTAAATCTAATGAACAATTTCTATTCTATAAACTTCCTAATTTCCTAATTATATGGAGTTTTCACTGGCACAGTGTTTATTTTAGTTCCTTGTCTTTTGGCTAGGTTCGATCACTTTAGGTTCACTTTATTTTGTCTTTATTTGTCTCGTTTCACCTTTGTCACTTCTTATATGAGTGTTTTTATATTATTCAGACACTTAACTTCCCTAATTATCCGAATTACAAACTATTACAACATTATTTTGTCAGGTTAAGTGAATTTGCTTATTGAGCTTCCTCGTACATTTTATTTTCTCATAATTTACCTATTAGGTAAAAAGGCAAGTTTTACCTAATTTATTGTATTTTTTTTGGTTTATTAACTCTAGTTTACCTTTTTAGCTACTTAGAAGAAATCTGTGATTCATTATTATATGTTTACTTATGCAGATAGTTATTGAAATGTGCATTATTAATAATCAATTTTGCCTAAATATTGGTAAGTCTTTATCCTAATTTATACTTTTCTACTTAATTTGCATGATATGTTTAAATTATACCTGGCATTAGATAGTTTTGTCATTGAAACTTTTGACAAGGTACAGTAATACACTTCCTCAAAGAAACTTTCTTATTTGGTGCATTTTACCCAATTCTTGTCAAGTTAAATGATTTGATTCATTTACTTTCTATTTTTCTCTACTTATTGTTAATTCTAACTAGCTTTGCCTGTGTTACCTGTGTCTTATTTTTATGACTCTGAACATTGTTTTATTTTTTCATTTTCTTTTTTTTTTTTTTTTTTGCTGAGGGCTAATTTCATTACAATATATATATATATATATATATATATATATATATATATATATCACAGATTTGGAAACAGAGTATAATTTTACGTTAATATATAAGGTTGAATCAACCAAAAGTAACATCAGAGTTAATTCATTTTGTGGTAAAATACTTATTGTATGAAGTTAGTCACAAGTGATCAAATGTATTTTGCAACGGGTCAAAATAGATCTATGGGTATTTCTGTATCTACAACATTGAAATGACTTTGCCCTCGAAGATTCTTAGTTGGCTCTAAGTGATATCACAACGTAAAATGCTCCATTATTTCTATCCCTCGGTACATAAATATCCTCCCATTTACAAAATCGCCATGGCCTTAAGAAGAAGTTGAAAGTCAAAGTCGTAAACAAAGTCACCATAGTCTAGCGAGGGAAATTTCTTAAAAATTAAGTTCAGATGAACTAAGAACACAACCATCGCAAGCAAATAATTCCATTTTTTGTTTACAAACATCACAATCCATGTTCACTTATTTCATAGTAAAAAATTCATCAATTCAAACATTTTTTTATTATTTGAATTTTCCTCTTTAAATTTTATGTCTTCGGTGATATTTAAATACTACGCCCAAAATTTGGGGTTCAAATGATCCTTATGTTAATTTTAGTTCGTTCAGTGATTCTAACCCTTATGATTACATCATACATTATCCTACACTTCATGTTTAAGGGAGAACTAAAATTGCAACTATATATGGCAAACACTGAGAAAATTGAAATATATAAAAAGACATAGGTACAGGGTAACGTTTATTAAGAAATTAGTAAAAATCATTAACTTCAATGGATCAAATTGATTATAGATTGCTAACATAGTTTTTTACACTGTTGTATAAAATTCCGCATATATTTAATTTGTTCAAAAGCCATATCAGAAATGCATACGATAATATACTACAGCATTTGTCTAGGAACCATAACCTAAAACAAATATTTATCCATTTATATATATATATATATATATATATATATATATATAATATATATGTTTTAGGTGGTTTCCGGGAATTCATCCGCGTGGTTGATAACTGATCCCTGCCGGGATCGATGGTAAAATGACGACGTTTCGGCAGAATCACATCTGCCCTCTTCAGGTCGGTCCGCATAATTCTCGTAGCCTTCTGCTCTCGCATCTAGTTACTCGAATACTAAGATTTTCTGGAGCGAGCGCGCTGTTATATAGTCGCGGCTCGGCGCCTTTCGGTGGACACCGTGAACGGCTGCGTGTTATTGGCCCTTGGCGTTCAGTGGGCACGGCTCCATCCTGCTGATTTGTTATTTTCGGTTGAGTTGTTATTGGACGGGTACGGGCCGGTACGGTGTTTAATAGGATTTTCCAACAATTCGATAAGTTCTGAATTTCATTGAGTGCGTTTAGACTGTGAGGTCTCTTCGCTATTTCAATTGCCTCTCTTACGAGTCTTGATTTTGGGTGTCCTATATTTGCCAGTACTCTGGTGTTCTCAAAGTCTATTCGGTGTGACATCGTGGCGGCGTGTTCCGCAATGGATGTTGTTTTTTCCTGCTTTCTTACAGCGTTCTGGTGTTGATCACGTCTAGCTTGAACTCTTCTATTCTATTCTACAAACGTCGTCATTTTACGATCGATCCCGGCAGGGATCAGTTATCAACTACGCGGATGAATTCCCGGAAACCACCTAAAACATTTAGTGCCCGCGAAAACTTAAAAACATATATATATATATATATATATATATATATATATATATATATAATGATTACATAAAAAATTATTCGAAAATTCAATCAGTTGAGGGGAACGCAACTGATGAAAGTTGTCGGTTAGAAACAACATATTGTCTTGCGTTCAATTAATTGAAAAATCTCGAAGAGTTAGTATCGTAATTTCTTTAACACGTTTTAGTAAACCTACGATATTTTTCGTGTGATTTTTATCCTAGGAATCACAGGGAAAAGGCGTTACACATAGTACGATGTGGATGTCGGAATTCATTTCGCGATAAAATACTATGCTTGTGTAGGACACTATATACCGATTTCGTTACCGAATTTGGTAATGCAGATTTCATCCTATATATCTGAGTTCATTGCAAGCGTTGAATAAGCAAAGGGACATGATATTACAAACTTAAGCAAAGCCTTTCGGGGTATAATGCGTATAGTGCGTTCAACAGACTTTCTGATTAAGGAGCCCCGCAGCATAGCTATAACACCCTGACTGTCATTATTTGTTTTAATATCAAAATTTTTTAATAAAACGATTTTTTCCCAAAGATGAGACCCCCACCACTCGATTTCTAGTACATATACCCACACATATATTTCCAAATCTAAATGTCAAGATATGTCGGAAAACAATTATTGAATGTCCAGGGTGTTAAATGTTAAAGTCAGTTATTTTCTCAAAATAAATTATTATGAAATGTGGTCATGAACGATATTTTCCAGTAATCGGATATTTCTGATGTGTTTACAACCATTTTAATAAATAAAATACGTTTTAAGGAATAAGTATTTTGTGAGTGTACTTACAGTTTAAATATCTTCTTACTTGCTTGCGAACCAGATTTAACTTTGAATAGTAGTAGGCTTACTTTCCCTTGGCAATTTTCTATGTATTTCATGAATTGTTTTCCATTCCATTCTATCAAATGCCGAAAACCGTACTCAGGCAAATCTTCCAAAGACAGTTCACTTTCAAGTGACATTACATTTCTGTTGTTGAAGTGATAGGTGGTTATCATGAATGGATAGACTACTGTATTTGCAACAAAAAATTTTTTTTGCACTGTAAATATCCTAAAAAAGGTTTCTTATAGAAATCTTTAGCTATTGTTTACTTAAGTGGTTCAATAAAGGTGATTCCACCAATATGAAGGCAAATTTGCTACATATTAGCTCTAAATTCAATTCCTAGTACTCAGTTTGAAAATAAATCCACTCTTAAAGAAAATAATTTGGCCATGTGCGAGTTGGACTCGCCCACTAAGGGCTAATGCATTTGTTTCTAATTTGTTACTTTAACATAAACAGGAAATGACAGGATTTTCTTATATTTTCCTAAATAACATTAAAACTATGCGTTTTAAAAATATAAAAAAATATACACCAATATTTCCCACAACGAACTTTTTCATTTGATCTGCTACGTGATGCCCTTGATTTTTATTAAAGATTTCAGTAAGGCCCTACATTATATTTGTTTTCTAAATTTTGTGTTCAATAGTTTTTAATATAAAGGGAAAATGGTCCGATTTTTAAATAGTCAAAGATTAAATTTGTAAATAAATTAGTTTAAAAATACAAAGCAAATATATTTGTATTTTTAGACGAACCCTTTCATCCCTTATATCACAATTGCTCGTTAGAATAACTTGGTCAAATGCGTGATGAACTCATGTACTAGGGGTGTTGATACAATGTAGGTAAATCAAAGTATACAATTTTCTAATATTTAACTTTCAGGCAAACATAAAATTAGTGTTTTTCCTAACCTTACTACTATATTTTAAACTAGGCATTTTAAATTTATAACAAATATACACTTTTATTTCTCACACAGAGCCATTTTATTTTACCTGTTACATAATTCCCTTCATTTTTATAAAAATATTTATTTAAGTTTCTAATTTGTCCCCTAAAAGATTAAGAGTTTGGCTTTATTTTACCAGTAAACTTTCAGTGAAGTTCTATATAATCGTTTGTTTGAACTTGAAGCTCAGTAGTTTGGAAGATAAAGGGGCAAATTTTAAATATTTTAAATGATGAAAAAAATACTTGTATTCCTCATTTATTACTTGACGATATGATGCCTGGAACAAAAAAAAATAGTTTTCATTTAATTCTGTAATGTTAAAAACTTAAATATAGGATTTTATCAATTTTTTTTCTATAAAGATCAAGTGATATACTATATTTTCTAATGTTTTTCAATATTCTAGGTTGTGTAGTTTCTGAGATAATGGGAAGGGGGGTCAATAATTCGTTTTTATATTTTTTGTTAATATGTTTTAAATAAATAATTTCAAAAATATAAAAAATATGTAGTTGTATTTCTCATAAAGAACCCTTTCATTTGATATATTACATAATGCGTTTAAAATTTTATTTTATTATTTTACATTTAATTCTCTAATTTGCCCCCCAAAATTAATATTGGGGTTTTCTACTACTTTTATAGAAAGTTCAATTAATGCTATATGTCGGTCTTACATCTCGCGTCTTCAAATTTAATGCTATATGCCCCTAATTTTTTTAAAATTTTTAGGTCGAATGGTTTCGGAATTATAGGTAGGAATGGATATTTTTATATATTTTTGTTAGCTTCTTTTAAACAATTGATTTTAAAAATATTAAAGAAAATATTTGTATTCTTTATAATTAGCACTTTACATTAAATTTATATTCTCCATTTATTTGTGTAATTTGCCCCCTAAAAATTAAAATTAGGGGTTTCTTTTTATTATTCCTGTAAAGTTCAGGTGAGACCCTATGTAATTTTTAAAAATTTTACGTCTTTTAGTTTCGGAGACAAGGGAGGGATGAGTAAATTGTTGTTTATTTTTGTTAAAATTTTTTAAACAAATTGTCATTTGATGTTTAATTTTTCATTTAATTTGCCCCCTACAATTAAAATTGGGTTTTTTTTTATTTTTCCTATAAACGTATAAAAATTTCAACCTTTTCCGTTCCGGAGTTTCGGAGAAAATTGCTGTGGTTCGAAAGACGGAGAAATCACAAGTGTATATTGTACTCGCTAAAAACAATTAAAATTTTAATTTTCAGTTAATTTTATAATTTGACCCCTAAACTTAATATAAGGATTTTCTCTTTTTTCCAGCAAACTTAGGTAAGTAGTTTCGGTTATTCAGGGGGATTTTTTGTTAGTATCTTTCAACAAATTATTCTAAAAATAGGATAAAACATATGTTTATTCCTCGTTACGAGTACTTTGGTCTGACATATTACATGAAGCCGTTGATTTCATAAGTTTAATTAATTTTTAGAATTTGCCTTTCAAACTAAATACTAAATAAATTTTCACTTTATTTTCACTGTTAAGTTCAAGCGAGGTCCTACGTCATTTCTAGTTTCTACGCCAAATTCACTTGTTTGCGAAATATTTGATATCACGAATATGAAATAAGTTATTTTGTAAATTTAGGCAATTCTTTGTTTGACATTCATCAAGTTTCAAACACTTAACATTAATTTAATTGAGATATATGAACTAATACGGTTTTAATGTACATTTTCCTTGACATTTTATACATATAGTTGACATGTTCAACGATTTGGTTTAGCTTCTCTTAATTAGTATTATTATGACTTTCAATAGAAGTCAGTATTATAGCTGAATAAACTTCTGTTCAGGTTCGCACAATTTTATTTTAAAAACGAAACGAAGTTTTTATCAAAGTCACCCCTGGATTCAAAGTAACCCCATTCTACGGTATTTAATTTTCTAATTTAACCCCCATAATTAACATTAGAGTTTTATTTTACTAATAAACTTTCTGAGGAGCCTCTTGTAATATACTATCTGAATTTTAAGCTCTATAGATTGGAAGATAAAGGGTAAAAGTTTTAAATAATAAATCATTAAATTGTTTAGACCAATTATTTACAAATCAAATATAATATATTTATCAAAGTTTTAGATAGTGTAGTTTCTAAAGGAGGATGTTTAGTATTTTTCTTAATATATTTTAATCAAATGATTTAAAAATATAAAAAATATATATTTGTAATTCTCATAATTATTTATTTGATATATTAGATGATGCGTTTGAAATTTTATTTTTGTTTTCCATTTAATTTTATAATTTGTTGCCCAAAATTAATATTGGAGTTTTTTGCTAATGTTTCTTATAAATTTGAAGTGAGTCCCAGTATTCCTAATTATTTTTAAGATTTAAAGTAGTATGGTTGCGGAAATAAAGCGGGAAATGAGATTTTTTTAGATATTTTTTGTTAATATCTTGTAAACAATTAATATTAAAAATATGAAAAATATATATTTGTATTCCTCATAAGGAGTCATTTCATTTGATGTTGCGTTTAAAAAGTTATTTACCGTTTAATTCTATAATTGTCCCCCCAAAATTAATATTAGGGGTATCTCCTTATTTTTCCTGTAAAGTTTAACTACGGCCATATGAGCCTAATTATTTTCTTATAGATCGGCAATAAAATGGGGAAATGAGTAATTTTCTTATATTTTTGCAATATCCTTTAAAAAAATTATTTTAAAAATATGAAAAAAATACATTTGTTTTCCTCATAATAACCTCTTTCATTTGATATATTGCATGATGCGTTTAAAAAATAAGTCTTAAAAAAAAACAACAAATTTTCTAATGTCAATTTTAAATGTCATAAATCAAATTTTCATTTTGCAATTTACATCAATAAATATAAAGCCATTGACAACGAAGTCAGAATAGACTTTGAAACGTTTGGTATTCATGCAATATACGTAGTTTTATTTCTATGTGGTGTTATTCCCCAAAGAAACATAAAAATAATAAGTCTTATAGTTTGGGAAATAAGGGGGAAATGGGTATTTTTTACATTTTTGTTAATATCTTTTAAAATATTCATTTTAAAAATATGAAAAAATATATTTGTATTCGTCATAATAAGCTCTTTGATTTGATATATTTTAATTTTAATTTTCTACTTTCCTTTTATTGCTGGAATTTGCTCCCTTTTCAGTAAAATTCAGGTGAGGCCCTACATCTCTATTTTTTTTCAAAAATTTTACGGCATAAAAGTTTTGGAGATAAGGTGGGGGATTGGGTAAAATTTTTTATATCTTTGTTAATATATTTTAAATACTTTATTTCAAAAATATGAAAAAAAATATTTATTTTCTTAAGAATGAGCCCTTTCATTTGACATATTACTTGATACGTTAGAAATAATTTTAATTTTATTTTTTCCGTTTAATTCTGAAATTTGCACCCCAAAATTAATAGTAGAGATTTCTCCTTATTTTTCCGGTGAGGCCCTATATCTCTATTTTTTCAAAAATTTGAGGCTTATAGTTTCGGAGATAAAGTGGGGGGAATGGGTAACATTTTCTTATATTTTCCTTAATATATTTTAAATAATTTATTTTAAAAATATGGTAAAAATATATTTGTGTTCTTCATATATCAAATCAAAGGGCTCATCTTTGATTTGATATATTACATGATGCGTTAGAAATAATTTTAATTTTATATTTTCCATTTAATGCTGTGATTTGCTCCCTAAAATTAATATTAGGGATTTCTCCTTATTTTTCCAGTACAATTCAAGTGAGGCCTTACATGTCTACTTTTTTTCAAAATTTTACAGCTTATAGTTTCGGAGATAAGGTGAAGGAATTGGTAATTTTTTAAATATTTTTGTTAATATCTTTTATTTACTCTATTTTTAAAATTTGAAAAAAAATATTTTTTTCGCCATAATGAGTTCTTTCATTTGACATATTACACGATCTGTTTTAAAATTAAATTTTCCATTTAATTCTGTAATGTATCCCCCAAAATTAATAGTAGATGTTTCTCCTTATTTTTCTACTAAAATTCAGATGAGGCCCTATTTCAAAATTTCTCTTTTTGGATTAAATAACCGAATCATATCAAATGCTGAACCTTCTCCTCCTATGTTAAGTTAATGCATTTTTATTACTGCCGACTGCATATTACTTTCGTTCTTACACTACTTTAACGAAGAAAGAAAAGTGTCATAATATTTATTTAGTGTTAGAATTAGGATTACATTCTAGATAGTTTATAAAATTGCAGTTGTTTGTTTGTTTGTTCGGGCATCACGTAAGAAGTACTAAACTTCTGCGAAGTCTTTTTTGTTACAAAGCTTATAGTTGGACTTAAATTCTGGTATACATTTTATTTGGCTACATTGAAGGAAACGGTAAATATATAAAAAATAACTTCTATGATATGGGTAGCACACAATTACTCTATTGCTTAAGTACTTCTTGGGAAATAACACCACAAGGCAAGAAAATTGTTGTATGTTCCAAATTCTATTGGTTCCACTACACACACCAAATATTAGATATCAAAATTCGGAATCAGTCAGTGTAACATGTTTCGATTTAAAAAAATAAACTAAAATATCAAGCGTAAATTTACAGGGTGTTCCATATAAAGGATAATTGAAACATAGATTGCTGTAGAATTTCGTGGGTTTAAAATAATAAAAATGTTAAGTTACGTTAGGTGGCCGATACGCAGCTGCATATATACTGTGATTTAAATAAGCGTGGAGTCGAATTATTTATACGGGGTGGTTCAAAAAAGTTATATTGGGTGGGCCATAAACACTTGCATATACCAGGTGGTTAAAAATGGGTGAAGCATAATTATATTTATGCAGGGTAGATAACAACATGCTATGTTGTTTTGGATCATGATTAGTTGCGTATACATTGCGGTTCAAATAAGGGTTAAGTAGGATTATAGTAATACACGGTAGATCAGAAAATCTTAAAGAGAAGTGTTACACTGAGTGCCCCTGCGCAGCTGAATTGCTGCAATATAAGATGGAGTAGAATTATAATTATAGAAGGTGGTCAAAAACATTTTATATTAGGTGGATCACAGCCAATCAGCAAGTAAAAATATTGTATGGATTTTACATTTAAAATAATCTGACAGTCTCCTATTTGATATTATTTCCGATGGTTGTTGATAAAAAATGTATATATAACCAGGAAACAGCCTTGATGTTACTTACTCATTAGTAGTGATTTGACGTTATTAAGATGGCTGCTTTTTAACAACTATTATTTGTTCGAAACCAATATCAACTGTTATGTCTGCTAAAAATAACAGATATACGATATAGGATAGTTAAAACTGCTGCTTAGTGCTTATCGAACAATAACGTAAACCGACCACGGTGGAAAAGCACCTTACCCCAACTGTTCTTTCTTTTAAGCAATAACAGCCAAGCCAAAAATCAATTTGTTAAAAACAGTCGTTGTTCTATTTCGACGGTTATAACAAATAGCAGATAGTGTTAAGTGATTTTCATGGTAATTGTTTCTGTTCGTAGTTGTTGTAAAACAAATTGTAAGCCGAATTTGCAAATGTTGTTAAGTGAACAGTGAACAGTAGTGAAAAGGCTGAACGGCTAAGCAGAAAAGGATTATTAAAATTATAGCAGTGGATTCTTTGATGCTTCAATTAAATACGTTAGGTTGCTGTTTAAATAATCTTCCGTTGTTGAAATCTTGACAAATTAATTATAAATGAAGGATAATGATTGATATGTAATAGAAATTATATTAAGGGTATATTTTGTTATTATAATGATTTATATTCTTGAAAAACATTATTTAACTTGTTTCTACAATATTAAAATATTATAATAAATTAGTTCTTTAAATATTAATAAATATTAGTAATACATAAATAATATATACATAATAAAATTGTATCGAAAAATATATTAAAAAACAACAGGAATATTAACATAAGACACAAATAAAAGTATGCATTACATTATCACAGTATGAGTAAATGTACCAACATTTATTTAAAAATGAGTGTTAAATATGTTATTACATATTGTGCGAAAACTTATTTCTTTGTACTTTATAGTGGATAACCGACATATGTACCATGTTATGAGTTTTCCAGATTTTGAGAGAATCATTTTGTAAGGCACTGACTTGACAACAGTGTCAATTAATTGTATAAATTAATATAATTGATAATAACGCCAGCAATAAATATATAATATATCCATAACAACACTGTACTACGTATTACATATAAAAAATCTTCAGCAGATTGTTTACTGTATTTCAATTATTCGTTCTGCACTTCCTAGTTTAACATTAACATCAAAAATACAACAGTGGAGAAATAAGGAATATTTTCCAAATATATTCTATATCGTAGGTACTAAATTACTAGTCAGTAAATATGAATTTAGCATATTTTAGTTTATTTTCAACACATGGCGACAGCGATTCTGAGATTAGAAAATATAACTGTTATCTGTTATTTTCAGTTGTTACATGCAAATAGCTATAACAATAGCAACAGTTATTTAAAATTAGTAGTTTTGCCCATCTCTACTCATCAGTTTTTACACACATTTTAAACGTGTGCAATTTCTTTACAAATGTAGCGAAACTGTTCAATAGTACAATATGCAATTTACCAGAAAACAGATTAATGTTATCAAGACAATAATTAAATAAATTACTACACAGCATTTGAATTCAGAGTAGATGTTTTGCCTGTTAACTGACAATGCACTTGTTGGAAACAGGGAAATGCAGTGCCTTTGCCTGGAAATATTTTCAGAACGTTGAAGGCGTTATTGTACAGGGTTGCTTTTCCTAAACCCGAAATGTTTCTCTGGAATAATTTTTGTTCCATCACACTTACTGGTAAACTTGTTAAATTATTTTTGTTTGTTAAGTTGGCGAGGGGAGAGTATCTCTTCCAAATTCCACGAACCATTTAACGCAAAACTATATAGTGTTTCTAGTCAAGAACCTTCATCAGATGCGCTTCCCTCAACTGCTCTATTTCTTACATACAACTGATTTTAATATTTTAACACAAAAAGAAGTGATTTCTTTTGCCGGAATAATGTTCACTGCTTCACCATCTCTTCTATTTTCAAGTCTTCATTTTGTTGATGGTTCCTCCTCTTAGCCAAAATGTATGCGTTATAATTTTCATAGGCATTTGTATCTTTTGTCTTCATTGAGGTATAGCGGTTTTTTACAACACTGGTAAGGAGGACTTGGTTTTCTCCTTGGAAAAGACTTCTAGTGCAGGTTAATTTTGAGTGGGCAAGCCTGATGTAACCCTATCCCAATTGAAATCACAGAGAAGGCTTATCCACTACCCATACTTACCTCCCCAAGACTATTTAACTCATAAAATAAGGGGACCACTCCACAAGAATGCGCTGTACGGAAAATTCAATACTATAACATTTACCTAGGCTTGTGTCCTGCAATCCATAAGATCAAATCAATCAGCAAAGCTGGTATTATTTGGAAGAATAGAATCCTTAAATGGTAATCATATTTGCAGCTTGTCATGTAATTAATAGGAAACCAAATTATTTGTTTAGGAGATACATTCCAAAGTCCTTCAATAGCTTTATCACCTAGTTCCTTAAGCGACAAATTGTTATATCCAGTTTGGCTGTTGTTGTAAATTTTAACATGGTGCGGGTTTCTGTGAAAGAATGACTTTGTTAAAAACTGCAAAATTCATTTTTAATATAGGCATCCGGTAAGGAAACTCATGTAAACTTTAGTTATTCATTCATATGTTCTATGTCTGCAATGATTTTAGTAAAGCAGGTAAATTGTCGGTTCCAACAATTCTAAAACTTTAAAGCAAAATAACACAAACTCTGTTCCTACAATAAGCTGAGACACGAATAAACTCTCTGCTGAACACATTGGGATTAAACGGTTGACAGTCTTTTCCTTAAAGCGTTTTAATCCTTTTTCAAGAACCGTGTATACGAAAAATTTCTAGCGGGCTACTGTGGTCAAAATGGGTACAATGGTCTACCGATGTCATTTTCTGAAAAAAATTATGAGATTTATCATGGTCTATATTTGAAAAACTCTCAGGGTACAATTAAACTATTGATCATTCAAGCGGGTACAAACGTCGTACAAACGACTACCGATGCCGTTTTCTGAAAATAATTAAGGGAATTTTGTCTCCCCTTTCTATGGGATAATTATGCACATATAAAAGAAGCCATTTTTGAGAAAAAAAGTCCCAAATGCATTATTAGAAAAGTAAAGCCCACTTTTAAGGTCCTAGTGGCCCAGAACTACCGGGAAGGGCGATAATGAAAAAATCGAAATTTCAACTGGCGCAGTAAATTGGAATTAATGTTGTAATGTTGTGTTGAAAAAAGTTGTAGACCTGGATTGTTAGGCATCTGATCGAAGTTAATATATATCTAATCGAGATCATCCGAACTCAAGAGGCACTGTCACGGATAATTATAAATGCTCTTATGGAAACTCGCTGTCTATAGAAACTAATTGAGAATGTTATCTTAACAGAAAATGGTAACTGACGAAAAAAATCGGGTCGTTGCGGTGTCTAAGAAAATTTGAATACTGCAAAATATCTATAAGGATGGGGACAGTTTAGTTTTAGTTTAGTTTAGCAGCGCAAGTTAAAATTTGAAACCAAAGAATCTATTAGTTATTAAAAGAACTGTGTGATTTAATCCCAGTAATCAGTAACAATTTATTCTATTTTACCATTTAATTCCATTCATTGTGTAACCGAAACCTCGATATTTTTATATTTTTTTATTACAGGTAAAAGTTTATTTCATTATTGTTTACGTTTTTTTGTATAAATAACTTGTTCATGTGAAATATTGATGAATTTATTCTTGTTATTCGGTTATGTTGTGCCGTTAATGTAAATCCATTGATACCTTATCTAATTGGTTTGAAGTCATTTAAGATATGTTTTCAAAGATTATATAAATTTTAAAACAGATAACAACAAACAAACATTATAATAAGAGTTAATACTTAATTGTATTTAACCGACTTCCAAAAAGGAGGAGATTATAAATTCGTCGCTTATTTTTTTTGTATGTATGATTCCTGATTTCTTCTCCTGTGGTGCACAGTTTTGAATGAATATGGTCTTGTTTAATAGAGTATATATCCGGATTGGTGAAACTTCAAATTTGAGGAAATAATTCTATTGGTCAAGTGATGAAATTTGTGAATGAATACATGTGTGCATGGAAATCGACCAATATCCCTAACATATTGGTCGATTTTTCGAAAACTCCTTATGGGTGTGTATAGTTTTTTTAACATTTAATCTATTAAGGAAGATCCCTAGGTGATCTCATATACTTGTCTGTTATGTGCAACTTGCAGTTTTGCAGGAAATCGCGGAAAATTCCAATATTCTTATCAAAAATTTCATCGAAGTGACATAACGAATGTTTCCTCATAAATATTTTAATTCTAACGTAATAGCCAGGGAATAGTACGCACTAGACGTTTTTTATGTACTTCTCAAGAATATCGGTAGTAAAGCATAGTATTTTCGGCTCCTCAAATCAATGAGTACCAAGCTCGTTTTGTTTGTATACCATGCAAATACCTTTTTAAATGAAAATTTCCCAACTTGCGAAGACGATGCTTTTGGTATCACATTCTCCCGGCCTAATAGAAAATACACTGACAACAAATGTCAAACCCCAAACTGACTTTTGGTGCGTTTATACACAGGGTGTTTATTTATAGCAAACAAAATCACAAAGTAAAGTGCCAGAAGGAGTATTTATATGATGATTGAAATGTAGGAATGTTGGAAAAAATGTGTAATTAAAATTAAATAGGGTGATTAAAAACCTGTTATATGGTGTGGAAGTAAACAAATCATATACAGGATGGTTGAACTATATGCTGGAGTTGAATTATATATATATATATATATATATATATATATATATATACAGTGTGATTAAAAAATTATTTATTTCATAGCCCACAAGAAATTGCATAAAGTGTGGAGAGGAATTAATGTTACACAGGGCGATATTACAAAATGTTAAAAATGAAATAATTTATGGGGTAGCCCACAAGGAGTTATATACGATGATTGAAATATTTGACTCCGTAAATACGGGATGGACTCTATTACGTCCCATAATTTACAGAAGGCAGCTAACAAATTTATGCTTGTCCGTTGGCAGTGGTATGCACAGGATGGTTGATACATAGGGTGGAGTGGAATTATCTATAGTTATACACGGTTGTCAAAAAATGTGACATGGCTTGGTTCATAAGGCATAATGTTACGAAATTTACCAAAGCCGACCCTGTTTCATTTCAGTACGACAACGATCGCTGGGATATAAAAAAAGCTAGATGGTTCGGACGGGAGAAAAACTTATCTCGATGATAACTCGTCAACTGTAAAATTGACACTGGATTATACTAGAGAATTCGTCGCTGATTTTAAAAGGAGAACCCATCCTCGCAGCAGTTGTTGTTGTGATATTTGAATCAGCTGTTGTATATTCGATGTAAATAAAAGTTCTAGAGAAGTGAAAGTGTATATTAGTTTTATGATTTTAAATTGAACCCACGGACTATATTGCAATTTGGTGTCAGAAGTGAAGGATTAAGTGCAGTTAAAATCGTAATTTGATTTATGGAAACCCGAAGCATGGAAAAAATGGACGAAACTACCAAAAAAAAAGCAGGTTACGGAGGGACTAGACGAAAAAATAGCCCAGATTCTAGAAAAACGTGACAAGAAGGAGAAACAATATCAAGAAGAAATTCAACAAAGGTTAGTGAAATCTTTTGATGATAAATTTAAAGTTGAGTTAAGAAATCTTGTCACTAATATCGATGAAAAACGTAAAATAGAATTAGAAAATCCTGTTTCCACTATAAAAAGTGAACAACAAAATCTAGTTTCCACGATGAAAAGTGAACAACATAATTTAATTAAAGGATTGTTCTCGAAATTTGTAGAAAAACAAGGTCAAACTGAATGGACGAGAAAAACGAATCTAAAATATTAGAAGAAAAAAAAAACAACTGCAATTTGAACAATTAATGCAAATAGTATCGCAAGTTAATGAAACAGTTAATGAAAGAATGCAAATAGCTGAATCAGACATAAAAGAAATAAACGACGACATTAAGATCCTAAAAAGTAATGTGGACACTCTAGAAATAAAAGTAGATGACATCGATTCCATCCAGAGCCAGGTGAAATTTGAAATCAGTTCCATTAAAAACACGGTACAAAGTGAAGTAAGTGAAGTCCAAGATAAAATCAGTGCCATCCAAAACAAAGTAGAAACAGAAATTAAAAAAATGCAACCGGACTTACAGCGAGGAAAATACCATAACACCGTGAGTACCAAAGGTTCCTTTAGTAAACCATCATTCGACGGCAACTCATCTTGGCCCATGTATAAACGGCAATTTGAGGCCGAGGCTACAGCTAATGGATGGGATAACCAAGAAAAATCAACGTTTCTGGTAACTCCTCCAAAGTATTCCAGTCGATGAACAAGGCAATTTCGACAAGATCATCGCCATTCTGGACAAGAGATACGACAATCAATCCTTGAGCAAGGTATACCAAGTCCAACTGAGTGGAAAAACTCAAAAATCCGGTGAAAGCCTCCAAGAATTCGAAGCAGAGATTGGACGATTAGTTCACTTGTCCTACCCAGACCAGGGAGAGGAAACGAAAGACCAGTTGGCCACACAGAGTTTCATAAACGGCATCAGAGATGTGGAAGTACAACGAAATCTAAGACTAAGTGGCGTCAAGAAAAGTAATGAAGCTCTACTTCGGGCTTTGGAGGTAGATGTTCAAGCCGAGGGTCCGAGCAGTTTCCTATAACCAGGAAGAGTCAGAGTCACCATTTCAAGCGGTGCTGGCTGGTCTGAACAAAATATTAGAACGGTCACAAAGAACTGGCACCAGAGGGGCATGTTACCGCTGCGGACGAACAGGACACTTTCAACGTGATTGTCGAGTAAGGCTACCTGAATGATCACCGACCAGGGATAACCAACAGAATAGCCACATGTCCAGGGACCGTCAGGCAGTCAGCATAAGGGGGCGAATGCTGACTGTCCCTCCACCAGTCCCCAAAATGTTATCCATCCGGGGATTTTGCGAGATAGCGGCAGCCTAGTCATAAGAGGCATCATCAATGGGCGAGCAGTTACCATCACCATCGATACCGGCGCCGCTGTGTCCATTGCCAAGTCCAGGGTTTTGAGAGCATCAGAAATTCGGCCAGTTACCAATAACATCCAGCTCAGAACAGTCACCGGAGAGTCCATGTCGATACAAGGTGAGGCACATGTCGTGCTACAGATAGGGGACAACATAATCCGGCATAGGGTCATGGTAGCGAATATTGAGGACGATTTTATACTGGGTATGGACCTAATTAGCAAGCATGGATTTATGTTCGACCCTAGATATGATGTTCTTCGGTTCCTAAATGAGGAATTTGTATTGACACGGCCCGTCTACAGTTCAGTCACCTCCATAAAAATTGTGGCAAAGTCTTCAGCTAGAATTCCCGGTCGAACGGAACAGATTATTCATGGGCAGCTAGACAACAATCCTGGGAGCTGCGTTGGAATGGTGGAGCCCGTACACTCAGCTCATGACTACTTAGTTGGACGGGCTATAGTTAATACCGGACGACACATACCAATCAGAGTCCTGAATTTGTCCAACAACGACATCAGAATTGCCAATGGTCAAGAGATAGCTTGTTTCGGGCCAGTAGAGACCATCATCAATTGCGAAGAAGAGTACCAGACGTCGGTGAAGGAGACAGGGCCCAGTAAAGAATTCCTCCAACAGTTCGCTGACCACTTGACACACCTGACATCAGACGAACAGAAGAAAGCCAAACAGTTTATCACGAAGCACTGGTCAATTTTTAACAGTCAAGAAGGAACCACAGGTTGTACCAACATCATCCAGCACCGAGTAGATACCGGTAAGGCTCAACCCATCAGAATACCACCTAGGCGACTACCATTAAGGCAACAACAGGCAGTCGAGGAAAACATCGAGCCCATGTTACAAAATGGAGTTATTGAGCCATCCATCAGCCCATGGTCTGCTCCCGTCGTGCTAGTTAAAAAGAAGGATGGATCCACCCGATTTTGTGTGGATTACAGAAAGCTGAATGACGTCACGAAGAAAGACAGCTATCCACTACCCCGAATCGATGACACTTTGACCACACTAGCAGGCTCCCGATGGTTCTCCACACTAGACCTAAAAAGTGGATATTGGCAGGTTGGTCTACCAGCAAACGACAGAGAGAAGACAGCGTTCTCCACCAGTAAAGGGCTGTTTCAGTTCACGGTCATACCCTTTGGGTTATGTAATGCACCCGCTACATTTGAGAGGCTAATGGAATATGTACTGAGCGGGTTAACAGGTTAACATGGAGGACGTGCTTAGTATACCTCGACGACATTCTAGTCATGGGTCAGACATTCGACGACCATCTGAAGAATCTGGGCGAAGTATTCTCCAGAATTAATAACGCCAACCTCAGATTCAACCCGCAGAAGTGTTCCTTGTTCCAAAAAGAAGTAGAGTTTTTGGGCCACGTCGTTTTCGAGTCGGGAATCCGCACCAACGAGGACAAGATGGAAGCGATCCGTGATTGGCCAGTCCCGAGAGACCAGCATGAACTGCTAAGCTTCTTGGGCCTCTGTTCCTACTACAGGCGATTTATTGAGGGATTTGCCACCATTGTTGCGCCTCTACATCGGCAGACCTCTGACAAAGAGACCTTCCGTTGGAATCAGGATTGCGAAACATCATTCAAGCGACTGAAGGCAGCACTATGTTCCAGCCCAATTCTAGCCTTTCCTACACAGTCCGGCAAGTTCATCTTAGACACCGACGCCAGCAACACCGGTTTGGGGGCCGTCCTATCCCAGGTACAAGATGGTGAAGAGCCGTGGATTCTCGAAACCAGAAAGAAATTGTTTTCTGAATTTGTGGCATATTTTTTATTGTCTAAGTACTTCTTGGGAAATAACACCACATTAAAGAAAAATTGTTGTATTTTCCAAACGTTTCGGGGTCTAGGTCAGACTCCGTTGTCAATGGTTAAGGAACTATGGATAAAAAAGGCACAATTCTAAGATGTAGATTGTCAAATATTTTAATTTACATCTTAGAATTGTGCCTTTTTTATCCATAGTTTCTTAACCATTGACAACGGGGTCTGACCTAGACCCCGAAACGTTTGGAATAGTAAGCAATTTTTTTTAATGTAGTGCAATTTCCGAAGAAGTACTTAGACAGAAAGAAATTATTGTGTCACCAGAAAAGAACTTTTTGCGATAATAAGGGATGTATACCATTTCCACAAATACCTCTATGGTCGTTATTTCTTAATCCGAACAGATCATGCTGTACACCGGAAGGACAACTGGCCAGATGGATGGAGACATTACAGCAATACAACTTTAATGTGGAACACCGTGCCGTCCGTTTGCACAATAATGCCGATGCCCTATCCAGAAGACCCTGTAGAGCGGAATGCGGACATTGTCTGAAGATGGAACAGCGAGAGGGTATCTCCATCAGACAGATCCAAGTGCAGGCCAATGAAGACTGGACAACGGAAGAGTGCATCCAGGACCAAACGGCTGATCCAGACATCGAACCAATCTTGTCACTCAAAACCAGAGGGGCACCCAGGCCACGATGGGACGAGGTAGCTAGATACTCAGGCGTGTTCTGATTTATTGCACGTAAAACCTCAAAAAATAGAAAATGTTGGAAATGTTAAGTGATAGTAAAGATTTATAAAATAAAAACAAATTAAAAAAAAAAATAAAAAAAAATATTATAAACCTCCAAACGTTATGAATATTAAATAAACCAAACATCACAACAATATAAAATTTGTCAAAATTATCAAATTTATTGCGTCAAAAACCTTAAACGAGAAAAATCTAAAAATTTAAAATGTACAAAACGCCAAAAATGACAAAACTAACAGATATAACTAAAATGCCAATGTTACCGTAAATGTAAAAAAATATCAAAAAAAAGTCAAAAACACCTAATATGTCTAAAATGTGAAAAATCAAAAAAATAGCAGAAATGCCAGAAATAACAAAAATGAGTGAAATGTCAAAAATGTCATAAACGTCAAAAATGTCAAAAACACCAAAAACGTTAAAAATAGCTATGACACGTCAAAAGACCTGAGATAAAAACTAGCTCAATATGTTAAATCCGAAAATAATGTATTTTTAGAAGCAATTGTTGCCATATAATTGTCGCTCATAAATGAAAAGTTTAAAGTGGTTTCACAAAAAATCTAAAAGTTTACGGGATGTGAACGTTACCAAATTAAAAAATGTTTAAGATAAATATGTCAAATAAGGCGAGCTAGTTTGTTATAGATTTTGTTCAAACTCACTTCCAAAGCTACGGATGTAAACGCCACATCTTTGTGTCTGAGTGCTACAGTTGTATTCTCTAGTCGCATACCATCTCTCATTGTTTCAAACGCAACATTTTTTCCTCCTTTTAACTGCTCCTTCGTTTCTGTTTCTATCTCTTGATGTTAGTAGGTCGTCTGCGATTTCTTGTATCATATTTAGATTTTTAATGATAGTGTAACCACCTCTCAAAATGTCTTCAATATATTCGTTAAATAAAGTAGGCGCGAAAATACGTTCTTGGTTTGTAATTATAACATATATCAAATATTTTTGTTATAAACTTGTGTATATTATTTTCATTTGTTACAATTTTTCCTGGGCCCAATTACTTCTTTTTAATATGTAAACAGGTTCCTGTATCCAAAGAGTGCAGTTTGATAACTTAGTGACTTTAGAATTTCATGCACACTAACTTTAAATGGAACAGGAGAAGTCTGATAACTGCTTTCTAGGTACGTATTACTCTCAAAGTTTGAGCAAGCGTCATGCATTTTAATGAAAATAGAAAAAGTGTTTATTAATCAACATTTTTCGTAAAAAAACATCACGGAAATCAAGGCACGGATTGTATATTTAAATCGCATTTGACCAAAAAAAATTGCTACTTAAATAAGAAAATACAGAATTGTGAACTGCTACCCCAAAACCATATTGTCCAGATTTAGTTCCTTGTGACTATTTCCTATTACGAAACTTGAAAATTAGCTAAGCGGCATGAGATTTAAATCAAATTAAAGGTCACTGCTGAACAAAGCTTTCTAGAGAGGCTGGAGGAAAGCTATTTTTTAAATTGAGACTATGGTGGCTTATTTGGCAGCAATAAATACTTATTTATTTAAACAGTCACTGAATTATCAAATTGCCCTCGTAGATTATTTAAATGTTTACACACTTACCGTTTTTTAATGGCCTCACAAGTAGCTAAGACGAGGACTCTTGCAGTGGCATCTACTGGAACAATGTCAAGATGTACATCTGGATTTGAATGAAGAGCTCGCATCAGACCTGATATAGGAATAAAATTAAATATAAGAATAGGTTTCAACATTTTTTTTGTACTTTTCTGACGAAAATTTGTAGAGAGTATATATATTATACAAAATTGCATTTTAACGTTTATCCAGAACAAACGGTGTGTAATGTAGGTATATGTTTTTCTCACTGAAGATTTTCACTTGTTTATTTGGAATCTAGTACGTAGCCAGGTGTTGATTTAAGGTGTCATAAAAAATATTATGGTGGGGCCAGAAAATGCCAAAGTATTTACCAAAAACTGCTTCATCCTTTACTCAATAAAACAATCGTATCGTTATTAATGGAAAAAACGAAAATGATGTTATGTTTTAATATTTAAATGTTTATTCAATTAAGTATTGACCTACAAGAGATCATAGCGGTGCCAGCCTGCCAGTGTGAGGCAACCACCCTATTGTGGTTACGCTCATCGACAGGGGTTAGAAAACGATGCTGAAATGTACCAAAACCAAATAGAGTAAATTCCAGAGCGATCAGACATAACTTATTTTCACATAGATGAAACCTTAGGTTCTAAGGGGCGTTTTATGTACTTTGAATACCTGCGTGCTTGTGGAGTTTGCTATGTGGCAGTGGGCCGATACCAGGTAAGAAAAAATACTTAAATTTGTATGGCAAATTATATATATATATATATATATATATATATATATATATATATAATTTTAATAAAGACGTCAGTCCAGTTACATAGGCCAAACTTCAAGAAACCTCAAAAGCAGGTTAACAACACATAAAAGTGATATACGCCTCAACAAATGTAGCTCTGGCCGAACATTGTTTAAGAATAACCACTCCCCTGACTTTGACAACCCAGGGGTTTTAGCTTGTGAATCCAACACCTTCAAAAGACAGTTTCTGGAGATGGTTTGCATATATCGACACAATATTAGTATTAATAAAACAGACATAAAAAACCTAAAAACAATATACTGCAATTTACTTGAGTTGGACAAAAATCATAAATGTTAACAGTAATTTAACAAGTATTATCTGCCCTTGTTTTTGGGTTATATATGTTTGTATATATGTACATGTGTGTATGTGTATGTATATATATATATATATATATATATATATATATATATATATATATATATATGTGTGTGTGTTTATATATCATCGTGTCAGTATTCCATTAGACTCTCTCTATACGAATTCTTTCAATGTCTTTGCATCCACACCCCATGACCTAAGAATCTTAGTGTCCTGTAACATCGAGCCTCGGCTTTTGTTTGCGTTCCATGTCACTGTTACAATCTGACAAATGGCTTGTATATAACTTTTTAAAATGTGATTGTGTTTTAATCTTAAAAATTTTATTCAATGCATGTGTGATCAGGTTATAATAATGTTTTATTAAATTGTTGAAATATGTCTGTAATGTTTGTTAAAACGCATTACACAATTTACATTACTTGCAGTGAGAACCTTTTTTAATAATTTTCTAACCTCGATATTGTAAATTTAGTTTAACCATCTAGATTAAATAATACCATTATTAATTTTTGTAATCCTTCAGAAACTTGAGTGAAGAAGAAATCAATAAATTTCGAAAGCTTTCATGATATCATAAAAGAGTACACTTTATTTAGTGCCCTTTATAAAATAAAAAAAAATTGATTACTTTTTTTTTCGGAAATTGCTAATATATATATATATATATATATATATATATATATATATTTATTAGGGTTATTTTTTTCGGTCACATCATAAAATTTTTAATGATATGTATTTAAAAATAAAGAATTTCAATGCATTTGCTGATTTTTTACGTAAGTTAGATATACGTCTATTGACAGAAACATATTTTTATTGAACATATTTTGCCTTTTATAAATAAATAAATCTTCATTATTCAACAGTTGCCCATTTACTGAGTAATATATTATTTAAATTATACCTAAAATAATTGAATAGGTAATTACAAAAATAAATAAAGCAAAGAATAAAAGCATAAAATAAAGTAAAAATAAAAATTATAGAATAAAAACAGTAAAAGTTAAAATGTGAAAGTAAGAATAAAACCTTGAAACTTATATAAAATTATATGAAAAATTCCTACACATTTTCCACTGCAGCTTTCCGAATTTGACTGGCGAAAATATCATTGCAGAACATTAAAATTATAGCACGCTTTGTATATTGGTGAACTCACCAGTATTTTTGTTCTAGCTCTGCTTCATTTGAAGGTACTCACAGCTCTAGTACAGCGACTAGGTACATTAAAATTGATCATACTTAACACGTTCGAGGACACCTACCCATCACAAGGGGTTCACAGAAACGCACCATTTTTTTTTATCTTTTTGTCAGAAGTAACTCTAATTCATGTCTACATGTTTTTTTTCTATTTTTATGGTATATTTATACAAAAAACAGTGAGCGGGATTTGCCGTCTTGGCCCTGAAAACAATTTATGAAATCATCTAGGACAAAGCGGTATATCCCGTTGATCTTTAAAACAAATGAAAATATTTATTTTATTCTTTTATTGTATGATACAATTCAAAACAAGGTGCGATACAGAGAACAGGTTTGTTCAAACATGTTTTACATTGATATCTTGATTCTTTTCTTATTTTGCTCTTTGCACCCTGCCGACACCTCATATGGTACGATTGGCCAGAATGTTTAGGGTTCGGAATATTTTCAGTAAAGTGCATTTCTGTAAAGGGAAACCGTTCGTCACTAGGTCCTTGTTTGTCTTCCGTTTTATGACGTTTACGTATTTCAAGTAAGTTTTTCACTAGATTCTCCCTAAAACCCAGAAGTGTCAGCTTATTGTCAGACTTTTTTGCTAAGAAATATGCATTCCATATTGTCACATCCAATAGGAGGAATATTACTTTTTTGTACCATCTTACAGATTTTCTTGGGGATGAATAATAACTTATCATTTGGTCACTTCTGTCAATGCCAGACATATAATCATTATAGTGAGCAACTTCTTCGGGTTTTATTTTCTCTTTTCCAAATCGATTATTAACCTTGATAAGTTTAGGATGATATTTGGTGGTTATACAGAGAACATCTCTTTTATCTCTCCATTTGGATATGTATATACCACAATTTCGTCTCCATATATGTTAACCTTTCTTTAATTTCAATGTTGTAACACATTTGGGATTCCCTCGTCTGTTGAATCCCAGAGTACCCGTGGAATGTGTTTTTTTCTTCAATAACTCTTTTGACAACTGAACGCTATTATACACGTTGTCCATAAATAGATGATGCCCCTTATCAAAATAGGGCTCTAATAAAGAAAATACTATTTGTTGAAGTTTCGATGTGCAGTTATCTATTTCCGTTTTTCCTTTGTAAATCTGCATATTGAGGACATATCCATCGAAACTACATAGTGAGTAAAACTTTATTCCGTACTTGGCACTTTTACCTTTTATATATTGCCGGAAGCTGAGCCGACCCCTAAACAAAAGTAACGCTTCGTCTAGGGACAATTGTTCTGGCGGGTAATAAGCATTCCTGTAATTTGATAATAATTTGTTTAGTAAAGGACCGACTTTTTTCAATTTATCTGTAGGATCGTCCTCCTGTCCATAGCAACAACGGAAACATCTTAGTAATTCTTCAAATCTTCTACCGGATAAAGTATCATGAAAAATACGAGAATAGTAGAGTGGATCCATGGAAAACAGTTTTCTAACTGACGGACATTTATTTTGTCCTTGTAAAATACAAATTGCAAGAAATTGTTTCAATTCAGACATTTTAATATTTTTTATTAATTTATACCGGCAGAATTTTCTTTGGGGTCGGTTCTTATTTTGTAGAAGTAAGGCATATGTATTCATGGAGCTAAGAAGCATTTCCATAACGTCTTCGTCACATAATTTCTCGAAGTAAAACTTGCTTATATCGCTCCTTCCTTCACAGTTTATTTTTACACCAGAAGTGGAATCATCGAAACCGAAGTTTGGAATTTCTGCAATATCTTCGGCCCATTCCTCATTATCTAAGTTCTGAACAAGAGGGATACTGTCTACATTCTCAACGCCGCTGGCTGAAGATTCATCAGATACACTGTTTTGAAATCCACAGTCTGGATCGTCAAAATCAGAACTCACTTGTTCGTCCGAATTTTATTTTTATAAATACGAAGCAGTCTGGCTTCTTCCTCGGCATGCATAGTCTAAAATAATTACTAATACACTATGTGTAATTGCACATTTCACCGATAAACACATACGTTTACATACAAACTTAATAAGTGCTAATAAAATAAAATATATTTTGTTTACTTACCTTAGACGTGACACTACCTTCAGATATATATGTTTTCAAATTAGAACAATAAAAAAACAACAGACAAACCCTTATTCTATTTGTAAACAATACGCGCGAAAACGAAATTTGTAGGTTACGCTACCAATTTATGCTATGGTATTCACAGAGACATATGAAAAAGCATTACTAGCCGTCGGCACATAATGTCTTGACTTTCCACAAGCAAATGAACTTTGACGGTAGAAGCCGCTTTGTCCCTTTACATAGAGCGGCATTTGCCGCGTTGTCCGCGAACTTGTTAAGATAGCAGAATAGTCGATCTGTCCATGAATAACTTTATAAAGTAACGCCAGCGACGCGAATCTTCTCCTATGTTCCAGCTGTGTCATACTCGTCCTCGTACGTAAGTCATGAGTACTAATTCCCCTTATTGGTTAAGAGCCATCCACTTTAAAAATAATAAATTTTTTAAATCATCTTTGGACTGTGTCCATAGATAGCCTGTTCTTTTCGTAGATTGGACTCCAGACCCCATACGCATAATACAGTAATTTTAAAGCGTTGTCTACAGTTAAGAATTAAGAAACCGTATGACTTCGTGGCTTCCGAAATCTTGATTGATATGCGATGTCTGAAAGACAAAGCTGAGTTAAGTAGCTCTTATTTTTAATTACTTTTCTCACCTGGTACCTGCCTAGGTGTCACAGAGCAAACTCGGCAAGCACACAGCTATTCAAAGCACATGAAACTCTACTGAGAACCTAAGGTTTCATCTTTGTGAAATTAAGTTATGTCTGATTTGTCTGGGATTTTGAACTATAATAGTAGAATATGGAACTTAGCATTATTTTTATACCAATTTTGGAAAAAAAAGATTTTTGTCTTGAAGAAGTTACACCGGATAATACATTTTTATTTCTTCGTTAATTATACGAGGTGTTTAAAATAGCAAGATCCATAATTTTGACAGTTTTTGTGACTTCTCAGCTGGAGAATAAAAATTTACAGTGTCAAAGGTAAGTAAGCCTGTTGTATGCGTATTTTTAGAACCTACTAAATGAATGTTGATCGAAAGGATTGGTTAATTAATAGGTTAGTTATTCGCAAAAATTTTGAAAAAGCTATTGCTTAAAAAAGTTTAGAACGATGAAACTCAGCAAAAAGTTTCACTTGCCTATCGGAAATAAATTCTCAAAATTAAACTTCATGGCTTTGAAGGTTTTCTCACAAATGTATTTTTTGTTTTTTGGTGAGCTCTTTATTTTTGGTGACCTTTACAATGCATCAAATTACTTTTTTATAAATCTGAATGGAACATAGTATTTATCAAAACCTTCGTCATATATTAACATTCTTTTAGGTTTGCTTTATTTTATACAAATGTAATTTGATATCTTGCGTTTTGGTATTCGACAACGTATAAATATTAGTGGAAGGGAAACAATATTTTCCCTAATGGTAGAATACGAATAGCATGACATCGATTTGACAGGACATGGAAATTGCATTATATACGAGGGTAAATCGAATATAAACGATAATTTTGCTTTTATGCTTAGAATGCACAGGGTTCGCGCGTATGCTTGGCTTTGTCGTCAGTAAATATTGTATGATCTGTGCTCAGTACAGAGTTCAGCGCTGACCTATGAAGAGGTACATTCGTCTATTACGCAACAGATTAGCATAAAGTTTTTAACCAGGGAAGGCTTTCAACCCTTAGAAATTTTAACTCGTTTGAAGGCATAGTTTAGGGATAGAACAGTGTCGCAGAATCGTGGATATATGTGGATGAGAAAATATAAGTGTGAAGTGAACGAGAATGGTAATCACGATCGACGCTCAAGGACAAGCCTTACAGCTGACAATACCAGTAGCGTTCGAGAGCTTATTAAACGTGACCGCCGATTAACCGTGGCAGAAATTTCCTCAGAATTGGGGGTCAGGATCTTAGGTTGTTGACTGGAAACAAAAGCAGGTGACATACATACAAAAAAGCCTCGACTTAATAAACTTATTTATTTTTTTATTTTTGGATGTGGGTAAAATATTATGCTGTATCGATAACGACTACCCGAACAGAATGATTAAAAAATTAGTATATGAATCTAACTTGACCAAAACAAATTTTTCAGAAAAAACAAAACCACCATGTACAGAACATTTACTTAAGGAGGAAGACATCATTTTTGGGAGTTTGTCATATGTGAGGGACCTAACCTTTCCGGACTACTTCGTCTGACGCCACGGAGAGCAGACCAAGCGGAGAACAACCTAGCCGACGATCCCGGATAGGAAGTAGTCCGGAAAGGTCCGAACCTGCAGCCACCCTTCGTGTTGGAAGAAGAGGAAAAGCCTTATGAAAATGCCAAGTGAGATTTTGGCGAAACGTCAGGCGACCGTTCCTTTACAGGGACAAAACTTTCAACGGACGAACACCCGGACCATCAAGAAAGCTACATATATATATATATATATATATATATATATATATATATATATATAGTCAAAGAAAACACAGTTCAGTACCATTTTCTCCTCTGTTCCTCACCCGATTTTCTTTAATTTTATTGTTTAGTAACTACTGAGGAACTTCAGTGCAGAATTCTAAAATTCATTTATATTATTGGTTCATTCATTAAATCATTATTTATACCTATACTATCAATGACAACCATAATAGGAATTATGCGGTTCTTATTTTTGATTATTAATATTGTTCAGCTTTTTTCTAAAAATTTAATTAACTATTTTTTAGGTGCCGCCAGATTGCTTGAAGAGAAGAGGTATTGACTCGAATGTAAAATACAAACCAAATGAAACGTAAAATTTTAACCGTACCCTAAACTTATTCTACATATTTATGTTATTGAAATCGAACTCTAGAAAATTTATACTTTTGAAAAGGATTTAGACCTTGAAATGTTTGGACTTTTTTTAAATATACAGTCTTTCAAGTTTATATGGCAGTTATTCCCACAGCACTCAGAAAAAATAAAAACCAGAGATGACACAGTTATCATTTAGAAAACAACTAGATATCAGCCATGGGACTGCTGTAAACAAAGCTTTTAAGAAGACTTATATAAGGAGCTTGCCCGAACCAACACCAGCTTGACATTCTTGTGCCGATGTCGGGAGATGAGGACTATTCCTAAGATTTCGTCAACCTTACATGGGTGGAAAAATCCACAGTATATTGGAGCAAGCTTCGTAGCCGTCAGATACAGAATTCAATTTCATCGTTTCAATAAATTTAAATTCGAAAAAGATATAGGGTATGTACAGAATTTCCTTGCTTATCGTATACCAGAAAACGAGTTAAATATAATTAAAAACACTACTCTTATAAGCTATAACAACGAATTCAGATCACAAAAACAAATACACTTACGTAAATGTACAAAACAAACATTTTGATCTAAGAAAACTGTCATTAATTTATCAGATAAAGAATTGAACATTCCAGGAACCTTAGTTTTACAAAAAGGTCTACACTTTGCAATTACTCCAAAATCTATCCAAAAATATAATATTATCAGTTCTATAGAACATACTGCTAGTAAATTAAACTTTACTGAAGCTCAAGAAAATCGTGTAAGAGCAAAAATTAAAAGTGAAAAACCTATACACATCAAAAATAATATTTCTATAAATGAACCATTTGCAATTAAATCCTTAAAAAATGGCAGTACTATAAAAAGTTTACCTGCAGATAAAGGCAATGCCACAGTAATTTTAAATAAAAATGAATATGATGTCAAGATTCATAACATAATCACACAAGGAGAGTATACTAAATTAAACAAAGATTTAACAAGACCTATTGAAAACGAAATATACCGATTACTATACAATTAGAGCCATGAATTTACTGAAAAACTACCTAGAACTCTTAGTCCACACTATTGCAAGCCTCCACATTTCTATGGTTTACCTAAAATTCATAAACCCAACATACCATTAAGACCAATTGTCAGTTCCATAAATTCACCTTGCAGTGAACTCTTAAACTTTCTTCTATCGATAATTTCTTCACTTACAGATAATTCCAATACACATCTTAAAAACAGTGCATATTTCTTAGACAAATTATACCATATACAATACAAAAATACTTTCACACTAGCAAGTTTTGACATTGTAAACCTATACAATAATGTCCCTGTCACCACAACACCCCCTATTGTAAGACAACTATTAAAGCAAGACTAAACGAACGTACACAATTATTCATTGACACAATAATGGAATTATTAATATTTTGTACGAAAATAACATATTTTCAACTCAACGATGACTTCTACCAACAAGATTTTGGCACAGCCATGGGTTCTTGCCTGTCCCCAGCCATGAGCAACATTTTCATGAAAACTTTGAAGAACAAATAATTTTTACGAAAGACAATAAACCTTTGGTTTGGTGGCGTTATGTCTACGATATATTTACTATTTGAGAACACTGTCTTGAAGACTTACATGAATTATTAACCGACATCAGTAACAAAGAACCAACTATACAATTCACTCTCTTCGAGGTATCATTCCTTTGTACGCAAGACAATATATATTATATATAAATATAATATATATTGTTTATATTATATATATTATATTGTTTATGCATTTCGTTAAATTTGAAGGCGCGAGATGTCGGTTTTACATCTCGCGTCTTCAAATTTATACAATTCACATTAGAAATTGAACAAAATAACACACTACCTTTCTTAGAAATCTTAATAACAAAACACAATCGTCATTGGATACACAAGTCTACAGAAAGCCGACTCACACTAACAGATATCTGAATTTTAACTCTAATCACCCAAATACCGTAAAAAAGGCATCATTAAATCTTTATATGAGCAAAAATTAACTGTACTGATATGGACAAAATTTTATAAAGAAAAAATATTTATCAAAAATGTTTTATCTGCTAACAATTATCCAATGAACTTTGTAAAACCAAGCTACTCCAAACAGTACTAATACCCTTCAGAACAACATTACTACAACAACCATACCATACATAGAGGGTCTTTCAGAAAGACTGAAAAAGTGGGAAACAGATTTACCTAGTATTAAAACAACTTTCAAAACAAGAAATACACTCAAATCAATTTTCTCAAAAACTAAACCAAATAACGTAACACAAAACTCAAAAAAACTGCATTTATAAGATTACTTGCGAATGTAACAAATTTTATATTAGAGAAACATCTAGTCCTATAAATGTTCGAATAAATGAACACAAAAATTATATAAAGAAACGGAAAGTCAAAAATTTGTGAACATGCCTGGAACCTTGGTCATAACATACAATTTCAAAATTCAACCATATTACACAAAGAAGAACAACACAAAACGAAAGCTGAAAGAGTCTGCTTTAATTTTATTAAATGAAAGCGATTGTATATGTAGTACTTCTATAGAATACAGGAGTTCCTGGTTGCCAATAATCAAGAATGAAATTAATAATGGTAATATCCTTTTGAACAACCCTATATCGGGATATTGCATAAACTTTTTTCTAGGTTTTTCCTTTTGACTATAATAGATCTCTGGAACATCAAAATTTATTTGGTCTCATTTTTGGCGAATGCACTATCTTATAACAAAGTCGTACTTAGGAACGCCACATCAAATTCTAAAGAAAACTGTTTCAAATTCTTCCAATTGATTTATTTCACATGATCTTTAAAAAATTTTGTGCTACCCTGTATGTATCAAATTTGCAGTAAATTCCCTTAGTTACATCAATTTTATTGTTAAACATAAATGTCAAATTGTGATTTCGATATTTGTCATTGCGAATCTCCTTAATTTTTTTGTTCAATTTGTATCCATACCATTGAAAACGAGGTCCGATTTAGACTTTGAAACGTTTGGACTTTTGAAATATACAGACTTTCAAATTTATGTGGTAGTTATTCCCTAAGATCTCAGAAAAACTAATAAACATTTTCACAATTTTTCGATTTTTCAAATTGTCGTTTGTTTATGTAATTCTTGTGTTCATTAATTCGTACGTGTAATGAGTTTGGTGTTGTTCCAATTTAAAATTCATTGCATTTCCAAGAAATCTTGTATATACAGTTTTTTAAGTTCTAAGTTATGTTGGTTGGTTTTGTTTCCGATATTCTTAATTTCAGTGTATTTGTTTTGAATAGTGTTTTGACATTAAGTATGTTGCCCATTCTTTTCAATATTTTCAATCTTTCTGAGAATTATGTGGTACAGTTGTAACTATACTGTGGTCGTCCTGAGTAGTAGCAGTACTAAGAGAAGTTCCTGGTTGATTCCCATGGTTTGTTTTCTGTTCATTTATTAAACAGACTTGAACAGAAAACAAACCATCGGCTTCAGCCCGGAACGTCTCTTAGTAACACTACTACTCAGGACAACCACATTGTAGTTACAACTATACCATATATACAGGGTCTCTCAGAAAGATTGAAATATCGAAATAAAAACCAATCAACAAAACTCAGAACTCAAAAAAAGCATATGCAAGATTCCTTGCGAACGCAATAACTATTATATTGGAGACCATTAAACGTACGAATTAACGAACAAGAACAAGAATTGCATGGAGAAACGACAATTTGAAAAATCGAAAATTTGTGAACATGCTTGGAACCTAGGCCATAAAATAAAATTTGACAATTCAACTATACTTCACAAAAACAACATACCATAAACCGAAAAATAAAAGAGTCTGCATTAATTATTTTGAATGAATGAAGACGATTATATCGCTTCTACTTCTATAGAATCAAATCGTAACTGGTTTTCAGTTTTGACGTTAATAGGATCACTGAAATAAAAAAATTATTTGATCGTATTGGTAATCTTATTTCAAAGTCGTACTTACGAACGCCACTTACAAATTCTAAAGACAACTCTTTCAACTTCTTCCAACTTGAACTGGAATTCATGATCTTTAGAATTTTTTGTGCTACCTGTATATCTAGAAACAACAAAATTTTCTTATGTCAACTTAAATGTCATACATCATCATTTCGCATTTTTCATTTTTTCAATACATGTTTAAAGGCATTGAAGACGAGGTCAGGATAGACATGGAGACGTTTCTTTTTTCTTTTTTTTTTCTTCAATATACAGATTTTGTTTCGATTGTGGTGTTATTTCCCAAAAACACATAAAAATAATATAGAGGGATACTCTTTGACAAAATCCCCTCAATAATATTCAAACTTAAAAACTTAATGAACTTCGGTCGAATTTCGACCAGTGGGCTTTTGCCTGTTTTTATGAAGCCCTTATATGAGCAATGTAATATTTCGCAAGGAAGTAAACATAACACAACTCATCAGTAGCAACAAAGATACTTAAATGTCAAACAAAATTATGACTGTAATAATAATAATAATAATAATATATTGCCCCGTGTGGTGGCCGGGTTAGAATAGCACCACGGTATCCACCGCCTGTCGTATGAGGCGACTAAAGGGGCAGCTGTCCGCTGACCTACTACCTAGCTTTCCTTCCTTCTCCACAACCCGCACGGGATGGTCTGGTTTAAATCATTCCATCTGGAGCTAAGAAATAGATGCCTCGGAAAAGAGCCGCTGCCTGGGGATCGCAAAGGCATGTCTGGAGCCGGCGCTGGACATGACAGCTTGCGGGACGTCGGTGGCAGGGTGCTGAGGAGGCGGGCCCCTGCCGTCCAAAGAGCTACAGCCCAAGAACCAAAAGAACCACAAGAACACTCACCAACACAGTCACAACAACAACGTGACCATCACCAACGGAGTCAAACGAGAACGAGAACTCCACCCGCAGAAAGTGTTGCGCAGGATCAACAGCCAGCGCTCACTCAAGCGGGACTGAAAAGACAGCGCATGAAATGGACTGGCGCCATGAATGAATTTATAATGCGCACGTTTTACAGAATCACGAACCTTGGCCAGGACAAGACTGGATATCGCCAAATACTCCATCAAGAGTTGTGTCGTGAGTACCCAGAGCTTCAAGTTACTGAACAGAGAGTCGCAGATCAATATCGTGTCATCTTGAGAAATGGCCTTATTTCGCCTGAACAACTGGACACAATAAAGAGCGAAGTGGAGCGCGAACTATTTGGTCGAAATACAATCGATCCAGAGCCGGAAACACCTTTGGCACAAAGAGCGGACGAGACTCAAGAACTACAGCAAGAACAGCCAATCAACGCTGACCTGCTTGAGAAGATCCAAGCAGGAATGGAAGGAGCTCTTAGAGAGTATAATGGAACAGATCCACTGACTAGACCAGCTCTTCCCAAACTAAGATCATCTAAGAAACTGGGTATCGTCTTGCAGGCTATGAACAAATTTATCTTGCCAACCTATGTTTTAGGTGCTAATACGTTAGAGTCGCTACACACAATCATCTACTGTGCTGCAACTGCCATCTGCAGTATAATTGGGGTCACAGTAAGACCAAAGCAAGACCCTACCCAATTTAGACAAACCCCTCGAATACCACCTTGGCAAAGAGGACTTGAAGGGAAAATCAATTCTCTTCGGAAAGACGTTGGAAGACTGACCGAGTACCAACGAGGAGTCAGGAACAAAAGAATAGAAAGGTTTGTCAAGACTATCATGGACAATAACCGAATACACTCCCCGTGGGATGGAGAAAACATCACATCTCAGCAATGTCTGGACAGTCTACGACAAAAGCTCTCCGTCGATTGAGAAGGTACAAAACCAGTAACCAACGGAATCTAGACAACACACTCTTCCGACAATTAGAAAAAGGGTTTTATAGAAAACTTAACAACAACAATAATAATGAAGCCCCTAGTTACCCCAGTAAAACAGACATCGAGGAATTCTGGAAAACACAGCTTTCCACAACAATCTCCTATAACTCCGGAGCCAGCTGGATTAATGAGGAGGAGGCTGCATCTCAGAACTGTGAGGCCATGCAACACCAACCATTTACAACGGAAGATACATCCAACATAATGAAGAACCTCCATAACTGGAAAGCACCAGGACCAGATGGTGTACAAAATTACTGGATAAAGAAACTGTACGCAACCCACGAAACACTAACAGCCCTTATAAATGACGTAATTGCCCACCCACACAAGATGCCTAGTTTCCTAACGCATGGTACTACATACCTCTTACCAAAGGACGACCTATGTGCACAGGACCCAGCAAAGTACCGACCAATCACTTGCCTTCCAACCTTATACAAACTCATAACATCATGCATTAATCATCGCATTTTCAAACATTGTGAACTGAACAACATAATTACTCAACAACAAAAGGGATGTGCGAAAAATTCGATGGGTTGCAAAGAACAACTGATAATTGATTCCGTTGTCTGCAATCAAGCCCACGCCAAACGACGTAATCTCTACATGGCATATGTGGACTACAAAAAGGCCTTTGATTCAGTTCCACATGATTGGCTCATTAAGGTGCTGAAACTCTATAAAGTGAATAATTGTATTATTAACTTTTTAGAACATGCCATGGTCACCTGGCAAACCAAAATCTCACTGAATGAAGCCAACTGTTCGATACAAACAGACCCTATTCCAATCAGAAGGGGTATATTCCAGGGAGACTCTCTTATCCCGCTGTGGTTCTGCCTTGCCATGAACCCTCTCTCAAACAAACTGAACTCAACTAATTTTGGGTTCAGTCTCAAACACAACAACGTACAAGCATTAAAGATAAACCATTTGTTATACATGGACGACTTAAAGTTGATGGCAGCTACAAAACAACAGCTGCATGATATGCTTAAAATAGTAGAAGGGTTCTCTAGTGACATCCATATGAAATTTTGCCTAGACAAATGCCGAATTATTAATATAGTTAAAGGCAAAATACAGCAGGGGCACTTCGAAATGGGAGATGGCACCTCAATTGAATCTATGGGGGAAGGTCATACTTATAAATACCTTGGAATAAAGCAGGCTCAACGTATTGATCACATGACTATGAAAAAGGACATAACAGCAGAGTTTTATAGAAGGGTAAGACGACTGTTGAAAACCAAACTAAACAGTAAAAATCTGTTTCAGGCTATTAACACCTATGCGTGTTCAGTGCTCAGTTACTCTTTCGGTATAGTTAATTGGTGCAATACTGACATTGAACAATTACAACGAAAAGTTCGAGTTTTACTAACAAAAGCTCAAAATCACCATCCAAAGAGCTCTGTCGAACGTACAACTTTGCCACGGTATGAAGGAGGAAGAGGATTGACAGATCTAAGTAAACTATTAGATCAACAAATTTCTATTTTGCGTAGTCATTTCCAGAAACTCGCAGAAGTTTCTGATCTACATAGAGTCATGTGCCAGGTTGATGACTCAACACCACTGCGACTGACACAACATGTCCAATTACACCACCAGACCACAGATCAGAAACTGCTGAAATGGAAAGAGAAGCCCCTTCATGGAAGACATATAAACGACATCAACCAAGATTATGTCGACAGTGCAGCGTCGAACTACTGGTTGATCTCTGGTCATATGTTCCCTGAAACGGAAGGCTTTATATTGGCAATCCAAGATCAAGTAATTCCAACTAAGAACTACCTAAAGTACATCGTTAAAGACCCTTCCATTAACAACGATAGATGCAGGTACGGTTGCCAAACATCTGAATCTATCCAGCATATCACAGGAGGTTGTCAAGCGTTCGCTGCAACTGAATACAAAGAACGACACGATGCTGTGGCAAAAATACTTCACCAGGAACTAGCACTGAAACATGAATTATCACAGTCGGTAAGATTACCATACTATAAATATAAACCAGAATCTGTTTTAGAAAATAACAACTACAAGCTGTACTGGGACCGCACGATACTGACCGATCGGTCTGTTGCTCACAATAGACCAGATATAGTTTTGGTAGATAAAGTCTCTCGGAAAACAACTTTAATTGACATAGCAATTCCCAACAACAATAATATCAATATCAAGCAGGCTGAGAAAATAACCAAATATAGAGATTTGGAATTTCAAATAAAGACTCAGTGGAACATGAACAACACACGAACTGTACCAATTGTTATGTCAACAACAGGACTAGTCCCAAAACATCTATTAAACAATTTAAAATACCTCGGTCTGGACGAACATCTTTACAAACAAATGCAAAAAGCAGTCTTGTTAGGGACAGCCCGGACGGTCAGAAAATTCATGGGAAACTGCCGCCACGACTCCAACCACGGGCCTGAAAACCTGGCAAGGGCTCCCACAGAGCTAAACCCTTTTGATATCTAGGATATCTGGGGTTTAGTGAATTTTCCCCTAAAGGCACTCATAGAGTGCCTTAGAGGGAGTGTGATGCCATACATTGTATGGTCAAGTCGAGATATTGCGGATCTTGGGCTGTAGCTCTTTGGACGACAGGGGCCCTGCCACCGACGTCCCGCATGCTGTCATGTCCAGCGCCGGCTCCAGACATGCCCTGGCGATCCCCAGGCAGCGGCTCTCTTCCGAGGCCTCTACTCTGTAACTACATTTTCATGGGTGGTGCCACCAATTGACCCTGGTGACCCGGGTAACTTGGAACCGAGGGGTTGTCAGTTCCCAGATGAAATGATTTAAACCAGATCATCCCGTGCGGGTTTTGGGGAAGGGAGGACGGCTAGGTGGTAGGTCAGCGGACAGCTGTCCCTTTAGTCGCCTCATACGACAGGCGGTAGATCCCATGGTGCTATTCTAACCCGGACACCACAGGGGATTTATTGCGGATTTGCCCAAACAATTAAACGCATAGGAAATAAGTAAGAAATTAAAACTAGTATTAAAACAAATTCGTTATAAAAAGTTATATGTTACCTCTCAGTGATATTTCTTAACACAATGCAGATAAGCATACATAAAAAAATTAGAAGAATTGGTAACCCCCAACTCTTGGAAGTCATTTAAAAAGACGCCAATAATGACCTAAACCACAAACTTAGTCTGCAGTAAAGGCTTTCTGCTCACAATCTCTAGCAGTTAGAGGCAATACGTCTTCATTCAATGAACACGTATTGCCTCCGCTGCTGTGAGATTGAGCAGCAGATGGTACTCTATGCAGATGAAGTTTATGGACAACTAACCAATGGGCATTGATCTAGGTTCAGGGGGTATACTCAGAGGTGTGAGCTTGGAGACAGAAATAGGTTACTAGTAGGTAGTAGTAGTGACACTAGCAAGATTAAGGCAAATAGATTGACTTATGAGTCATCAAAATCAGCTCAGACGTTTTGCAAAGGCATGACCTTCCCTTTGGCCTTAGTTTTGGCGAAATCAGATGTGTCTGAGATAAATCATCCAAGTAAATGAACCCAAATTCAGATATTTTTAGGGTTCCGTATATATAATATACGGATACCCTTATAATATCACTCAGGATTTTTGTCTCTGTCACATCACAGCCATTTTCTCCTAAACTACTGGACGGAGGAGGTTGAAATTTGGTATCAATGTATAGTTTGGTGACCCGATCAGGAGTACATATCGTAAAAGAAAAAATTTTGATTTTAGGGGTACTTCTGGGGGGAAAAACTAAAAAAAATCGACCATGTCCCCCTGATCTGCGAAACTACTGAGCCTAAAATTTTGAAAAAAATACGAAATATAGAGCGTTGCCCGAACTTTACAGGAAAATTAAGGAGAAACCTTTAATGTTAATTTTGGTGGGCCAATTATAGAATTAAATAAAAACTTAAAAATAAAACAATTTTCAAACGCATCATGTAATATATCAAATGAAAGGTCTCCTTCTGAGGAACACAAATATATTTTTTCATATTAAAAAAAATATTTTAAAATATATTAACGAAAATATACCAAAATTTACCCATTCCCCCCCTTATCTCCGAAACCATAAGCTAGAAAATTTTGAAAAAAATGGAGGTATAGCCCCTCACCTGAACTTTACTGGAAAATTAAGGAGAAACCCCTAATATTTATTGGGGGGGGCAAATTATAGAATTAAATGGAAAATTAAAATTAAAATTGTTTCTAACCCAGCATGTTATATAACAAATAAAAGGGCTCATGATGAAGAAAACAAATATATTTTTTCCATATTTATAAAATAAATTAATTAAAAGATATTAACAAAAATATAAAAAATTTTACCCATTCCCCCCTTATCTCCGAAACCATAAGCTGAAAAATTTTGAAAAACTGGAAGTATAGCCCCTCACCTGAACTTTACTGAAAAAATAAGAAGAAACCCCTAATATTCATTTTTTAAAATGAATATTTTAAAATATATTAAAAAAATGTTTTTTTGGGGGCCAAATTAGAAAATTAAATACATATGTATTGTGATAAAAATCAAGCGAATCCTAAAGCAGATAAAATAAAAAGTCTATGTGTGGAAAATCAAAGTGTATATTTTTTATAAATTTAAAACGCTTCCTTTAAAAGATATAAGGGTAAGTATAAGAAAATGCACTGATTCCCTGCTTGTCTGAAACTGGAATATTCGAATCTTTAAGGTGGTACGGAACCCTAAGTATGCGAGTTCAATTCGCACTTGACCAAATGATTTTCTGTTTGTATGATTATTACAGGAGAGCGAATAAACTTTTTTTGTACCTACTTATTTACAAAGAAGAAACTTGGCGCGAAAGTTAGTTTAGTATTTTTACTTTACTGCTGGCAATACTATTGGAATCTGTTAAAATTTTATAATTTACATGTATCTCTAAGTCCTTAGTGTCATTAATTTCAGTAAGACAAGAGAATTATCGGAATAAGACAATCAAATTAAAAGGCTATTAAATGCTTGCCAATGTTTCGCTTTACTGGATTAAAAGCTTCATCAGGGTTAAAATAACCTTAAGTAACTTGTGTATAAAGTAATATAAATTAAATAGGATACTATACAAAATTGTAAACACTATGTATAAGCCATTAGTAAGTGAAATAATAAAAATTATATGTTGATTTGTTGGATAAAAATTACAAACAAAAGATGATTTAACAAAATAGTGAAAAATTAAGTATGTGGCATGATCAATACAATAATTAATTCGTTGAGATACAAGCTAGGTTGGACAAGGACATACTTCTTAAGACATTCAACGTAACATTGTCAACAACCAAAATATTTGAAAATAAACTAACTAATTTACTAAATTTTGACAAATGCAATAATTTCGTTTTCTTGTGTTAAGAACACATCAAAATAATGTCAGGTCTAACCACGATTTTCAATTCATTGGAAAATTCGACAGATAAATAAATTGGCCATGTGTTGCTGATTTATTGTAATGAGTTATTATTTATGAAAGATATTCTGTTATTTATATTGCAATATACTTCGTGGGTTCAATTTTAGAATTATAAAACTAATATTCACTTTCACTATTCTAGAACTTTATTTACATTTAAACAGCTGATTCAAAAATACAATAACAATCCCATATAAGCTAGTCGTCGCGGTATCACTGCCTGGCGATCGTGGCGTTCTTCTTTTATATCACCAGCGTAGAATTCTCCAGTAGGATTTCTACTGGAGAATTCATCGCTCCTTCCGCTGTCGAGTCTTTTCGAGAATCGTATTTTTTATCTTAAAGCGTTTGTTGTCGTGCTGAAATGACACAGGTTCTGCTTTGGGTAAATTTCGTAACAATATTTAAACTGTGTATTGGAAATCTGACCGTTTCCAGTATATGCTAACAGGAGAGACATACATCCTACAATATATCATTTTAATTTTTAGTTTTATATTTTTTTATTTAAATTTATTATTATAAAATTTTTAAAAGCACCTAGAAGGGAATTGAATAAATTCGGTGCCAACATTATTAGGAAAACTGTTGTTAACTGATAAGTTTGCTATATATTAAACTCAAATTATTTGTGTCCGTTTTGAAATTAACAGTCTTATATCTGTTTTAATTAATGTAAAGCATTTCCAATATTTCTCTTTTCTTTGTGTTAAACGCTGAACAACACAATATGTAAGGGTGATCAAAATCAAAATTGTGACCAGTTGTAAAGTGATGGGCAGCCGATGCCGTTATACCATCTTTAGCCATGTTAGAATTTCGGCAATCATATTTGTTTTGATAAATACTTTTGGACAATTTGTTAGGTTTCCCCAATATAGTTTTTATCACAATTAAGGCAGTTAAGCTGGTATACTAAACAACAATGATTGGGGTTTTATCTTTAGTACGTGTGAATAAATTACCCACTGTTTTCATAGCATTAGTGACCATTTTTTTATTAACCGACTTCCAAAAAGGAGGAGGTTATCAATTCGTCGCGTATTTTTTCGCTTTTTTTTTGTATGTATGTTACCTGATTTCTTCTCCTGTGGTGCACCGTTTTGAACAAATATGGTCTTGTTTAATAGAGTATATATCCGGATTGGTGAAACTTCAAATTTTGGAAAAGAATTCTATTGGTAAAGTGATAAAATTTGTGAATCAACACATGCGTGCATGGAAATCGACCAATATCCCTTACATATTGGTCGATTTTCCGATGACTCCTTATGCATGTGTATATTTTTCAACGTTTAATCTATTAAGGAAGATCCTTAGGTGATCTCATATACTTTTCTGCGACGTGCAACTTGCAGTTTTGCAGAAAATCGCCGAAAATTCCAACATTCTTATCAAAAATTTAATCTAAATGACATAACAGACATTTCCTCATAAATATTTTAATTCCAACGTAATAGTGCGGTAATTTTAGGCACTGGAAGTTTTAATTGCGAATTTGAAAATTTTCTATGTACATCTCAAGCATATAGGTAGTAAAGCATAGTATTTTCGGCTCCTTAAATCACTGAGTACCAAGCTCGTTTTGTTTGTATACCAGGTAAATACCTATTTAAATGCAAATTTTTCCATTTTTTGGTTGTCACATTCTCCCGGCCTAATAGAAAATTCAGTGACAACACATGTCAAACTTTAAACTGGTACTTGGTGGCCTATAGACAGTGTGTTTAGTTATAGCAAACAAAATCACAAAGTAAAGTGGTTGAAGGAGTTGCATTTATATGAAGATTGAAATATAGGACGGACTAGAATGATAGTGGTCTGTAGGCAGCCGTATATACAGGATGGTTGTAATATAGGGTGGATTGAACGTTTGGTGGTATAAAAATGTTGAAAAAAATGTGAAAAAAAAATTATATAGGGTAATTAAAAAACTGTTATATGATGTGGACATAAGCAAATCATGTACAGGATGGTTGAAATATATGCTGGAGTTGAATTATATTTATACGGTGTGATTAAAAAATTATTTCTTTTATAGCCCATAAGAAGTTGCATAAAGTGTGGAGAGGAATTAATGTTACACAGGGCGAGAACATAAAATGTTAAAAAGGAAATAATTTATGGGGTAGCCCACAAGGAGTTATATACTATGGTTGAAATATAGGACGGATTTGACTCCGTAAATATAGGATGGATTCTACTTCTTCCTATAGTTTACAGAAGGCAGCAAACAAATTTATGCTTGCCGTGGGCAGTCGTATGTACAGGCTGGTTGGTACATAGGTTGGAGTGGAAATATCTAGTTATACAGGGTTGTCAAAAAAAGTTGAAAAAAGGTTACATGGCGTAGTCCATAAGGCATATGTATATTTTGGGCTTATTAAGTCAACGCATACTAGTACATTTTCAATGTCTAAGTGTTTATTGGGAAATAACACCACACTTTAAAGGAAATTGCTGTATATTCCAAACGTTTCGGGGTCTAGATCAGACCCCGTTGTCAATGGCTAAGAAACTACGGATTAAAAAGGTACAATTTCAAGATGTAAATTTAAATATTTGACAATGTTTATTATTTGATTTTTAATGTAACTAAGAGAATTTTATTTGTAATATACAGGGTAGCACAGAAATTTCTAAAGATCATATAATTATAAAGTTCTCTTCAAATTGAAAGAATTTGAAAGGGAGATCTTCAGAACTTTATGTGGCGCTCCTAGGTGCGACTTTCTTATAAGATAGTGCATTCGCCAAAAATGCGACCAAAGAACTTTGTTGATTCAGTGATCCCATTAAAGTCTTAGGGGAAAACCTAGGAAAAACCTTATGAACTATCCCGATATTGGGTTGTTCACAAGGACATGACCATTAGCAATTTCTTCCTTAATCATCGGCAACCAGGAACGACTGAATTCTACGGAGGTAGTAGCGATACAATCGTTTTCATTTAACAAAATTAAAGCAGACTCTTTTAGTTTTCTTTTGGTGTTGTGTTCTTCTTTGTGTAATATAATTGAATTTTGAAACTGTATTTTATGACCAAGGTCCCAAGCATGTTCACAAATTTTGGATTTTTCAAATTGTCGTTTTTTATGTAATTTTTGTGTTCGTTTATTCGAACATTCAGAGGTCTAGAGGTTTCTCCAATATAGAATTTATTACATTCACACGGGATTTTATAAATGCAATTTTTTGTATTTTGAGTTGTGTTTATTAATAAATTTATTAATAACGAGTTAAACAAAATGGAATACCAAACAATCCCTAACAACCAACATGAAACTTCCCCAAGCAACAGTGACTCCCAAGATAATCACATTAATACAATAACTATACCATACATACAGGGTCTATCAGAAAGACTAAAAAGAGTGGAAAACAGATATAATATCAAAACATCATTTAAAACAAGAAATACACTAAAATCAAATAAATCAAAAACCAAACCAAATAACACAACTCAAAATACAAAAAATTGCATTTATAAAATCCCGTGTGCATGTAATAAATTCTATATTGGAGAAACCTCTAGACCTCTGAATGTTCGAATAAACGAACACAAAAATTACATAAAAAAACGACAATTTGAAAAATCCAAAATTTGTGAACATGCTTGGGACCTTGGTCATAAAATACAGTTTCAAAATTCACAAAGAAGAACACAACACCAAAAGAACACTAAAAGAGTCTGCTTTAATTTTGTTAAATGAAAACGATTGTATCGCTACTACCTCCGTAGAATTCAGTCGTTCCTGGTTGCCGATGATTAAGGAAGAAATTGCTAATGGTCATGTCCTTGTGAACAACCCAATATCGGGATAGTTCATAAGGTTTTTCCTAGGTTTTCCCTTATGACTTTAATGGGCTCGCTGAATCAACAAAGTTCTTTGGTCGCATTTTTGGCGAATCTATAAGAATGTCGCACCCAGGAGCGCCACATAATGTTCTGAAGATCTCCCTTTCAAATTCTTCCAATTTGAAAGGAACTTTATGATTATATGATCTTTAGAAATTTCTGTGCTACCCTGTATATTACAAATAAAATTCTCTTAGTTACGTCAAAAATCAAATAATAAACATTGTCAAATATTTAAATTTACATCTTGAAATTGTACCTTGTTAATCCGTAGTTTCTTAGCCATTGACGACGGGGTCTGATCTAGACCCCGAAATGTTTGGAATATACAGCAATTTCCTTTAAAGTGTGGTGTTATTTCCCAATAAACACTTAGACATTGAAAATTGTGCCACAAGTATCCTTCAGAAAACAACTAATACATTTTGTTCGTAAAGATTTACCTGTTAATTTAAATGATAAATTATCATTGTGTAATGTTGAGGCTTTCGATGTTACCTGGTTCTGTCTATTAAGGTTATACATACAAAATAAAAAATAAAGAATAAAAACTACCTGAGTTCAAAAAAAAAAACTAAAAAGTTGAAAATAAAACATTTTTTAAAAAAAATATAACCGTCTTCTACCTATAACTAAAAAGCTAAAAATAATTATAACAAAATACAACTTTAGCAAATAAATAACACATTCAATTTGTAAGGTACCTACCCAGGAAGTAAAAATTGTAAACATTAAAAGGTGCTCATTCTGTACAAATTAATTACATACCAATCTAGTATATTTTTGAAGTCGATGCCAAGCAAATCTAAAATCCTTCATTGCGTACTTATCTACTAATTCATCAAACTTGATTGTTGCTTGGCACCGACTTCAAAAATATACTAGATTGGTAGGTAATTAATTTGTACAGAATGAGCACCTTTTAATGTTTACATTTTTTACTTCTTAGGTAGGTACCTTACAACATTGAATGTGTTATTTATTTGCTAAAGTTGTATTTTGTTATAATTATTTTTAGCTTTTTAGTTATAGGTAGAAGTCGGTTATATATTTTTTAATGTTTTATTACTTTGGAATTCCATGAGGCGAATAAGGATATTACTTAAACCTGGAATCACCGGAATTTTACGAAATTCAGTCTGATCCCCAAGATAAGTTCTATTAGTGTTAGAGGAATAAAGAACTGATTTAATTAATGATGAAGGTTAATTATTTAGTATACATACCCGTTAAATAAATTCAAAATTTTTCTTCTTAAATGGACACAAATAATTTGAGTTTAATATATACCAAACAACAATTTCCCTAATAACGTTGGCTCGGAATTTATTCAATTATTTCTAGGTGTTTATTAAACCTAACCTAACCTGACCTAATAATGTTGGCTGGTAATTTATTCAATTATTTCTAGGTGTTTATTACAAATTGTATAATAATAAATTTAAAAAAATATAAAATGATATATTGTAGGATGTATGTCACCCCTGTTGGCATTTACTCGAAACGGTTAGGTTTCTAATACACAGTTTAAATATAAATAACAGAATATCTTTCATAAATGATAAATAACTCATTACAATAAATCAACAACACATGGTAATTTATTTATCTGTCGAATTTTCCAATAAACTAGAAATCGTGGTTCGGCCTAACATTAGTTTGAAGTCTTCTTAACACAAGAAAATGATTATTGCATTTGATAAAGCTTACTCGCTAAGTATATTCAAGATTTCCTTTATGCGTTGATTAGGTTCACATATTTTTGTTGTTTTTAGCACGATGTTACGTTGAATGTCTTAAGAAGTATGTCCTTGTCCAACCTAGCTTGTATCTCTGTGAATTAATTATTGTATTGATCATGCCACATACTTATTTTTTCACTATTTTATTAAATAATTTTTTTGTTTGTACTTTTTATCCAACTAATTACTATATAATTATTATTTCACTTATTAATAGCTTATACATAGTTCTTACATTTTGTATAATATCTTAGTTTAATTATATTACATTATACACATGTTCACTTGATGTTTTTTAGCCCTGATGAAGCTTTTAATTCATCAAAGCGAAACCATTCTCTTGTCTTAATTTACATGTACTTACCAGTTCCTCCAAAGTAAAATATTCCAATTATGCCGTTTATGTTGTCAGTCCATCCAGGCATCGGTTCAGCCATCATGTTCATAACTGAAAATAAAATCGCAGATTAATTTATCTTTATAAATATTGTTAGGAATTAATGCACGTTTGAATTACACACTAGTCGTCCAATTAGTTATGACATTATTCAACGATGATAACAACTTTTAACTTCAAAATACAACATAAGCTATACATTCAAATTAAAATCCCACCCTACTATATATAACAACAAGAATCTGTTTTAGAAAATAACAACTACAAACTGTACTGGTACCGGACGATATTGTTGCTGACAATAAACCAGATATAGTTTTGGTAGATAAAGTCTCTAGAAAAACAACCTTAATTGACATAGCAATCCCTAACAACAATAATATCAATATTAAGCAGGCTGAAAAAAATAGCGAAATATAGGGAACAACACTCGAACGGTACCAGTTGTTACGTCAACAACAGGGGTAGTCCCAAATTTCAATGGTAGATCTGGTCAATTACTTTCAAAATTTCATTTTTTTCAGCACTTTCAAAACTTTCTGCGACAATAATGGTCTGCCATTGTTGTCTTTCTGTAATAATAATATTTTATTATAAAATTGCAAAACGGCAGATGTGGTCAAATATGTTTAAAATTGACCAAAAATCGATACCTGTCTCACCTGGGCGTGCGCCGTGTCCGCCACGTTGGGCTTAGTGAGTCCCCATGTCATGTACAATAAGTATAGGGGCCTCACTGTACAAAACCCTAGGTCTGCTCAAATACATACCGGTAGCCTTTCACTGGCTCTTAGACTAAGAGACAATGGCACATAAAAAACACACGAACGGTACCCGTTGTTATGTCAACAGGGTTTGTCCCAAAACCTCTATTAAATAATTTGAAATACCTCGGTCTTTACGAACATCTTTACCAAATGATGCAAAAAGCCGTCCTGTGAGGAACGGCCCGGACGCTGTGCGGAATTCATGGGAAACTGCAGCCAGGACGCCAACCACGGGCCTGAGAACCTGGCAAGGGCTCCCACAGAGCTAAACCCTTTTGATACGTAGTATATCTGGGGTTTAGTGAATTTTTCCCTAAAGGCACGCTGTGCATGCCTTAGAGGGAGTGTGCAGCCATATACTATATGGTCAAGTCAGGAATGACTTTTATTAATAAGACAAGATATATTTAGGTTCAAATTTACTTACAATATGACCTTATGCTGTTATATATTTGAAATCTATTTATAATAGAAAATAAATTAAAAAATTATTTACTAGGAGGAAATTTTCGGGGCAATTATTGCTTGTCCAAAAGGATCTTAAGTAACCGCTTCTTTAGTATGTTTGTTGTGAGATTTCTTAACTCAATAGGCAGGTTGTTAAAACAACTTGCTATGAGGTATTAAAATGATCTTTCATATAGTGTAGTAGAGTGGAAAGGGGGTGTGCGAGTCCCTTTAAACCTTATATTTAGATTATGCACATCTGCCATAGATAATATTTTTCCGCACAAATATTGAAGAAATTTATTGCCAATTATTCCATTAAATAGACATATGGAGTGAAGGTGTCTGCGATATAGTCAGGTTGAGCCAGTTATTCAATTTTAAAGTAAAGCTTATTCTGTCGTGCTTTCGAACTCCAAATATTAATTCTCAAGCATGAATTTTGAATGTTTTGGCATCTGGCTTCGGTTACTGTTAAAGATGGTCCCTAACCACTGTCACAATAATTAAATTGGGACAGTACATATGCATCACAGAGTAAGGTTTTCGATATCCTATTTAAATAACTCATTTGCTGATAAATTAGTTTCAAGTATAGATAGCCATTTTGCAGACGTTTATTGATATATAGATTAATGTTCTAGTTTTAATAATCAGATAGGTAAGAATTTTTCAAAAAATCGACAACAGATCAGTTTCTGACTCTTGTCGCAAAAAATACAACTTTCCTATTGACGGCATTATGGTTTCTTCATTACGTCTCATAATTTAAACAAGTAATGATCCACATATCTCAACAAATTTATTATTAAAATGTTATCTATTGTCTATGACCTGTTACTGAGGTGATATTATAAGCGAATTGATGTTAAGTTTTATGTCGCAAAATCATTTATTTTTTGCTCTATAGATTAGTGCATATGAACTATTACTTAAATTATCGCATAAGCAACAGATGATACATTTTATTTTCTTTGTTCCGCCTACCTTTACAAATTGGCCCTCCTGGCAAGCGATGACATCAGGGTGCACGGCATCTTCAGTGTAGACAGGAGTGGACCAAATGAGCAACGTATTAAAATATTAAAAAGTTGAAAAGAACTAATAATTTCAATTTCATCAATATAATTCAATATTAATCCTCAAAATACGCATATAAACCACGCTTGTATATGACTATTGAGTGTTGACTGAAATATCAAACTACAAACTGTTCATTAATTCAATTAAGCAAAAGGAAAAATATTCCTACAACAAAATTCTATTCATATCATGCAAATACACAAAATAACCAAGAAAAACAAGTATTTATGAGTTTATTAAAGTCAATAGCTGATACTATTTTAAAAATATCAAAGAGATGAATACATGAAACGGTGAAAGTATCTTTACATCAGAAATGAAGTTCCACTTTTAGGTTCAACCAGCACCGAACTAACACACAGACTGGACATATGTGGTTTCTGAACCACCAATCGTGAAGGTGAAAAAATGTAGAGCAAGTTTCCTCAGGATCCAAAAATCCTCCAACAATTTTTCACAGCACGATGCAACCTAACCTATTAACCTTTCACGGTTAACATTCAACTCGTTTAAATGTTAACCTTCGACTCTCTCTACTGCCAACCTCAGACTGACTACCGGAAATTCTCAAATTCAATGACAAATAACTTTCCTAACAGACATTCATCAAACGACAAAACTCAAATCATAACTAAGAATTTCCGTGTAGCCAACAAAATGCGTACCACATTCAATCGCTATGAAACGCCTAACGACCGAACATAACCTTCAGCTCACAATAACAATTGGAAGTGTAAACAAAACAATTAAATCACTACCAAATATTGAAAAGAAATATACAAAGCCAACAGGAATGATTTAAATCATTTAAAGGCAATGACACCGTAATGGGATAAGTGAATAATGTAGGTAAATAAGAACAATTGTATACCAAGATATACCAATTAGAATTTTTACGAAAATTAAACCTAACACCTTTAAGGTGTCATTCTTTGGTACGCAAATCCTAGATGTCGTATTTACATCTCACGTTTACAGATATATTTTATGTCAGGCAGGACTTCTACTTAAGGTGGCAGGGCAGCAGCATGTGTCTGTGTGTGGTTTAAGTTATGAAAAGTTATGATAATGGATAAATTCTCTTGATTATAGACGGCCTAAGAGTGTGTGGTGATAGTTAAGCTGGAAGTCCATGGCTGTCCCGCTCCTGTAATTAGTTTTCCTTATATGTAAAATGTAATAATTTAAACCCTTGAAAGCAGAAGATTTTTTTGTCAGGTAAAAATCTGCTTTCACTGGACCATAAAAACAATTTAAAGTAAATTTTCGAAGTATTGAACAGTCTGAAAATAGCAATATCATGTTATGGAACAGCAGAAAAAAATGCACTTACCTATACTTGGCCTTACAATGACTGCAGGTATCTGTCCATAACACAATTCATATACAGTATGTTCGCTTAGAGATTTTGCAAACGTGTAAGTATTAGGCATAGGATGAATATATTTTGCAGTAAGCACGTTCAGTATGTGTTCATCAATTTCTTCAGCCAGTTCGATAGCCTCTCTCCAGTTGACCACAGAGGGATACATTTTTTCTTCAACAGATATTTTGTCGACGTTGCAGTAAGCAGTAGAAACGTGAACAAAAACTTTCAGATGTTTGGTTTCTTTAGCAAGTTCGATGAGTTCTCTGGTCGATCTGACATTGACAAGGATCGCATAACGGAAGGGGTCATCAAATCTTATTGATGCTGCGCAATTATAAATAATGTCGACTTTGTTTTTTAGGATTTCTCTGTCAATATCGTTTATACCTAAAAGATGGAAGTTTTAAATTAATAAGTAATTACATGTTTGTAAGATTAAAAAATAATATCTGAATGATTGAGGAGATAAATATTATTTTGATTGTTCATCCGGGATTTCTGAAAAGTAGATTAGGTAAATCATTTGAAATCAAAGTGTAGTGTAATACTAGTTGCCTGCTTACAGAATAACTCTGTCGCAGGAATAACTGAGAGAAAGCTGCTCTATGGATTTCTCAACTAGTTTTGCTGTGTAAAATGTGCGAATGTATATCTCAGGAGAGTAACAAGTATATCCACTGTATAGCACCCTTTTTTGATTATTAGCAAGAGATCTGGTTATATGTGTTATATGTACCAACCAAGTGTCAAAATCGGCATGATATCTCATAAAATAATAATAATAAAAATTAACCGGAAGTGACATCACATTTTCTCATGCGGACAATATTTTCTTAGGTAGTGTTACGCACCCAAACAAGTTCCTTCTTGTATCTTATTTAGGAATAACAAACAGTTTATTCGTCCTCTACATTTAATTTTGATGAACTGAGAGATTTCTGTCCAAATTTAAGGAACAACGAATAGAAGATATATGTTTTGCACAAATATCAAAAAATATCTATCAGATGTAAGCACGCAATGCGAATTTATAGTTGAAACACAACATTTAAGTCCGGATGGAAATATCAGATATAACATATCAGTAGGTAAAGATGATATGTTTAGGATGACAGGCAAATTCAACACATTCAAGACAATTAAAACTAACATGAATCACACAAACTTTTTAACCTTCTAATTACACAAAAATGAACGTGTATTAAATCACCTAAATTTATATTATATTGATTAAATTTATTCTCCATATTTAATATTATTCACAATATCAAAGATTCATACACAGTATATTCAATATTAGTCGCAACACGTTTTACAGATAACTAGAACCTAATGATTTATCGCGTTACAATTTGTTCAAGGAATGCTTTCCTGTCCATTTGCTACAAACTTCTGAATTATTGCACTTAATAGAATATAACCGAATGACAAACATTTGTAACATTGACTTACATTTATATCGTCTCAAACACTGTTATCAACCAAACCGTAAGGTAAATATAAATATATTTTTTTCGTATCTGCAGCGACACCTCTACAAGAAGATAATAATAACTCTTGGATTTTATTCGGCAAATTAACCTAAATCCTGGGGTGTATCAAGTTTAGGTGCTCTAGTAACTTGAGCAGTTCTTGTTTGCCAAAAGGCAAATACGTGATCGCCGTATCTTAACCAAAACTTTGGCTTCTGGCTTCTGTAGACATATCTTTATTTTCAGAACTAAAATTTTTACAAAATTTCCTCTTTCTAATGCAATTTAATTCCCTAGGTTTTTATTCCTATATTGATACAATGCTAATTCCCTAAGATATTTCATTACCTAATAAATTATGTGTCCTATTCCCTAATATCTACACTGTTCTTCTCTTTCTTCTCTTGACCATAGGTTCGTCCTCTTGTAGTAGCGATTGCTTCGGTCTATTCATCTTGTATTTCTCATGGGTTCCCATGCTGTTCCATCCTGGTTATAGTTTTCTCAATTCTCTTCGTTATTTCTCCCTTGATTGTAGTCATCTCTAGGTCTCTTCTTAGTTGGTTGTTTCTCAGGTACCATGGTGTGTCCGTCATGTGATGATATGCTTCACTGATGCTTCGTATATGTTTCTCTTCGTCCTCAGTGGTAGTCTGCTTCTTGTTTCTATCATCGGGTTGAGTTGGCTGATTCCTGGTTTGGCTTTCTTCACTGTTTCTCTTATATGTTTCTCCCACGTGAGTTTCCTGTCTATGTGTATTCCCAGGTATTTGACGTCTTGGCTCCATTCGATGTGATTTCCTCCTAAAGTTAGTCTTGTAGTTGGCTGGTCCAGCTTCCTCCTACTTCCTGATGCTGAATGTCCGTCCGGTTAGATAGTCCTGTATTATCCTGATGATCGTCCTGCTGAGTCCCAGTCCTTCCATTTTTAATAATCCGCTTTACCATATCTTGTCGAAAGCTCGCTCCACGTCCAAGTGTATGATGCACGTTGTCCTCCTGTTCTCGATGTTGGTCATCGTGTCTTGTATCATCCTCATTACCTGGCCTTCTGTGAAATTTAACTCTCTGAATCCGCTCTATTCGTCTGGAATGATGTTTAGCTGTTCCTCTTGCTCCTTGAGTCTTATCTGAATGATCCTGTCCATTATCTTGCTGGTGTGGCTTAGTAGGCTGATCGGTCTGTAGTTTTGGGATCGTCACTATCACTGCCTTCTTCCATTCTTCTGGGTATTTCTGCTGAAACAGAATATGACTGTATAGTGTTTTTAGTCTCTTATCTATGTTCACGTTTGATAGTTCCTTTAACATCCTGTTTGATAATGTCTCCCATCCTGGTGCTTTTTTAACTTCCGGAATTCCTATGATATCTTTTATCACTTCCATTGTCGTTTCATTAATTGCATCCTCGTTGGGGTGTTGTGTTCTAAACTCTTGGGCTTTTTCTTCTATTTCCTCCTCGAATTGCCTGTTGTCTCCTTGGTCTGCGTTGAACGGTCCCTAGAATGCGCCTGCAAATATTTCTACCTTGTCCTTTGTCCTGTACATTAGTCCGTCTCTTCTTTGTAGTGGTGTATTACTTGACCGTCCATCATTTCCACTTCTATTGGCGCATTCTCGATTTTTTCCGCAGGGTATGAGTCATCTTCATGGTGCTTAATTCTGTTCTTCACTGCTAGAATTCCTCCGCCTTGTCTTCTGTTTGGTCTGTCTCGTCTGTATGTTATGTAGTTTCTTATTCTGAAGTCCTCTTCCCATAAAAATATTTCTTGAACTAGCGCAACGTCGATGTTTTTCTCTTCTAGGTGCAGTTCTAGTGCATTTTTCCTATTTTAATCCCGATGGCGTTCCAGCTCATTATTTTCGGTGTTGTTGGGGTCGTCTTATCCATTCAGATTCGGAGTAGTTTCGTTGCAACCTTCATGAATGATTGATATACTTTCTTCATTTCCTTCATCATAGTGAGGAAGTTCTGTCCCACTGTTTCCATGTTTCTACTCCTCTTCGCTGCTGCTGCTGCAGCATGGTTGAGCCTTGTCTTCCCTGTTGTTTCTGGTCTTCTTTTTCTTCTTTCTTCTTTGGGAATTATTTTCATTCCCTGTAACTGGCCGGATGCGCACCCCCGCAGTTTGCACACCTCTCGTCTTAATCCCTCAGTCGCGTTCAGTTTCTTGATTCGTGGTTTCGTCCGCATTTCACTCAGCGAAGTGGAGTCGTGCATCTTGCTTGTCCATAACCGAACCTCTGGCAACGATAGCATTGCCCTATTTGGGTTCTCGGTCTCTGGGCGTCTACCTTGTTACGGACACCCCCCGTAATTTCAAAGTTGGTTGTCGTTTTCGTAGACGCCGGACATGTACGAACGTATGAGATAGCAACCTCAGAAATACCGGTAAAACGTGTTGATCAAGGATACACGGGGCAAAATATTAATAACTGCATATGTATGCCAGAATAAACATGTGGCGCCCTAGTCCAGACTACTGTGTATATTTAGAGACAAACATAGCAGTCAAAGTATTAACGTCAAATTCTTCAGAAGATGTATTGCCGATATTTATTGGAGATTTTATGTTACAGTATAAATTCTGGATTGTGGTTAATTGTACTACTTCCAAAGTTTGACAATAGGTACGGAATCATATGTCTTCATGTAGTTTTATTTCATTAATTCGCTTCATTTCTTTATGAAAAGTATTCAAAATGAAACTCCTTACCAAGTTTGAGCTCAATAACGTCACCAGGAATGCATTTCAGTTTTCCTAAGACGCCTGGATTAGTTGCTTTCAGAGTATCAAAAAGCTAAAAGTGAAAGAAAATACTTTATTTGTGGAAGTATAAAGATAACAAAAAATCAACTTACAGCATCGTTCAAAACATCATTCAGTCTTTCTTCTGGCGTTTTTTCTCTTTTCGTTCTCAACAAAATATAAATATCTCCAACATTGGGAACAGTTCTCAGAATTTTCTCGATCAGTACTTTACCGATAAATCCACTACCACCGGTCAGAAAAATGTTTTTACCATCCAACAAACTTGGGACGTTCATTTTTACAGCTTCGTTGATATCACACTACTAAATATGTATAACATGCATTTATTGGATGTGTGAATGCATATATCTATTTAGCTATTGTTGTCGTAAATTGTTGTGTTTGAATTGTATTTTAATTTTGTAACCTCAAGTCAGTGTGTGAATTAATACTAGTTTTATGTATTCAATTTATTTGAAAAATGAAATGCAAAATATATTAGGTGAGACCGGTGACACTAAGGTTAAAATTTGTAACACATCGCATGGGGTGGATGTGACAAACACATATGATCGATTAGACATTTTTACGGGTTAATATTAGTCTTAATTATTTTTTAATATTGTCATTACTTATTAGTTCGAAAAATGTCCGAAATGGTAAAGTAAAAAACTATATGGATTTCTTAATATTTACTTCCGAAATAAACATTTTAAACATAAGCATAGTATAGAACTTAGAATTTTTAAATAATAATATAAAAAACAAACAAATGTAATCTATTCATATATTAAATCACTATTCGGTTTAACTTCATTCATTTAATCATCTTCAGATCGAGTACAATTTTCATATGTAAAAATAGCATGTTGCATACATACATAACTTTACATTTGTAATAAAAGTATCCCTCCCAGTAAAATATTGTCTGTTAACTGAACTCCATCACCTTGATGACCTATCTCTTGCTCTGAATCACTTTTACAGGTTCTTTGGCTAAAATTGGCGTTGTCAATCTCACTGCCGGAATCATCACAAGAATCAACATTAACTTCGAAAATGGGACGTACTAATCTTCTTTCCTCTTCTTTGTAAGACATACGGATACTTTACTGTGAGAAATAAAAAAAATACAATAAACCGAAAAAAAAATTCCACAAATTTGTAACACTGAGCGGTAAAGTGGGTGTAACTTACAGGACCACAACTCTCACAACATCGAAATACTTCACCGATCGGATGTCAATTTCGACTTGGCTCTCAACTGAACGGAGTAAGGCAGGTACTTTAGGGCAGCTATTAAGATATACAAGTCAATTTTTCATATTATATACAAAATATCCACCAGATTATTACAGTCTGGGTATAATACACCCAACCTTACGCCCCTCGAGTTAAATATACATATCTTTCGAAAACAAGTGAATTGCTACCTTCATGTAAAGCTATTTTTAAATATCTGTATTTTGGAGTAAAAAAATATTATTTACATTTTACAACTAACAATATATATATATATATATATATATATATATATATATATATATGTTATATCACACTTTCAAAATTTCTCTTTTTAAAAAAAGATTTTATTTATAGTTGCACAATTATTAACTTTTAATATAAAACTTGAAAATAACAATATAATACTTTATAACAATAAAAAGACAAAATGAGTGTTAAACTAAACTAGACAGAAGTGTAAGTAATAATGAATGCAGACATAAGGCAATTGAACAATTTATAACATTAGAATGCTGACTAAGCTGTCGCAGCGTTTGCTGTTCTCACGGATGTACGTCGTCGAAGGTAACCTCTGGAATTTATTTCTGATGATGCTGATGGAAAGGAGGGCAACCACAATTACGGTTGTTGCTATTGTGATGATCGTAAACCAGGAGGTGTGTTTCTCCAAGAATGGTTGGTCTAGGAGCTTTTCTAATTCCCTGGAGTATTGGCTAAGCTTATGGTTGGCGATATTCAGGTCTCTGGCATCCAGTTCCTGTAGTTTCATGGGTTTCAACTTTGGAAGTTAACCGATGGTTGGCAGGTTGTCGCAACAGTTGTACGGGATGTTGACTGGGTGACTTTTTAGTGTGATGTTGTCAACGTTGTTGGTGGTCCTTCTGGCATGGACCCTGGTGTTACCGATGAAGGCATTGCAACTGGGTTGGATGGTTAATAGAGAATTTGTCGAAATGGATTGGGTAACGACATCTTCTCCCTTGCACTTAATGTTGATGGGCAACTGTCCGGAAATCGAGATTAACCAAAGGTTCAGATCAATCTCTTGAATATTATACTCTTCGGCATATAATATTAAAGACTTGCAAGTTGAAGGAAGGGCTGCTGGCTGTCTAAGAAGCTGTGCTTCGCAGAGGGCTTCTTTGTCTATGGTGTGTGGAATAACTTTGGAACAGATCTTATGTTCTTTAGATAATGGCTTACAGTCACTCAGGTCTTCGAAAGATGCGTACAATAGCGAATCGTCATCTCTCGCGATATATTTTATTTTTGTTGGAAGAATATGGTGAAATCCTATTTGATTAACCAAAACTGGGATAGGATAGAGGCGGTACAGTGTATAAGTTTTAGGATTGACTAAGGGAATTTTTAGTACAAAAACAATTTTAGTATTGATCTGAAAAGCTTCCAATTCTATTAGATCGATGTATCGAGCAACATTTGAACTATAGGTTGGAAGTGGTAAGTTATTTTCATAAAGTGACTGTGATATTTTCTGAAGGGAATCGACCAAATCTATTGGGTTTATAATTGAGCTATGTAAAATTTTTAGAAGGGCGAAAGAGACTGCAGTTAATACATCGTTGAGAGTATCTTCAATGTATACGTAACTTTCCATTAAGCTTTCACACAAATCCAAGACATTGGCTTGAAGTTCATAAAAAGCAAGATCGTCTGTAATGAACTCAATTGATTTCCTAATTGCTTCAATATTTTCCGAAAATATTTTCTGTTCGGACTGAAATTTTTGTATTGTGGTGTTAAGATTCTTAATGACCGAAGTTGTTACTGATAATTGTCGTTTCATTAAGTTCTCGATTTGATGTTGGTCTTTAGTAATTTTGTTTATAGAGTCACTAAAGTATTCTCCGTCTGTTGCATCTAAGTTACCGGAAATAGATTTCCAAATTGATCCCAGTCCGTTAATGAGTCCGCGTTTCTTTCTGTTGGTACTGTAAGTCTCAGTGTCAGCGAAAATTTCTGTGTATTTGATGTTAATAGATTTTGATATTTGTTTCAGGAGGCTTACGTGAGTCTGTACTTTTGATTTGAATATTTTAACGTTGGTTTTGTTGTGGTTAATAGTATCTAAAATTCTGTTCAGTATATTGTCGTTGTTTAAAATAGCGTCTCGAAATGGGCTTAGATCTTTGTAAACAAGGAGTGTCCATTTGTCATTAGAAATTTTAAGGGTTCCTTCTTCATGAAAGAAAACTCCTATAGTATTGTTAACAGGGGTAATGGAGTACTGTTGAAGGTTCACGACTGAAAACAGTCCACAGAATATGAAAAAAGGGATTTATTCAAAATAGCGTTTTAGTCTGTCAAAGTTAACTTTAGTTATTTGGTTTGTTTGTAAATTTATGACGGAGGCAGAGTTTTTTCGTATTGCGGTAATTTCGAAGGGGCCGTTGAATTTGTTTTCAGCTTTGTTTTTGATTTGGGACTCTTTTACGTAGACTTTGTCGCCTACTGTGTAATCGGGTTGTTTAGTAGAAACGTGTTGGTCAAATCGCACTTTAGATTTTTCTTTCTGTCTTTTGGTTTTAGCACGGGCGAGTCTGTAGTAATAGTCCATTCTGTTATTTAGGTCTCTTACGTATTTCGAAATCAGTTTTTCCTGGTTGTAAAGGGTTTCTGGAGGCCTACTTGAAGTGTGACCAAATATAAGTTCGTAGGGCGTGAAACCGATGGTTTTATTTTTCGTGTTATTATAACAGATGATGGCATAAGGGAGGACATTAAATGGATGTTCGTCTGGATGTTCCGCTGTATTTGCCCTTATCATTTCTGCTAAGGTCGCGTGAAATCTTTCAATAGAACCGTTTGACTCGGGATGTTGAACGCTGGAGAATGTCAGTTTTATGTCGTATAGTTGGCATAGATCCCGCATTAAAGTGTTGTCAAATTCACGTCCATAGTCACAATGGATGCGAAGCGGAGTCCAGTAATGTTGAAAGAAAATCAGAAGGGTGTTTACGACAGTTGAAGCTGTTTTGTCGTTAATGAGGTAGGCTTGCGTAAATTTCGTGAGTTCGTCCCTTATAGTGAGTGCATGATTTCTAGATGGGTATTCAAAGATGTCAATGTTAATACGTTCGAAAGGAGTCTTGGGTGTTTCCGTAATAACAAAAGGTGCACTTAGGTTTTTCCTACAGAACTTTACCTTTTGGCAAGTTTCGCAGGATTTGATGAATTGTTCTACAGTTTTAATTAAGCCGGTCCAATTGTATTTTTCCCTAATACGTCTGATGGTTTCGTTAATGCCACGATGGAGGTTGTTTTTACCAGAGTGGTATTGTTGTATTATTATAGGAATTTCGTCTTCGGTAGGAGTTGTAACAATGTTTTGGCAGAATTTTAGTTTAATTTCTTTGTCGGAGAGAATGAAGGATAAAATTTCAAGAATGGGAAGTTCTATGTTATTTTCTATGCAGTATGTTTCGGAGTCGTTGAATTGATCTTGGTTTTTATAAATAATTTTGAAAAGATGTGAGACGACAGTTTCAGGGTCATAGGGCAAAGGTACAACTAAATATTTTCTATGCCTGACAGATTTACTGGCCATGATGTTAAGAGTGTCATTACTGAAATTAGGTTCTTCTTCGAAAAAGTCATCAATAATTTTGTCGTGTAAGTCGTTAGTTTTGTTTTGCCAAAAGAATGTAACTATGCGTTTGTGGGACTGGTCTAAAAGTTGAGAATTGGATATTTCAATTTTAGAGTAATCGATTATTGACTCAGTTTTGTAGAATTGAACAAATCGATTAAACTCGTTAATTCTCGTTCGATGGTGGAATATCGTGTCTCTGCAGCACAGAGGGTGCGAGAAGCGTATGCAACAGGGAGATCTTTTCCCACGGGGCCTTGAGAAAGAACCGCTCCAATAGCAAAAGCACTAGCATCAGTAGTGAGCAGGAAGGGTTCTTCAAAGTTTGGATATATCAGGATTGGGTCAGATACAAGGGCTTGCTTCAGTTCATTGAAGGAAGACTTGTAATCTGCGTCAAAGATGAACTTGACGTCTTTTTGGAGTAGTTTTGTCAGAGATTTAGAGATCTTCGCAAAATTTGGTATGAAGCGTCTGTAATACCCAGCGAGACCAAGAAAAGATTTGATGTCTTTCGGAGTTTGGGGTTGAGGAAAGTTCTGAATACATTCAACCTTTGAAGGGTTTGGTTTTACACCTTCTTGTGTGATAAGATGGCCAAGATAAGCCACTTCTTTACGAAGAAATTCGCACTTATCAGGTTGAATTTTTAGGTTAGACTTCCGAAGTCGTTTAAAAACTTCTGTCAACCGGGAAATATGTTCATGGATGGTCGGAGAGTAGACGATGATATCATCCATGTAGACGAGACAACGTTCATTCTGTATACCCAGAAGAATATTGTCCATGACCCTCTGAAAAGTAGAAGGTGCATTTTTTAAACCAAATGGCATACGAACGAATTCGTAATGACCATTTTCGACAGAAAAGCCAGTCTTAGGAATATCTTCCTCTTGGATTTCCAACTGGTGGAACCCGGAAGCGAGATTCAGTGTCGAAAAATATTGACATTTTCCAAGTTGGTCGAGAAGATCAGAGATATTTGGCAGAGGATATTTATCATCTACAGTCAATTCATTTAATTTCCTGTAATCGATAACTACTCGCCACTTTTGTTTACCAAAAGCATCGAGCTTCTTGGGGACGACCCATACAGGGGAGGACCAAGGAGATGAGGAGTGCCTAATGATACCTTGTTCGAGCATTTTTCCAATTTGGGTTTTCACTTCCTCTTTATGAACTTGAGGATACCTGTATGATTTAGTGAAAACGGGCTTTGCGTTATTCGTATCAATCGAATGTTTAACCTCGTTAGTGAAAGTCAAGACGTCACCTTCAAGATAGAAAATGTCTTGAAATTCCAAACAAAGATCAGTGATTTGTTCGCGTTCTTCGTCATTTAGATGCTCGGTTCTAATTTGTTGTCTAATAGTCGAGTTTCTGTCTATGTATTGGGATTCATGATAATCGTCTGTATTGAAATTCAGAAGAGGGTGAGTTTTGTCAAGTGGTTCCAGTTTTAAATCAGAAAAAGTTACTGTTTTGGGCATCGCGTTAGCGTTGATGATGAAAGTTAGAAATTCGCCATTAGCTTTAATGTGTACGAGTGCGTTTGGAAGTCGTACTCTGTCAATTTCTTGAGTTGGTAAGATGGCGTCGATGTTAGAAAGATCGCATTTAAGTTTAAAAACCTTTTCTGTTCGTGCCTCAATAGTTATTTTGTTTTGTGTGGGTGTTTGTGAAGTAATATTTGGCTTAACATTGGGTGTGTCGGGTACATCAGTCAAGGGTTGATCGTTATCGGGAACTTTGTGTAAAGGGATGGTTTTAAAATTTGTTATCAGCTGTTTAGATTTTAAGTCAACTATGCATTCATAGTGTTCGAGAAAATCTAAACCTAGTATGCCGTCAAACTCAATGTCCAAATCGTATATGAAAATTTTATGTGGGTTACGTGGAGCGAATGGAATTAGGGTAGATTGTGAAATAGGGATTTTTTCATGGGTAATTCCTTGAATCGTTACCCTTTCAGGAGATCTTTGGGTGAAATTCTTTACGGTATTTTCTTTGAAGATAGAGATACCAGCTCCGGTATCAATAAGTAGTTTGAATTTAGAAGAAGCGCCAAGAATGTAGTAAAGGTTTTTAGAGTTAACTGTAAGAAGTGGGCTTAAAGAAATTGTTGCTCCGGGAAGTTTAAGTCGGGGTTCAAATCGTCGAGATTTAAGCTTTGAATCTGCGTTTCGACTTCGCACAAAGTAGTTGTCGAATCGGGAGGTTGGTCTAGGCTCGGAAGCGCTAGAAAATCCTGATAATCATAACAATTAAAAGGCTCGACAGGGGTATCGTCAAAAGTTTCGTCGAAGCCTGAATAATTTTGACTATCATCCTCGTAGTCATAAGTATTGTAATTATCGGTATAATAATCCGAGTATTGTGAGTAACCATCATTTTGGTGTTGATTGAAATGATGTGTCCTTTCAGAACGGTTATTCGGGTTATTCTGTATAACCGAAGGACGAGAATAATTTGGGTTCATTTGAGACCTAAAAGGGGGTCTCTGGAAGTTTGATGGACAAAATTGTTGTCCTTGTTGAACGGGGGGATTGTTTGTAGAGAAATTTGGCCTTGTTTGTTGATTAGGCCCAACAGGATTTGGTCTCTAGTTTGGATTAAACGTTTGAGAACTATTTTGTGTTTTCAAACGGCAATTTGCGGCTATGTGGCCTAATCGACCACAATGAAGACACTTAAGAGGTTGTGTCGGCTTTCGTGCTTGGAAGTTGGGTTTGAGAGGAACAGATTTGTTCGTTTTTTGGTCCTCGAAATAAGAAAGTTGAAGCTCTCTCCTAATCCGGGAGTGTGCTTCTAGAAGATCTTTAGGATTACTTGCACGAATTACTTGTCCTAACCGGGGTTCTAATCCCGTAAGAAGGGTATTCATGACCATAGTATCCACTAGAGTGGTCTGGGCGTCTTTTTGTTCTGGACTAAGCCCAGCCGTTTTGTGGATGCAGGAGTGCATTTTCGCACTCAATACCTGGAGGCTATTGTAAAACGTTAGTGGAGACTCGTTCGAAAGTTGCTTTAGACGTTGTAAGTCGTGAATAAGGGAAGAGAGATCACGAGAATCTCCAAAGTGTAGGGTCAAGAGTTGCTTGATTTCAAGGTACGATCCGGGGTTCCTTGAATTTATCAACTGCGCCGCTTTCCCTTTGAGTTTATTTTTGATATGGATCACTAACAAATATTTTTGATCCGCCGTGGACATATTATATGCGCAATTACACGCATCTATAAAGGTTCCCAAGGAAATTTGGTCGCCTTCAAATTCGGGTATAACGGAAAATATCTCCGTTAACCGGTATCTTTCTGTTTCAGGTGTACCTGAATTTGGTGTAGCTTGTGCCATGTTTATCGATATAAATGAATTGGAGTGTAAAGTTTATAGAATAAAATGTTAAAGGGTATAGAGAATTAATAAACTGTAGAATACGTTAATGGGAATAACGATTGTTTGAATGATAGAACAGTATGGTATAAAATGTAAAGCAATTAAAAACGATAGATGAAAATATCAACTCAAATAAATCAATTATTCAGATAATAAATCAATAAAATAAGTAAATCAGATATATAAAATGGCAATAAATAAATAAGATAAATATATCAAATAAATCAAGTAATGAAATAGATCAATATTTCATTCAAATCACATATATAAAAATCAAATAATAAAATCAATAAAAATCAATGAAATCAAATGTATTAAATCAAATTATTAAAAATCAATTCTCAATAAAATAAATCAAATAATAATTACTTAAAACGAATGACGATTCACCATTACTTACATCAACAGGAACATTGAAAGCGCCGTGTTCTACGTTTGATTGCAGTGAGGACTTCTAGAATGCTGACTAAGCTGTCGCAGCGTTTGCTGTTCTCACGGATGTACGTCGCCGAAGGTAACCTGAGACGACACGTGGATGCTGACTCAGCTTGGGAACTGTTGCTAGATGGTTTCACATAAGTCGATGGAATAACTTATATAACATATATATATATATATATATATATATATATATATATATATATATATATTTGTTTTTAAGTGTTCGCGGTCATTATTATGAACTATGCTAGGTTCAGGGTGAGAACAGCGTCTGAATTTATTAATTTATTAAATACTCGACATTTCGACTCCTGCTTTAGAGCCATTATCAAGAGACAAAAAATAAAATAGAGTTTCAGAGTCTGGATCGAACTCGGGGCCTCAACCTGCCTACTCCCCAAGAGTCACTAGGTAACTGAACTGAAGGTGAGTCTGCACTGCTTCTTTTATGTATAGTTATCGGTCGATTAGGAGGGGATGTCGCGTGATGAAGGGGCTGTGCGGTGATTGGTTGGGTGTTGGTAGGCGTGTCTGGTTTGTTTAATCTGGCAATTACAGAGGTCCAAGCTGTGGGAAGGAGTGCTGTCATCGCGTCTATTTAGACAGAGAGGTCTTTTCTCTATTTCGATGGTTTCGCAAATAGTGAATGTCCTAAGAGAATTGAGAGATATGATAGTCCTACTGTCTTCGAAGTTGATAGAGTGCCCTGTTTGGATGTGGTGATGCGCGAGAGCTGAAGTCGGATCCTTTTTACGAACTGACAGAGAGTGTTCATATACTCGATGGTTAACGCGCCTGTTGGTATGACCGATGTAGCTTTGTGGGTAATCGCGAGATGAGATTTCGTAAACTCCTCGCTCCTCGTTAGGTACTTTGTCTTTGGGGTTACCGGTTAAGTTGCCTATAGTTTGAGTGGTGTTGAAGACAGTCTTTATTTGATGCCGTTGTAAAATCCGTGCTATTTTGTCAGTGACTTCTCGAATGTATGGAAGTACGGCTTTTTGATGTTGTTGTTCTGTTTCTGACGGGGTTGGTGTCATTGGGGGTTGTTGAGATTGATGAATTATACGCGCAATGTGGTCCAGATGATAACCGTTTTGTCGAAGATTTGTTGAAGATTATTAAGTTGGTTTTGTCTATTGTCAATATTTGTTAAACGAATAGATCTAAGAGTCAAAGATTTCATTACAGAACTCAATTGGGCAGGGTGGTGGTGTGATTGGGCATTTAAGTATCGATTGGTATGGCTTGGTTTCCTATAGACGGTATGTGAGAATCTGTCATTGTTGATTTTGTTATGAGGACATCACGAAACGGGAAAGAAGAATCGGACTCGATTTCCATTTTAAATTGTATATTAGAATGTATACCATTGAGGTGTTGTAGAAAGAAGTCTAATGAATCTCTGCCATGAGGCCAAATGACAAAAGTATCATCTACATATCTAAGCCAACAGGAAGGTTTTAAATTAGCCGAGTTTAGGGCCTGGGTTTCGATTTGTTCCATGAAAATGTTAGCAAGCACTGGAGAAAGAGGTGAACCCATGGCGTCCCCACGGACTTGTTTGAATAGAGTGTCTTGAAATTTTAGAAAACTTTTCAAGAGGAATGATGATCTTTTTGACGTCAAGAGGAAGTTGTGTCCTGTTGATAGTTTCCTTAAACTTTTTCTCTAAGTAAGTAGTAGGATTATTGTTCATTATTTCGTAGTCTGCAGTATTTACTAGGGAATTCATCTTGTGAACATAGTCCTTAGAATTGAGAAGAACAGTCGCGTTACCTTTGTCGGCAGGAACAATAGTTATGTCATCGTTGTTACGTAGTTGTTTTAGTGCATGTCTTTCGTTAGAAGTTAGGTTTGATTTTGGTGGCTTTGATGTGCAATGTCTTGACGAGTATCTTCAGCCTCAATACCTGTTAGTTCAACCAAAGCTACCTCAACTTGACAAATGACTCTTTCAGTTGGGATAGTTTTCAGCGTCACTGCGAAATTGAAACCTTTGGAGAGGACTTGTAAACTGGTAGAGTCTAAGGGGAAGTCAGAAAAGTTATGGACGGTTGTCTGAGGGGGTGAGGTGACAGCGGGTTGTTGTTTTGTAATAAGTCGTGTTAGCTTAAGTTTTTGAGTGACTGTTTTCTTTTGGGCCAGGTGTTCGGCTTTATCGCTAGAAATGCGATCAAAATTGTCATACACAATTGGATGAGGATTGAAAGTATGTAATGATGAATAACAGTGATACAAAATTGGTTTGGTCAAGTTGATATCTGATTGAATGGATGCAATTTCGTAACACGGCCAAACTTGCTTTGTTAAGAATACTGGAAACTGAACGTGAAGAAGTCTGATGTTTTAGTCTGAAAGTATTTGGAATGACGTTATAAGTTCTACAAGATTTGAGGAAAACAAGATCACAAAGAAGCAGAGATTTCGAATAAGAGGTTTGCTGTATGTTTCGTGAATTGGACAAAATCCTCCCCGTAGAGGCGAATGAAATGTTCTGAGAGGCTTCCGCGGTCGTAATTATGAACTAAGCTAAATAATAAATTCAGACGCGGTTCTCACCTGGAGCGTAGCTTTTGGAATTCAACAAATTTGACAGTTTCAGCAATATTTCTTAAAAAGGGAGTAGTAGTTTAAACAAGCATATAGCAATATTCATATCGAGAATGTTTCAGCAATAGAAAGTGATAGTGTGGTTAAAGTGTCATCAATTCTGGTAACTGGACTGCTGTCGTTCTTCGTGACGTCATTTAGCTTTCTGTAATCCACGCAAAATCGGGTGGTTCCATCCTTTTTTTAACTAGCACGACGGGAGCATGTCATAGGCTAATGGATGGCAAAATAACTCCATTTTGCAAAATGGATTTGATGTTTTCCTCAACTGCCTGTTGTTGACCCAAGGGTAGTCGCCTAGGTGGTATTCTAATGAGTTGAACTTTTCTGGTATCTATTCGATGCTGGATGATGTTGGTACGAGCGGTGGTTCCATCTTGGCTGTTAACAATTTGCCAGTGATTTGCAATAAATGGCTTGGCTTTCTTCTGTTCCGCTGGTGTAAGGTGTTTCAAATGGTTGGCAAACTGTTGTAGAAACTTTTTACTAGGCCCTGTGTCCTTTACCGATGTATGGTTCATTAATGAGTAACCCTGTATCAACTATAATACTTTAATTTGTACAATTTTTGCAAACCTGTAAAATTTAGTGTGATGAGTCGTAGATTTGTTGTTTTCTAAATGATATTTGTGGCATATTTTTCAATGTGTAAGTACTTCTTGGGAAATAACACCACAGTTAAGGAAATTGCTGTATACTCCAAACTTTTCGGGGTCTAGGTCAGACCCCGTTGTCAATGATTAAGAAACTATGGATAAAAAAGGCACAACTCTAAGATGTAAAATTAAACTATTTGACAATATGTATTATTTGATTTCTGAAATCAAGTTGGATTCATAGGGAAAACGTTCGTATAAATATTATTTAGAGAGAAAGTTATTCTTCATAAAAAGTAATCACTACATGTCACTTTTTCAACGGTATACGAGGTTTGTCAGCAAATATGAATTTGGCTAAAAAGTAAAATACCTTTATTTTTGATAATATCAAACAGGAGTAATTAGAATTATAAATTGCATCTAATTATGCAACATCACTAAAAATTGTATAATAAATATTCATGTCACTCTTTTAAATTGTATACTACGTTTCATAAAGAATATAAATTTTATTTAAGTACCTTTATTTTTAATAATAACTCAAATTATTATCAAACAAAGCTTATTAGAATTGAAAACTGCGTCCTACTATGCTATATCACTTAAAATTGTATAATTATATGTAATAAGATTCCGCGGAGAAGAGACTATTAAATTCATAGATCTAAAAAATGATGATACTCAAATTGTCTACAATGTAGGGGATCCACGTAAGTTACAATCGTATGGAAATCTTTCTAAATCATACACATGTATAGAAAACAACAGTAAACGAGGTTGGTCAAACTAACAAATGTTGCTTAAAAGTAAAATACCTTATGATTTTAGAAAAACGAATTACTTTGTTTTATATCGCTAATTTATTTATTTATTAACTAAATTAACATAAAAAACCGTGACTAGTTTCGACAACACTATGTCATTTTCAAAGGGAAACAAATTCATGAATGACGACAAAACATTTTGAAACACCATACCGGAGGGTCTTGTCTACAATAGTAAGTATATGTTGAATTCTCGGAAGGATTACATAAATATCGGATTTTGTGTACAAGTGGAAAATCAATCCATTACCACTATTTAAATATATCATTTTTGATTATTAGTTATTTAAAGACTTCAAATAGTAAGCTCTTTTGTAAATCTACCTGCTCGTTAAGTAGTAAATTACAAGAATCGGAATTATTATGACTTTTATAAATTTCTATATTTTCAAGTGTTTCAATAAGGGGCTTAAAATTGTTATAGTGAATGATCTCTGTTTCTTGTAATTTAGGAAAGGTATGCCCTGTAGTAAAAAAATGGTTAGCTAATGTTGAGTCTGTTTTATTTAATCTAAAGGAACGTAAGTGTTCAAGGTATCGAATATTGAATTTTCTACACGTCATACCAAGGTAAAAGCTTTTGCACTCTGAACATGTTAGTTTATATACTCCAGATTTCGAGAACTTATCACTTATTTTATCTTTGGCTTTAAAAATATGGTTTGACAATTTGGATTGGGATCTAAAACTAACTTTAATATTATGCTTCGACAAAAGTTTGGCTATTCTCTCACTTGTGGTTCCAAAATAAATAAAACTTAATAGTTGAATTGAACACTGTTATGTTTGATTTTTAGGTAGATTAAATTTTGAGCAAATTGAGTTTCTTTCCGGTAATTAACTTGTGGTCATAACCATTATTAATGGTTATGATCCTTTAGATTAAATAAAACTGACTCAACATTTTCTAACCATTTTCTTACTATTGGCCATACATTTCCTAAATTACAAGAAACAGAGATCATTCACTATAACAATTTTAAAACATTTATTGAAACACGAAAATATACAAATTTACAAAAGCTGATTCTTGTAATTTACTACTATCATGAATTTGTTTCCGTTTGAAAATGGCATAGTGTTGTCTAAATTAGTCACTGTTTTTATATTTATTTATTAAATAAATAAATAAATTAGTGATATAAAACAAAGTAATTCATTTTTATACAATCATAATGATAGTATATCACAAAGTAATGGCTTCCACCATCAACTATTTAAAATACCTTATGTTAGGCAATATCGAAAAAGTTATTAGATTTGAAAACTGCATCCAATTAAGCCATTACGTCAGTAAAAATTGTAAAATAAGTACATTTAAAAAAATAAAAGTAACTAAAAAACCTGGAATACTTTTTTACTAGAATAGCTAAATAGATACTATTTCTGAAGTCGGTACCAAGCTAAAGTATTAATAATTTGGGAAGTACATTTATAAGTTGTACTTCGTAACTTACCTGTTCAAGTTGACGCCGACTTCAGAAAAAGTATTTAATTGTTACAGTAAAAAAATATTTCACGCTTTTTAGTTAATTTTTTTAAGTCGGTTTTTGTTTTTAGGGTTCTGTATATACAATATACGGATACCCTTATAATATCACTCAGGATTTCTGCCTCTGTCACATCACAGCCATTTTGTCCTGAACTACTGGACGGAAGAGGTTAAAATTTGGTATCAATGTATAGTTTGGTGACACGATCAGGAGTACATATCCTAAAAGAAGAAATTTTGATTTTAGGGGTACTTCTGGGGGGAAAAAACTAAAAAAATCGACCGTTCCCCTCCCTGATCTCCGAAACTACTGAGCCTAATATTTTGAAAAAATAGGAAATATAAAGCGTTGCCCGAACTTTACAGGAAAATTAAGGAGAAACCATTAATGTTAATTTTGGGGGGCAAATTATAGAATTAAATAAAAATTTAAAAATAAAATTTTTTTCAAACGCATGATGTAATATATCAAATGAAAGGTCTCATTCTGAGAAACACAAATATATTTTTTTCATATTTTAAAAAAAAAATATTTAAAAAAATATTAACGAAAATATACTAAAATATACCCATTCCCCCCTTATCTCCGAAACTACAAAACGTAAAGTTTTGAAAAAAAATAGATTTATAGGTTCTGACCTGAAGTTTACTGGAAAAATAAGGAGAAACCTCTACTTTTAATTTTGGGGGGCCAATTACAGAATTAAATGGAAAATATATAATTAAAATTGTTTCTAACCCATCATGTTATATATCAAATGAAAGGGCTCATTACGACGAAAACAAATATATTTTTTTCATGTTTTTAAAATAAATTAATTAAAAGATATTAACAAAAATATAAAAAAATTTACCTATTCCCCCCCTCTTATCTCCGTAACCATAAGTTGGAAAATTTTGAAAAAAAATGGAGGTATAGCCTCTCACCTGAACATTACTGGAAAATTAAGGAGAAACCCCTAATATTTATTTTGGGGGGCAAATTATAGAATTAAATGGAAAATTAAAATTAAAATTGTTTCTAACCCATCATGTTATATATCAAATGAAAGGGCTCATTATGACGAAAACAAATATATTTTTTCATATTTTTACAATAAATTAATTAAAAGATATTAACAAAAATATAAAAAAAATTACCCATTCCCCCCTTATCTCCGAAACCATAAGCTGGAAAATTCTGAAAAAAAATAGAGTTATAGCCCCTCACCTGAACTTTACTGTAAAATTAAGGAGAAACCCCTAATATTTATTTTGGGGCGGCAAATTATAGAATTAAATGGAAAATTAAAATTAAAATTGTTTCTAACCCATTATGTTATATATCAAATAAAAGGGCTCATTATGACGAAAACAAATATATTTTTTTCATATTTTTTAAATAAATTAGTTAAAAGATATTAACAAAAAAATAAAAAATTTTACCCCCCCCCCTATCTCCGAAACCATAAGCTGGAAAATTTTGAAAATCAATGGAGGTATAGCCCCTCACCTGAACTTTACTGGAAAAATAAGGAAAAAACCCTAATATTTTATTTGAGGGTCAAATGATAGAATTAAATGGAAAATATAAAATTAAAATTGTTTCTAACCCAGCTTGTTATATATCAAATAAAAGGGTTCATGATGAAGAAAACAAATATATTTTTTCCAAATTTATAAAATAAATTAATTAAAAGATATTAACAAAAATATAAAAAAATTTACCCATTCCCTCCCTTATCTCCGAAACCATAAGCTGAAAATTTTGAAAAACTGGAAGTATAGCCCCTCACCTGAACTTTACTGGACAAATAAGAAGAAACCCCTAATATTCATTTTGGGGGGCAAATTATAGAATTAAATGAAAAATAAAAAATTATAATTGTTTCTAACGGCTCATGTAATATATCAAATCCCAGGGCTCATTATGACGAATAGGTACAAATCTATTTTTTTAATTTTTAATATATTTTAAAATATATTAAAAAAATATTTTAAAAAAATTACCCATTCTCCCCGTTATTCCCCAAACTCTAAGACCTCATTTTTTTGTTTATAGGAAAAATATGAAAAAAAATACCTAATTCTATTATTTGGCTTCAAAATAATAGAATTAAACGGAAAATAAATTAATAGAAAACCCTCATAGTAATTTCAGGGACAAATTATACAATTAAATGGAAAATAAAGATTCAATTTTCAAACGCATCATGTAATATATCAGATAAAAGGCTCATTATGTGAATTACAAATATATCATATTTTTAAATCACTTGTATAAAAGATATTAAAAATATTAAACATCGACTTAATTCCCACTTTAGAAACTACACTATTAAAATTTGAAAAATATATTTTATTTACATTTTTAAATAATTTGAATAACAGATTTAATAATTTATAATTTAAACTTTGACCCATTTTGCCGTTTTTCTTCCAATCTACAGAGCCTGAAAACTCAGACAGTAGATTATAAAAGGCATTTATGAAAGTTTATTACTAAAATAAAACTCTAATGTTACTTTTTGGGGGCCAAATTAGAAAATTAAATACATATGTATTGTGATAAAAATCAAGCGAATCCTAAAGTAGATAAAATAAAAAGTCTATGTCTGGAAAATAAAAGTGTATATTTTTTATAAATATAAAACGCTTCCTTTAAAAGATATAAGGTAAGTATAAGAAAATGCACTCATTCTCTGCTTGTCTGAAACTGGAATATTCGAATCTTGAAGGTGGTAAGGAACCCTAAATATGCGAGTCCAACTCGCACTTGACCAAATTATTTACAAATGTATTTATTCTCTCTGTCTTAACACTACCTAAACTGAATATTATTTGTGATTACTGTTATCTGTATTATTACACGTTTCTGTTTGACACAAGGGACTGCGAATAATATCTTTATGATCGCACCAGTTCTAATTTTGAGATCTCAAACAGAACAATAAACCAAAAGTTGATCCAGCCATCGCATAACTCTCCAAACATACGGAAACATTAACGTAATACAATGAATAATTTTATAACTTCACCCTCACCTGTAATAAACCCAAGGAACAGTAGGATGAAATTCACGACAGCATCAACAGGAAATTCGTCTTACGTATAAGCAAAAGAGCTTAGAAGCTATGCTGAAAGTTGTAATCTTTGCTGTGCTAGTATTCTTAACTACAGAAACCCCATAGCAGGAATTTCGTCGATATTTTGGCAGTGGTTAAAAGATCGTTTCTCCATCTCTGAATTGGATATTTTTAAGATGGTGGTTTCATGAAAAATATCGACAATAACTTTAGGACCAGGTAATCTCATTACTTGGTTTCGAAAAATAAAAATTATGTGGTTCTTGAATAATAATACCGGAGAATAAATTGTCTACTAAAATCTATACTAATTTTATAAAGCTGCAAAGTTTGCTTTTTATTTGTTGAAAGCCTTAACCTCTTTAACTACCAGTCAGATTTGAATAATTACTTTTGAATTTTTTAACCTATTTACCATGAAAGATTACAAACTTTACCATCATGCTACAATCCTTTGGAACCTAGATACCATATTTTTTGTTTTATCAGGAAAGTCTTCAGAAATTACCGCTTTCATGGGTGCGCTGACTACAAACATCAACATCATACATATAACTATGCTATAAGATAATTCTTAAGAGTCCTCAAAAACGAAGGATGTACTCAATTTGACTCAATTTTTGTATGATACATGATATCTTCATGGATGGACAACAATTTTGCTGAATAGGCTATTAGTTGAGGGTGGTTTTAAGTTTAGAGTACAAGCTCTTTTAACATCGCTAAGACCTCGGCACCAGGAAACTTAGGGAATATATTTCTGTATTGCACAAATATCGTCACAATACTAGAAACAGAGGACAATAAAGACAGGATAATGTTATCTCTCTTGGATGGAAGCAGCTTCCAGTAGAGTGAAATAGCATATTGCCCTCTCTATTGCTCTTTCTTTTTAGTCTTGTCACGATATTTGTGAATTGCTCTAAGACTAAAACGTAAATTCTGAACCCTTTAAGTTTCAGAAGTCTGAAGAATGTTTTAAGTCGATCTTTTTATTAAACTTGCAATCCTATTTATATAAAAATTAAGAAACTTTTTTTTCCGGTTAGTTATTTTTCTTTGAGGTGGGAAATAATTATCCCAGAAAACATTCAGTGGATCTATTATCCCTATAAATTCATTGGGGGAATAATTTCCCGCGTTATTAAAATAAAGAACAGATTAGCTTTTCCAATGGCTTTTTATTATTTTTTTACTATAAAACCAACAAAACATGAAATACTAATCCAAAAACTTGTCAAAACCATATCATATCATATCAACCTACAGAGAAATTTATGGAGTGGAATGAAACAATTCTTACACAAGCCCACATTGCAGGTTGAGCAAATGATATTGCTTTTTTTTCCTTAATTTTTGTACTACAACGGGCGCACCTTCTGTAAGTTTTGATTGTTGTTGGCATATGATCGCCTAAATTCGAAAGTTTTTTGAGATTTTGGACGGTTTGCCCGCCATCGGGGTTGTTCCTTTTTTCCCGGTTCCTTTCGAAGGGCAAAAACCGGGTATCATTTTGATGTGGAAATTGTTTATAAGCTGATTTACCAATAATGACCGGAATTTCAAGTGGCTCAAAGGTTTTTTCTTGTGGGATTTCGCTGACAACTTGTAGAGAATATAAGAATTTACAATATTAACTTCCAGTACTTAAAAAACCCATGTATTTGTTGTAACATGATGACGATTTACAGCTACTTTTTCGCCTTTTTGTTTGCGTCGTAATATTGTTATTTCAGCAGCCTTATGAATTGTAGATGCAGCAGTAACGCTTTTTGTGCCTCGGTCTTTCCACCCCAATGTTTCCTGATTGAGAATAATCAAACTCAGATTTCTGTAGCTCTTTGTCAGGTTTCATTATATCTTTTACCAAGAAGAACGAACGTCAAGAAGAGCAATACTGTAAAAATAATTGTCAAAATACAGACAGTAATTTTTTCCATCGTAAGGTTCTGATAGCCGCAAAACCACTTTCTCTCCCAAAGAATGTGCCATGTACCATCATAATTTTTTCCTGTGTATCCATCGAAAAATTTAGCAAATATCCAGTTTCCCAGCAATAACAGGCCCCAACTTTGAAACCCCTTTTAGTGGGCTTCATAGGCATATATTGCTTTAAACTTGATCTTCCCTTGTATCCTATCCTGGACTCGTCAATAGAAATGTTGCGAGAAGGGTTTTACAATCGTGGATAAGTACTTTTGAGATGATTTATCTACGGTCTTAATTTGTAGAGTATATCAAATTGTTCTGTCCCTTTTGAAGACATTTTCGCATTATCGTTGAGGTGCAAATGTCGCAATATAAATATAAATCTTTTCAGGCTCATAACCCTAGCAATTCTCTCAACATGAAAGTTTTCATCACGGGACCAATATAACTTTATTCTAGGTAATGGATGAATATCCATAAATACCAAGATACCAAAAAATGCTTCCAACTCGAATAGAGAAATTTTTGTAAAATCATCGTTTTTGTGTAGTTGTAGTGCATATAAATTAATTTCCTCTACTATTTTGGTAAGGAATGTATCAGAAAGAAATTGTAGTAAAATCGATAATGGACTATCTATATCGATGTCTGTATTTGGTCCAACATTTTCCATAAACCGAGCTTAACTTTACATATCTGGAATTATTGTATTTTTAGTCCAATAACAAATTGTCTCTTCACCATTTTTATAATTTGTTGCCGCTTTTTGGTTATAGACATATGCGTTGTTGTTTCGCCTGTTTCTTTTGCTATAACATCTTCTTCTGCTTCGCTGCTTTCAAATCTTTTGTTATTTGGTCTAGTTCGGTCCTATAACGTTTCCTTCGCTTGGATCCGTTTTCAACTTCATAATCTGGGTCTGCCACGGAATCAACAGAATCTTCGAACCAACTTTCTTGCATAAGATTTTGCTTTTTTGAATGCAACGCTAGTTTGTCGATGTAGTGGCTATATTCAGGATATCTGTAAAGGGAACTGGAGTAACATCTAGACTAGTTGTATCAAATAAGGAGACTTCAGATTTGTTAATTCTTTCTGGATCACTAGAAATGGGCAAGTCTTGTTCTAATGGTAGTGGTTGCAGTAAATTTTGATTTTTTTGTTTTCTAAGTGAATTTGTTCTGGAAGTTCTAGGAATTGTATCTCGCCTATTGTTTTCGGCATCTGAATTACCATCACATGCAGAATCTAGAGCCTTCTTCATTCATCAGTAATTTTAACTCCAAATTAGTCAAATATTTACGGTCCATACCGATTGCGCTACACTCTTATTACTGGGACGAAAATTGTACATTTGCACTGCAAACAAAAAGCACACAATGATGTTTTGCATAATACTTCAGCACGGCCAAAAATTAGTTACTGAAAATGATGTTTTTTTTTTAATGTTTAGACCCTGATGGGTATATACGACAAATATTATCTGCTTTTGTCACCATCTACTTTAGAAAATAAATTAAAAATAAAGTGTGCATATTCTAACCTTTCTTTTTTTATATAAATTTTATGTATATTATGGCTAACTGCCTAAACATTTTAAAGGAAATACATTATAATTTAGCATAAACAAGTACTTATGTAACATACTTACATTTAGTTAATAATGTTTTTGATTACTTTTTGGAAAATCAGACCAAAAGAAAAGGAAAACACGCACTATTAACAATATTTGAAAATTTATGCTCATCTGTGAATCACTGAGATAATAATTTCCCACCAAATAGTTTTCTGCAAGAACGGCGCTTCATCTTGTCGTGTACAGATGCTAGCATATGTTTATCAATGTATATTTAATGTTTGGATAATCCCAGTAAAATGTTACGGGCTTAAGTTATATGTGGTGGGAAAATATTATCCCAGTAAAATTCAATGGGTCAAAAGAGATAGAGATTGTATGTTACAAGTTATAAATGTACAATGTAAACAGGGCGTAAGTCTATACCAGATGATCAATCTCAAGTACCCTGATATATATACCCAATACCCAAATTAAGTTGCGACATTGAACCGTTGGTATTTATTATTATGGTAGCGGCTTTTATAAATTTACTTTAAGAACACTTCCAGTTTCTGTAAATCTCTTGATGAAAATAAATTGTTGAAAACATGAAATGGGTGACATTTTAGTTGACCCTTAAGCAGAACATACAAAACAGTGTCTACATAGACGTAATGAAAAATATCCTAGTCTAAGGACATTTGGATTGTCAACTTAGTCCATGAGAATTAACCTAAACAAATTGTTTTCTATATTTTTGTAGGTGTAAGTTGTAGAGGGGTTATACACGCAAACGGAAAATAAACGCAATACCTAAAAAGTGAGAGGGATGATTAGGGGGGTGAAAAAAGGGTGGGAAAAGACATTATTGCGATTTCCGACCAAAGTTGAGGTAGAAAAAAAGTTAAATATAAAATTTGTACATCTCGAAAAGATCTGCAACTTTCGTATGATGAATTTTTCACATAACCTCAAAATTAGCTCAAGAAACGCAAAAAATACAACAAAAACGGTGTATAACTTATTTCAATAAAAGTTATATTAGCACAGAAATATTACTAACGTGCAATATATGTTACATGGCTTCAGGTACATTAAGAAAAACAACAATTCTTTTGTTGAAAAAAATATATATTTGTAAAAATTATTCAAAATATTATGTATGATAAATTACATAAAAAATTATATACAAAATTACATTTATTACATTAATCTTCGATGCACACATTCTATCTATTGTCAAAATTCATGTGCAAAAATCGACATTATTTCGCAAGATATAAGTGATTATGAAGAAGATGGGACTGAAAGATATGAGACTGCTAGCATTGATTGAGACAGAGAATTAGCTGAATCGTTTAAAGAAGATCAGGAAGAAACTGAAGATAATACATCAAACAATTTGACCATATTCTGTACTGCAACTGTGTCAAAAAGACGTTGATTAATGTAATAAATGTAATTTTGTATATGTTTTATATAATTCATCATACATTAATAATATTTTGTATAAGTTTTTCAAATATATACTTTTTTCAACAAAAGCACACTTGTTTTTCTTATTTTTTCCTTTTTTAGCATGTAAATAATACATGTAGTTAAATACTGAAAGAATGAATGATAATGCTAAGAAATTACACACTAGTGTTCTTGATGATCTGAAATTGAATGTGGGGGCATATATAAGTAACACGATATAAGCAGTACTTATAAAAGGAACAAAAATGGCAACTCAAATCGAGAACAACGAAAATATGGTACAGTAAAGTACAGCGCAAAGCAATGTTACCGGTAATGTCAAGAGGTTGAACAATTCCACAAGAAACGCCAATGGTTGCAGGAGGATACCACCCCTTTACATATCAAAGCAGAATCAATCGATACTTTGCAGAAGATTAATTCCACTAATCAGAATATGTGTATTTATAAAAGATCCAACACTATCTTACTCAATTTTTATCGGGCTTCGAAGCATACTTGAAAAGGATAAGAAAACTAAAATATGGAAACTGCAGTATATGCAAGGTGGAAAATACTACTGAGCATCCATTTTTTCAATGCACGAAATATACCAGAAAACATAATAAACATTATGAAAGAAGATGAAACATTAATTATTTGAGAATAAAAATAATATTCGATTTAGGGCATAGCATAGATAGATATAGCAGACTTCGCTATCCTTGTAGTGAGCAAACAGGTTATTTTATTGATTAAGAAACTCACATCATATTGACACGATAGACACAAGCATGCAAGTGCAACATATTGTCTACTGGAGGTGTTTGTTGAAAATGTTAAGGATTGAAAGTTCTGAATTACCAAATACAAATTATGTTGATAGTCTACTAACAATGACCACTAATATAAATGGACCCGGCACTTTCATACGAACAAACGAAAAATGGGTTGAAAAATGAGACAAAAATAGAAAGAGATATATTCCGGCTCCAATAGTAGCATCCAATTAGCATTAAATTAAAGATCATGTTATTCAGATTCAAAATAATACAACTACGTACCTATTCCACAAATACAAATATATTAAAATCTATTAAAAATGTGCACAATATCAAAAACAATTAGTGGCTTAATTACTAATATTCAACAGTAATTATCAAAACATTTATTTATTCACGTTCAATGTAATTTTATTTACTGCTTAAGTGGCCTTTTGTAAAACTCAGTTAACACTTAACTGTGAGAAGATAATTCGGCAAAAGAATATGCCGTTTTCCTGCATATATAGCACATTGTCTTATTGTTTTTTTACACGTACAAAAGATAATCCCTGATTTCAACACCAAAAATAGGCTAAATAATATCAAAATTGAAATTAACCTCAAATTCAAAAATAACCAAAGCGAACTGTCGGTAAAGTGCGCTGTTGCCTGCTCCCCACATGAATCGTAACGATTCCGTAATTTATATTAGTAGTTATTGTCTACTAGCCATTGCCCGTGGTTTCACCGGCGTATGGAATGTAAAATTCTTTGCAAAAGGAAATAGCTTATGAAACATATGAGCCATCCAATATGACAATTTTTTCTAACTTTATTGAACCACCTAACATAACTATAAGTAAGTGCTTACGGGCCACATTATATAACAATTTTATTCAACATTTTTTGGAACCACCTTGAATAGCTGTAACTCTGCTTCACCTTATAGTGCAACCATCCTGTATATGATGTTGTTTATTTGTCACCCAATATAACATTATAATTACCTAACGGTAGTCCTACTCCACAGTATACGGTATATAGGTAACAGTTGTTTCTGATAATTTTTGAGCCACTTTATAAACTAGTTTCTGCTTTCGCCTCTAGTTACTCGAAGCGAAAGCAGAAGGCTACGAGAATTATGCGAACGACCTGAAGAGGGCAGATGTGATTCTGCCGAAACGTCGTCATTTTACCATCGATCCCGGTAGGGATCAGTTATCAACTACGCCGATGAATTGCCGGAAACAATCTAAAACATTTAGTGAAAGCGAAAACTTAAAAACATATATATATATATATATATATATATATATATATATATATATATACATATATATATATATATATATATATATATATATATATATACAAATCATGTAAAGAATACACAAGGTTACATACTCGTAAATGAGCTATGTTAAAATCTGTTGTTTGATAACTTTAATGGTAACATTAAATAAATCAATTTCTGTTTCTACATCAGTATAGTTATAAAACATCGCATATAATGGAGAATATTTTAAAACATTTGTTCTAGGGGTTTTAATACATAAAAGAGGTGGAGAACGAGTTCGGACATCTGGAACAATAAACGAAATTCGACCAAGGATATCAAACGTTGAAGTATATCGTGGGCAATGCCACGTTGCGTTGTGGATACCTACCATCCGACTTAAACCATAAATACCTTAGATATTTTCTATGAATCTTTTAAACAGCTTGAGTGTATACTTGATAACCAGGACTCCAGATAATAGAGGTATATTCTGGTTTAGTACGCACAAACGCTTTAAATAAAGTTGTTATTGTATTTATGCTACTGTATGGCTTCCGTTCCTTTTCACAAATCCTAAATTTCGCAAAGCTTCTTGTTGGACAATCTCTACATGGGCAGATTTTGTAGCAAAGGTGACACCTAAATCTTTAATTGGTGAACATTGCCTGATTTCGTTATCATTTTATTTACATCAAATATACACAGCAGCTGATTCGAATATCAAAATAATAACACGAAATAAGCTCTTCGCAATAACCAACTCTTCTCGGATGCTGGGCCTTTTAAAATGCACATCGAATTCTTCTAGCAAAATCGAAAGTTAACGTTGCAGTTGTCGAATTATTTCTAGATTAAGTTTTTGTCTTTACTAGAAGATTCCAGTCTTTGTAAAACTCATGTAATTACATTTAGATCTATTTAGTGATAATTTATTTAGTGCACACCGACGACTTACTGTATCTAAATCTTCTTGAAGATTGTGACAATCTCTTATATCTGATATCAATTTAAACAATTTTAAGTCATAGGCGTAAAGAAGGTACCTACATGGTAAACCACAGGCGATATCGTTAATGAATAATGTAAATAGTAGAGTAGTGATCCTTGAGGTACCCCGAAGTAGCAATAATATATAATAATAATAGTACAGCAATTGAATCTATGGGGGAAGGTCATACTTATAAATACCTTGGAATAAAGCACCTATGCGTGTTCAGTGCTCAGTTACTCTTTCGGTATAGTTAATTGGTGCAAGACTGACATTGAACAATTACAACGAAAAGTTCGAGTTTTATTAACAAAAGCTCAAAATCACCATCCAAAGAGCTCTGTCAAACGTACAACTTTGCCACGGTATGAAGGAGGAAAAGGATTGACAGATCTAAGCAAACTATTAGATCAACAAACTTCCATTTTGCGTAGTCATTTCCAGAAACTCGCAGAATTTTCTGATCTACACAGAGTCATGTGCCTGGTTGATGACTCAACACCACTGTGACTAACACAACAACATGTCCAATTACACCACCAGACCACAGATCAGAAACTGCTGAAATGGAAAGAGAAGCCGCTTCATGGAAGACATATAAATGACGTCAACCAAGATTATGTCAACAGTGCAGCGTCGAACTACTGGTTGATCTCTGGTCATATGTTCCCTGAAACGGAAGGCTTTATATTGGCAATCCAAGATCAAGTATTTCCAACTAAGAACTACCTAAAGTACATCGTTAAAGATCATTCTATTAACAACAACAGATGCAGGTACGGTTGCCAAACATCTGAATCTATCCAGCATATCACAGGAGGTTGTCAAGCGTTCGTTGCAACTGCAAAGAACGACACGATGCTGTGGCAAAAATACTTCACCAGGAACTAGCACTGAAACTTGAATTATCAAAGTCGGTAAGATTACCATACTATAAATATAAACCAGAATCTGTTTTAGAAAATAACAACCACAAGCTGTACTGGGCCCGCACGATACTGACCGATCGGTCTGTTGCTCATAATGGACCAGATATGGTTTTGGTAGATAAAGTCTCTCGGAAAACAACTTTAATTGACATAGCAATTCCTAACAACAATAATATAAATACCAAGCAGGCTGAGAAAATAACAAAATATAGAAATTTGGAATTTCAAATAAAGACTCAGTGGAACATGAACAACACACGAACTGTACCAATTGTTATGTCAACGACAGGACTAGTCCCAAAACATCTATTAAACAATTTAAAATACCTCGGCCTGGACGAACATCTTTACAAACAAATGCAAAAAGCCGTCTTGTTAGGAACAGCCCGGACGGTCAGAAAATTCATGGGAAACTGCCGTCACGACGCCAACCACGGGCCTGAAAACCTGGCAAGGGCTCCCACAGAGCTAATCCCTTTTGATATCTAGGATATATGGGGTTTAGTGAATTTTCCCCTAAAGGCACTCATAGCGTGCCTTAGAGGGAGTGTGATACCATGCATTGTCTGGTCAAGTCGGGTATAGCTAATACGAAATTTTTTATCTATACTAGTAATATAAAAATGTAGTTACTTTTACTAGTTTGTGGTTTCGTCTTACAAACGAATTATACTTTTCTAAATCTATCAATAGTCAGTTTATGATATTTATTATTGTTTCATCTGATTTTCTCAAATAAAAACGTCATAGAAAAGCCTTTGAGATCTATCTTAATAGAATACATATTGAACTTTCCAAAACCACACACGTCGAATACAGAAGCTCCATTTTAGGAGTTCTTTAATAACTACTCCTGAAGAGTACCTGGTAAAATCGAAATAAAACAAATTTACCTTGTCCAATTTAAAATATGTAACGCTTTTGAAATTTTTTATGTTAACATTGAACAAGCAGATTGATAATTGTTAAAACTATATTTTGAGAAGATTATTTACCATAAAATTCATAATAAGCACCCTGGCTTAAGCCTTCCCCACCGACCATATTTGAAGCTATTAAAATTCTCCGAGTAAGCTTGGAGATCTCGCAGAATGGCAGGAGAGCTGAATGAGAGAGGCAATAGCAGGATGCAGTAGCAGTAGAAGTGCCAGTAACAGTGGCACAACTGGCGCCATGATTCACATGCAAATGCTCGCCGACAGCGGCACAGCACGCGCTGTGCCGATCATATTACCCGCGACATAATACCGCTCCTGCTGACACGATGCCGTCATTCCATTCCGTGCAGCTGCATAGCTGCCGGTGATGTACACTATCAAGGAATAAGGTTATGCTTTACATTTCCGGTAAATGCTCATTTGACTGGCGAACTTTTATGGAATACTTAGTTTAAATGTTTATTAAGGTCATGAAGTAATTATGTGGAGTAAATCCAATTAATAAATTCATTAAAGAAAGGACTTAAAAAGAATTAACTCAACTAAATAGCCTGGAATATTTTTTTACTGCAACAATTAAATACTTTTTCTGAAGTCTGTGCCCGGTTGAACAGCAAACTTGAGAAGTACAACTTATTAATGTACTTCTCAAATTATTTTCACTTTTGCTTGGCACCGACTTCAGAAAAAGATACAATTTTTACTGATGTGGCATAATTAGATGCTTTTTATAATTCTTATTACGCCTGTTTGATAAGAATTATAGATATTATCAAAAATAAAGGAATTTTACTTTTAATAATCCTTATTTGCTGACAAACCTCGTATACAGTTGACAACAGTTTCTGACCACGCAAATCTTATGATGAAGAATAACTTATGAAGACACACTGTATATTATAGAGACCAACTAAGAAACTCTATCTTGACGTTTATTACTTGACATTTATTTCGACTTAATTCCTATATACTTTCAATTTATTGTGATATAGCATAATTGGATGAAGTTTCAAGTCTAATAAACTTTGATTACAATTTGCGATACTTTTAAACAAAATTGATATATTTTTTGTTTTGTGCTTTTAGTGCAATGGCATAATTAGATGCAGATTTTAATTCTAATTACTTCTATTTGATAACAATTTTATATTTGAAGACGCGAGATGTAAGACCGACATCTAGGATTTTCAAGAGAATCAGTACACAGAGGTTCCGAATCTGGAGCCGTTCCTTGTAATTGCTGTTCTCCCTTAACTCCTAGGACAGAATGTCACGATAAAATTCTTCAGGTTACTTCACCTGTCAGAGATATTGAATAATCTCTTCGAGGTGTCATTCCTTTGTACGCAAGACAATATATATTATATATAAATATAATATATATTGTTTCTGGTCGGGAACCTTCATCAGTTGCGCTTCCCACAATTGAATGTCCTAGATGTCGGTCTTACATCTCGCGTCTTCAAATTTAACGAAATGCATCAAATGCATAAAGAAGTGTTCGAGAGGACATTCAATTGTGGGAAGCGCAACTGATGAAGGTTCCCGACCAGAAACAATATATATTATATTTATATATAATATATATTGTCTTGCGTACAAAGGAATGACACCTCGAAGAGAGTAAACAATTTTATATATTAACAAAAGTATAGTTTCCACAACTTTTAAGCAAAATTTCTATTTGCTGACAGCCCTCGTGTACAGTTAAAAAAGGAACATGTAATGACTACAGTATACGTTTTAGACCACTTAAATATATTTATGAGTAATTTGCATATTTTTTTACCCTTTTTTTGCATTTCATATTTTTTTCAAAAGTTAAGTAAACGTTAACACTTAAACAGTAAGACCAAAACTTTAAGAGATATGAACGTTTTTGTTCACACGTAGAGAATAGGTCATCACAAAAACAAAATAGCTGCCATACGGCGGGGTGGGGTATTGAGCCCTAGTATATAGTGTAATTGTGTATTAAAATAGTTGCTTTACATGTATTTAGATTATCGCTAGTTCATAACCGGAGATACTGTATAAGAAAGACGGTAAAGAAGTTTTTCCCGATTTTGCAAAAAAACGTTAGAAGCTATGTTATTGGAAAAAATATGGGACCACTTTGCGATCCGCCGGAACAGGATCCCGTATAAACGGTTGAAATTCCGTGAGTCGTTTTCGAGTAATCGTTGAACACACATAAAAAACATAGATACAGACGAATTGAGAACCCTGTTCTTTTTTAAGTGAGTTAAAAATGAATATTAAACACATAAAATTATGGGTTACTTACTCTGAAGTGAGACTAAAAACTACATTTCAATATTCGGCGCTATACACATTATTCTTCTTTAAGTTTACAACTTCTTAAAGTGACAAGTTTTCTTCAAGTGCTCAATCTCAACAAAATTTAAAAATAATGTTACAACGTTTAATTTGACATTACAAATAGAGTAATTCTCTCAAAAACGTTTAGCACAAATATATTCCTGAATAACCGATTGCGGATGTAAAAAGTACCGAAATTTTGAGAAATATTCATTGGAAAGCTGTCTTCTAAAAATATAGGTGCAAATGAGGGGAGCTGGTGTAAAGGTGAAAAACCGCCAAAAAATACTGTTAGTGATTCATTGGGCGCTGAAGACTGTTTTAAAAACCATATCGTTATCATTTCGCACTAACGAGATCGTTTATCTTTATCCCTATCCCTATAGGCATCAAAAGTGGTTGTCTGATCCATTTTGGTCTCTTACAAAATTCACTAAAATAATATTTTTTCGGGAAAACAATAGATACACACATTTTTGTTGATACATACTCAAAGAATCATAAAAAAAGGTTAAAGATAAAATGTTAGAATGTGATGCATTACCTCCAATCATTTAGGATATACTTTGAAAACAATGGAAAAAATCAAAAATTAAGGATCTAACTAAACTTGAATATTCAAGAACACCTATAATAGTGAATGATGACATTCTAAATAATTTTACCTTAATATACATAACCTAGGTTTAATTTCAAAACAAATTGTTTCGATATTTATATTTTTATCAAGATATTAGGTTTCCGTTAAAGAATGTCATTTGGCCCATAGTACGCTGCTTTTCGAATTTATCGATATTTTATGAAAATGATAACTCGTCCGTAAGAACCCTTTCCTGTATAATAGAAATAGCCCACTTTTTTTCAGCTTTCTAGAAACTCGAAAATTTCCACCAGTATACGAAAAAGGTCTGTGCATTGAATAAAATTTCCTTCTCAAGATATTTTTGGAGTCCCTGAATCCAAATCAGAAGTTTAGTGGACTTCGTTAGGTGAGGATCAAGGTAATTTTAGGTTCAAAATTAAATATATGAGAAGAACCGTCATTAGTATATATGTTTGAGGATGTTGAATCTCAATTCATAGGTTTTTCAGTTTTCTGTTATTTGAAGTCAAAACAGGTAAAAACAAAGGAAGAGCTGCTGCGAAATGAACTTGGCATTTAGATAGCTTGTCAGCTATTTGACTGATATGGCACTCGTTCTTAGTCGTGCACCTGGGGCAGTGTCTTTTATTTGACTTTCTTTTCCCTTTCTTTTTGGAATGTATTTCAATTTAATCGTAAATTTAACATTTGCAAAAGCGTTTAATAGAAACAGCTTTAAGTAGGTGGATGATTTAACTCATTTTAACCTTCAAATGAATCTGACCCCTATCCAATTGCCTTAAGTGGTTTAAATTGTCCCCGGACATTTATCGAGTGATCCCAAAAAGTTACCGTTATAATACTGGCCTCACTTAGAAGTTTTAACTGAATTTGATGCAGAAATTACCCTGACCTGATAAAGTCAAACGGATTCGGAATCAGCGACCACAAAAACATACACAGACATTCTAATTGAGGTAGACACAGAAATTGGCAACTTTCGCTTCTCAAATTCCCCAAAGTTTTCAGAATTTTTCCTCAAACTGAGAGACGGTGGACCCACAATCGAATTCCTAAAAGGCTTTATAAATATTCTCAAGACACATTTTGTGGCTATTCAAATCTCGAGGAATTTCAGAACCATCTCAACATTTTCTAAAGCTAAAGGATGACTGATCAATTCAGAAGGTCCTATTTATAACTCTGAAACGCAGTTGTCTTCTGACATGAAAAGGATTTAAAGTGCGTCTCGAAGTCCACATAAATAGCTTGATTAGCACTATGAGCTACAAACGTCACCAAAGTGTCCATTCCATATTCAGTGGCTGAAACCTTATTCGCTTTAACTTATGCAATAGACTCAATATTTAGTGGCTATTTACTACCGCGCTCTGTGACATGATCCAATTTTTCTTCCTAACTCTTACCAGTGCCAGAGCTCCTTCGAACTGGTTCAAATTAAGCTTGAGTATGCTTATTTCCATTGCTTATTTAAGAGCCTTTGACGTAACTTTATTTCTCACTGGAGGTACACTTTCGTCCGCATCCTCTAATGTACTGCGATCAAGATCCATTGGTTTAAATGTTGGATATAGCTTAGTATATATTTATTTTATCCTTGTTTGGAGTTAAAACAATCGCCCCAAGTTTACCCAAACAGTATGAAAGTGGGGCATTTCAAGAACTTTTCTACCCAAATCTATGGTAAGATCACGTTCGTCGAGTAGAGTTTCACTGGCAGTTCGTCTAGGACCATAACTCTAGTGGGAACAGCCTTTTCAGCCTTTGTAAGGGCTTATAGTTCGGAGAGCTCGGCGACTGTGCACTTCCACATACCATTAAAGAATAAGAACTGTAATGCTACATTAAATTTATAACTCTCGCAACTTATATCCACAACAGCCTCTTTTTGTTCTGCTGTATTGTCTAACCCAGAGGTTCCTAAAGTGTGCTGCGTCTCACTGAGGAGCTGAGAAGATTAAACCGGGGAGCCGCGAGGCGCACTTGATTTCTCCTTTACGGAATCGGTATCTGATGGTATTTAGTCTCTCTGCTAAATTAAGCATATTAGATTATTACCCCTCGCTAAACTCATATTTATTGTGAATTTTAGGGTTTTCACCCGTTAAATTGGTATCAATACCTTTTTTCGATAGTTATGCTATTCACCCTCTGCGAATTCATAGTTTGTTCTGGATATTAGGGTTTCCCTAAGCTAAATTTGTATGCACACGTTTTTTCTATACTAGTAACGATATTTTGATGGCATTCAAATCCGCTAAATAAGAAACTAGGAAGTAGTTTCAAGTTATCCTCCCCAGCTAAATTTATATTTTTCTGAATCTGCTAACAACATCGCTGGTTAAACACGACTTTGGGAACCCCTAGTCTAACCACTCCTTTTTGTTTGTGAATGTTAAAGGAAAAAAATATGTAAACACATCATTTAGTTTGCACTTACATTTTCAAAACGTATTCATTTCTCGAGTTTTTTGTAAATCGTTTGAAACTCTTCTACTCATTCTAAATTTACGAAAAATAAATTACTTTTATATAGAACAATGCTAAAGTCTTTGAAAATGGTAAAAAGTAAAAAAAAAATAATAGTAGGATGAAACCCATTGGAAAAGGAAGAAATACAACAGAAATGAAACGAACAATAATTTACTGGCGATCCGAGGCCGGGAAGTGGGAAGGGGTGGGGTTTTAAGAATAAAATACAGTTTAAGTCCCATTTCCGGCAGAAATACAATACCTATGTAAAAATTTCGTAAAAACTTACCTTTATATCCCCGTCCGTCCCTGACAAAAGTAACGTAAAACAATCAAGTCGACTGAAGTATAAATAATTTGGTCAAGTGCGAGTTTGACTCGCATACTAAGGGTTCCGTACCACCTTCAAGATTCTAATATTCCAGTTTCAGACAAGCAGGGAATGAGTGCATTTTCTTATATTTACCCTAATGTCTTTTAAAGGAAGCGTTTTAAATTTATAAAAAATATACACTTTCATTTTCCACACATAAACTTCTTATTTTATCTGATTCATGCTTCGCTAAATTTTTATAAAATTACATATGTATTTAATTTTTTAATTTGGCCCCCAAAATTAACATTAGAGTTTTATTTTATTAACAAACTTTTGGGAAGCCCTTTATAATCTACTGTCTGAATTTTGAGGTTCTGTAGATTGGAAGATAAAAGGGAAAATAGGTCAAGTTTTAAATAATAGATTATTAAATCTATTAGACTAATTATTTAAAAAAATAAATGAAATATATTTTTCAAAAAATTAGATCAGTGTCTAAACTGGGAATTAAGTCGATGTTTAAAATTTTTGTTAATATCTTTTAAACAAATGATTTAAAAATATGATATATTTGTAATTCACATAATGAGCCTTTTATTTGATTACATGATGAGTTTGAAAATTGAATTTTTATTTTCCATTTAATTCTATAATTTGTCCCTAAAATTACTATGGGGTTCTACTAATATTTCTTATAAATTACGATTGAGCCCCAGTACCCCTAATTATTTTCAAAATTATAGGTAGTATGGTTTCGGAAATAAAGCGTGAAATGAGAATTTTTTATATCTTTTTGTTAATATCTTGTAAAAAAGTAATTTTAAAAATATTAAAAATATATATTTGTATTCCTCAAAATGAGCCCTTTCAGTTCATATATTGCATAATGCGTTTTTTTTAAATTCCGTTTAATTCTATAATTTGACCCGCAATATTATTATTAGGGATTTCTTCATATTTTTCCTATAAACAAAAAAAATTTAGGTCTAATAGTTTGGGAAATAAAGGGGAATGGGTAATTATTTTAAATATTTTTTTAATATATTTTAAAATATTCATTTTAAATATATAAAAAATATATATTTGTATCCGTCATAATGAGCCCTTTGATTTGATATATTAAATGATGTGTTAGAAATAATTTAAATTTTATGTTTTCTATTTAATGCTGTAAATTGTCTCCAAAAATTAATATTAGGGGTTTCTCCTTATTTTTTCAGTAAAGCTGAGGTCAGGTACTATATCCCTATTTTTTTTCAAAATTTTACGGCTTATAGTTTCGGAGATAAGGTATGGGGAATGGGTAAAATTTTTTATATATTTTTTTTTTAATTTTTTAAATAATTAATTTAAAAAATATAAAATAAATATATTTGTTTTCGTAATAATGAACCCTTTTATTTGATATTTTACTAGATGTGTTATAAACAATTTTAATTTTATATTTTCTACTTAATTCTGTAAATTGCCCCATAAAATTAATAGTAGAGGTTTCTCCTAATTTTTCCGGTGACGCCATATGTTTCTAAATATTTCCAAAATTTTACTTCTTACAGTTTCGGTGATAAGGGGGGGGAACGGTCAATTTTTTTAGTTTTTCCCTTCAGAAGTACCCCTAAAATCTTTTTTTTTTTTTCATTTACGATATGTACTCCTAATCGTGTCACCAAACTAATACCAAATTTCAAAATTTTCCGTCCAGTAGTTTAGGAGAAAATTGATGTGTTGTGAAAGTGCGAGAAATCCCGAGTGATATTATGGGGGTATAGGTATATTGTATGTACCGAATCCTAAAAAGAATATCTGCAAGGTCGATCATGCTAGAAAATCTCGAAAAGACTCGACAACCGGGAAGATGACCCTCAAAATTTGCTGGAAAAATTCCATGCAGATTATAAAAGGAACGGCCGATCATCGAAGTGGTTATCTATTGTTTTGATTTCGATGTTATTATATTAGAATCAGCTTTTGAGAATATTTGATGTTTACGTGTGAATAAAAGTTCTGGAAAGTGCAGTGAATTTCTATTTATTAATTTATTGTAATATTTATTTTTGCACTTTATTTTGATTTAATATCAGAAAAGAACCCTACTTTTTAATCAAAAATTCTAACGGCAAAATTCGTTGAAATCTCTACTTTCTGATGATGTAAAAAATATATACATTACTATGATAAATGTTCTCAGAAAATGCATAGAAGGGGAAAAAATTCTAATCCGATTTTTTTTAACATTATGAACAATTTTGAGTTATTTATTAAAAGTTTTACTTTAATTACTCGAAAAACGCAAGATTCCATGTTGCATTGACAAGTACAAAATAATTACACGTCGCAATATACTACTATAATTCACAACCAAATAAGATAAGTAATAAAGTTAATATTTAATAAGACTACAATATTTTGAGAAAGTTATAGAATCTTCTTTAATTATATGCGTAGATGCCTATTTATTACTATTTTAAGATTATACTTATATACCTAACTGACACACAGGACATTTTAGCATATGAAAAGGAAGAGAATAAAACGAGAAGTGGGGAAGGGGCTAGAAGGGTCTGGGCCTTACTACTTAATTTTCGGAGTTTCTTTCGTTTCGTATTACAATAGTAATGTATATTATTTACACCATTGGAAAGTAGAGGCTTCAACGAACAAAAAGCCAACCGACTTTAAGTAAAGAGATATTTTGAGGTGAGAATTTTTGATTGAAAATTAAGATGATCTTTCGATATTAAGTCAAAACAAGGTAAAAAAATAGTATGAAAACAACAAAACAATTACAATGTGTATGCTTTCGCCACATTTTTTTAAATATAAAAATAAAAAAAACAAAAACTTGGTTTGTGAATTTTTCGCATAAATTTTGACGTTATGTGAAAAAAGTGTCAACACAATAGTCTTTTTATTACCTACAACTTTGCCGTTTAACTTTTTTCCATGGGAAATATTTTTACCCTTAAAACCCCATCCGTTTTATAGTTCTTGTATTTTCTTACTTTTCGAATGGGTTTCATCCCGCTATTATTAATTTTTCGTTTCAAAAATTATCGACCCTGGTCTATTAATACCTCAGATCATTCAAACGTATAGCTTTATAAAACTAAACAGAGAAACTAATTTATTTTGTAATTAGTATTTTATATAAGTTTTTGACTTTAGTGTCTTGTACTTATATTAAATAAAATGTCCTTGATTTTTATCCAATTTCATTCGAACTGAACTTGAGTATTATAATATAACTTGTTTGTTTGAGAAGAACTTTTTTATGCCTATTGAAATTCCTGTTTCACAAACAAATAAAACTCTGTAACTACAGTACGGAAGGGCTAAGATCAAAAGGGACTTGAATTAGGTACAGCAAGTCAGATCTCGCCAAACAATACCTAATGATGGTGTTACTCGGCATGAGGTCATGTCGGTATTAGGCAATGTTCGGTTATTGAGGAGGGTAGCAAAGGCATTACTGTCAAACATTATTAAAGCTCAAATACTGAAGTGAAATTTACTATCGGGCGCGAAATTACCTGACAATGAATGTGTTTATGGGATTAATGGCAGAATATCGGACTGTATTAAAGTCCAGAGGATCTATAGACCTCTGTATATAAGGAGTTATTTTATGGTTTGGATGGCAGATGTGTACCGTATTTATGTATATCGAAGACGAGGAAAATTAATATTTCGTTTTTACGAGCGGAGTTGGGGAGTTTTACGAGAAATTATATGGAGTTACAGTAATTAATTAGAAACAGGTTGCGGAGAAGTAGGTACATTTCTAATAAAATCAGCTTGCCACTATGAGTTTTATTTTCAAAATACAGGCACAGTTCAATTTCCACATTTCTGCAGCATTTTTTACAGCCTATTGTTTTTGATTTCACACAAATTTTTTTAGTTGTTTTCTTTCATGATATTCACTGTTTCATTTTTTCTCTAACATTTTCATTGGTTGAATTACATATAGAAATTCCGAACATTTTTCCAAGGTTGGTAGGAGACAAAGTCTAATTATAATTCTAATCTATGCATTCCGCGTTTTCATATAATGAAAAGATTATTTACGAAGTGATTAGCTAATGCACAGAAAACAACTGTGAATTCCGTATTCAAAAATATTACATTTTACCTCAATTAATCTTAGTTTTTTTTTCAGTCTAGCTTACGAAGGACCCTACGTACCATATAGTTAGATATTATGTATAGATTGAAAAAATTTAAAGTAAATTTATTTTTGTCAAAGTTAGTATTAGCTAAAACTGGGGAAATTACTGCAAGTAACAAACCTAATTTTAAAAATTGATAGAAATACTTTTAAGATAGTTCGAAGTTGTTATTGGACTTTTTGCACATTTGAAACGGCTTATTCCTTAATACTAAAACTTATATTTTCATTTTAATCTGCGTCTACAGTATTTATAAACTGATAATTTCAGAGAGTCTCTAAAGGAAAAATTTATAAGAATGCAGTCTGGAATGTCTATAAATCATCTAATATGTTTATGAATTAAAATTTAGATAGGAATTACTGGTTAAATTATATGGTAATTAATATGGACCAAATACAGAATTTCACAATTAAGTATTTTAAGTATCAATTTAATTTTGAAAGTGAGGCATTATTGATCATTATTTTTTGTTTAGAGTATTTTGTGTTAAGACTTTTGCTTCTGCAAATAGTTTTTTAAAATATAGCAGTCAATTCCATATTCTCATTTGAGATTAACTCTATAGCTTCCGTATATCTTGAGTTCTCCAGGTATTTGCCACTTATTTTAATAGTTCTTTTATTCCATTATAATTTTCTGAAAACATCTTCCAGTGCTTGATTGAACCGTATAGGCGAGGTTTCGTCTCTCTGTCTAACATATTTTCTTATTTCGTTAGGAACTGTCGCTTCATATATTCTGACCGTGGTTGTGGCTTAGTAAGATATATGTTGATTATCATACCTATTATTATAAATGAAAAGATGTTGAACATGGTATACTATGTCTAATTATTGCCAAACTTGAACTGGATATTTAAATCAAATCCAGTATGGAGCAGACCAGAATGAAAAATAATCTCTCTGACCAATATCTAGACCACCTTGTTTAGATCAGTAACCTGAACTGTGAAAACTAATTTAATGAATAGGATCACACCATTTGAAATGTGGACATACCGAAGAAAAATGAAGATCCCATATATTGCCCCATGACAAACGAAGAAGTCTTAAGACGAGTAAATAGAGAAAGAGAACTACTCCACATAGTGAAATTTAGAAAACATTATACTTAAGCACATCAACATAAGGAACTGGACCGGCTTAAATATCGAGAAATTGATTAGAACTGCCGGAACTAGAGCAGAATTTTAGGTGGTGCTCGCTAACTTCCGTTAGGAGACGACATTGGAAGAATAAGAAGTTCTGTGCAACTATAATCGATCCTGCGTTTTCGTAAGGAGTTCTTTACTGCGCGGGGTGCAAGGCTTTCTCAAAACTGATAAACGCCATACAGACAGGGATAAAGTATCCGGTCGATTTTCGTGATTTGAAGATATGAGTTTGTGCTGTAGTTTTTTTTTAATGCATTTCTGGTTCCCTGGATTGATTCCTGTCCAATTTAGTCGTTTTTCTATTTGTTAATATTTTTATTAGAACCCTGTATATGGCACGTAGGCAGAACGATTTTGTAAATCTTTTTGCATCATTTTATGAAGAAATAGTGCCATGAATACTTTGTCCTGCAGAACTTGATTTTTTATAATTTTAAAGAATTTTTGTTATTTCTTCTTTTACTGGAGATTTCTTATTCTTTATTTCCCGTAAGGGTGTTTATTTGCTTTCCTCTGGTTGTAACTCCGAGTGGGCGTTATTAGTATTCGTTTGTAGTATTTCCTTATATTTCCATTTTTGTTTTGTATAGTTCCGTGGAATATTTTTGTATTGTTATATATTTTGTGCCTACTTTGGGTTTCTAAGAGGTCTATAAATTCGGTAATTTTCTTATTTACCTAATTTTTGTTTCCATCATTTTATTTTTCTCTACTCTAATATAATTTTTTAACAGAACAGTTAAACGAATTTATACATTGGAATTCATACAAAAAATTCTGGACTAACTAATATTGTAACAATAATATCTACACAGTGTGGAACAGCCAAATTTAATAAATTAGATAACGAATAAAAGGGGGCTTGCAGGGAAAATCGCTTGGACACGTCGATTTGTTATTTTTATATTTTCTTAGGAATAACACCATAATTGAAATAAAAAGCTGTATATTGAAAAAAAAACGTTAATGGAATCACTGAAATAGCAGAATTCTTTGATCGCATTTTTGTCGGATGCGGTATCTTATAACAAAGTCGTGCCGAGGAACGCCACTTATACATTCTAAACACAACTCTTTCAAATTCTTCCAACTTAAAAGCTGTTTAACCATAATACATGATCTTTAGAATTCTTTGTGCAACCTGTATATATAAAAACAATTTTTTTTTTCTTATGTCAACTTAAATGTCATAAATAATACTATCGTTTTGCAATTTACATTCTCAATACATATAAAGTTATTGACAACGATGTTTTTTGTTTCAATTGTAGTGTTATTCCCAGGAAAACATAAAAATAATCAAGAATTTGCCACAAATAACATTTAGAAAACTATGTCGATTTGTATTTTTAAATGTGCATTTTTTCAACAAAAAGAATTATATAAGGTGTGTCATGTTACAGTGGCCAATATCAAGTTTCTTGTTTTAAATACAACACC